>CM056049.1:227810002-228410002 GCA_029574335.1 Rana kukunoris
CTGAAAGAGCCTAAAAACTGCCCATACACTAAACAGACGGATTGTACAATCAGACTTTAGTTCTATCACACCATAGAGTAACTATAAGGGTGACGGCCATACACACTAAACGATCATCAATCAGCGATTGGCAGAGCAATGGCAATTTTCACACCGTTACAAGAGCATAAAGCCAAAAAGAACTCACAAATTCCCACAAGTGATGGGGAAGCAGGAATCTCCCCTGCTGCGCTATTGTCTTCTGACAGCGGGAGCTCTCCACCCGTCACAATACACTGACCAGCCAATGAATGGTGGCAGCGGGAGCTCTCCACCCGTCACAATACACTGACCAGCCAATGAATGGTGGCGCGCGGGAGCTCTCCACCCGTCACAATACACTACACATGTGGACCCAAGCCAAATCGTGTGGCAGCGGCGAGCTCTCCACCCGTCACAATACACTGACCAGCCAATGGTGGCAGCGGGAGCTCTCCACCCGTCACAATACACTGACCAGCCAATGAATGGTGGCAGCGGGAGCTCTCCACCCGTCACAATACACTGACCAGCCAATGGTGGCAGCGGGTAGCTCTCCACCCGTCACAATACACTGACCAGCCAATGAATGGTGGCAGCGGGAGCTCTCCACCGTCACAATACACTGACCAGCCAATGAATGGTGGCAGCGGGAGCTCTCCACCCGTCACAATACACTGACCAGCCAATGGTGGCAGCGGGGAGCTCTCTCCACCCGTCACAATACACTGACCAGCCAATGAATGGTGGCAGCGGGAGCTCTCCACCCGTCACAATACACTGACCAGCCAATGGTGGCAGCGGGAGCTCTCCACCCGTCACAATACACTGACCAGCCAATGGTGGCAGCGGGAGCTCTCCACCCGTCACAATACACTGACCAGCCAATGAATGGTGGCAGCGGGAGCTCTCCACCCGTCACAATACACTGACCAGCCAATGGTGGCAGCGGGAGCTCTCCACCCGTCACAATACACTGACCAGCCAATGAATGGTGGCAGCGGGAGCTCTCCACCCGTCACAATACACTGACCAGCCAATGGTGGCAGCGGCTGATCCAATGCTGCTTTTCCAGCAGGACCTTTTTGTCGAACGGAGAGAGGGACACACGGACCAAAACTCAATATGCGTGTTTCCAGATTAAGTAATTCACGAGGGTCCATTTTTTTTCTGCCACAACCGATCGATTCTATTTCCCACTCTTCGATCAGCCGTACTGGTTTTGTCTTGTTCAGTCAATGTCCGATTCGATTGTTTTGTTGATCGTTTACACCGATGCGACTTGCCATGTGATTTGACAGGTCCAAATCACATGATGAGTCACACCCCATTATCGGCAATGGAATTGTTCATATTGTAAAATAAATCGTGATCACAATTCAAGGCCCCTCACGATCCTAATCTGGCATTTCCATGATTCATGTAAATAGAGCAGAGCAGTTCTCTGCTCACATCTGCCACAGGGCAGAGTATTTCACAAAATTGCTCAGCACTGAGATAAATAGAAACATTGTATCATTTGGTTCATTTTTAGATCAAAGGGATGAACTTCGGTCTGCAAACGAGGGCAGTTTAACCACTTAAAGAGCAAACCTATTTCTGACACTTGTGGCTTACAAGATAAAATCTGTATTTTTTTTCTAGAAAATTACTTAGAACCCCCAAACAAATATATATTATATATTTTTTGCAGAGACCCTAGAGCAGTGATGGCGAACCTTGGCACTCCAGGTGTTTTGGAACTACATTTCCCATGATGCTCATGCCACTCTGTAGTGTACTAGAGCATCATGGGAAATGTAGTTCCAAAACACCTGGGGTGCCAAGGTTCGCCATCACTGCCCTAGAGAATAAAATGGCGGTCGTAATATTTTATGCCACACCGTATTTGCACAGCCAGCCGTCTTTCAAATGCAATTGTTTTGGGAAAACAAACTTCAATGAATTTTAAAAATCTAAACATTAAAAGTTAGCCCAATTTTTTTTTGTATTACGTGTAAGATGATGTTACATCGAAAATCGTGATCTTTATTCTAAGCAAAAAAAAAAAAAATTGTGATTCTTATTTTATTCAGAATTGTGCAGCTCTAGTGTGATGCCAACTTTGTGGCGTCGCACCGATTTAAAAAAATAAATACAATTCCTGCACTATTTTTTGCGTATTTCAGGTGCGACTTGTATAGATATCTGTGCAAGAAGTCGCACAGATGTCAGCCAAATCACTCCTGAAGTCGCACCGACCTGCCGTTTTGAAATTGTACAATTTCAAAGGCGCACTCAGTGTGAACGGGGGCTGATTGCACTGTGTATGGCCACCATTATAGAACTGTGTATCATACAACCAACACACACACACACACTACAATTATATTATCTGATTGATGCATTTGAACAATTGAACAGCCATAACTTCCCTTCCAATCGATTGGATTAAACTGAGTCGATAATCAGCCAATGTACAACATTTTTCCCCCGATTGACAGCACTGAGATACTGCACTCATAAAAACGATTGTATTTCGGTTGATCATATTATCCAATCACAGTGATTATATTATCTGATCGTTATTCTAAACCAGTGATGGCGAACCCTGACACCCCAGATGTTTTGGAACTACATTTCCCATGATGCTCATGCACTCTGCTGTGTAGGTGAGCATCATGGGAAATGTAGTTCCAAAACATCTGGGGTGCCAAAGTTCGCCATCACAGTTCTAAACGATTAAATATCCATAACGTCCCTTCCAATTAATTTAGAATTGATTGCATTGGATGAAACTTGAGTCGACGATCAGCCAATGCACAACATGTTTGCACTGGAATACTGTGCTGATGAAAACGATTGTATTTCGGTTGATCTGATTATTAGATCACATGGTGGAAATAGATGTGATGGATAACTTTGGATTGTTTGCTACGATCGTATCTTGCCAACAACTGATCAAAATGCCCTTCCCCGTGTGTGGCATATCAATGGAACTGGTCATCCACAACAGATCGGAAAAGAAATTGGATTGTAGAGTGTATGGCCACTATTATGGTTATTAGCAATTAGTGTTTGGCCAAAAGCCAGACAGCAGGAGGAGCTGTGACAGCACACTATAGAGAGATCGGAAATAAGACACATCATACAAGATCTGTAACCCCCCCACACACAGGCCGATCTCTCCTATCCCCAGTCACTGTACAATGGGGGCGCCTGGACTACAAGTTGCTGCCAATCACAACTCCTGAGAACAAAGGAATGCCCATCCCGGATCACACAATAGTAGTGGGCACAGGATATGAGCCAACATACATACAACTTGTGTCCGATCGCAGCGCCCAGGTGCCCCGGACTGCACATGCCCCCACACACACAGTACTAGGGGGAAGTCAGCGATCTGTGTACGGGTGTAATATGGAGATCTCCCACACAATCCGATACCTACCCGCACCTCCGATCTCCTCGGGCCGCTCCGGCTTCATACACACACAATCGATAACATCTTCGGGTGACATCACCCTATGGAGAGCCGGGAGGATCAATCCTTTACCTGCACCAGACACCTCCCTGTGCTGCCGACCATCGGATCTCTGCCACGCCCACTCGGACAACTCCTTGGGAACCCCGCCCACCTTGGGCGTCACCGCTGTGTGAGCTCCTGTCACCGATCACTGGACTAGGGGAACTATGCGATCACCGGAGAACACAGAGAGATCTGTTATCTGCAAGTACAACTATGGACAGAACGTGTTTCTTCATTTTAGAGGCAAGGGCAGAACCCTGGTCAGATCTTTACCATCTGTGTCCCATTGTGGAGATTTCCCTTCACTTCCTGTCCTATAGCCAAACAGGAAGTGACAGGAAATCCCTGCAAATTAAGAGAATTCCTTGGGGACCCTCAGGTCACCAGAACTTGTGTTCCCATTAGAAGATTTCCCCTCTATAACTTTTCTTTTACTTTCACTTTTAGCAAAGAAAAGGTATTACAACCCATGGATGAAGGATGCTGCACACTGATAGTACTTGAAAAAAAGGAAATGTACCCCTAGCATGAAAATAGACAATATACAAAATACAGTATATTGTCTATATATCGTGCTGCAACACAAAGCCCCTAGGGGTAAATTTCCTTTTTTTTCTTTTACTTTCACTTTTAACTACTTAAGCCCCAGACCATTTTGTTGCTAAAGGACCAGGCCCCTTTTTGCGATTCGGCACTGCGTCGCTTTAACTGACAATTGCGCAGTCGTGCGACGTGGCTTCCAAACAAAATTGGCGTCCTTTTTTTCGCACAAATAGAGCTTTCTTTTGGTGGTATTTGATCACCTCTGCGGTTTTTATTTTTTTTCGCTATAAACAAAAATAGAAAGACTATTTTGAAAAAAAAATGCAATATTTTTTACTTTTTTCTATAATAAATATCCCCCAAATATATATATAAAAAAATTATTTTTTCCTCAGTTTAGGCCGATACGTATTCTTCTACCTGTTTTTGGTAAAAAAAATAAGCGTTTATCGATTGGTTTGCGCAAAAGTTATAGCGTCTTACAAAATAGGGGTAGTTTTATGGCATTTTTATTAATATTTTTTTTTACTAGTAATGGCGGCGATCAGCAATTTTTATCGTGACTGCGACATTATGGCGGACACATCGGACACTTTTGATACCATTTTGGGACCATTGTCATTTTTACCGCGATCAGTGCTAAAAAAAAATGCACTGATTACTGTGAAAATGACACTGGCAGTGAAGGGGTTAACCTGTAGGGGGCACTGAAGGGGTTAAGTGTGACCTAAGGGAGTGATTCTTACTGTGTGGGGGTGTGGCTTGGCGTGAGACATCACTGATCGTCGTTTTCTATGACAGAGAACAGACGATCAGTGACAGTCTGACTAGGAAGCACGGGGAGAGGTTTGTTTACACTTACCTCTCCACGTTCTTCAGCTCTGTGACCCAATCGCCGGACACCGACGGTGATCAGATTCGCGGGTACCCCGGTCACGGAGTACCCGATCGGGTCGCGGGCACGCTCGCGACCCACGGCTGGCAAGCTGTTAATAATAATGGTAAACAGAACACAGACAGCAATAAAAACTGACAGGTGATTTTTGAAGTTTTGCCTTTCGTTACACTTTAAGCACTCGTCGACCAGCCACCCATGGGCGTCTGCTCTAGAGGGCAAGGGGGGACAATTGAGGCCCCCTGGAAAATCGAGAAGGTGTTGAAGAGTTTCGCGGCCGCCTCCCCCTCCAGTGTGAGGCCGCCTCCCCCTCTAGTATTTATGTGTACACAGGGGGAAGGAACCCCCTGTGGTGCGCTGATGGCTCATGTGAGGTACTGAATGGGATGGGGGGGGTCCATCTGTGATTAAGGGGGGGTTTGTGCTAAATGGGGGCGTCCATTTGTGCTTAAGGGGGGTCTGTACTAAAGGGGTTACGTGCTGAAAGGGGGGTCTGTGCTTAAAGGGGGTCCATCTGTGCTGAAGGGGGGTTTGTGCTGCATGGAGGGGTCTGTGCGGAATGGAGGGGGGGTCTGTGCTGTAGGGGGGTCCATCTGTGCTAAATGGAGGGGTCTGTGCAGAATGGGAGGGTCCATCTGTGCTGAATGGAGGGGTCTGTGCTGAAGGGGGGGTTTGTACATTCTTTAGGCTATATTTATATGGACATGGAGGGAAGCTGAAATATCTCAAGAGCTATTTCACACTGCCAGCTGCCCGCGTTATCAGTAAAGCGCCGCTAAAAATTCAGCGGACACCCATGCAGACACGTCATTATACTGCCCCAGGTTGGCACGGGTGCACAAATCGCCGTAGGTGCACATCGGCTGCTTTAAGAGCTCTAGGGGTCATTGAAGCCGATGCGCGTGGTCAGCGGACGCAATGTCCACCCGTGATTGCTGCTCAGAGAGACAGAATTGGGATCTGTCAATGTAAACAAACAGATCCCCATTCTGACAGGGGAGTAGGGAGAGATCTGCTGTGCCTAGTCATTAGGAACAATGATCTGTCTCCTCCTCTAGGCAGTCCCATCCAACCCACAGTTAAGACCCATACACAGGACAATTGCTGTCGGAATTTCCGACAACAAATGTTAGATGTTCATGCTCTCAAATTGTCAGACAACAAATGTGTTCTGTCAGATTATGCGATCATGTGTACACAAATCCGTCGGACTAAAATACAATGTACAAACACGCATGCTCCAAACCAATGCTAACCATCAGCAGAAGTTGCCCAAAGGGTGGTGCTAAAGAGCTGAAAAACAACGTAGTTTTGTGTATGTTGGCTAAAAATGTTCTGCCGTCTGTATGCAGAACAAGTTCATGACCAATGCCCTTTGGACAAAAATCCACAGATTTGTCCGATCATGTGTATGAGGCTTTAGAAACTCTTCCCAGGGAACACTTAACCCCTTGATCACCCCCTAGTGTTAACCCCTTCCCTGCCAGAACATTTATACAGTAATCAGTGGATATTTTTACCTCTGATCGCTATATAAATGTGGTCCCAAAAAAGTGTCAAAAGTGTCCGATCTGTACGCCGCAATGTCACAGTCCCGCTAAAAATTGCAGATCGCTCCCATTACTATTGTCCCCTCCTGTCTAGGCGCTATAACTTTTGCGAAAGCCAATCAATAAACGCTTATTGTGATTTTTTTTTTTTTACCAAAAATATGTACAAGAATACGTATTGGCCTAAACTGATGAAGAAAATACTGTGTTTTGCTTACCTCCATGCCCATATAACTATATCCAAAAAAGTTTTTTTTTTAATTCTTCCTAAAATTAGCCCAATATGTATTCTACTACATATTTTTGGTAAACAAATCCCAATAAGGGTATATTGATTGGTTTGTGCAAAAGTTATCGTGTCTAAAAACTTTGATACATTTTTTCTTTTATACTAGTAATGGCGGCGAACAGTGACTCATAGCGGGACTGCGATACCGCGACTGACATTCTGACACTTTCAACACTTTTTGTGGACCAGTGACATTACAGTGATCGCTGCTAAAAATATGCACCCTCACTGTACTAATGACACTGGCTGGGAAAGTGTTAAAGTGATTGTAAAGTCAATTTTTTTGTTTCATACTTCTCTCCTATGTGCAGTTGGTTTTGCACAGGGCAGCCTGGATCCTCCTCTTCTCGGGTCCCTCTTCTTTGCTCCTGGCCCCTTCCCCCTGTTGAGTGCCCCCACAGCAAGTAGCTTCCGAGGCCAGCTGCATGTGTCCACTCTGATACGGAACTGCCATTCGGCCCTGCCCTTTCTCTCTCCTGATTGGCTAACTGACTTTAATTGACTACCGTGGAAGCCAATGGTACCGCTGCTGTGTGTCACCCAATCAGGAGGGAGAGTCCAGGACGACCAAGTGACTCGTGGACATTGCTGGACAAAGAGGACGTTGCTCAGGTAAGTATTAGGGGGTGCTGGGGGTGCTGGGGAGGCTGCTACGCCCGGAAGGCTTTTTATTAGGGTTGCACCGATATCACTTTTTTAAGACCGAGTACAAGTACCGATACTTTTTTCCAGCACTCGCCGATACCGAATACCGATACTTTTTTTCATGTCATGTGACAGTGGCACTAATATGCAGCACTCATGAGCAACGATGAGGCGTGAATTATCAGTATTTATTTTATTTTTTTAAAAGGGGAGTGGACAGTGTTTTTTTAATTTTTTTATTTTTTTTACAATTTTACTTTTAAATATCTATTTATTACAATGTTTCCTTTTTCTTTTTTTATCAACCCTGTTGGAGGGGCTTTGGTGAGATATCAGCGGTCGAAACAGACCAGAAACATCTCCCTTTGAGACAGAGAAACATACTGAAGACACAGATTCCCCAGCTTCAGCTGCACTGAAGATGAATGAAGAGGAGGCAGCGGAAGCATAGCAAACATAGGTTACAATGTTTCAGTTATGAATGGACAGAGTCATTAAAGGAAAAAAAAATGTTTTTGCTGAAATGACTGTTTACAGGGTATAGAGACATAGGGCCAGATTCAGGTAGATGGGCGAATCTTTAAGTTGGAGTAACGTTTCTCATTTACGTTACTCCGGCGAAATTTTAGGAGCAAGTACTGTTATTCACACAGCACTTGCTCCTAAAGTTGCGGCGGCGTATCGAAAATGAGCCGGCGGAATTCAAATTGGGCGGGTAGGGGGCGTGTATTATTATAACTAGGCGCGATCCCGCGGCGAACGTACTGCGCATGCGTCGACTGTCAGTGCGCATGCTCCAAATTCTGTCAGTGAACGTCAATGACGTCAATCCCCATTCACGGACGTTTTACGCAAACGACTCAAATTTTTTTTTTTCGACGCGATGACGACGGCCATACTTAACATAGGATACTCCACCTAGGGGGCATGTATTTCTTTACGCCACGTATCTCTTACGGAAACGTCGGAAAAGTCACCGCGTCGCGCCCGAATACGATCGTGAATTTCTGATTCCCGCTGATTAACATATTCTCGGCGTTAATCAGCGGGAACGCCCCTCGCGCCATTTTTTAAATTGAAGTTACGATACGACAGCGAAATACAATTACAATTACGAAATACAATTACGCTTGTATAGTAACTCCAACCCGGCGTTTCTTGTTTTCTGACTACAGAAAACAGAAACACCGGCTCAAAGTGAAAGTTAGGCTGGAGTATCACTGATACTCCAGCCTAACTCTACCTGAATCTGGCCCATAATAGTTAACTGATTCAGTTTAAAAAAGATTACAAATAGTTAAAAATCAATCATATAATGTACCTGTACTTTCAGTTTCGTTTTTGCATCTAGTTTCGTTTTTCCATGTTATCCTGTATCTGTGCTCTACAGTGCCATAGAGCAGTGATGGTTTGGAAAACGAAACCAGAAGCTCCCAGTACTGTGGTCATCAGGAAACAGACAACCAGGAAGTGTCCAGAACAGAGGAGAATTACAGCAACATCAGAGCAAAATCGAACAATGAGGACACGAAACTAGGACGGCAGTAAGGTAAAGGGAGCTATTTAGCTAAAAAAAAATGTTCCTTTAGTGACCCTTTAACCACTTAACGCCCGCCGCACACCTATGTTTGTCCACAGAATGGCACGTACAGGCAGATGGGCGTATATATACGTCCCTGCCTTCTAGCGGGTGGGGGGTCCGATCGGGACCCCCTCTGCTGCGGGCGGCTTACCTTGGGAAGCGATCCGTGCTGAGGGGGCGGCTGCTCGATTCTGCCCCACCTCGTGATCGCTCCCAGCCAATCCTGTAGCCTCCGCCGTGTCACTTTCTCTGCCTGTAAACACTGGCAGAGAAAGTGATGCAGCTCTCCTCTATGCAGTATTTTCAAACCGCCGAGAGGAGAGAAGACATCACAGTAAGTCGCACCAACACTACACTGACACCACACACATAGGCACATTTAACCCCTTGCGATCAACCCCCCCCCCCCCCACCCCCCTGTCACACTGTCACTGAATGCAGTGATCATATATTTACTGATTACTGCATTTAGTGTCAGTGTGACAATTAGTGTGACAGGCAGTTAGTGTTAGGTCCAGGGTAGCCCCGTACCCCACCCCTAACAAAGTTTTAAACCCCTTGATAACCGCCGTAGTTAAAGCGGAGGTTCACCCTAAATATAAGATCTCCCATGTGATCCAGCATACTGGCGTCAGCGCCAGTATGCTGTTTTTTTTTTTTTTTAATCCCACACTTACTGTATTATGCAGGAATTTCTTTTTTTCCCCCGCTGTGGACGGCTCTAGTATTGCTCGTCACATCTTCCTAAAATACCCGATACGGACTCGGGTAATCTCGGCGAAAATGCGGCGCCTGCGCACAGACCTAGGAGCTGACTGCGCAGGCGCCGTATTTCTCCGAGTCCTATTTCGGAGGGCGTGACGCGCCATAGCCGTAGGACTCGGAGAAATACGGCGCCTGCGCAGTCAGCTCCTAGGTCTGTGCGCAGGCGCCGCATTTTCGACGAGATTACCCGAGTCCATATCGGGTATTTTAGGAAGATGTGACGCGCTATACTGGCGCCGTCCACCACGGGGGAAAAAAAGAAATTCCTGCATAATACAGTAAGTGTGGGATTAAAAAAAAAAAAAACAGCATACTGGCGCTGACGCCAGTATGCTGGATCACATGGGAGATCTTATATTTAGGGTAAAATACCGCTTTAACCCTTTCACCCCCTATTACCCCCTATTACCAGCATCACTAAGCGATCATTTTTCTGATCGCTGTATTAGTGTCGCTGTTGCCGCAGAGGCAATCATATACCATCAAAAGAAAGCTCTATTTGTGGGAAGAAAAGGACGCAAATTTTGTTTGGGAGCCACGTCGCATGACCGCGCAATTGTCTGTTAAAGCTGAATTGTAAAAACGCCTCTGGGCATTTAGCAGCATATTGGTCCGGGGCTTAAAGGGGTTGTAAAGGTACAAGTTTTTTTACCTTCATGCATCCTATGCATGAAGGTAAAAAAACATCTAGCAGCACCGCCCCCCCCCGAGCCCCCGTTGTACTTACCTGACCGTTCGAATCTCCCGGGCGCGTCCACGTTGTCCTCTTCGGTTCCCAGCCTGGCCGTTGATTGGCTAGGCTGGGCGGATTGATAGCAGCGCAGCCATTGGCTAGCGCTGCTGTCAATCAGGGCGGATGACGCGGCGCGCTGGGGGGCGGAGCCGAGTGATACAGTCGGCGGCTATGGCCGCCGCTGTATCACGGGAGCGTGCTCGCAAAAGCTTTCCTCCATGCGAGCGCCCTCGCATGAAGAAGGAAAGCTTTTGCGAGGAGGAGCCCAGACAGCCGCCGAGGGACACCAGAAGACAGGTTTCCGGGCCACTCTGTGCAAAACGAACTGCACAGTGGAGGTAAGTATCACATGTTTGTTATTTTTTTTTTTTAAATCCCTGACTTTAGTGACCCTTTAAGTGGTTAATCACTGACTCTATTCAGAAAAGGAAGGAGCCTGTAAATTACATATATACTGGCTCCTTCCTCCGCTATCCTTCCTGAAAGATCTGGGACAAGGGGGGTGGAGGAGCACAGAGGAGGACCAGAGGGGGGCCGGAGGAGGACACATATGGGGACCGGAGGAGGACACAAGGGACAGTGGGGAGAGGAGGAGAAGCGGCTGTCAGATGTATTATTGAAAGCTGCGTAGGGAGATCATTGATTGTAACTCCCCCCCATTGCTGCACAGATCGTTCCTGACTTTCCAAGTATCGGGTAAAGCATCGGAGTACAAGTACGCGCGCAAATTCTCGGTATCGTCACTGATACCGATACTATTATTGGAATCAGTGCAACCCTACTTTTTATCTTAACGCATAGAATGCATTAAGATAAAAGACCTTTTGTCTTTACAACTCCTTTAACATCAGGGGCGATCAAATGGTTAACTTTGTGCCTAGTCAGTGTTTTAGTGTAGTCTGGGAGGTGCTTTTACTAGGGTAAGGCATGGATCCTTGTTCCTGCTTTGCACAGACACAGAATCCATGCCTTCCCTACAGACTGAATGGCAATCTGCCTTGTTTACATGTGTATCCTTGTGTAACGAATAATCGGCGGGTTCCAGCAGGCAGAGGATTTGTTTCATCTCTGTGTATCACTTGAGGCCAATCACTTCACTGAGTATATGTAAGGGTTTACAACCACTTTAAAGTGGTTGTAAACCCTTACAGACCACTTAGACCTACAGGTAAGCCTAGATTAAGGCTGAAGCCCCGTACACACGGCCGAGGTTCTCGGCAGAAACCAGCGAGAACCTCGCTGGGAGCCGCATTCTGCCGAGAACCTCAGCCGTGTGTACGCTCTCGGCGAGCCCCGCCCGTCGGGAAACCCGTTCAGCAAATAGAGAACAGGTTCTCTATTTGCTCGACGGCCCGTCGGGATGAATGGCTGGTTGCCTTTCCCGACGGGCGGGTCGCCGAATCTGACGGCCGGCAGAGAACCTCGAGGTTCTCTGCCGTGTGTACGGGGGCCTTACCTGTAGGCAGTGCTTTAAGTGGGCCAAAAGAGGTGCCATTACTCTATTAGGTGCCGGTGCTCCCCCCCCAATACTGAACATGAAAATACCCTTAGAAAGTACCCTGAAAAAGAGCTACTGTAGAAAGAGCTACTGAACATAAATAAAATGTGCAAAAGGGTATTGAACAAAATGTACATAAAATAAACTATAAAAATTATAATAACATACTAACCATAGAACAGTAAACAGTAAACCATCAGCCCCCCCCCACCATCATCATCATTAATTACATCACCATATGCCCCCCTCACCATCATCAGCCCCCCCCCCACCATCATTACAAAATTATCATCCCCCTCAGCATCATTAACAGCCCCCCTGCCACCATCATCATTACAAAATGATCAGCCCCACCATCATCATCATTAGAAAATCATCATCCCCCCTCACCGTCGTCATCATCATCATCAGCCCCCCCCCCCCAAACCATCATCATCATCACTAAAAAAAATCAGGTCCCCTCACCATCGCAAGCCAGCCCCCCCCCCCCCCCCACCCTCACCATCATCAGCATTAAAAAAAATACATTCTCTACAAAGTAGAGAATGAAAGAAGAAATAAAGTAAGGAAGGAATGAAAGAGGAAAGTAGAGAAGGAAAGAAGAAATAAAGTAAGGAAGGAATGAAAGAGGAAAGTAGAGAAGGAAAGAAGAAATAAAGTAAGGAAGGAATGAAGGAGGAAAGTAAAGAAGGAAAGAAGAAATTAATGAAGGAGGAAAGTAAAGAAGGAAAGAAGAAATAAAGTAAGGAAGGAATGAAGGAGGAAAGTAGAAAAGGAAAGAAGAAATAAAGTAAGGAAGGAATGAAGGAGGAAAGAAGAAATAAAGTAAGGAAGGAATGAAGGAGGAAAGAAGAAATAAAGTAAGGAAGGAATGAAGGAGGAAAGTAGAGAAGGAAAGAAGAAATAAAGTAAGGAAGGAATGAAAGAAGGAAAGTTGAGAAGGAAAGAAGAAATAAAGTAAGGAAGGAATGAAAGAGGAAAGTAGAGAAGGAAAGAAGAAATAAAGTAAGTAAGGAAGGAATGAAGGAGGAAGGTAGAGAAGAAAATAAGAAATAAAGTAAGGAAGGAATGAAGGAGGAAAGTAGAGAAGGAAAGAAGAAATAAAGTAAGGAAGGAATGAAAGAGGAAAGTAGAGAAAGAAAGAAGAAATAAAGTAAGTAAGGAAGGAATGAAGGAGGAAGGTAGAGAAGAAAATAAGAAATAAAGTAAGGAAGGAATGAAGGAGGAAAGTAGAGAAGGAAAGAAGAAATAAAGTAAGTAAGGAAGGAATGAAGGAGGAAGGTAGAGAAGAAAATAAGAAATAAAGTAAGGAAGGAATGAAGGAGGAAAGTAGAGAAGGAAAGAAGAAATAAAGTAAGGAAGGAATGAAAGAGGAAAGTAGAGAAAGAAAGAAATAAAGTAAGTAAGGAAGGAATGAAGGAGGAAGGTAGAGAAGAAAATAAGAAATAAAGTAAGGAAGGAATGAAGGAGGAAAGTAGAGAAGGAAAGAAGAAATAAAGTAAGGAAGGAATGAAGGAGGAAAGTAAAGAAGAAAATAAGAAATAAAGTAAGGAAGGAATGAAAGAGGAAAGTAGAGAAGGAAAGAAGAAATAAAGAAAAGGAATAAAGTAAGAAGGAAGGAATGAAAGGAGGAAAGTAGAGAAGGAAAGAAGAAATAAAGTAAGGAAGGAATGAAAGAAAGGAAAGAAGAAATAGAGAAGGAAAGAAGAAATAAAGTAAGGAAGGAATGAAAGGAGGAAAGTAAGGAGAAGGAAAGAAGAAATAAAGTAAGTAAGGAAGGAATGAAGGAGGAAAGAAGAAAATAAAGAAGGAAGGAAAATAAGAAATAAAGTAAGGAAGGAATGAAGGAGGAAAGTAAAGAAGAAATAAAGTAAGGAGGAATGAAGGAAGTAGAAAGGAAAGAAGAAATAAAGTAAGGAAGGAATGAAGAGGAAGAAGAAGAAAATAAAATAAAGTAAGGAAGGAATGAAGGAGGAAAGTAGAGAAGGAAAGAAGAAATAAAGTAAGGAAGGAATGAAAGGAAAGGAAAGAAAGAAGAAATAAAGTAAGAAGGAAGAAAGAAGAAATAAAGTAAGGAAGGAATGAAGGAGGAAGGAAAGTAAAGTAAGAAGGAAGGAAAAGAAGAAATAAAGTAAGGAAGGAATGAAAGAGGAAAGTAGAGAAGGAAAGAAGAAATAAAGTAAGGAAGGAATAAGGAAGTAAAGAAGGAAAGAAGAAATGAAGGAGGAATGAAGGAGGAAAGTAGAGAAGAAAATAAGTAAGGAAGGAATAAGGAGGAAAGTAAGGAAGGAATGAAGGAGAAATGAAAGGGAGGAAGGTAGAGAAGAAAATAAGAAATAAAGAAGAAGGATAAAGAGGAAAGTAAGGAAGGAATGAAAGAAAGAGGAAAGTAGAGAAGGAAAGAAGAAACAAAGTAAGGAAGAAAGGAATGAAGGAGGAAGGTAGAGAAGAAATAAAGTAAGGAAGGAATGAAGGAGGAAAGTAGAGAAGGAAAGAAGAAATAAAGTAAGGAAGGAATGAAGGAGGAAAGTAAAGAAGAAAATAATAAATAAAGTAAGGAAGGAATGAAAGAGGAAAGTAGAGAAGGAAAGAAGAAATAAAGTAAGGAAGGAATGAAGGAGGAGAGTAAAGAAGGAAAGAAGAAATAAAGTAAGGAAGGAGTGAATGAGGAAAGTAAAGAAGGAAAGAAGAAATATAGTAAGGAAGGAATGAAGGAGGAAAGTAAAGAGGGAAAGAAGAAATATAGTAAGGAAGGAATGAAGGAGGAAGGTAGAGAAGAAAATAAGAAATAAAGTAAGGAAGGAATGAAAGAGGAAAGTAGAGAAGGAAGAAGAAATAAAGTAAGGAAGGAATGAAAGAAAGAGAGGAAAGAGTAAAGAAGGAAAGAGAAAGGAAGGAATGAAGAAAAGAAGGAAAAATGAGGAGGAAGTAAGGAAAGGAAGAAAAGAAAGTAAGGAAAAAGGAAAGAGGAAAGTAAAGAAGGAAACAAGAAATAAAGTAAGGAAGGAATGAAGGAGGAAGGTAGAGAAGAAAATAAGAAATAAAGTAAGGAAGGAATGAAAGAGGAAAGTAGAGAAGGAAAGAAGAAATAAAGTAAGGAAGGAATGAAGAAGGAAAGTAGAGAAGGAAAGAAGAAATAAAGTAAGGAAGGAATGAAGGAGGAAAGTAGAGAAGGAAAGAAGAAATAAAGTAAGGAAGGAATGAAAGGAAAAAGAAGGAAAGAAAGAAATAAAGTAAGGAAGGAATGAAGGAAAGTAAAGAAGGAAAGAAGAAATAAGGAAGGAAGAAGGAATGAAAGTAAAGAAAAAGGAAAGAAGAAAAAGTAAAGTAAGGAAGAATGAAAGAGGAAAGTAGAGAAGGAAGAAAAGAAAGAAAGGAAGGAATGAAAGAGGAAAAAAGTAGAGAAGGAAAGAAGAAATAAGTAAGGAAGGAATGAAGGAAGGAAAGTAGAGAAGAAAGAAGAAATAAAGTAAGGAAGGAGAGGAAAGTAGAGAAGGAAGAAGAAATAAAGTAAGGAAGGAGGAAGAGGAAGAAGAGGAGGTAGAGAAGAAAATAAGAAATAAAGTAAAGAAAGAAGGAAAGGAGAAGGAAAGAAGAAATAAAGTAAGGAAGGAATGAGAAAGAAAGAAAAAGTAAGTAAGGAAGAAAGAATGAGAAGAGAAGAAATAAAGTAGAGAAGGAAAGAAGAAATAAAAGGAGGAATGGAAAGGGAAAGAAGAAGGAGGAAGGTAGAGAAGAAAATAAGAAATAAAGTAAGGAAGGAATGAAGGAGGAAAGTAGAGAAGGAAAGAAGAAATAAAGTAAGGAAGGAATGAAAGAGGAAGTAAAAGGAAGGAAGGAAGGAATGAAAGAAGGAAAGTAGAGAAGGAAAGAAGAAATAAAGTAAGGAAGGAATGAAGGAGGAAAGTGGAGAAGGAAAGAAGAAATAAAGTAAGGAAGGAATGAAAGAAAGAGGAAAGTAGAGAAGGAAAGAAGAAACAAAGTAAGGAAGAAAGGAATGAAGGAGGAAAGAAGAAAAAGAAAGTAAGGAATAAAGTAAGGAAGGAATGAAGGAGGAAAGTAGAGAAGGAAAGAAGAAATAAAGTAAGGAAGGAATGAAGGAGGAAAGTAAAGAAGAAAATAATAAATAAAGTAAGGAAGGAATGAGGAAGGAAATAAAGTAAAGGAATGAAAGAGGAAAGAGAGAAGGAAAGAAGAAATAAAGTAAGGAAGGAATGAAAGAGGAAAAAAGTAGAGAAGGAAAGAAGAAATAAAGTAAGGAAGGAATGAAGGAGGAAAGTAGAGAAGGAAAGAAGAAATAAAGTAAGGAAGGAATGAAAGGAGGAAAGTAAAGAAGGAAAGAAGAAATAAATTAAGGAAGGAATGAAGGAGGGAGGAAGGTAGAAAAGAAAATAAGAAATAAAGTAAGGAAGGAATGAAAGAGGAAAGTAGAGAAGGAAAAAAGAAATAAAGTAAGGAAGGAATGAAAGAGGAAAAAAGTAGAGAAGGAAAGAAGAAATAAAGTAAGGAAGGAATGAAGGAGGAAAGTAGAGAAGGAAAGAAGAAATAAAGTAAGGAAGGAATGAAAGAGGAAAAAAGTAGAGAAGGAAAGAAGAAATAAAGTAAGGAAGGAATGAAGGAGGAAAGTAGAGAAGGAAAGAAGAAATAAAGTAAGGAAGGAATAAAGAGGAAGAGTAAGAAGGAAAGGAAGAAATAAAGTAAGGAAGGAATGAAGAAATAGGAAGGAAGGAGAAAGAGGAAAGAAATAAAGAGAAGGAAAGAAGAAATAAAGTAAGGAAGGAATGAAGGAGGAAAGGAAGAAGAAGAAAGAAATAAAGAAATAAAGTAAGAGAAGGAAAGAAGAAATAAAGTAAGGAAAGAAGGAAAGGAGGAAGGAAGAAAAATAAAGAAGGAAAAAGTAGAAAAGGAAAGAAGAAAGAAGAAATAAAGTAAAGGAAGGAATGAAGGAGGAAATAAAGTAGAGAAGGAAAGAAGAAATAAAGTAAAAGGAAGGAATGAAGGAATGAATGAAAGAGGAAAGTAGAGAAGGAAAGAAGAAATAAAGTAAGGAAGGAAAGAAAGAAGGAGGAAGAAGGAGGAAAGTAGAGAAGAAAGAAGAAATAAAGTAAGGAAGGAATGAAGGAGGAAGTAGAGTAGAAGAAGAAAAGAAAAATAAAGTAAGGAAGGAATGAAGGAAGGAAAGTAGAGAAGGAAAGAAGAAATAAAGTAAGGAAGGAATGAAGGAGGAAAGAAAGAAGAAAAAGAAATAAAGTAAGGAAGGAATGAAAGAGGAAAGTGAAAGAGGAAAGTAGAGAAGAAACAAAAATAAAAAAGTAAGGAAGGAATGAAGGAGGAAAGTAAAGAAGGAAAGAAGAAATAAAGTAAGGAAGGAATGAAGGAGGAAGGTAGAGAAGAAAATAAGAAATAAAGTAAGGAAGGAATGAAGGAGGAAAGTAAAGAAGGAAACAAGAAATAAAGTAAGGAAGGAATGAAGGAGGAAAGTAGAGAAGGAAACAAGAAATAAAGTAAGGAAGGAATGAAGGAGGAAGGTAGAGAAGAAATAAAATAAGAAATAAAGTAAGGAAGGAATGAAGGAGAAGTAAAAGGAAAGAAGAAATAAAGTAAGGAAGGAAAAGTAAGAAGGAAGAAAATAAGGAGAGAAGGAAAAGAAATAAAGTAAGGAAGGAATGAAGGAAGGTAGAGAAGGAACGAAGAAATAAAGAAAAGGAAGGAATGAAGTAAAGTAAGGAAGGAAAGAAAGAGGGAAGGAAAGAAGAAATAAAGTAAGGAAGGAATGAAGGAGGAAGGTAGAGAAGGAACGAAGAAATAAAGTAAGGAAGGAATGAATGAAAGAGGAAAGTAGAGAAGGAAAGAAGAAATAAAGTAAGGAAGGAAAGAAAGAGGGAAGGAAAGAAGAAATAAAGTAAGGAAGGAATGAAGGAGGAAGGTAGAGAAGGAACGAAGAAATAAAGTAAGGAAGGAATGAAAGAGAAAAGTAGAGAAGGAAAGAAGAAATAAAGTAAGGAAGGAAAGAAAGAGGGAAGGAAAGAAGAAATAAAGTAAGGAAGGAATGAAAGAGGAAAGTAGAGAAGAAAAGAAGTAAAAAAGTAAGGAAGGAATGAAGGAGGAAAGTAGAGAAGGAAAGAAAAAATAAAGTAAGGAAGGAATTAAGGAACAAAGTAGAGAAGAAAAGAAGAAATAAAGTAAGGAAGGAATGAAGGAGGAAAGAAGAAATAAAGTAAGGAAGGAATGAAGGAGGAAAGTAGAGAAGGAAAGAAGAAATACAGTAAGGAAGGAATGAAGGAGGAAAGTAAAGAAGGAAAGAAGAAATAAAGTAAGGAAGGAATGAAGGAGGAAAGTAGAGAAGGAAAGAAGAAATACAGTAAGGAAGGAATGAAGGAGGAAAGTAGAGAAGGAAAGAAGAGTTATGTTAAGGATAAAAGAAAGACAATACGGATGAAAGTAGGGAAGGAAAGAAAAAAACAGTAAGGAAGGAAGGAAAGAAGAAATAAAGTAATGAAGAAAGGCAGGCAGGAAAGTAATGATGAAATGAGGAAAGGAAGGGTGGAAATCAGAAAGGAATGTATATGGGATGAATTAAGGGAAAGATTGTCAGATTTTAAGTAGGGTTGTCCCGATACCACTTTTTTAGGACCGAGTACAAGTACCGATACTTTTTTTCATGTACTTGCCGATACTGAATACCGATACTTTTTTTACATGTCATGTGACAGTTTTCAAACCACAATACAGACTAAGGATATTTTCTTTAGAATTATGAAGAACTCTAACTCAAGACATTATAAAAGAATAAAAATGAGTAAAAATGAATAAAAATGTTTTATTTGCTTGTCACGCAGTAGTAAAAAACTCAAAGAATTTTCACAGAACATGTTGATAAATACAAAAAAAGTATTCTATTTAGGCATCGGGAGCATTTGCGCGAGTACAAGTACTCCCGCAAATACTCGGTATCGGTCCCGATACCGATACTAGTATCGGTATCTGGACAACCCTAATTTTAAGGGTACTTCCCACACTGTTACCACAATGCAACATGCAGTTTACATTTTGCTTACATTTTGCTGTTTTTCTGTATTTTGGTGGGCGGCCAGGGGGGTGAAAATACTGCAGCTAAACCATATGCTTTTACCACCCTTTGTGAACAAGCCCTATTTACAGTAGTAGTCACATTCAGCTGGACCTGTTATTTAATGTTGAAGATGTTTTGTATCTTCCCCAAGCCATGTGTTGAGATGAGAACTGGAGAAGTGACTAGAATAAGCTACTAAATGTTTTCATCATAACAAGTCCATTTGAATGCGACTAACTGCTACTAGATATACCTGGAAAAATGAGAACAGACATTAATTGTATACCATTAATATGAATACTGAGTAAAGGAATAATATACGATATACTATATATACTAAAAGTGCTATCAAAACATAGAAAAAATTTGAAGATAATATATACGGTAATTGGAGCAGCCAGGGAGAAAGAGACTCCTTTGTGCAGATCCTGTGCCTGCACGTTTAGCAGTGTTTGGGTAGAATTGCACATAGTTGTACTTTCCTGCTACTCCAATGTTGCCTGAGGGCATTCTCTATTAAAAGCAAAGCAAACCTTTGAATTCCAATTGAGGCAGGAATGCCATGGCCTTCCCCCTACGAGAGTCCCATACACGCTGTGTCTGATTATAACATTATAATAGGCCTGCTACAAACCGCTACTAAAAACGTGATTCAGTTCGGTCATTATTAAATTATAAGGTAATATGCTAGAAGGTGGTAGTAGTGGTTTTATAGATTCAGGATTATTTTTACTGCCAGAGAAAAAAATGTTACTTAAGTCTAGGTTCACATCTATGCGGTCGTGGTTAATTTGGTTTCTTGGGGTGTTATGTGTTTTTGAACGCGCGTTTTTGATGCAGTTTTCATGCTTTTTGCGTTTTTCTTTTCTCTTTAAACACACTGTATATAACTGGTTGCTAAGAAGCAGGCCAGGAAGCCGGCCACTGTGTCCTTAACAACCGATGAGTCATCAGCTGTCAGCAGGGTTCCCCGCTGACAGCTGAATGTAAAAAAAAGAACTGCCAGCAAAAACAAAATGCCTTGGGGTCCCCCCCAAATCTATACCAGGCCCTTCGGATCTAGTATGGATTTGAAGGGAAATCCTATGCATAAATAAATAAAAAAATGGCATGCCTGGCACTTGTCTGAGCATGCAGCCCGGCAGGTTAGGAAAGGGAGGGGAAGAGTGAGCTTCCCCCACCTCAAAACACTTTATCCTCATGTTGATGGGGACAAGGGCCTCTTCCTCACAACTCTGGGTGCTGGTTGTGGGGGTCTGTGGGCAGGGGGCTTATTGAAATCTGGAAGCCCCCTTTAACAAAGAAGCCCCCAGATTCTGCCCCCCCCCATGTGAATGAGTATGTGATACATTGTATCCCTACTCATTCATTCAAAAAAGTGTCAAAAAGAAAAAAAAAAACACACACACACGGTTTATTAAAAATACAAAAAAATATCCCCCAATGTAGATCCATCTTCAATCATGCCGTCTGCCGCACTGCCGAACCCAAAAGAAAAAAAAGGCTCTGCTCTCGATGAAGGCTAATCACCGACTGGGCACTCCTCAGTCTGACAGTTCTTAAATCGGTAAGGGGAGGGGGCCACCTGGTGATCAAAGACCCAGCATGCACCAACCCCTATACCATGTTGAGGGCATGCGGCCTGGTATGGCTCGTTCCCTCCCTTCCCTGACCTGCTGGGATGCATGCTCGGATAAGGGTCTGGTATGCATTTGGGAGGGGAACGTTTTTTTCCAAACAAAAATTCTGCCACCAATTATTTTCTTTACATTTAACTGTCAGTGGTGAACCCTGCTGACAGCTGACGACTCATCGGTTGTTAAGGAAACGGTGGCCGACTTCCTGGCCCACTCCTTAGCAACCAGCTATTCACAGTGTGTTTAAAGAGAGGAAAAAAATGCATTAAAAACACAACACTTGCAATTTTAGTGCAAATCCATTGAAGTCTATACACGTTGACCTTGCCAGAAATGTAGAGTCCTTGTCACTTCCTGTAAAATTAAATATCTTTCTTCCTATCTATCCTCTGTAATCTACCAGTCGCCTTATGTAATAGAAGTGAAGGGATAAAGACATGTTTGTAGTTCACATCAGGAGAGCAGCCTAGGGCAGTGATAGTGAACCTTAACACCCCAGATGTTTTAGAACTACATTTCCCATGATGCTCCACTACACTGCAGAATGCATGGGCATCATAGGAAATGTAGTTCCAAGTTCCAAAACATCTGGGGTGCCAAGGTTTGCTATCACTGGCCTAGGATGACAAGCATGGTACCCTCCATAAATACAGTGAAGGAGTGACACCCAGAGACAGTAAGTGTGTTATTCGATGGCTTTTCAAGTGAAAATAATGCAAAAGAAGCTTGGAAATATAAAACAAATGCAACCATCACACCAAGGACTAGTAAACTGCAATCATTTTTTTTTTTTAGAGTTTAGATACATTTTAACATATATAATTGTTATTATTGTACAGGATTTATATAGTGCCAACAGTTTGCTCAGCTCTTAACATTATGAAGTGGGCCATTCATAGGTGTGCGCAGTCTATTGCATTAGGGTGTGCACCCCAAAGCTCAAACACACACTACTGATCACTCATGATGTTCATTCAGAAAGGGATGGTCAATTACATATTTACCGGCCCCTTCCTCCACTCATCCTAAAACATCCTTGCAGCAACAGCTGGCGGGAGAGGAGGGAAGCTGGTAGCACTGCAGGGGAAAGAAGGGAGCCAGGGAAGTAGGGGGAATCTGTGCTGTAAAGAGCGATTAGTGTGTGCCTGGGCACACCCTGTACGCACACCTATGGGGACATAACAATTACAACACAGTTTAATACAGAAGACATGTGTGGCCCTATATAAAAGGAACATGGGTAGGGAGAAATGTGTTGGAGAGTTCAGGTGTTACCATCCATGAAAAGAGCTCAGATCCACAAAGCCAGACAAAATGATGGTCAAGGAACAAACAAAATCAAGATGGGAACATTCTAAGGAGGACGCTATCCTGGAGCCCATTGGTAGGTCTGTATCTAAGGCCGCGTACACACGATCAGCCAATCCAATGAGAACGGTCCTTCGGACCATTTTCATCGGTTAACCGATGAAGCTGACTGATGGACTGATGTGCCTACACACCATTGGTTAATTAACCGATCGTGTCAGAACGCGGTGACGTAAAACACAACGACGTGCTGAAAAAAACGAAGTTCAATGCTTCCAAGCATGTGTCGACTTGATTCTGAGCATGCGCGGCCTTTTAAACGATGCTTTTGCATACTAACGATCGGTTTTTACCTATCGGTTAGGCGTCCATCGGTTACATTTTAAAGCAAGTTCTCTTTTTTTTGACCAAAGGATAACTGACCAATGGGGCCCACACATGATCGGTTTGGACCGATGAAACAGACCTTTAGTCCGTTTTCAACGGTTTTGACTGATCGTGTGTACAAGGACTATGGCCCCTTTCACACTGACATGTTTTTCAGGCGGTTTAGCGCTAAAAATAGCACTGCTATACCGCCTGAAAAAATTGTGCCCTGCAGTCTTCAATGTGAAAGCCTAAAGGCTTTCACATAGAAGCGGTGCGCTAGCAGGACCGCTCCAAAAGTCCTGCTAGCCGCATCTTTAGAGCGGTATAGGAGCAGGGTGTTTACCGGTCCTATACCGCTCTTTTCTATTGAAATCAATGGGAAACCGCGGTAATACCGCCGGCAATGCGCCTCTGCAGAGGCGCATTGCCAGCGGTATTAACCCTTTTTAGGCTGCTAGTGGAAGTTAAAACCGCATCACTGGCGGCCTAATATCGTGGTAAATACGACGGTATAGCGGCGCTAAAAAAAGATTTTTAGCGCCGATATACCGCATCTCCGCTGCCCCGTGTGAAAGGGGCCTTATGAACAATTTAGACTAGGCATGCAACCTGTTCCTTTTATATATCCTTGTTATTTGCAGTCCTTGGCCAGTTTAAGTATTTAAATTGATTCCAGAACTCTGGCGGTTATGTAGTTGAAAATAAATCTATAATAAGTTACAGTTTTTATGCCAATTACCGAAGTACATATTTTTGGAATTCATGTACTTGTAACCTTCAGTAAATCGGATGCAGGCCCTTATAGATTTTTTTTTTCATTTGGTCCTTTAAGTTCAACCAAGGACAAGCAGCAGATCAACTTTGATTTTCTGTCTTACACATAATCGTGATTGGAATCAAACCTGATTTGAATTTAGCCAGAGGATACATGTCTATAATCTCACACTGAAAGCTGTAGGAGTCTCTGTGGACATGTTTCGAATTTTTTCGTAATGAAGACCAGGGGAGGTCTCTGCAGGGTTCCCTGCTAACATGCAGAATTCAAATAATTCAGGCATCCCCCGGATGAAAAGCACATGGCACATTGGTAAATAAGTGCACCTTTCCAGATGTGGACAGACGTATAGCAAAAATACATATTGCAGTGGATATATTGTTTTGTGTTACTATTCACACAGCATACCTAAAAATAATGAAAACAATATATTTATTTTTAGTTGTTTCTTTGTATTATACACAGGTCTCTAAAGGCAACTTGTATTGTTCAGAATAACTTGCAAGGGACACTTTAGGGATGGCTTGTTTTAAAAGTGCATTAACATCAATGTACCACCCAAGTCTTAAAGGGGTTGTAAAGGATTTTTTTTTTTTCCATAATAAGCATACTTTACCTGCAGACATTCCTCTTTTCACTTCCTCATTTTTCGTTTTTTGCTCAGAAGTTGCTCTATTTCTTCTCTGTTCCGTTCACTTCCTGTTTGTCGGATAGTTACTCACCACCGTGAAGGGAGACTTTACTGCGGTGGTCAGTAACATGCTCGCCCCCTCCTGGGAACTACATCTGTGTGGCTGTTATACCTGAAGGGTTCCACATGTACTGCCACTTTAAGGTTAGCTCCACCCAGCAGTGATGACAAGGGTCAAGGGGCATAGCAGCCATCTTAGAGTGTGCTCATGTAGGAAGCAGAGATATGTACTGTCCTGAGATGCATGTTGCAGTGTACAGCCTGTACAGAATAAACATCCATTGCTCCAGATCAGAGTCTTGTGTCTCTCACAACACACAGGACATCACAGTGGCAGGACGCTCTCTACGTGTTAGAGACTTCAAGGAGGTGTGAATTACTGGGCGTGCCACAATGCATACTGGAAAATGTAGTTCTTACATGAACGAGCGGCGCAAACCAGGAAGTGAATGAGAGAGAAACTAGAATGCCAGAGGTGATATAGATGAAGGAATTTAATAGGTATTTACTCGTTTTTTTAACAGAATTATTACACTATTCTATCTGTCTACCTTGCAGACATTGATTTTAGAAGAACATTTTTTTCCCTTTACAACTCCTTTAAAGGGGTTGTAAAGGTACAATTTTTTTCCCTAAAAAGCTTCCTTTACCTTGGTGCGGTCCTCCTTCACCTACCTCATCCTTCCATTTTGCTTTTAAATGTCCTAATTTATTCTGAGAAATCCTCACTTCCTGTTCTTCTGTCTGTAACTCCGCACAGTAATGTGAGGCTTTCTCCCTGGTGTGGAGTGTCGTGCTCACCCCTTCCTTGGACTACAGGAGAGTCAGGATGCCCACTAACACAGAGCTCCTTTCTCCATCTGCAACATGGAGAGCGTCCTGACTCTCCTGTAGTCCAAGGGAGGGGGCGAGCACGACACTCCACACCTAGGGAGAAAGCCTTGCATTACTGTGTGGAGTTACAGACAGAAGAACAGGAAGTGAGAATTTCTCAAAAGAAAATTTAAAAGCAAAAGGACATTTAAAAGCAAAATGGAAGGTGAGGTAAGTGGAGGAGGACTGCACTAAGGTAAAGGAAGCTATTTAGGAAAAAAAAATTGTACCTTTACAAACCCTTTAAGATATTTAAAGCCTAACTCCGGGAATACTATCATTTCAAATAGCTAGTTTGGGCCAAGCTTGCTACGAACTAGTTCAGCGCTGTCAGCATTGTATAAACCAGTGATGTGGCGAACCTTGGAGTGCCAAGGTTCGCCATCACTGGTATAAACTGTATGTAGCATCAGCTACATGCAGGATACAGTACTATGTTCTAGAAGCGGTACAGAGACTAGATTAACCACTTTACAACCGCAGTACGAGAAAATACGTCCTGGGCTTTGTGCGGTGATATCTGAATGATGCCTGCAGCTACAGTCATCATTCAGATATCACCGTCTTCAGCCGGCGATTCTGTGCACAATAAGAACTCCCGCCGCCATCCGGTGCTTCTCCGGGCTCTCCCGTGCCATCGGGGGCCCTGGAGAGCGAATCGGCCGGCACTCGGTGAAGAACCATAGAGATGACTGGTGACCAGACTGTCACAGTCATCTCTATGACCGTTGGAGGACCGGGCGCGACGTTATGACGTCACGCCCGGTACCCGGAAGTAAACAAAGCCGCAATCGTGGCTGTCGGTGTGAGATCGGTGAATGTTTTTTCACCGATTTCATGCTTGTAAGCCTGGAGGAGAGATATGGGGTCTTTTTGACCCCACATCTCTCCATAAAGAGGACCTGTCACAATAGATTCCTAATACAAGGGATGTTCACATTCCTTGTAATAGGAATAAAAGTGATCAAAAAATAAATAAAAAATAAAAGTGTAAAAATAAAAAATAAATGAAGTAAAATAAAAAGACATTTTTTTTTTTAAAACACCCCTATCCCCGGTAGCTCGTGCGCAGAAGCGAACACACATGCAAGTCCCGCCCACATATGTAAACGCCGTTCAAACCCCACGTGTGAGGTATCGTCGCGTGCGTTAGAGCGTGTGCAACGATTCTAGCACTAGACCTTCTCTGTAACTCGAAAATAGTAACCTGTAAAAGGATTTAAAGCGTCGCCTATGGAGATTTTGAAGTACCAAAGTTTGGCGCCATTCCATGAGTGTGCGCAATTTTAAAGCATGACATGTTAGGTATCTATTTACTCGGCATAACATCGTCTTTCATATTTTACAAAAAATTTGGGCTAACTTTACTGTTTTGTTATTTTTTAATTCATGAAACCGTTTTTTTTCCCCAAAAAAGGTGTTTGAAAAATTATTGCGCAAACCTGTGCAAGAAAAAAAGTTGCAATGACGGCCATTTTATTCCCTAGAATGTCTGCTAAAAAAATATATAATTTTTGGGGGTTCTAATTAATTTTCTATCAGCACAGTACAGAAAAAAATAAACTAGGGTACACACTCCTGAGCCCCATCCCCCCCTTAACATTAAAGGGGTTGTAAAGGTACAATAATTTTTTTCCCCTAAATAGCTTCCTTTACCTTAGAGCAGTCCTCCTTCACTTACCTCATCCTTCCATTTTGCTTTTAAATGTCCTTATTTCTTCTGAGAATTCCTCACTTCCTGTTCTTCTGTCTGTAACTCCACACAGTAATGTGAGGCTTTCTCCCTGGAGTGAAGTGTCGTGCTCGCCCCCTCCCTTGGACTACAGGAGAGTCAGGACGCTCTCTACGTTGAAGATAAAAGGAGCTGTGTGTTAGTGGGCGTCCTGACTCTCCTGTAGTCCAAGGGAGGGGGCGGGCACGAAAGCAGGATTTTATAGGAGTTATAGTAAGCAGCAGTTTTTAATAATTTTTTTTTTTTTTTTTTAAGTTATAGCATCTGAGAAAAGGTGGAAATAGACTTTAACCACTTCATTACTGGGCACATAAACCCCCTTCGTTCCCAGGCGAAATTTCAGCTTCCGGCACTGTGTCGCTTTAACTGACATTTGCGCGGTCGTGCAACGTGGCTCCCAAACAAAATTGGCGTCCTTTTTTCCCCCACAAATAGAGCTTTATTTTGGTGGTATTTGATCACCTCTGCGGTTTTTATTTTTTGCGCTATAAACAAAAAAAGAGCGACAATTTAAAAAATATATATATATTTTTTACTTGTTGCTATAATAAATATCCCATTTTTTAAAAAAAAAAAACTTTTTTTTTTTCACAGTTAAGGCCGATACGTATTTTTCGACGTATTTTTGAAAAAAAAAAAAAAAAAAATCGCAATAAGCGACTGGTTTTGCGCAAAAGTTTTAGCGCCTACAAAATGGGGAACAGAATTATGATTTTTTTTATTATTTTTTTTTTTACTAGTAATGGCGGCGATCTGCGATTTTTATTGCGACTGCGATATTGCGGCGGACATATCGGACACTTTTGACACAAATCTGGGACCATTCACATTTATACAGCGATCAGTGATATAAAAATGCACTAATTACTGTATGAATGTGACTGGCAGGGAAGGGGTTAACACTAAGGGGTGAGGAAGGGGTTAAATGTATTGCCTGGGTGTGTTCTAACTGTGTGTGGGGGAGGAGGGTGACTGGGGGAGGTGACCGATGCTGTGTCCCTATGTAAAGAGACACAGATCGTTCTCCTCTCCGCTGACAGCACGTGGAGCTCTGTGTTTACACACAGAGCTCCACGTCCCTGCTGTCATCTGTTCGGTTTCCCGCCGATCGCATGTACCCGACGGACATCGCGCCCGCCAGGTACATGCATCGGATCCCCAGCGATGCGGCGGGACAGCGGGTAATGCACACAAATCACGTCCAAAGACGTCAAGTTGGCGCCTCAGATCCGCGCTGTTGACGTATTATGTCAATAGCGCGGGTCTGAAGTGGTTAACCACTTCAATACCAGGCATTTTCACCCCCTTCCTGCCCAGACCAATTTTTAGTTTTTAGCACCGTCAAGCTTTGAATAACAATTGCGACGTGGCTCCCAAACAAAATTGACGTCCTTTTTTTCCCCACAAATAGAGAGTATATTGATTGGTTTGCGCAAAAGTTAAACTACCACATCTTAGACTACGTTCACACGGGTGCTTCTTAGGGCCGGTGCCAATTGTAGAGGCTTGAATCAGAGACTCCAGCTGCAGCTCACAGGAGGCACGACGCCTAGAGTTCCTATGGGCCCCTATGTCCACAATCACATGTGAGCACAGTCAGTCTGTTCTGTTCTAAATGATATAAACGCTTCCGGACCAGCCACTGTCATAATACTGCGGCAGGTTGGCTCGTTCCAGCGAATCGCCGTAGATGTACGTTGGCGTGGGAACTCGCTTTTGTGTGTGTGTGCACGCTCTCATTTGCCAGCAGGGGAGCCAATCAGCGTGTCCATCGAACTCGATGTCCGCTGGTAACCTGTGATCATTCCCCGCAGTGACAGAACAGGGATCTTTCTGTGTAAAGAAGGCAGATCTCTGAGATTACACAGCATCATGTCTCTGCTAGGAAGACGGATCTGTGCGTTTCCCTAGTGACACAGTCCCCCCATACAGTTAGAACACACAGTGAGGGAATACACTTAACCCCTTGATCGCCCCATGAGGTTAACCCCTTCCCTGCCAGTGTCAATAGTACAATAACAGTGCATATTTTTAGCACCGATTACTGTAATGTCAAAAATGTCAATTAGGTGTCGGATCTGTCTGCCGCAATATCGCAGTCCCGCTAAAAATTGCTGATCTCATTACTAGTAAAAAAAAAAAAAAATTTTTAAATGCCATAAATCTATCCCCGATTTTGTAGACCCAACTTTTGCGCAAACCAATCAATATACGCTTATTTTTTTCCACATCAGCCATATCCATATGCTGGAGATTAGCTCATGGTACAATGCTTCCTTTGTCTCCAAAGCAGACTTGTATCATTTGTGGTATATCATACTTTCTGCTTTTTTTTTTCCCCCTCTTTAATTAGCAATACATTTATTTTAAGGTTAACAAGAAGAGAGTAGGCTAATCAGTCCCTCCTATGCTACCTTCTGCGGGCTGGCGACCGGCAGGGAAGGCAGCAAGGAGAGGCTCAGAGCTCGACCTCTTGTAAGTAAAGAAAACCTTTTCCCCCTCTCTCCCCCCCCCCCCCCCCGGTGACTCCCAGAAACCCTGCCTATTCTTATTCATTTAGATATTTTAGGATTATTTGTTGAGTAGGTTAAGCACTTTCGGTCCAATAGCTTTCTATCCTCAGGTTCTCCGCGTAACTCCACGTCTTTTTATACTTTTTCCAGCTTTTCCATTTATCTTTAAAGTCCTGATTTACCTCCCCCACCGTCTCCTTCAGCTCTTCCATTCTATAGGTTTCCTCGACTGCATCGATCCATTCCCACATACTTGGGCTATCAACTTTCTGCCAGTTCTTTGGGACTAGCCTTTTAGCTGCGTTGAGTAGGTGGGGTATTAGGGACTTCTTATACCTTGATATTCCCTCCTGCCCACCATGAAAAAGAACCACCCAGGGGTCTTTTTTAATTTCTTTACCCGTAATTTATTTTATTTGGCCCAAGACTTGTTGCCAATATCTCTGGATTTTTGGGCACGTCCACCATATGTGGGCCATGGTTCCTTTCTCTAGGCATCCTCGCCAACACTGGTCTGATTATCCCTCCATATACCTACTAACTTTGTCAGGCGTGGCATACCAGCCCGAGACACATTTGTAATTTGATTCTGCAGTTCGCATGTCAATGGCCGAGGCATGGGTCAGTAGCATTATCCTTTCGCAAGTGTTTTCTCCTCGAGGTATACCCAACTCTCTTTCCCATTTCTGTATGAAGGGCGACTCCCCCAGTGCGTCCATCTCCAGCAAGATCTTATATATTTTTGATACCGTGCCTTTTGAGTTTTCTGTTTTGCACAATTTCTCCAACGGAGTAAGCTCCGCCTTCGACCGAAGCGGCTGGGGGAGATGTTGCACAAAGTGGCATAGCTGGGAGTACCGCTATCCATCCAGGTTCCAGACTCCTATTCTGTGTTTCAACTCCCCAAAATCCCTGATTCTTCCCTCTAATATATCACCTAAGTGCACTCTATCAATTTTAATTCAATTCCCCCCTATTTTTCCCATCCCTGGTGCGAAGTATGCATTTTCTTTCAAATTTATAAGTGGAGAATTATATTCCTTATCCAACTTTTTGTGTGCTCTGTCCCATAATCTCAGTGTATCTCGTGTTAAATGTAAAGTTTTTTTGTTTAGTGCTCTGTGTTGTGAAGGTATCCATATTACGGAACTTAATTGTGCTCTTTCTATCTGGACCCATCTTTTCTCTCGTCTCTCTCTCTCGCCCACTCTACTACCCGGGATATTACTGCCGCCTTGTAGTACTCTCTTATATCGGGCATGGCAAGGCCCCCACAACTCTTCTTTTGTTTTAAAATTGCTAGGGAGATTCTATGTTTTTTATTTTTCCACACGTAATTCATTAGGATCGCATTTAATATTCTCAGGAATTGTTGGAGGGCAATTGGCAACATTTGAAATTTAAAAAGTATCTTTGGTACTAGAAACATCTTCAGAGTGTTTATACGTCCTATCCAAGAGAAAGGTCTGTTTATGATTTTTTTAATATCGGTTTTAATCTCATTTAGCAAGGGCACAAAGTTTATTTTATAGATTTCTTTAGTCGAGTTTGTTAGTTTAATGCCTAGGTATTTTAACTCTTTAATCCAGGGGAAGATACAGATCCTTTTGACAAGCTTCTCTTCATTTTTATTAATATTTATATTTAATACTTCGGTTTTTGTTTCATTGATTTTAAAGTTTGAAATGGCTCCATATTGTTGTAATACCTTGATTAAGGTTGAGATTGTTGTCAGTGGATTTGTGATGTAGAATAATATATCATCGGCAAAAGCTGATAATTTGTGTTCCTCTTTCCCAACTTTCACTCCACTGATTTCGGGGTGATTTCGTATCGTGGCTAATAACGGTTCTAAGGATAGGATAAATAGGAGAGGAGACAGGGGGCATATCAATATACGCTTATTGCTGTTTTTTTTTTTACCAAAGATATGTAGCAAAATACATATCTGCCTAAACTGATGAATTAATTTGTTTTACATTTTTTTTGGAAATGTTTTATAGCAGAAAGTTTTTTTTTTTTTTTAAATGATCGCTCTATTTTTGTTTATAGTCCAAAAAAAACTCAGAGGTGATCAAATACCACCAAAAGAAAGCTCTATTTGTGGGAAAGAAAGGGACATCAATTTTGTTTGGGTACAGCATCGCACGACCGCGCAATTTTCAGTTAAAGCGACGCAGTGCCGAATCGCAAAAAATGGCTTGGTCAGGAAGTGGGTAAATCCTTTCAGGGCTAAAGAGGTTAACAAATGGTGTTTAGAGATTTTTTTGCTCATTTTTTGTATTTCTATTAAGATATAGTGTAATAGTTAACCACTCCATCCTGAAGAAGCAGCGCCAGCCACGAAACACATTGATGGTGAATCCAGGAAAGTCGACTTGTCATACATCAAAGACTGTAATGTTGTGACTACTATAGTTTACAGGTGTCTAGTCTCCGCTCTGGGCAGCAATGTACTCACCTTTTATAGGTGTGTTTCGCATATGCTATTTTTATCGCGTATAATAAAAAAAAATTTAAGTAAAGTATGTGGTACAGTGGTAGGCTAAGGCAAGTTTATTTCTTTTTTGTCAGAGTAGGCTACCCATAAATGCAAGAAAGCATTATACTGACCTTTATTGTAAGGGTGCTTTTTCCATTGACCAGCAATGTAATGGGGTGCGTTACCACTGACCAGCAATGCAACGGTGTGCGTTACCACTGACCAGCAATGCAACCGGTTGCGTTACCACTGACCAGCAACGTAAGAGGGTGCTTTTCCACTGACCAGCAACGTAAGAGGGTACTTGCACTAATAAATGTAAGGGGGCACTATTATTTTTATTGTCTGCATTTGTTTTCTATTATTATTATACGGTTCATTTAATGATTATTACTGAAAATTTTGTCATGTAAAGCAAGAGGGTGTTAAACATGATCACTTGTCAGATCTCAGGCGTACCATATTCCTTATATGTTGCTGGTCACTATAGAACTGAATAATTTTTATACTTATGTGTACAGCATACCTTTGTTTATGTTTCTTTCTTTACAGTGCCACAAGATATAAGGTCTAATGCCTACTGGACGTTTAGCCCTGGTGCAGGAGACTCTGGGTTTAGGTGCGGCGGAAGGCACAGGTGTTTGCCAGGCATTCGTCCCTGGGAACATACTGCCCTAAATGTGTTCGTAGTTCAGTGCATCATTCATCTACAGCAGCTTTCAGCCTCTCATCGGAGTATTTACAGGTTGCCGGCAGCAGTGCTGGACAGTGCGCCTGTGCCATCCACCCGCATCTAAATACCGGAGTCTCACCAGGGCCAAAAAATATATATAACAGAGAGGAAGCATCTGTTGTGTAGATAAATGTTAAACTGCGCACAGTAACTTCTTGAAGTTAGTGCCCCCTAATGGTTAAAAAGTATAATATCAGAGAACAATGGCTTTCTTTTTTTTTTAAACCAGTCAACTAGTAGGCTTGGGCACAACGCCAGCAATATCTGAAATATTGGTTTTGGGTTGATTTGCCTTTACAAAAGGATACTGTATACTTTGTTATCCCTAACACAAGCCCCATTCAATAAAGCATTTTCAGGAGTCATGGTTCTTGCGATTTCCAAACACTGTATTTAAGCATATAAGCTCAGTTTTGTGTTGAAAATAACTGTGAAATCTAAAACTCCGGTGGGTGTAACAAGATGTCTTCTTGCCACGTTCTCACTCCATCATTACTGTGCAATGATGTGGGGTGTAGCAAGATGGTGGCGACGGAACGCCACTTCCGGAGCAATCTATGATGGGGAGCCGAATGTGACAAGACACCGGCAGCTCCCTCCCCAGCCCATAGCTCCAGTGTGTGCTGGAAGGGCAGAGCAGAGAGCTGTTGACGGACAGTGAAGAGATAGAGCGAAGGAGGAGGACAGTGAAGAGACAGAGCAAAGGAGGAGAACCGAGCGATCTGTGGTCTTTGATTATTCATCTTTTACTGCAGAGGCGGCATGGGGACAGATGCGGTATCAGATGGATGCTGCATCCACCTAGGCGAGTAGAAGGTATGGTTTTTTTAAAAAAAAACAATACTTCTCTTAAAATATTTGTCATATTTAAAATACACATTTGTTTAGAAACCAGGGGATTATTTTTGTAAAATGTAACATTCAAATTAAAATTCAAATCACGAAAAGCTTAAAATTAACATTTAATCACAGTATAGATTTAAAATCTCATAAAATTGAGGAATCAAAACCTTCCCATTCCACCCAAAGTTCAAAGCACAGAGAGAATATATACATATAGCCAAGATAGCATGGCGTATCCAGTCCTCTGTGTACGTTCTCCAAAAATAAGAATTCTCTCTGTACCCCAGCTTCTTGGCCCTTTTTGTCTTCGGTGCCTCGGTGCTCCCTGGAACCCTAGATTTTTTGTAGATTTTTTTTGTTGCACTCTTTTGTGCCTAGCGTCATTATAGCGGTGCATTATACACAGCTACAGCACTGCCCTGAGCTCCCAGAAGTCTTCTGTTGTGTCAAATGTTGGCGATTATCTGCAGTGCATTCTGCTTATACAGTCCTTTCTTTGCATTCCCTACACATCATGTGCTTTTGATTCTTATTTTTCTGACCATATTGCTCATATATCCAGTAAGTTCAGACAGCTCCCATTTAATCGTGCTATAATCACATTTATCATGGCCAAATAAATGAATGCTTGCAACCATATCTTGCGCTGGAACTGCTCCTCCACAGCCAATAATACTATTGTGCTTTTTATTCTGAGTGTTCAAACAGCCATTAGCTTATAGAATATGACTGTAGGAGTAGCACATCAGAGGCCAGGAGAATAGAGGGTAATGTCCATGATAAGATATGTCAGGGATTGGGGTATATGTCATGATGGGCACCCAGTCCTTAGTGCCACCCACTGGATGTCAAGAGACTTTCAGGCGATCAGAAGCCAAAACATTATGACCAAGGCAACAAAAAGGAAAAGCCGTGATAGGAATTGCTCATCAACGTACTGTGGTGTTCCAGGGACTGCTGTAAAACACAAAAAAGAATTATACTTGTAAAGACAAAAATCAGCAAATATAAGTTACAGCATCAACTGGACAGACAGACAGATGTCATAAGCCTAGGCTTTTTACCAGACAAGAAACAGGAAGTGGGCTGTCTAAGGTATTTACCGACACAAAAAACCCCCAAAATAACGTTTTACTATCCAAAGTTAAAACAAGGGCAGAAGATTTATTAGATGAAAAGATAAAAAAATAAAAAAAAATAATGACTGAAGGTCCGCTTTAAGGACGCTGTTGGGAGCCGGTTCCTTAACAAGCTATTCGCCGGTTGCCAACTCTGCTATTCACTGGTTATTTAGTAGTCAGCACCCACCGGCATCCAAATAGCTCCACATACACGTGCATTTAAAGGGACACCCGCCTTTAAATGCACCTGAACTATAATGGAGTCTCGGTCCGTAGGATTCAATATTGAGTTAGCCAACCCTTTGTAGGTACAACAACTTCAACTCTTCTGGGAAGTTTTTGAAAAAATTTTGGACAATGTCATACTCCCAACTTTGTGGGAACAGTTTAGGGGTGGCCTCTTCCTGTTCCAACATGAATGCACACTAATGCACAAAGCAAGGTCCATAAAGACATAGATGAACGAGTTTGGGGTTTGTGGCCTGCACAAAGTCCTCGCCTTAACCCGACAGAATAACTTTGGGATGAATTTGCGCTTCTGGAAGAATGATCAAACATACCCACACACACCCCTAAACCTTGTGGACAGCCTTCCCAGAAAAACTGAAGCCGGGCGGTATAGCTCCAAAGGGTCGGCCAACTCAATATTGAACTCCACCCAAAAGGGATACTCCGCTTGTCCCCCCTACCCCCCCGGTCACATTTGGCACCATTTGGGGGGGGATAAGGTACCTAGTTTTCAGGGGTACCCGCTCCCACTTCTAGCTCAGATTGCCGCAGTGTGATGAAAGTTTGCCCCCCCATTCACAAAGCGCATTAGGAAACCGGTTGTAAAGCCACAAGACTTTACTGCCAGTTCCCCTTAGCTATGATGGCGGCACCAGCACCCAAGAGCCGATTCAAGACTTGGCTCAGGTGAGGACACCGTTGGATGCATTGACAGTAAGTGCCCTAACAGTAAATCTCAACAGTTACAGTATTTGTAGCTGCGGACTTAATTTTTTTGGAGGGGTCATTTTGATGCGCTTTTGTCATTCTGGAAAGGTGCTTCCTAGCACAGCAAAGGTGTACCAGTGTGAAAGGACCCATAAACTACAAAATCATACTTACTAAAATGATCTAAGTAAAAGGACACACGCACCCTTGGGCACTCAAGAGATGGCTTGCAACTGTATCTCACAAACAAAATCTATGCTTCTTTTAGCCAACATGGATCTGAGCATGTGCAGCTCCTAAAACACGCGAACTGCAAAGTCAAAGGGGAGAGAAATATATGATACCTGGTGGGGGACGACCATCATTGATGTTGAACGCTGTGGCAAACATTCCAAAGGGAAATGCTCCTATTCCAAATGACATCTGGAATCCACCATCTCCAAATCCAAAGCCTTGAAAACCCTGCAAAGTTTGAAACAGAACCAATTAGATTAAATTAACGCTGTAATTAGTCAACTTAAAAGGATAATATACGAAAAAAAAGAGGAAAGGTCTGGTGTCCCCAGTGACACTTCCATCCCCATTACATATAGTCAAAAGAAAAAAAGGTTCGCCCCGGGACTTTAAATGAAGTGTGTAACGTTTCCGCCAGTAAAAATAACAAAAATTGTATAGTATATTATTTAATTCAGGTAAAAGTGTTTACATGCGTAAAGTAAAATTGTTACATACATGATACCAACAATTGCCAATTAAAACAATACATAGACAGTAAATATTAGTACACAAGTATAGTAGTGGACACAGTACATGGGCATCGTACTACCCGACTAGCCTAGTTTCGCAAGATCCAGCTCGCTCTTCAGGGGTGTGCAACACTGAGCTTGACCATGGCTGCAAATGTGTAGCCCCAAAACGGCAGCAGCAGGTGCCTCACCTGGGAGCTGAGGGGGTGGAGTCAAAGAGGGGACCCCTCCAGGGGCCAAAGGGAGAGCAAGCATGGCATGGGTATAATGATGTATCTCATAGTCCATACAAGGTATAGGCTGAATATGGCGAGTATACCAAGTATAAAAGTAAGACACAGCAGGCAATTACCACAGCTGTGTGTGTCCTCACTCTTCATTCAGGGGAGCCTTGTGGCTTCACTGCCCGTTTCCTACTGCGAATGCGCGAGTCTCGCGGCGCTGTATGAATGGGCAGGATAGACAGTTCCCAGAAGGCAGCGCGCCAGGATGAAGACCAGCCGCAGATTAGGAAGAGGCAGATTAGGAAAATCCGCCTAGCAACCACAATTTCTGGTAAGTAAAAAAAAAAAAAAATGTTTTTTTTCCCCCCAAAAAAAAATTCAAATATTTTTGTAGCATTTTGATTTTTCTTTAATTAGGGCAAAAAATCACAGCTGCCGGAGCGCTTTACCTCTCTGGCAGCTGTCCGTTCCCGACTGCAGTAGGATGGTGCACAAATCAACACATCACACATCCCCCCCTCCACTTTTTTGTACAAACCTTATTTGAATTGTACAAAAGTACACTTTATTCGTGGCCTTTCTGTACAGCGCGTGGCGACAAAATTCAGTATGTCTGCATTGCAGCTCTGGCCTTTGTTAAAGTGTGAAAGGAACACACAGAAAACTACTATTGTTTTGTGTCCTTGCAGCGACAGGCGTTTTACAATGTAGTAATGCAATACCATATATGTGCTCCTACTATGGAGGCTCTCAAAATGTATAGGACTGCAGATAATACTGAGGTGCATGTATTTGCAAATGTGTGCAACCCAAACCCCCATTTTTTTGGCTGGGTACAAGAGCGTAGGTACGCCCCCTTTAAAGAACCCAGCTGTGGGTCGCAAACCCAGACGCACTCGCGACTCGGTCCGAAGCTCCATGACCGTGCCCGTGGGATCAGTGCATTTTATAGCATTGGTCGCTGTTAAAATTATAATAGTCCCAAAAATGTATCAAAGTGTCCGATGTATCCGCCATAATGTTGCAATCACGATAAAAAATAAATCGCTAATCGCCGCCATTAGTAGTAAAAAAAAAAAAAAAAAAACGTTATAATAAAAATGCCATAAAACGATTCCCTATTTTGTAGACGCTATAACTTTTGCGCAATCCAATCAATAAACGCTTCTACAAAATATGTAGAAGAATACGTATCGGCCTAAACTAAGGAAAAAAAAACGTTTTTTTTTTATTTATTTTTGGGGATATTATAGCAAAAAGTTAAAAATATTGATTTTTTTTCAAAATTGTCGCTTTATTTTTGTTTATAGCGCAACAAATAAAAAACCGCAGAGGTGATCAAATAACACCAAAAGAAAGCTCTATTTGTAAAAAAAATTAAAAAGCATGCAAATTTTGTTTAGGAGACATGTCGCATGACCGCGCAATTGTCATTTAAAGCGACGCAGTCCCAAATCGCAAAGAGGGGCCAGGTCCTCTAGCTGCAAAATGGCCCTAAGCATATCTCAGATTTTTTGATCAAACCTATGCAAAAGCAGAAAATGACCAATCACAAATTTAAAAACATAAACTGAATGTCAGGAAGTGCTGTGTGGCCTGTGTCAGCTTGTTATTGTTAATTAGTTTTTCTCTTGGGAAGCGTGTTATGCGATAACTAGCAACCCCCAGGAGACCACAAGAAATTACAGATCAGAAGCAATCGTTTCATCATGTGACGCATGCTGTACAGCCGTTATACCCTCCTTCTCAACTCACCCCTCGGTTCTCTGGCTCTGGTCTCTGTCCTTGAGGTCGTGGGGGCGTTTTCTCACTATGGGGAAAAAAATAAATAAAAAAAATGTATCACATCAGACTGGCGTCAGCTGAAATGCACCACCATTTTAAATATACTTGTGTATATTCATGCACCCTCCATACATATATGGACAGCAAACCCCAACTTTAAAGTATGCTTACCGAGGGTCTTCTTGCCCCGTACTTCCTCTTCCATACAAAGGTATTACTTTATCACGGCTGATTCCTGCTTTACACACAGGACACACCTGACGATTAGGCCGAGTTTCCAACCACTATGGAGAAAGCCACAAGGTGAATGTTATTAAACCTATAGCACAATCTACACTGAAAATCCCAATACACATAGATTGGCTTACTTATAAAAATAATAGAAACATGGTGTTAGTCTCTTGCGAGTCTTTATGGCTACTGTATAAAAATGGTGCAAAGTTTGACAACTAGTCGCGATTTTTCAGCTTACAAAATGTAAAATTTGTAGGGCCGAAACAACTAATCAATTATGAAATTAATCGATTAATTGGCCAGTAACATAATGGGGTTAAAAATATATATTATAATTTTATATATATATATATATATATATATATAATTGTCCCTTTATAGTGCAAAAAGAGCAAATCTCTACTGTAAATATAACTTTCACTGTCCCACAGTAAAAAATTAACCCCTTAGTAGCGATTATTTGCCCTTTTTGTACCATTTTTTTTTTTTTTTTAACTCCGTTATGTTACTAAATATCTTAGGCCTGGGTCACACCCCTGTGTTTTTTTGCAGAAACACACCACTGTTTATTTACATGGTTTCACATCCATGATTTTTTCAGCTGCTGTGTATTTGGAAAGGGCAAGGACTTTTTTTTCCCTGTGCCATTGTATTATTTGGTTCAATATACTTCAATGGGGAAGCTGCAGAAAAACATTTTTTTGTGGCAATTTGTGTTTTTTAATCTGTCCAACAACAACTTGGCAAAAAAAAAATGCTAATCGCAGCTAAATTACCTTATTTTGAAGGTTATTAACCGATTATTCGATCGAAACAATAAGTCGGCCAACTAAACAATTATGAAAATACTGTATTTATTGGCGTATAACACTCACATTTTTAGCCTGAAAATAGAGGGTAGACGGTGCCTGCATGTTATACGCGGGGGGCTGTGGAAAGTTTTCCTGAAACTTCCCTCTTAAAGTTAGAGTGCGTGTTATACGCCTGTGCGTTTTATACGCTGATAAATACGGTAACCGTTAGTTGCAGCCCTAAAAATTTGCACCAATTTCAACCAATGAAATGTAGTTTACTGATGGGGGGGGGGGGGGGGGGTGAAGGCTAATTAATTTTAATTATAAAACCAACTCTAGCATGTCACAACAGTCAACAACTCTGTAGTACGTAAAAGTCATGCACTTCTTCACAGACTAATCATGCATAGATCACCTACCTGATGTAAGCATGGCCAGCTAAAGAAAGAACGAAAGAGAAAATGACATATAAGTGTGCAAAATGTCACTTTACTTCGTTTATTTACATACTGTCAGCATCAAATATCAAACACGAGACTCAAAGGCCCATTCTATAATGTCCGATGGTAAATGCGCATTTAAGACCCCTTTTACGCTTTAGCGCCGCTAGCGGGGCGCTTTTAACCCCCCCAAAAAGGGGATTAAAAGTGCCCACTTAGCACTGCTTTCAAAGCACTTTGAAGGCGGCGCCCATTCATTTCTATGGGCAGGGGAGGTGGAGGAGCGATGTATACACAGCTCCCACACTGCCCCAAAGATGCTGCTAGCAGGACTTTTTTTCCCCTGTCCTGCAAGTGCACCGATCCAGTGTGAAAGCACTCAGGCTTTCACACTGGGGCTGCAGAAGAGTGCCTCAGTGTGAAAGGGGTCTTAACACTAACCACTTCTATTTATAATGATTTTTCAACAAGCAGGAGACCGATATTCTACTGGAATATGAACCTATAGACAATTAAAAAGCTAAATAGCTATAAAAACCCTGCCACAATACTTATTATTTATACAAGTAAAAAGGTGCAAGAAACTAATACAGTATTTATCCTGCTAATGTTAGTGAATGTGCTGGGTACACAATGTTATATGCACAGTAAGACATTAAAGGGGTTGTAAAAGGTACAATTTTTTTTCCTAAATAGCTTCCTTTACCTTAGTGCAGTCCTCCTTTACTTACCTCATCCTTACATTTTGCTTTTAAATGTCCTTATTTCTTCTGAGAAATCCTCACTTCCTGTTCTTCTGTCTGTAACTCCACACAGTAATGTGAGGCTTTCTCCCTGGTGTGGAGTGTCGTGCTCGCCCCCTTCCTTGGACTACAGGAACGTCGGGACGCTCTCTACATTGCAGATAGAGAAAGGAGCTGTGTGTTAGTGGGCGTCGTGTTCGCCCCCCTCCCTTGGACTACAGGAGAGTCAGGACGCCCACTAACACACAGCTCCTTTCTCTATCTGCAACGTAGAGTGCGTCTCGACTCTCCTGGGGGCAAGTACAACACTCCACACCAGGGAGAAAGCCTTGCATTACTGTGTGGAGTTACAGACAGAACAGGAAGTGAGGGTTTCTCAGAAGAAAGAAGGACATTTAAAAGCAAAATTGAAGGATGAGGTAAGTGAAGGAGGACTGCACTAAGGTAAAATAAGCTATTTAGGGGGGAAGAAAAAAAAATAGTACTTTTACAACCACTTTAAGTCCACAATCTCCTAGATTGTAATGTTATTTTTAAAAAGTTATTTTTAAAGGGTATAATGAATGGGTATGATCCACACTCAGGGCTGCCATCATAGAGAAACAAAGAGCATGTTTGCAAAGCTGAAAAGACAGAAAAGGGGGGAGAAGAGGCGCCTCTGGGTGCAGTTTTTTTTTAACAGGTTTAATATACAGTAAAAGTTTTCTTACGATAGTGAGCATCATAAGAAAACTTTTACTACATATTAAACCTGTTGAAAAATCTGCACCCAGAGGCGCCTCTCCTCCCCCTTTTTTACAATACTTATTATATATTCCTTTTTCATATATTGAAAGCAAAGTTCTGAAAACAAAAAAAACACATAAAAAAAATAAAAATAATGAAAAGCAGCTAAACGCTGTACTATGAACATTTCTGTAGGCTGACCTCCTGTTGAACATGCTAGTTACCTGGTTGCCTCAGACTTCTATACATTTCTGAATTACTGACCTGGAATAAGCAATCAGCTCATAGAAGCGAGAATAAAGTTACAACACTTGATAAGCAGACATGCTCTGGGTCACTGACTCAAATGAATTGCAAGAGTGATTTTGCCGCAGTTTTACCATGTTTTCCATTGCTTTCAATAAGGTGCGGTTTTGGGGCAGTCTTTTAAGCTCCTCATTTTTTTCACTGCAACAGAAGCTCACCACTCCACTGTGAACATATTCATTGATTTTGAGCCTGGGTGCACACTATTGCGAGCACAGACATCGCATGCGATTCGCACCTGCATTGCTGTGCCAATCATATGTGAGGTCTTTGCAATGCGAGTTCAGCCATACAAACTGTATTCATGCATTGAATTTGCACAAAAAAGGTGCAGGGACTTTTTCCCTGCACTGAAATCGGTTTGCATGGGTGTTCACACAAATCAATCTAAAAAATAATTAAATAAAAAATCCGAATCCACAGATCGCACTGATTGTATTGACACCCACAGCGGTTCACAGAGGGCAGCGTCAAGTGCCTGCGGGAGAGATACGATGCAGGAAACCGGCACTGGAATCGCGCTGGTTCCTGCATCGCTATAGTGTGACCCCAGGTGGAAGGGAATAACTTTTCTTCAGCTTTTCATACACTTTTTTTTAACCAAAAAGCGATTGAAAAACACTCCAGTATGAAAGGGCCCTTACTAAAACTGGAGAGTGAAAATGCACCAGATTTTGCACTCTCCAGTTTTAGTAAATCTCTCCTACAATTTGAATTTTGTGTGAATCCTGCTGAATTGGACAAAACTGGATCTGTAATTAGCCCTGTTGGCAACACAAGACTCAAGAAAAGTAACATTTCAAAATTGAATGGCCCAGGTGAAAGTTGTCAACCAAACAATGACTTTATTCTATAAGGCCCCTTACACAATCAGACCGATCGGGGGTCTGCCTGTCCATTTTTTAAGGTAGACCAGATCGGGCCACCGATTGTCCTCTATGGGGAGGCGGATGTCAGCAGACATGTGCAAGCGGACCGGGCAACACAGATCCGCCCCGTGTGAAAGGGGCCTTAGCTGTTTAGCTTTGAAATCATCTGCTTTCTCTAAATCTGGATACACACTATACAAAATTTCTGTAGATTTTTTCCTTCAGATTTGCCAAAACCATATAATAAAAAGGTCAAACCTTAAAGCGGATGGCCCATCAAAAAAAAATATTAAAAGCCAGCAGCTACAAATACTGCAGCTGCTGACTTTTAATATTAGGACACTTACCTGTCCTGGAGTCCAGCGGCGTCCGCAGCAGAGGACGAGCGTTCGCTCGTCACTCTGCCGCTCCCCCCTTCATCAATGCTGGGCCAGAAGTGGGTGCAAATACCTGTCTTTAGACAGGTATCTGCACCACAGGTATCTGCACCCCCCTCTCCCTAAAAGGTGTCAAATGTGACACTGGAGGGGGGAGGGTTCCGATCAGCGGAACTTCACTTTAGGGTGGAACTCCACTTTAAGAGTTTCAATTTGTATGCAATCAGGCAGCCCCTTGCACTACATGGTTTTGGTAAACCTAAAGTAAATTCGAACAAAAATTGTTACCGTCTCTCAATGGAGCCAGTTCACACAGCTCCAGAGCAGCCGCGGTTCGCACTGGAAAAAGAGTCCTGTGCGTCTTTGGCTCCATTTCAGGTCCGAACTCAGGCAAAAATGTGTGCCCGATTCGGACTTGAAATGAAGAACAGGGATGCTCCAGACCCCTGCTGTGACCCTCGGCCGCAGCTAATGTGAACCTGGCCTTCGGGTGCTTTCACACCATGCTTTTGCGTAAAAAAATAAAAATAAAAAAAGCGCCTGAAAAGCTCAAGAATAACAAGGCAGTGCGCTTCCGTTACGGTGAAAACAAAAATCCAGCTTGCCGCATTTTTGGAGCACGTTTGAAAATAAAAATTACAATAGAAAGCAATGGAAAAACTAGGTAAAAACCGCTGAAAAAACGCACCCCCTGCATTTTTGGTGTGTTCGAGTCATGACCTTTAAAAACTGCACCGCAAATGCGGTAAAATCGCTGCAAAAATGCATATGAGTTTTTGCAGCAGATCAGTGTGAACGTTTCCTTCCTCAGCCCATGGTTCTGAATGAGCGAAATCTACATATGCACGACTAGCCTTCCTTATGTCAGGCAACAGGGAATGGCAAAAGACAGGATTATATAATAATATTATATCTGTTCTGTCCATTGCTTACCAGAAGAGGTGGCCACACAAGCTTATCACTGCATCCTTGGCTGTATCCAGGCAGATGTTACATTCAAATGTGCTGTCCTGGTTGCTTCCCTCTCCATTGCTGCTTCCACTGGCTCCAGGGCCTGAATTCTCCGCAGACGTAGAAGTAGCTGGACCTGCGCTTGCCATCTTACCCCAAATTCCAGGTGATCACCAATCCAAAACAACAGACCTACCAAAAGGGAAAAGATATAGTCATTGCAACAGACCACATTATCCCACTGGTCATATGAACACCATAATCCACGCACACTCACCAATATCCAGCCTCTATTTGATACTTTCATGTAACTTGCTGCAAGGAGATTCTCAGTCACTTAGTGTCAGAGGAAGAGCAGACTAAGCTATAAGTGTGCATTGCTTTTCACTCTGTTACATCATGTCCCCAAAGAATAAACTGACGACACGAAGAGAAAAAAACGACTTTGGGAATGACGCACACAGTGAGTGGAGCCCAAATGGGCCTATAGAAGAGGGGAGAGGTGAGGAAGACACTAATTAAACAAGAGAAACCTGAGAATACAGCAGAGAGTAGTACAGACAGGCAATCCCTGCTGCCATTATAATCCCTCTCACCTGTCTGGACTGCCCCTCTGTGTCTACAGGTTACCCAACTAATCCCCAGTCCTCAGGGACCACCTATCCAGATGTCACATGCGTTCCCATTTAGGAGGTAGCATCGGCTTTGGCACAAAAATGACAAATACCAGTTAAACAAGTAAACATATGACACCAATATCTCGCCTCCGATTCAGATCAAGCAGAACTATTTACACTGCGTGCGAAACTCTGAACGGATTAAAATGTGCATGTGAAAGAGTTTTCTGCAGGCAAATATAATACTGTGTCCCTGGAAACTATGAGGACATACAAGCTTAGGCAAATTGTGGATGACTATCTATTGTGCTTAGTGTCCTGATCTTCTGTACCATTATTATTGGGGCCATGCACTGTTAAACACCAGACCTTTTGGAAGATTTACCCCTTCATGACCAGGCCATTATTTTGCGATACGGCACTGCGTTAGACAATTGCGCGGTAGTGCGACACTGCACCCAAATAAAATGTATGTCCCTTTTTCCCCCCACAAATAGAGCTTTATTTTTGCTGGTATTTGATCACCCCTGCAGTTTATATTTTTTGCACTATAAACAACAAAAAATAAATAAAAAAATTATACACACACAAATTGTACTTTGCTATAAAAGCACACCCAATAAAAAAAAATTGAACAACAAAAAATGTCTTGAATTAAGGCCAATATGAATTCTGCTACATATTTTTGGTAAAAAAATAAAATCCCAATAAGGGTATATTGATTGATTTGCGCAAAAGTTATAGCATCTACAAACTATGGGATAATTAACCACTTTCCCACCGAGCCATTGTAAAATGACGTCGGTGGGGACCTTTCGCCTTTCAGACTGGACGTCATATAACGTCCTTGCATTTTATGGCCACTAGGTGGCATGCGCACGCCCCTGCCGCATTCCTTGGGACCCGGTGCGTGTGCCCGGCGGTCAGGATGACCGCTGGGCACCCGGGATTGCCCGCAATCACGGCAGAAGCATGGATCTGTGTGTGTAAACACACAGATACATGCCTGTCAGCGGTGAGGAGACTGATGTGTGTTCCCAGTACAGAGGAACACACATCGATCTCCTCCCCTTGTGAGTCCCCCTACAGTTAGAACATACTTTAGGACACATTTTAACCCCTTCAGCGCCCCCTAGTGTTAACCCCTTCCCTGCCAGTCACATTTACACAGTAATCAGTGCAGTTTTATAGCACAAATCCCTGTGTAAATGTGAATGGCCCCAAAAATGTGTCAAAAGTGTCCGATGTGTGCGCCGCAATGTCACGATCACAATATATATAAAAAAAAAATATATAGATCGCAGATCGCCACCATTACTAGTAAAAAAAAAATGCCATAATTCTATTTCCTACTTTGTAGACGCTAGAACTTTTGCGCAAACCGATCAAATACGCTTATTGTGATTTTTTACCAAAAATATGAAGAAGAATACGTATCCGTCTAAACTTAAAAAATAAAAGTAAAAAAAAAGATGATATTTATTAAATCAAAAAGTAAAATAATATTGTGTTTTTTTTTCCAAAATTTACGCTTTCTTTTGTTTATAGTGCAAAAAATAAAAACCGCAGAGGTGATCAAATACCACCAAAAGAAAGCTCTATTTGTGAAAAAAAAAAAAGGGTGTAAATTTTGTTTGGGAGCCACGTCGCACAACCGCGCAATTGTCATTCAAAGTGCGACAGCGCTGAAAACTAAAAATTGGTCTGGGCAGGAAGGGGGTGAAAATGCCCGGTATTGAAGTGGTTAAAAAATAATAATTTTAATTACTACCAACAGTGGTGACCTTATAGCGCGAGTGCGATATTGCGGCTGACAATTTGGACACGGACACTTTATGGGGACCAGTGACACCAATACAGTGATCGGTTATAAAAAAAATATGCACGATCGCGGTAGTAACGACACCAACTTGGAAGGGGTTAACATCAGGGGCAATCAAAGGGTTAAATGTGTTCCTAGCCAGTGCTTGTGTACTGTGGGGAAGGTGCTTTTAGTAGGGGGTAGGCATTGATCCAACTGTCTGTGTGCCGAAGGATCAGCGCATGACGGCAAACATCAAATCTGTGGTACCCCCAATCAGCTCCTGCTGTGATTATACAGCGCCCCTGACCCAGAAGTGTTGGATCACATATTAGGTACGTGATCTGGCGCAGCAGTGCCACCTTGCTGCTGTCTAAGTTATACTGGCGGGAAGTGGTTAAACGAGAAGTATAGGCTTATAAAAAAGCAAAAAAAATACAAACACACACATTTATGCTCCGCTCAGTTCTCCCACTCTACTCTGAGCAAAGAAATGTGACCATCAGTCACCAGCTCTCTGCTCTCACCTCCAGCACTTACTGAAGCGCTGGGCTGTGGAGGGGGTGGGAGGGGCTAGTTCAGGCTCTCAGGGGATTGCTGAGAGAGGTGCCGGTCCAGGAATCTAGGTGGATCTTTCCCCAAGCCTGCACGACTGTCGGCTGAAAAAGCTTTGCCCATTCTTCTCCTTTAATTTATTTTTTGTTCAAATTTTTTTCTTCCCCCAAACAAAACTAACAGATTCCTCCGTTCACAAAAACGAGATTGATGGAGGAATCCCCCCTGCTTGAACATTTTGTTCCCACCACTGTCAGAGTACACCAATCAGTGGCTGCTAGGGGTGCAACGGATCATCACCGATCCGTGATCCGAACGGGTCACCCCATTCAAATCGGCACACCACGCGATCCGCGGAGTGCTCCGGAGCCTCGGCCTAGGAAACCCCCCCCCCGGCTTCGGCCTAGCTCCGGAGCGGCGGTCATCTTGGTACACCCGGCGGCGGCCCTCCTCTCTGTTCACACCCACAGAGGAGGAGGAACCCGCGCTGGAGGGAAACACACACCGCTGTCTGAGGTCTGCGCTACTGTGGGGGTTACCGTCTGAGGTCTGCACTATTGGGGGGGTTACCGTCTAAGGGGCTGCGCTACTGGGGGGGTTACCGTCTAAGGGGCTGCGCTACTGGGGGGGGTTACCGTCTAAGGGGCTGCGCTACTGGGGGGGGTTACCGTCTAAGGGGCTGCGCTACTGGGGGGGGTTACCGTCTAAGGGGCTGCGCTACTGGGGGGGGTTACCGTCTAAGGGGCTGCGCTACTGGGGGGGGTTACCGTCTAAGGGGCTGCGCTACTGGGGGGGGTTACCGTCTAAGGGGCTGCGCTACTGGGGGGGGTTACCGTCTAAGGGGCTGCGCTACTGGGGGGGGTTACCGTCTAAGGGGCTGCGCTACTGGGGGGGGTTACCGTCTAAGGGGCTGCGCTACTGGGGGGGGTTACCGTCTAAGGGGCTGCGCTACTGGGGGGGGTTACCGTCTAAGGGGCTGCGCTACTGGGGGGGGTTACCGTCTAAGGGGCTGCGCTACTGGGGGGGGTTACCGTCTAAGGGGCTGCGCTACTGGGGGGGGTTACCGTCTAAGGGGCTGCGCTACTGGGGGGGGTTACCGTCTAAGGGGCTGCGCTACTGGGGGGGGTTACCGTCTAAGGGGCTGCGCTACTGGGGGGGTTACCGTCTAAGGGGCTGCGCTACTGGGGGGGGTTACCGTCTAAGGGGCTGCGCTACTGGGGGGGGTTACCGTCTAAGGGGCTGCGCTACTGGGGGGGGTTACCGTCTAAGGGGCTGCGCTACTGGGGGGGGTTACCGTCTAAGGGGCTGCGCTACTGGGGGGGTTACCGTCTAAGGGGCTGCGCTACTGGGGGGGTTACCGTCTAAGGGGCTGCGCTACTGGGGGGGGTTACCGTCTGAGGTCTGCGCTACTGGGGGGGGTTACCGTCTGAGGTCTGCGCTACTGGGGGGGTTACCGTCTAAGGGGCTGCGCTACTGGGGGGGGTTACCGTCTGGGGCTGCGCTACTGGGGGGGGTTACCGTCTGAGGTCTGCGCTACTGGGGGGGTTACCGTCTGAGGTCTGCGCTACTGGGGGGGTTACCGTCTGAGGTCTGCGCTACTGGGGGGGTTACCGTCTGAGGTCTGCGCTACTGGGGGGGTCTGAGGTCTGCGCTACTGGGGGGGTCTGAGGTCTGCGCTACTGGGGGGTTACCGTCTGAGGTCTGCGCTACTGGGGGGGTTACCGTCTGAGGTCTGCGCTACTGGGGGGGTTACCGTCTGAGGTCTGCGCTACTGGGGGGGGGGGGGTTACCGTCTGAGGTCTGCGCTACTGGGGGGGTTACCGTCTGAGGTCTGCGCTACTGGGGGGGTTACCGTCTGAGGTCTGCGCTACTGGGGGGGTTACCGTCTGAGGTCTGCGCTACTGGGGGGGTTACCGTCTGAGGTCTGCGCTACTGGGGGGGTTACCGTCTGAGGTCTGCGCTACTGGGGGGGTTACCGTCTGAGGTCTGCGCTACTGGGGGGGTTACCGTCTGAGGTCTGCGCTACTGGGGGGGTTACCGTCTGAGGTCTGCGCTACTGGGGGGGTTACCGTCTGAGGTCTGCGCTACTGGGGGGGTTACCGTCTGAGGTCTGCGCTACTGGGGGGGTTACCGTCTGAGGTCTGGGGGGGGTTACCGTCTGAGGACTGCGCTACTGGGGGGGTTACCGTCTGAGGACTGCGCTACTGGGGGGGTTACCGTCTGAGGACTGCGCTACTGGGGGGGTTACCGTCTGAGGACTGCGCTACTGGGGGGGTTACCGTCTGAGGACTGCGCTACTGGGGGGGTTACCGTCTGAGGACTGCGCTACTGGGGGGGTTACCGTCTGAGGACTGCGCTACTGGGGGGGGGGGTTACCGTCTGAGGGCTGCTCTATTGGGGGGGGTTACCATCTGAGGGCTGCTCTATTGGGGGGGGGGGGGTTACCGTCTGAGGGCTGCTCTATTGGGGGGGGGTTACCGTCTGAGGGCTGCTCTATTGGGGGGGGGGGGTTACCGTCTGAGGGCTGCGCTATTGGGGGGGTTACCGTCTGAGGGCTGCGCTATTGGGGGGGTTACCGTCTGAGGGCTGCGCTATTGGGGGGGGGGGGGTTACCGTCTGAGGTCTGCACTACTGGGGGGGTTACCGTCTGAGGTCTGCACTACTGGGGGGGGTATGTACTGAGAGGGGACCATAGTGGGTGGGGGAGGTGTCACCATTTTTATTATTTTTTTGCCGATCCGAAAAATGATCCGGTCTGTGACTCCTGATCTGAGGAACGATCCGAACCGTGAGGTTTTTTTTTGATCCGTTGCACCCCTAGTGGCTGCAGTCACTAATGGAGGAACATTTTCCAATATGTCTGTGAAAGTCAATCAAATGATCAGATTTCGATAAGTGTATGGTTAGCTTAACACTACCGATTTCTTTCTGAAAACACCAGCTGCCTAAAGTCATGCTGATCTTCTGACTTTAATATTGTCAGTCAGTCAGTCTCTGGCTTCAGTACTCTGAGTAACCAACCCAGTACAAGCACTTAGCAAGTGAAGTCAGAACTCCTACTGTGCTTACCCGATTCAGCTCAAAGTCTCATAAAGCCAAAAGATCAGCATGACAGCTAGGTGGACGGCACTCTTTAGAAAGAGAAGTAAGCAAAAGGTACCCTCCACCACTATTTTCATGCAGGTTTCAGTTAAAAAAAAAATAATAATCTGTGGAGCTACCAGTACAATCCAATAAACACAACAATCATGTTAAAGAGTAACTCCTGATAAAAACATTCCCTTCTGGGTGATCTAGAAGCATTGCATGGATTTGAACACCCTTTGTTGCAGATTCCAAATGCTTTCTGCTCCAAAGAGAAATCTGTTTGATGTCTGCAGAGTGAATGGGAGCGACTTTTTCATCATTAATCAGCTTATGAACTTACAGTGTTCTAATGAGGAAAGTGGCAAGGTCTGCATTCCTTTAGAAGTGGTTAAAGGGGTTGTAAACCCTCGTGTTTTTCCACCTTAATGCATCCTATGTATTAGGTGCAAAAACTTGACACTGACCAGCCCCCCCTTTTACTCACATGAGCCTGTTTGTTACCACGAGGGAGGCACGCTCTACCTCTCTGCCAGGTTTTTTTTGGCTCTTGATTGGATAGATTAGTAGCAACGCAGCCATTGGCTTCCGCTGCTGTCAGGTACAATGCATGACCAGCAGTATTGTACTGGAGGATGTTCAGTACCTGTCCACATCCTGGAAATGGAGAGCAATAGCTACCAGAGGACAGAGGGATAAGTTAAGTTTAGTTCAGGGCTCGACAAATCCCGGTCGCCAGGGCGACTAGAAATAGTGTCCTGGCGACTTGGCTTGGAAGGCGAGCTGGCGCCACCTGGTGGTGAGCCGTTGGCATTACAAGTTATTACCACCAGATGTGAGCTGGCGCCATCTGGTGGTGGCCGTTGGTATTACAAGTTAAGCATTACAAGTTAAACAGCAATTCTAATGTCATTTTTCACTATTTTCACTGCCATCTTCTTCCCTCTAATTAGAACCCCCAAATATTATATATTTTTTATCCTAATATCCTTATTTACGTTTACGGTATCTCCCCTGTATTCTGTCATTTTTCACTATTTTCACTGCCATCTTCTTCCCTCTAATTAGAACCCCCAAATATTATATATTTTTTATCCTAATATCCTTATTTACGTTTACGGTATCTCCCCTGTATTTGTATATACTATTTGTTGTGGGTAGTGCACTGGTTGTTTTCACTTGTTTGTCACCTTTTTCTTTCACTTATATGTGTTTTTGGTCTCCTGTATGCAGTCACACAGTCTGGTCTACTAGCTCGATGACAGCGGACTAGTCACATGACACAACCAATTACTACTCCTCCCGCCCTCACCGTTTCCAATGAAAATATAAAAAATAAAAAAATAAAAAGTGTGGAAACTTTTGCATACAACTTTCCTTGCACTGCTCCTGTGGGAAGCCAGGCTCAGTCGGGGTTAGCATAGGAGTGATGTGGGAGATGGCATGCGATGTGGACAGGAATCACACTGCATTTCTGCTCAAATTGCATGCGATTCTTTGCAGTGCGATTTGATTCCATTCATTTTGTATAGGCTTAAATCGCACCACCTGCGTGGTATTGGGGAGTACTTGGTATTGGTACGCGTACTCACTCCTAAAACAAGGTATCAGTGCATACCTACTGGACAGTAAGTGAAGGTAGCTCTCCGCCTAGGTTCACACTGGATCGATTTTTCATGCGATTTGTGAGATCAAATTGCATGACAAGTCGCAGGCAATGACACTGTTCCAATCGGTGCGACACCGATCTTGCGGCGCCGCACCGATTTGCAAAAGAAGTTCCTGCACTTCAGGTGCGATTTCTATAGACATCTGTGTATGAAGCCACACAAATGTCTCTCAAGTAGCACCTGAAATCGCGCTGACCTTGCTACTTTGAAAGTAGCACGATTTCAAAGTAGCATCAGTGTGAACCAAGGCTCCAACACAGACAGGGGAAAAATGATTTTTGTAAAACAAGAGGAATGTTGGAATCTCTGCCAGCTATTTATTATTTTTGGTTGCAATCTTATCCTCTTTACAGGGCCAGTAGGAGCTTGGTAACCATTTCTCTCTGCCCTGTCTTCACCAATAACATGACAAAAAAAAAAAAAAAATATTTTTAGTTTTGGACAGATTGGATAGATAAACCTGCCAGTCTTTAATGCTGTCTGTGTCCCAGTTAGGAAGACCCACCCTGTTTGTCATCTTTACCATTATCATCAAAAGTGAAAAGCAAAAGCAAATCTCGAGTTCTCCCCATAACAGCAATAGAGGGGAAATCTTCCAATGGGGACACTAATTCCGGTGGCAACCAGGGACTCCCTTACTATGGAGGAATTTCTTCTCACTTCCTGTTATGCTATGGGACAGGAAGAAGGAAAAATCTCCCTAATGGGACACATATAGCAAAAAAAAAAAAAATGATAACAGGGGGTTATAACTAGGGCTGAAACAACTAAAATTGACAGAATCTGTTATAATCATTTATGAAAATAGTTGTCGACTATTTTCATAATCAATTAGTTGGCCTGCATAAAGAATGCATAATTTGTTAAATATCAGTATACACAGTGCGGCACGCACACACACACAGCTCAGTACACCATCCATACATGTCAGTATGTGCTTAAGAACTTGTGAATGTGTGAGGAGCAATGCCTTATGGGACACGTAGTCCTGGACAGGAGAAGGAAGCGATTTAAAGTGGTTCTAAAGGCAGAAGTCTTTTTACCTTAATGCTTTTAATGCTTTAATGCTTTTAACTAGTAGTAGTAGCAGTAGCGCCCCCCCCCCCCCCCAATGCTTATCTGAGCCCCATCTTGATCCAGCAATGTGCATGAGAGCAGCAGCTTTCCCAAGTCTTTCTCTCTCCTCATTGGCTCACACAGCACTGGGATACATTGGCTCCTGCCAATCGCAGCCAGTGAGCCAACAAGGAGAGAGCTGGGCGAGCCACGCTCTGTGTGTGAATGGACAATGTCCTTTTACAAGAGTGTGGCTCCTTTTTTGTTTATATGCAGTATTCTTTGACCAGAGACACCGCCCACATTGGGTACACAATGCTAGTGAGCAAATACTAGTGTGCTTCACACACCCATATGCCCTTTTTTTTGTTTCAGTGGCCTGTTTGAGTGCCCCCCATAGGATGAGGCTAGCTTTTGGGGGAAGGAGTTTACATTGCCAGCTGGGGAACCACAAAGAGGAGGATCAGGGCTGCACAGGGCAGTTAATACCATTGTAGTAATATTTTACTTTGCTATAGGGGCACCCTGAAGGCAGGAGGAGCTGGAAGCGCCAGTGGTGGAACTCAGAAGAGGCGGATCGGGGCTGCTCTGCATTAGATACAACCTCTATTTTGTTCCAGAACCATATAGCTGGTTATTTATATTTACCACCGCATATAGAATACATTTAAGACAGGGGTCTCAAAGTACCGGCCCGGGCGGGCCCCCCCCCCCCGCGATTCGCGGTAAATCCCAGCGATTCGCGATAAATCCCTGTGATTTGCGGTAAATCTCCGCTCAACAACTCCGAGCCGTGGAACCCCCCCCCCGCTTAACAACTTTGATCCGACCCCCCCCCCTCAACTCCGAGCGGACACCCCCCCGCTCCCTTTGATCCGCTCAACAACTCCGATCCGGAACCTCCCCCGCTCAACAACTCCGATCCGCGGACCCCCCCGCTCATCAACTATGATCTGCGGACCCCCCTCGGCTCAACAACTTCATTGGGAGGTATGCCTGATGTGCTCCGATTGTGCCCTGATGTACCCTGATATGCCATGTGCCCCAGGTACCCTGATGTGCCTCATGTACCCTGATGTGTCCCTGATGTGCTGGGCTCTGTACATCAGGGTACCCTGTGCCCTGTACCCTGATGTGCCATGTACTGATGTGCTGTGCCTGATGTGCTCTCATGTGCCCTGATGTGTCACAAAAATCCTCCTGCGCTCTGGTGTATCGCCAAACTGGGTGTATCAGTATGGTATAAAGGCAAAGTCTTAAGTCTTGCAGCCCTCCACAGAACAAAGGGTGTTCATATGGCTAAAATGAAAAAGATGCCCTGATGTGTGCCGTGTACACTGATTTGCTGGGCTTCGTACCCTGATGTGCTGTTTCATGTGCCATGTCCCTTGTCCTGATATGCCCTGTCCTGATGTGCCGTGCTCTGTACCCTGTTGTGCTCTGATGTGCTGTGCCTTGTACCCTGATGTGCGCTGTGCCCTGTGTGCTGTGCCTGTGCCCTTATTTGCTGGGCTCTGTGCCTTGATGTGGTGTACCCTAATTTGTGCCATGATGGTGAGTGGTCAGTGTGTAGTGTAGTGGTCTGTCGGCAGCGTGCAGTGGTCTGTCGGCAGCGTGCAGTGGTCTGTCGGCAGCGTGCAGTGGTCTGTCGGCAGCGTGCAGTGGTCTGTCGGCAGCGTGCAGTGGTACGTTCGCTGACACCAGTACTGTTTTTGAAGTTTGAAAGTTTGCATGCGGCCCCCCATGGGATATGAAAACTTGTCTTGCGGCCCTCAGGTAATTTGAGTTTGAGACCCCTGATTTAAGGTTTTTACCCAAACTAATCGATTAAGCTAAACAATATTCAGCCAACTAATCAATTAGGAAAATAATCATTAGTTGAAGCCCTAGTTACAACCCTTACTTAAAATAAGAAAAGGTTTGTCTTTAGTTGTTGCAAGTACCTGGATGTGGCTTGGCATCAGCCTCTCAACCTGGGAGAGGGCAGGCAGCACTATGAGCCAAGCAATACACTGACAGGAGGAGAGAGCAGTTTGCTGAGCTCATCAGTCTGCTTGTCTTGTCCTGGGGGAGGGAGGGACTAGAACTAAACTGAAACAGAGTAAAGTCAGATGACCAGTGTGTGAAATCTAAGGACTGGATGGCCAGAAATAGAAGAACCCCTATGAAGTGTATATGGAGTGGATCTCCTGTGTACTGAGCGGTCAGAGGAGGCTGGGCCCTGGCCTGACTATTATGGACATGGCAGAATTAGCAGGAATCCTGGCCCAGATCCAACAATTGTCTGCTCACTAAACCTCTAATCAGATTATCAGGCGATCATGGAGGAGAAGAGGGTCACCTGCCCACAGCTCTATGACAGCTGTCACCGGGGAACCTTCCTCCTACATTGGTGCCAAAGTGAGCTCAGCTATAACACTGGAGTCCGTCCAACAGTCCCGGGATGGTGGGCGAGTCGTGCCCGACTGGTAGAACCCTCTTCCAATGCCAGTTACCTTCTGCCACCCAACTCCTCCACACTCACGGCTCACCCAACTCACCTCACACACAGCACGATCCACCATCACCAGTCCCGAACACGTCACTGCCGGGTCGCCGAGGGATCAGGAACACGTGACGGCTACAGAGCAGAGCACGTGATCCGGGGAAGATGGCGGCGCCCAGGAATCACCCGCCTGAGGAGGGCTCTGATAGCAGTGATAGTGATGAAGAGAGACAACGGCTGAAGGAGGCGGCATGGGAGCCCCCGGGTGAGAGGAGCAGGGATTTACATGGCCGGGGTCACATGTTTATTGGAAATGTGTTTATGTGGAGGAGCCTGGGATGTGAGGGAAGGTGGGCTCTGCCTGAAAGGTGGACATGGGTTCCAATTCATTGTCATGGCTTCGCTCCACCTTCTCATTCATTAGCTGACACTTTGTAACGTCAGTTCTGTATTGTTTAAAGGCTGCAGGAAGCAGCATGGGTGTTACAATCTGAGGCCAGTCCCTTGGCCCTTCCTCCACAGGGCGATGCCACCCTTGAGGCCCTTCCTCCGCAGGACCATGGTCAGCCCCTTGGCCCCTCCTCCACAGGGGGCAATGGCCAGCCCCGAATGCCCCTCCTCCGCAGGGGCGACACCAATCCCAAGATCCCTCAGCAGGATAACGGCCAGCACTCGGCCCTTGCTCCGCAGGAGGCGACGCCAGCCCTGAATGCCCCTTCTCCACAGGGCGATGACCAGCCCCTATGCACTTCCACAGGGGCAACACCAGTCCCAAGACCCCTCAGCAGGGCAACGGCCAGCACTCGGCCCTTCCTCCGTGGGGGTAACGCCAGCCCCTTGGCCCTTCCTCTGTGGGGGTGACGCCAGACCCTTGGCTCTTCCTCTGCAGTGTGAGGGCCAGGGCTCTTTCTCTGCAGGGCGATGCCAGCTTCAAGGTCCTCCCTCCACAGGGCGATGGCTAGGCCCTTCCTCTGCAGGGCAACGGCCAGCCCCTGACAGACCACCTTGCACATCAACTGCAGCGGCTGGTGTGAATTAGCCCTTAGGCCCCTTTCACATTGGGGTGGGAGGCGCGGTGGCGGTATAGCGCCGCTAAAAATAGCGGCGCTATACTGTCGGAATTGCCGCGGGATTCGGCCGCTAGCGGTGCAGTATTAACCCCCACCAGCAGGTGATAAAGGGTTAATACCGCCCGCAATGCTCCTCTGCAGAGGCGTATTGCAGGCAGTATTACCGTGGTTTCCCATTGTTTTAAATGGGAAGGAGCGGTATACATAGCGCTCCTCTCACCACTCCAAAGATGCTGCTTGCAGGAGATTTTTTTCTCTCCTGCCAGCGCATCGCCTCAGTGTGAAAGCCCTTGTGCTTTCACATTGAGAAGGCTGGGCAGCAGTTTTTCAGGCCGTATTTAGGTGCTATTTTTAGAGCTGTACCATCTAAAAAGCTCCTCAGTGTGAAAGGGGTCTTAGAGTACAGCAGACATGCACTGAGTTCAGGTGGTGCTGACAATCCCTTTTACACCTAACATTTCTAATGCTAATTGGGTATTCCCTTACCAACCTGTAGGGCGCTTCCTCTCTCTCGTACACAGAAATCTTGACAACAAACTGTAGTTGCTAATAAGCCCATAAGAAGTTTGTCATCCTGAAATTCGAATCAAAGCTCAAGCCCTTTCACACTGAGCTACGGGCATTGTTAGCAGTAAATCGCCGCTAGTTTTAGCTGCTGTTTTAGCAGCGCTATTCGGCCGCTAGCGGGGCTCTTTTACCCAATGTATACACCGCTCCTCCACTGCCCCAAAATTGCTGCCTGCAGGACTTTAACGTCCTGCAAGCGCACAACTCCAGTGTGAAAGCACTCAGGCGTTCACACTGGGGCTGCAGGGGAGGCATTTTTCAGATGCTATTTTTAGCCCTTTTACACCTGAAAAATGCCTCTTGTGTGAAAGGGGTCTTAGCAGGTGGAATTTGGTTAGTGGAACATGAAACAGAAGTGAACATACAGGACAGCTGAGAAAGCAGAGCTATCCACAAGACATATGAGGCGCTGTCAGGAGTCTGGCTGCAGAGGTTTACATGGACAACAATTAAGGCATGAATGTATTTTCTAGCTTTAGCATTGTTGAATTTGTTTGCTCGGTGCCATTTGCAGGTCATCAATTAATTCCACATGTTTTCTGGACTAACTCTTTAAAGTGGTTCTATAAATACACAGGCAATTCCTTCTTCCGTCTGTAATGAATGCTGCTGCCAGATGTGCTCACCTTACGAACCACTCAGTGTCAGTCACGCTTTTCTGCCGATCGGGACACAGGCTTCCGATCACCCAAAGAATACAAATCCAAATACTAATAACAACATGCAAAGCCATCTACAACTCTGCACCCAGCTACACCACCGAGCTTGCTTCAAAATATCACCCAAACTGTCCTCTTCACTCCTCCCAACACATTCTGCTCTCTGTAGCTTCCTTGCCCCCACCTTACATGCTTTGGTTTAGGACTTTTCAAAGCCTTTCCCATCCTCTGGAATTTCCTACCCCAGACTGTCCTGCGATCTCCTCCACCATTTGTCTTTAGGCAGTCCCTGAAAACTCATGTCTTCAGGAAAGCCGTATCCTACTTTTATTTAATAAGCTGTGCTTTCTCCATCAACTCATCTCTCACAGTTATTACCTTTTGTTTCACTTGCCTCTCCCTATTGGGCCTCTCCCACACTGGACATTTTTGATGCTGCATTAGGGGCACCAGCTGTAGCAGTGTTTTGGCAGGGGAAAAAACCTGCTAGGCACCATTAGCATTTGAGTGTTAATTAAATTCTCTGACCAGAATAAATTCATATTCTGGCCAGTGAAATTAGTTTATGCCCTAGCATTTAGTGCGCCTAAATGCGTTATATTAATTTATAAAAATTAAGGATTTTTCTGCCAAAAGACCGCTGCCAGGAAGAAAGTCGTCTAGGAGAGAAAGAAAATCTGTCCAGTGTGCTAAAAGCCTTAGATTAGATGTCTATCTTTATTATCTCATTATTTTGTTAAGCACTGCTTCGTTTATTTTGTAATGACCAGTTTAGTAATAGTAAACGGCTAGTTAAAGCGGGGGTTCATCCAAAAAATGTTTTCTTAAATTAAATCCAGTAGACTCAGCATGCTAAAGACATTTACTGTATGTAGGTCTTTTTTTTTTTCTCCCTGTACATACCGTTATATTGTCCTTTTGTTCAGGGCTTCCGGGTTCTGCACTGGGCATTCCTATGCTTGGATTAGATGATTGAAGGTTTGTGAAACGGTTCCCCTGTCGCACAACGCGCGTCACCAGATTTCCGGAAATAGTCGAGCTGCGAGTCGGCACTATACGGCGCCTGTGCAGTCAGCTCTTCAAGGCAGGCGCCGTAAAGAGCCAAGTCCCCCTCGGATATTTTCAGAAGGCATGACGCACTTTACCCGCACGTCAATCATCTATGCCTCGAGCACAGCGCGTCTCCTGGGAGGATCAACACTGACTCCCAGGAGACATTGCGCAGAGCTCCCCGTCGGGGGAAAAGGAGCGACACGCCCACTCCCCGCAAGAAAGAAGACCCGGAAGTGAGGCTGAAGACAGGTAAGTGTACAGATTTAAAAAAAAACAGCGCTACAAGCCTGTATTAAGGCTGCAGATAGCATAGCTAGGAAGTTCAGTTTGAGGGTGAACCTCCGCTTTAATGGCAATTTAAGTGTCATTTGAGCTTATGCTACCATTTCCATTTATCAGATTTGTGACCTTTTGTGTTACAGGTGTCAAGAAATGTGTTCAGCATCAGCAGAGTTCTGTTGCAACAGTTATGCCAAGTCTACGGTACATATTTTTCTTTGCAATATTTATGACACTGACATATTCCTCGGCATATTAAAGAGGAACTAAACCCTCATGGGTTTTACTTCCTCTTTGTTTCCCTGCAAAGGTAAAGCATAATTGGCTACTGTGCATTGCAAAGCAGCCCATTATGTGTCAGTTACCTGAAAACAAAGCCTGCGATGTCCCTGATTTACTCGTTGGTTGGAAGCGTCCATATTCACTCCTCTTCCTTCCGGGGCCATAGACTCCGGCTCTGTAAATGGCCAGTCACGGGATAACCCCATCTAGAAACAGCACGGCATGCCTTTTCTAAAGTGCGCATGCGGTGAATACATCAGCGCATGCGCAGTAGAAATTATCGTACAGGGAATTGTAAATATCTTCTAAACGTGTAGGTTTAGGAGATATTTACAGCACCTACAGGTAAGCCTTAATCTAGGCTTACCTGTAGGTGAAAGTGGTTGCACAGGGTGTACAACCATTTTTTGTGCATTGGTCCATGTTATGGCCATACAGATACACATACACTCTCTATAGCAGTGTTTTTCCACCTTTTTTCAGTCAATTTTCCGCACAATCTGTAGGCACCCCATTCTAAAATGTAAAAGTAAAAAATTTTATTTTTTCCTTAATGCAATATCTACTTACAAGGGCACCAAACCTTAGAGGTGAATTATTCTTGTCTTCTACAATTTCTCTCCCTAACTTGGCTAACGTGACCCCAGTGCTGACGAAGAGAAGCAAATGGATGCTGTACAGATGCCTGACGTCCTCATCAACCGATTATGTCACTGGTTGTTAGAAAAACTTCAGCTAGAAGGCTGTAATGTTGCACAAAGAAAACCTTTGGCTTTGTGTAACTAAAGGGCAGGCTAGGTCCACCCGCTGGCTTGTATACAGTATCAGTAATTTTTAGGCATTTTACAAAGGAACCGCTAAAGAAACCTAAAGGCACCCTGGTTTAAAAAGGCTGCTCTAGAGTCAGTTTGTTCAGTTGCCAATGTTTATGTTTTTAGAGGAAGAAACCCACACAGACACAGGAGTATAATATACTGCACTTTCTGTGGAGATCATGACCTGGTGGGTATTGAACCAAGGTCCTCAGTATAAATTACTAAACTACTGTGGTGCCATGTTGCTTCATGTATTGCAAATAGTTATTAAACAGTAAGGGCTCATTCACACCAACTCACACCCTAAAACGTTTTCAAGCTAGTGTCTTTGTGTAGGAGTGGTGCTTTGCATTGTTACAACGCAAGGTACTGGTAACTTTTTATTTTTCTGTCATCGTTAAAGTGTCACATAATTCCACTTTGTCCAAGTTTATGTACCATGGTGTAGTATGGTGAATTGCACTGCGTAAAATGTATCCATACAAACCACCTCAGGGCAGTGTTAAGATGTGAACAGGACACATACAAAAGAACTGTTTCCTTGCATTGAGCCTGCATTGATGAATACAGATCAACGCCTCTCAGTGGCTTTAGTGTGAGCAAGACCTAATGGGTGTTTATGTAATCCTGTGCTCTCTTTAAAGAGTTCGCCCCGACAACCATGAACATGATGGAAACGAACTACAAACTACACCTGAATTTCGTGCACATGTGGCCAAGAAGCTTGCTTCCATTTTGGACAGGTAATTATTGTTTTTTAGTTCTTTATTTACAAATATGAAAAATAAAGAAACAATTAATTCTTCAGGGGATATCCCATTCCATATGGAAAGGTAGAAAACTAACATGCCCCCAAACAATAAAAATAAATTACCCTAGGAGTATAGAGCACTTTTCATATTCTGACATAGGCACCATATGCCCTTTATGTTTATCATCTTTTCTTGTGACTTTCAGCTGCATTAAAGAAATTCCAGGAAGCAGCAGTCTACAAGAGCCTAAAACTGAACAAGAGGAAGAAGGTAAGTTAAAGTATATGTGAAGACCAAACTTTTTTTTCACTTTGTGTAGAGAAGAGAATAATCAAAACACGTTTTATTGCTATCTCTGTCCCATTGGGAAAATTTCTGTGTACTTCATATTCTAAAGACACAAGAGGGAAAGAGGAAATCTCTCCAAAGTGAAGGAAATGTCAAAGTTTACGGTATCGTTGAAACAGATGTCCCCAGTAGCTTTCACTTGGATTTCTAATCTGGTGACAACTCTCTTTCTGTTTTTAAAGTAGCTTCATTAAAAAAAAAAAAACACATGTCATACTTACCTGCCTCCTCAAGCAGTGCCCCCAGAGAAAGCTGATTGCCCTGGGAGCCCCGCTACATGCTTGCTCCTGAGCCTTTATTTTATGCGTCCATAAGTTCCACTTTAATGTCTATATAGACTGGTAGTACAAACTTTATACAAGGGCATCGATTGCATTATTCTTTTTCAAGAATAAACATTCCAGTTAGGGCTTTAATGACAGTGACTACTGGGATAGATAGGGAGAGTAAGTCACCCTAGTGGAGTCAAAGGGGGAATAATCTTGCACAAGTCTTCTAAATTTTTAACATAAAGCATATGCTGTTCCTGATTAACAAAGGAGTGCAAGCTCCGTTCTGTGGCTGTGACAGGCAGCACAAAGGACGAAGACTGAAGAGCTGCTAGCTCTGATCTCACAGCTCTCTTTGCTCCCGATTGGCCCAGAGAGGAGGGAGAAGAAGCTTGTTAACCCTTTTGCAGTCTCTGCTTGTGTGGTCTTATCACTGAATGAGCAGAGAGAGGTTTGTGACCTGTCTGCTGACAGGTCACATCCCGTATGACGGGGTCGCACCTGGCCGGGATCTGTGGCAGTTTTGTATATGAAAAACTCCCACATTCCCTCTGTTAATCAGGAGCACACTAGAGCTGTACGATTCTGGCCGAAAATGAGAATCACAACGTAACATCGTTCACATTACAAAAAAAAATTGGGCTAACTTTACTGTTTTCATTTTTTTTTAATTCATTAACCACTTGACCACCAGCCGCCGTCAAATAACGGCGGAAAAGTGGTTGCTTAACTCTGGGATCACGTTATATAACGTGTGTCCAGAATCGCGCTCCCGCGCGCCCCCTGGGGTGCGCACACGGGAATGTCCGTGACCCTGGACCCGACGGATCGCGGTAAATTGCTGCTGATAGCGGCCGTTAACCACGTGATCGCTCCGTCCAATGACGGAGCGATCACATGTAAACAAACCGGCATCATTTGATGACGCCGGTTCCTCCCTCCTCTCTCTGTACCGATCGGTACAGTGTGAGAGGAGAGCGCGGATGGCAGCAGCACTATGGGATGGATCTGTGACTATTGCAGTCACAGATCCATCCATCCCTGCTCAGCCATCCCTGCATTAACCCCTGCAATACTCTTCCTTCCCTGCGCAATACTCTGCAGTACCCCCCTGCGCAATACTCTGCAGTACCCCCCTGCGCAATACTCTGCAGTACCCCCCTGCGCAATACTCTGCAGTACCCCCTGCGCAATACTCTGAACAATACTCTGCAGTACCCCCGCACAATACTCTGCAGTACCCCCGCACAATACTCTGAACAATACTCTGCAGTACCCCCGCACAATACTCTGCAGTACCCCCGCACAATACTCTGAACAATACTCTGCAGTACCCCCGCACAATACTCTGCAGTACCCCCGCACAATACTCTGCAATACTCCCTGCGCAATACTCTGCGATCGTTTTTTTTTTTTCAGGCTTCCCAGGCCTAGAGGTGAGATGTGGGGTCTTATTGACCCCATATCTCACTGTAAAGAGGACCTGTCATGCTATATTCCTATTGCAAGGGATGTTTACATTCCTTGTAATAGGAAAAAAGGAAATCAAAACATTTATTTTTGGGGAAAAACGTGTCAAACTAAAATAAATAATGTAAAATGAACAATAAAAAAATAAAAATAAAATTACAGCGCCCCTGTACCCATGTGCTCGTATACAGACGCTAAGTAGCGAAGTTTGGCGCCATTCCACAAGCGTATGCAATATTGAAGGGTGACATGTTGGGTATCTATTTACTCGACGTAACTTCATCTTTCATATTATGCAAAAACATTGGGCTAACTTTACTGTTTTTTTTGTTTTTTTTAAGCACAAAACTGTTTTATTTCCAAAAAAAACGCGTTCGAAAAATTGCTGTTCAAATACAATGTGCGATAAAAAGTTGCAACGACCGCCATTGTATTCTCTGGGGTCTTTGCTAAAAAAGCATATATAATGTTTTGGGGTTCTATGTAATTTTCTAGCAAATAAATGAAGATTTTTACATGTAGGAGAGAAATGTCAGAATTGGTCTGGGTGTTCCAGAACGCCTGATGGTGCTCCCTGCAGGTTGGGCCTCTGTATGTGTCCACGCTGTGTAAAAGTCTCACACATGTGGTATCGCAATACTCGGGAGGAATAGCAGAATGTGTTTTGGGGTGTAATTTGTGGTATGCATATGCTGTGTGTGAGAAATAAGCTGCTAATACGACAATTTTGTGGGAAAAAAAATAAAATGAAAATTATCTTGATTTTGCAAAGAATTGTGGGAAAAAATGACAACTTCAAAAAACTCACAATGCCTCTTTCTAAATACATTGGAATGTGTTCTTTCCAAAAAGGGGTCATTTGGGGGGTATTTGTACTTTTTCTGGCATGTTAGGGTCTCAAGAAATGAGAGAAGCTGTCAGTACATCAGATGTGATCAAATTGATACATTTTCAGTAATTGGTACCATAGCTTGTAGACCCTATAACTTTCACCCAGACTAAATAATATCCAAATTTGTTTTGTTTTGTTACCAAAGATATGTAGCAGTATACATTTTAGGCCAAATTTCTGAAGAAAAATTTTTTTTTGCAAAATTTTATAATAGAAATGAAGAAAAATTCATTTTTTCACAAAATTTTCGTTCTTTTTTCATTTATAGCGAAAAAAATAAAAACCGCAGAGGTGATCAAATACCACCAAAAGAAAGCTATATTTGTGGGAAAAAAAGGACAAAAATTTCATTTGGTTACAGTGTTGTATGACTGAGTTATTGTCATTCAAACTGTGAGAGCACAGAAAGCTGAAAATTGGTCTGGTTATTAAGGGTGTTTAAGTGCCCAGTGGTCAAGTGGTTAAAGGATAACTAAAGGTTCTTTAAAAAAAAAAACATGTTATACTTCCCTCCTCTGTGCAGTTGGTTTTGCGCAAAGTGGTCCCGATCCTCCTCTTCTGGGTCCCTTAGTGGGGCTCATGGCTCCTCCTCTTCTTGAGTGCCCCATTGGAGAGCTGCTCTCCCTCGGGGTACCCATGCAAGCACGCTCTAATGTCCTGCTGCTGCTTCTGACACAGACAGCAGGACTTGGCCCCGGCTCCTGCGTCATTGGATTTGATTGACAGCGGTGGGTGCCAATGCCTGTGCTGCTATCAATCTATCCAATCAAGGCCAGACACACCGGCTGGAGTTGGCGGCTGCATACCAAAGGTTTTTTACTTTTATTGCAGACAACGCCTAAAGGTTAAAAAACCTACAGCCTTTATAACCAACCACTTTTAGACCCCTTTCACACTGATGTGGTTTTCAGGCGCTTTTGGGATAAAAATAGCGCCTGTAAAGCACCATAAAATGCCTCCATTGCAGTCCCAGTGTGAGAGCCAGAGTGCTTTCACATTGGGGCGCTGGCAGGACATTAAATAAAAGTCCTGCAAGCAGCATCTTTGGGGCGGTGGAGGAGTGGTGTATACACTGCTCATGCCCATTGAAATTAATGGGCACCGCTGCCAAAGTGCCTGCAAAGCACTTCGGCAGCGGCACTACATGGGTGCAGTTAACCCTTTATTCCGCCGTTAGCAGGGGTTAAAAGCTCCCCTAAAACTATGGTAAAGTGCCGCTAAAACTAGCAGCTTTTTACCGTCCATGCCCTCCCCAGTGTGAAATTCTTATCCTGGTGTGAAAGCTTTGTAAATTCAGCATTATGGATAGTTTATAATGAAGAGGTTAGTTGATTTTCTTTTTTTTTGTCACTGCCTTTTTAAATATATTTGTTCTCCTTTTTTAATGTATTTTATTCTGGGGATTTAGGTCAAGTCACACTCTCTCCCTTTTCTGTTATTGAAAGGTTTTCGGTTATTAAGCACATCCATTCCTGGGGATCCTGGCACTGTGGCACCTTCTACTCTTCCAAAGCGCAGGGCAGCATATTCTAGCAGGTGAGGTGGCAAGGTTTTCCCTGCATGAACCAAAATTATTTACGTACATTATCTCTATAATTTATAAAAAGTGATAGCTGCCGAATGTATAGATTTAAAGGGGTTGTAAAGGTAAAAAAATTTTTTTCCCTAAATAGCTTCCTTTACCTTAGTGCAGTCCTCCTTCACTTACCTCATCCTTCCATTTTGCTTCTAAATGTCTTTATTTCTTCTGAGAAATTCTAATTTCCTGTTCTTCTGTCTGTAACTCCACACATTAATGCAAGACTTTCTCCCTGGTGTGGAGTGTCGCGCTCGCCCCCTCTCTTGAGGGGGGAGGGGGCGAGCAGGAGAGGCAGGACGCTCTCTACGTTGCAGATAGAGAAAGGAGCTGTGTGTTAGTGGGCATCCTGACTCTCCTGCTCGCCCCCTCCCCCATCAAGGGAGGGGGCAAGCACGACACCCCACACCAGGGAGAAAGCCTTGCATTACTGTGCGGAGTTGCAGACAGAAGAACAGGAAGTGAGGATTTCTCAAAAGAAATAGGACCGACAAGAAATGTTCGATGTGAGCTTTTGGTCGGAATTTACGACAGCAAAAGTTTGAGAGCTGGTTCTCAAATTTTCCAGCGACAAATGTTCTTGTCAGAAATTCTGATCGTCTGTATGCAATTCCAACGCACAACAATCCTATGCATGCTCGGATTTATTAAACTTCATCTTTCTCGGCTCGTCATAGTGTTCTACAGGACATCATCAGGACACTAATGATCAGTGCCCTAATTATCAGTATAGATGACCCCTGTGTGGATTTGCCGGTTATCAGCTCTGTTCTCCTCATGCGTTGTTAGCATGAGGAGAGGATTGCTGATAACTGGAAAATCCTATTTACACTGTGATCAGCTGTGGTTGGACACAGCTGGTCACATGGTAAAGAGCCGCTGTGATTGGCTCTCTACTTCAATCTGTGATCAGCTGTGTCCTAAGCATGCAGCAATCGCAGATCCCTGCTGATGTGCGCCACAGGGGGAAGCACGGGCAGCGCGATCACGAAAGCAATGTGAGCCCACGTTGTAGCCATCTTTTGGCTATAGCACAGGTGAGAAGAGGTTAAAGGATAATTTCACTATCGTAATAAATTAGATTCACCCTTGGCCTCTGTGGCTAAAACCTAAATACAGCTAGGTACCTTCATTCTAATAAAATGTAATATCCAAGGCACTGTTTTTCATCTCCAGTACTCAGTTACCATAACAATCCAGTGCATGTGCTGAGCTGGGAACAAAGACTGGGGAATAATAGGCAGTTTCCAAATTCCCATGTGCCAAGTAGGCTACCATTATTTCCGATGGCCAATAAAAAAAGGCTCATGTAGTTTTGTGTTTAATTGCCATCATCCCTTTTAAATACTAATTGTGATTAAACCTCTTAACTGGAGTTTTGAAGGCAATTTGAAGAAGGAAATTCAGTATTATGGTTTAAGTATAAGTATTTATTTTTCATATTAAATCAAATTAAGTTGGTTATGATAAAAAGAAAAAGGCAACAATGTAAACATAGTGTTCCAAAATTGTATCAGTTTCATGAAAATGTACAAAGGTTAGTCCTGAAGTGGTATTCCCCAACTACTTGCTGTTCCTTGATCGATGTACAAGTGCCGATGGTTGTTAAGTAGATTGGGACATCCGACGCATTTCGAAATGTATAAGCAAAAGCAGCATTTTCAGGGATTAATACCACTTCTGAAATATAGAATAATTGCATTTTAAAATCAATATTTGTGAATTCCATACATGGCGCATATATTTGGATGCATTGCATATACACTTACATTCTTTAAACATTCTTGGTAAGAGCACTCCTAAGAAGAGGAAACCAACAATTTTTGTCTGTGTTACTTGTCCTTTTCGCGATATACAAGGACCGCTAGAACATATCCAAAGGTGTGACACCAAAAACAATGGAGGTACTTAGGCTGTGAAAGAGAAAAAAGGAGGAAATTGATCCACTGGGTGATAATGGTACATATCCAACCAGTAGAAGACTTGATCTATTTGGGTGATAATTATACAGATGGAATTAGCCAGGGGTATTCTATTAGACAGCCCGTAAAGTTATCATATGAACAGGGGGAATACTTACTAGCAAGCCAACTATTAGACCCAATACAATTGGAGAGAGAAAATGGCCCATAATACAAATACAGGGTATATACACAGGGACACACAGACAGAGGTGTCCCTACGCATAGCAGTGCTTCCACCATTTCAAAGAATGTTGAAACAACAGGTAATAAACAATACATACTAAACATTACATATCCATAATATTCAAATAGATTAGAATGCATATCAAAAAACCCAAAGGTGTGGCATCTAAATCTACACCATAAACATCCAAAATGCAAAGCATCCACTGCCGAGTTCCTGTTGAGTAGTAAGTTATTAGCTACCTCTCCAAGGTTATGCTAGTTTGTAGATTAAAGGGGACTTTTAAGAAAGGAGATTGAATTTCACGTTTCCCTCACAAAATTTATCAGTTTCTGATGATTTGTCTAGAATAAACTAATCCGTTTTACCAGAATTAAAGCTTTTAGACTCGTTTAGACCTGGAGGGGTTATGGGATTAAGATACTTGACCAGCGCGTTTTGCGTTAGAGCAGGGTCTTAATCCAATCACCTCCAATACTTTAAAATTGACATTGGGCATTCTATATTTATGCTTCTTGGCCACATGTTGGCCCAAAGACAAATATAGATTACCAATTTGCATACTATGCATATGTTTGCTAATGCATTGCCCTAGTTCTGTCTAATACAGTGGTTCTCAACCTGAGGGTCGGGACCCCCATGGGGGTCAAATGATGATTTGCCAGGGGTCACCAAATCTTGGGCTGTTCCTGAAACCCGTCCCACTCTCCCAACCTTTTCGTGGCTGTCCATCAGGGCTCTCCCTGGAGCCCGCAGCCACCCACTTCACAGCATGGATGGGGAGGGCACAGACTAGAGGTCAGCTCACTGATGAGGAATGTGAAGTGGGAGGGGCTGGAGGAGACCCCATATCCTGATTTTGGCATAGCTGTCATTGCTGCGAGACACCACAGAGCTGGAGACGCAGTGAGTAATAGCACTGCCACTCATCCCACCCCCCCCCCCCCTAAACCAAGGAGTAAGAAAAGGAATAAAAATAGAGAATACACAGAAGGGAGATGAAAAGAGGGGGAGGAACAAAGAAAAAGGGAGAGAAAGAGCTAGAAAGACGGCTAGAGAGAGGGATGGGGAAAAAAGAAAAACAAGAAATTAGGATAGAGAGAGATAAAAGAGAAAGAAAGGAGAAGAAAGTGAAAGAGTGGTACATCCTAAAATGTACCATAAGGGTTTTTAATACTGTACAAGAGGAAAGGACTAAATGTCCGTGGGTTAGGGGCGCATATTACTCATCTTGCCTTGGGTACTGACAACTGTTAAGGGTCCCCACAACTGGGGAAATTTTATTAAGGGGTCCCGACCCTAGAAAGGTTGAGAACCACTGGTCTAAGGCCTCGTACACACAATCAAATCTGTCCGCTGGACCGTTTCAGCAGACAGATTCGATCGTGTGTACGGCCGAGCCGACGGATTTGGCCACCCGACAGATTTCAAAGCATGCTTTGAAATCTATCGGGTGGGAATCTGTCCGCCCGACATGTCTGCTGGTTAGTACACTTACCAGCAGACATGTCGTCCCGCACCGCCGCCGAATGGATTCGGCGCATGCGCGGAAGTGTTTTACTTCCTGGTGCGGTGACGTGGCGGCGTCAACGTCACCGCCACGTCACCGCCACGTCAGCGCGCTCTCTGCTGGCGGGGATTTTGGTTTGCTCGTGTGTACACACGAGCAAACCAAAATCCCAGCGGACAGATTTGAACAAATCTGTCTGCTCGTGTGTATGGGGCCTTATAGAATACCCCTGGCTGATTCCATCTGGATAATTATCACCCTAATGGATCAAGTCTTCTACTGGGTGGATATCTACCATTATCACCCAGTGGATTTATTTCATCCTCTCTTCTCTTTCACAGCCTAAATGCCTCCCCTTTTTTGGTGTCACGCCTGGATATTATCTAGCGGTCCTTGTATATCACGAAGAGGGCAAGTAACACAGACAAATTGTTGATTTCCTCTTTTTAGGAGTGCTCTTACCAAGAATGTTTAAAGAACAAAAGTGTATATGCAATGCATCTAAATATATGCGCCATGTATGAAATGCACAAATATTGATTTTAAAATGCAATTATTCTATATTTCAGAAGTGGTATTAATCCTTGAAGAAGATTTTGCTTTTGCATATAAATTTTGAAACGTGTTGGATGACCTAAACAACCATCGATACTTGTACGTCGATGGTGGAACAGCAAGTAGTTGGGGAAATACCACTTTAGAACTATTAACCTTTTATACATTTTCATGAAATGGATACAAATTGGGAATACTATGTTACATTGTTGACATTGGTTTTTATCATAACCAACTTCATTTTATTCAATATAAAAAATAAATTCTTACTTACCATTTATCGGCGTATAACACGCACCCTAAAGAGGAAAGTTTCATGAAAAAAACATTCTACGGCCCCCTGTGTGTAACACGCAGGCAGTTTACCCTCAATTTTCAGGGTAAAAAAGTGAGTGTTATACGCCAATAAATACAGTATTTTAAGCAATAATACCAAATTTCCTTCTTCAAATTGCCTTATAAATCCCAGTTAAGAGGTTAAAGGGGTGTTCCACCAAAATGTAATGTTTATTAAAAGTCAGCAGCTACAAAAAGTGTAGCTGCTGGCTTTTAATAAACAGACACTTACCTTCTCCACGTTCCAGCGACGTGCCGACCGGGGGCTCCGCTCCTCTCCCCCCTCCCCGGCCGGTATCCTCATTGCGACTGTGGGCACCCAGCCGTGACAGCCTTCGGCTTCACCGCGCATGCGCGCGGCCCGCCGCTGATTGGACAAGCGATCGTCTAGGACCTGGCAGTGTCCTAGACGATTGCCAAAGCGAGGGGCTGCAGTAAGGCGATTAGGCCTAATCGCCTTACCAGCCCCTCGGCGGAAGTGGGACAGGAAGTCCCACTCCTACTGAAGCCCCCACTCCCCCCCTAAAAAAATTACGTGCCAAATGTGGCATGTAAGGGGGAGGGGATTAAGCGGAATTTACATTTTTGGGTGGAACTTCGCTTTAACCACAATTATTTCCGATGGCCTACCCTTGCTCTTAGCCAGGCGCTTATAGGACTTGAAAACAAAATGAAACTCTGTGCTAGTCCTAGGCATGCCATATAGTGGAAAATACCTTTTTATCTAGCAGGTGGCTATAGACACAATTGTTGTCAGCATGAGCTTTGCTCATCAAAGTGCATTTCTGCTTTATGTGACAAATGTACATTTACAATAAATTCCTTATCCCACAACCCACTTTTTTTCTTTTTTTTTGTCTCTCACCTACGCTAACACCAATTCAGCTTGGGGTTTTATTTACCTCTACATTGTTTGCTTCTATTTGGCAAAAACCCTGACCAATGTAGGCCACGCCTATGCACTGCACCCCAATAGGCTTATATGAGGCCATACTATAAGCTGAAGCTGAGGTGCAATCTCCAGGTCTTTTGCCCTGATCCTGGCTTGAGTATCTAGCATGTCACTGATTTAGAATAAGCATGTAGCCAATGACATCAGAAAAGCTTGATTTCCTACACTTCGTGGATACCTAATCCAGGTCTGTAATTTAATTGATTATGCAGTCAGGATCAGGGTGACGGCTCTGGAGGCTGCACTTGCACTTTGGAAACTTCCATCACATTATGAAACTTATCGGAAAATTATGCCTTCCAGTGATGTGATGTCATCGCTGCAGGCTGCTTCCATCTTCACCCGTCTTGCTTCCAGGTTTTCAGACTCCGGCTCTGTGACTGTCTGGAGCCGCGATGATGTGACTATGCGCATTGGAGCCGCCAGTTAGGGCAGATGGCTTATGCCTTTGCCTTGCAGGTAAGAAAAAAAAACGTGCAGCAGTTTACAACCGCTTTAAAAACAAGTCAACAATGGCAACTTTCTTACCCCCACAGATTTTCTTTATAGGATGCTTACACATTAAGTAAAGGATCAGAAATCATAGCACTACATTGTTTTTATAGTCCTTTTAGTATATATATTTTTTTTCTGTGCTACATTATACCAGTGTTAAAAGGTAACTCCACTTTCATGGGGGAAGAAAAATAATAATAATATATCATATACTATTGCGACACAAGTCATAATTGAATGTTATTAAAAATTACCTTTTCTTTTCAATCTGCAGTGCTGTAATATTTTGTAAATGCAATGCAATGTGGCTACCTGGAGGTGTTCTGTACACATAATCGCTAAACAAAAATTTCATTCTGTTTATTGTTCGGTTGTTATACTGTAGAAGTATAAAGTGCAGCATACAATGTAACACTATATAAATAGTAATATATTTACAGAAGATTATTTTCTCAGTTATCTGGGGTATATTTGTATGCTGAACAACTTTCTGTAATGAGAGAATGTTTCATTTTGTTTCCATTCTTTAAAATCCGTAGAGAATTCCACCTACGCTGAAATTTCAGTGAGCTGATCGTTACCTCTGAAAAATATGAGACTCACTGAAGGAAGAGCCTGGCAAAAGTCTAGAATGTACTGTACATTAATGGATTTAGCCAGTTTCAGACGCAGTAGAAATTAACTTTATACTGGTATGCAATGCTTGCAGTTACAGCTCTTCAGTTTTCTTAATAGTCCCATTACCAATATGCATGGTGTTGCCATCTTAACTGGCAGTAGTCCATGTACTGGCACACCTCAAGTTTGAATTCTGAGAGTTTGATTGGCATTTCCGCATCTGCGTCCAGGCTAGTTTTAATTGGTCATATGCACCGTTTGTGTAATAGTATCCCACTTGTGACCGTAAATGTGCAAAATAGACCGCTGTTAACTTAAGATGGAGTAATGATAGAGTCATCAGCTTTCATTCTGCTTTAAACACTCACAATTCCTGCTTAGAAGTAATGATGTTTCCTATGTATATTTCATCACCTGAATTTTTAGAGTTGAAGGGCTTCATAGTATTTCCCATTCTGTGTTTGGCAGTGAGGACAGCGAAGAGGAAAATGAGCGTCGGTGCCGTGAAGCAGCTGTGTCAGGGTTAGACATTTTAAAACATAGTGCTCTATATCCAGTTGCGGTTCAGAGTTCAGACACACCCAGTAATCATCAACTTACAAAGAAACACAAAAAGAAGAAGAAGAAAAAGGACAAGGAGCTGAAGGAAGGGTCTGATATTGACCATCAAGGTTCAAGGCAAGATCATGAATCTAGAAAAGACATCAAGGTGGACACTCAAAGTCAATTAAACACACAGGACCTAGGGCTGGAGCATGAAACCAATGGCTTTAAAATGAAGAAAAAGAAGAAAAGGAAGAACAAACAATTTGTTAATGAGACTAACCCAGACAATTAGGACTTAAGTCAGGAATATGAATAAAGCAGTTTGTAAAAGGACAAACGAGTAGGGTAAGGAGTTAGCATCAGACCAGGACACAGGACAACAGCATGAATCCATTGGTTATAACAAGAAAAAGATAACTTTGGATAATTGTAAAGAACTGGCTGGCAAATCAGAACACAACTGCGGTCGTCTTGACAGATAGTTCAGTATTTTGCCCTGTGACTGACATGTACAAAAAGTGTTTAATGAACACTGTTTTATATGAAATAAAGAATGAAATAGGAGAATAGTAATATCTATTACTGAGGTGTTCTACCATTGTGTACTTTCAGGCTACGTGCTCATTTCACAACATAGTTCATTGCAGGCATGACTGGTGAAAGTCTCTTCATCTGAGGGTGATAATCTTCATAATGTCCACTCTCTTAGAATAAAGCTTTTCAGCTCTGACCACATCATATGGAGTCCAGGAATGCTGTTTGCAAGTGTAAATCTGTGCCAGAGCTGAAGTCTTTTCATTGTGAGGAAGATGTCATCTGCGTGGACATGTAATTGTCTATGGTGCTGTGTGATGGGGACAGGAGGTGGCTGTGGCTGTGGTTGTGGCTGTGACTGTCGGGGGTGCTGGAATTCTGGTAGTGTACCAAGCCGGCTGAGGATACTGTGAAGGAGATAAGGTCACAAAATCAACATGTTCATCTTCTTTCATTTCAGCAGTTAAAAATAATTTTCACAATGCATTTTGGAGTTAAATTGGGTACTTTCGTTTTCCAAGCTCTCAAATTTCATTGTGCCACTCAACCTTAAAGTGGATGTAAACCCACTCTCATCATTTTTAAAATACTTCCATAGTGCTGAGCTATAAAGATTTACAAGCCTCCTGCATGTATCCTTACCCGTCAAATATCTTCCCATTAGCTGTTTGGAGCCCTGCAATACCCTGAATTCTGTGGGCAGGGCTGGTGGATAGAGTGGTGATGTCGGTAGACTCCCCACCCACCTCCACACTCCCCTTGGCCAGGCATCGATATTTCTTCGATTTAACGTCTGCTGGTCTTATGGATTATGCCCCATGATCACTAGCATCCAGTCAAAACCTAGGCAAGTCACCAAATGACTTCAGCATGTGAAATCATGCTGAGGTGTGGAGCAGCCAATCCTGGGAGAGCTGGAGAAGAAAGAAGGGGGATGTGAAGTACACTGAATGCCTTTCTCATGGGACACCTAGTTCTCTGTGTGTCTGTTTTTTATCTTACTGTAGAAAGATAAGAGGATGGCTTAGAGCTGGATTAACTCTTCATGGGACTGGGCACAGATGAAATGACATCCTCTGCTGTAACAGATATGAGTCTTAATTAAAAAAAAATTGCGGGTTTTCATCCACTTTAACCACTTAAGGACCCCCGCACGCACATATACGGCCACAGAATGGCACGTACAGGCACAAGGGCGTAAATTTACGTCCCCGTCTAAGTGCGGTTCGGGGGTCCCATCGGGACCCCCTCCGCGGCGTGCGGGGGTCCCCCTGGCTCCGGGAGCGATCCGGGATCAGCGGGCGGATGTCGGCACTTACCCGCCCCCCCGCGATCGCTCCCAGCCAATGGGAGCGCGCTCCCATCCTGTCAGTTCCTCCTCCTGTGTTTACACAGGAAGGAGGAAATGATGTCACCTCTCATCGCAGCGCTGTTTCCCAGCGCTGCTGATGAGAGAAGACATCAGAAGTAAGTGTGCACCAACACAACACTGACACACACTCACATAGGCATATTAACCCCTTGTGATCGCCCCCCCCCCCACCCCCCTGTCACAGTGTCACTGAATGCAGTGATCTAATCACTGCATTTAGTGTCAGTGTGACAGGCAGTGTAAAAAACAGTTAGTGTTAGGTTCAGGATAGCCCCCCCACCCCCCCTAATAAAGTTTTAACCCCCTGATCACCGCCCTAGTTAACCCTTTCACTCCCTATTGCCAGCGTCACTAAGCGATCATTTTTCTGATCGCTGTATTAGTGTCGCTGTTCCCGCTAGGTAGCTATTTTTTTTTTTTATTGCGATTTTTTTTTTTTTTTTACTAAAGACATGTGGCTAAATAAATTTTGGCCTAAATGTTTGACTAAAATTTTGTTTATTTGATTTTTTTTTAACAAAAAGTAAAAAAGTGTTTTTTTTTTAAAAATGTCGCTCTATTTTTGTATATAGCGCAAAAAATAAAAATCGCAGAGGTGATCAAATACCACCAAAAGAAAGCTCTATTTGTGGGAAGAAAAGGACGCAAATTTTGTTTGGGAGCCACGTCGCACGACCACGCAATTGTCTGTTAAAGCGACGCAGTGCAGAATCGCAAAAACACCTTGGGTCATTTACCAGCGTATTGGTCCGGGTCTTAAGTGGTTAAAGGGTGTTTAATTTTTTTTCTTAAATCCAGCTTCCCTATGTACCAATACACCATTAATTGATTTTTAGAACAAGGCCTTACCTTAGCGCCTGCTGTATTTCTTAGAAAGCTTCATCACTTTCTGGTATGTAGATTTGGGATCAGTCACTGGAAAAACTAGCCAAAAAAACATACGCTCCAACTACTCCCGTTACTACTGTAAATGCGGCCAGATTCTCATAGAATGTAGCGTAAGCCAGTTACACTACGCCGTTGCTGGAGCAAGTTTGATTCTCTAAGCACTTGCTAGACGTCGCGTAAATCGCGCAGCGTACAATTCAAATGATTTAAATTAAGGCTCCGCATATGCGCATGCTCCACGTCACATTTTCTCAATGTGACGTAATCGCAGCGTTTGAGAATCGACGTACGCAAACGACGTTCAGGCCATACTTAACATGGCAAACGACGGCATGACAAGGTTACTCCACATAGAAAACCTTAGCACGAAAACGACGTTAAAAGCGATTTACTGCATATGCAAATGAAAAAACAACGTAAAGGCCACTAGTGGCCGGAGTTGTCATTACATCTACGATCCGAAAGTGTAATTGTATTACGCTTGTCGGATGTAGAAGCGTATCTATGCAAAAGTGATGCTCAGCATCACACGCATAGATACGAGCCAAGGCGATACTATCTGAGATACTCCGTCGTAACGCCTCTGAGAATCTGGCCCTAAATGTGTAATTTGGTGTGTTTACAGAAGAACAATGAGGCTCCTATTCACATCTGTGTGTTTCCAAATTCAATGCAAACTGCACTGAAAAAGCACGCTTTTTCTGTGCGTTTCAGAAAACGCCCCAAAAAGCAGGATACAAAATGCACCAAGCTCTACTTTAAAAAAAAAGTTCTGGAGCTTCTTTGGGCACTCCAAAACTCCCCCCAAAAAGAAAGTGTGTGGGAATGTGAGTTCTAGCTATGTGAAGATGTGAACGAGGCCCGACAACTGAGGGTCTCCATCCACTCCCTCCTATGTGCTTGTATAAAGATGGCCATACACTATGCAATCTGTAAAATTTCCTTTAGATTTATTACAACTATGGAACAGGTGGACCCACCTCAACAATCTATCTATTTGTATCAAATCAGGCAGGCCCTTGCACTACATAGCTGATTGTAATGTGTATAGGTACCTTAAAGGGGTTGTAAAGTCTAAATGTTTTTTACCTAATGCATTCCTTGCATTAAGGTAAAAAATATTTGGGTGTCAGCATCGCCCCCTCAGCCCCCATTTACCTACCTGAGACCTCATTCAATCCAGTGCTGTGCACGTCTGCAGATCTTTTCTCCCCTCACTTCCGGGTCTCGCTGGCATTGCTGGGACACCAGAAGCCATTGGCTCCCAGTGCTGTCAAACAAAGCCAGTGATGAGGGGGCAGGTGCACTGGCCAGAGAGGAGGGGCTATGAGCATCAGCAGGTGACCCGAAAAGAGGAGGTTCCCGCCCGCTCTGTGCAAGTCCATTGCACAGAGTAGGTTAGTTTAGACATGTTTGTTGTTTTAAAAAATAAATAAAATTACCTTTACAACCCCTTTAAGGGAAGAAGTAGGTGGTGGTATAGTAATGAGGGAGGTGGGGTCCAGACTGGTAATGCACGCCCTATCACACCCTTTTCTGTGATGCAAAAACACAGAATGATGGGAGATGACCTACAGGAAGTGATGCAAGCAGAAGGAATTTTTTAAGACAGAAACCTGAAATTTCAAACCTTTTGTGGATGAGGTAAGTGAGAGATAAGAACATTGGAATGGCTGAGCCAGACATGATATTACAAAAGGATTCTATTTATTAGGGAAAGTGAAATTCTGACCAAAAAATGAACTTGGCCTTTAAGCCCTGTGAATATTGGCCTGTTTTAACAGAAACCGTCCGACATTCGGCCCATGTGTACAGCAGCCTGTCCAACAGAATCTGGCCGAACGTCTGGCTTCTGTCGAAGGGCATGCCCGGAAAACATCTGCTAATGGCTGTTCTAGGGAGAGCGGACAACCCCCCCCTGTCGCAAACACAATAGCTCAATGGGGAGATCACTTTACGAACATCATATAGTTAGTACAGCAAGCTCTTCTCAAGCTCCTCCGTTTTTTTTTTTTCCTTTGCTCGGCTCGCAGGACAAGAAAAACTGATATTGTGTTCCTAGCATTAGTCTTAATGCATACCTGTGGACGTATCATGGGATATAATCTTTAATTTGCAGTAGACCGAAGCCACTATCAGTACATTGTCTTTTTATTTTAAGCTCTTGTTCGCCATAACAGGTGGACTTCACTGGCAAGGTATTTATGGGACTTTGAAGAAGGGCTATAAGAAAAACTATAAAGCCCAGCCATACACTGTTTTAATTTGAACCAAAATAGGCAGGCTGAATGTACCAGGTTGATTGATCAACTTGGGTACGACCAGCCTACTGGATTCTCTTGCGATTATTGCTAGCGGCTGCTATAGACGATTGTCATCTCCGCATGGAAAGGTAAGTGTCCTTATATTAATGTCAACAGCTACAGTATTTGTAGCTGCTGACTTTTAATTCCCCCCCCCCAGGCTGGACCACCTTTTTAATCTGTATGTAGCATCAGCTACATACAGTATACTGCACTATATTCCAGAAGTGTTACAGGACTTCCTGTCCATGGCCAGAACAGCATTGTGTAAGAATGAGTGCTTCTAAGAATTCTTGTATTTTATCAATAAATATAAGACTTCCTTTGATTGGATGAGGTGGAGAGGAGGATGGACGATGTCCCAATCTCCACATCAGCCAATCAGAGGCAGCCTTTTATTTGTTGAGAAAAATACAAGGCTTCCTGTGAATGGCTGAGAAGCACTCATCCTGACTGGCAGCAGACAGGAAGTCACTGTACTGCTGCCTGGAACACAGAGCTGTATATGGTAAATCAGGGGTGCCCAACCAGTGGCCCGCGGAGCCCTCTATTGTGGCCCTCGGCCTCCTGCTCTGGGCTGGCAGGTTGGCAAGCCCAGATCACGGTTCCCGAACTGCCACCCCAGAGCAGCAGTTTTGGGAATGAAGCCGCTGGTAGGGGAAACAAGCACTGTGCCATAGACCTCTGTTATTACCTGCGGGTTTGTTGCACTTTCAGAAAGTGCGCCACAGCTGCAGGATATAATAGAAGTTTGCGGCAAAGTGCACCTAAAATAATAGGTTGCACTGCGCTGTTCACGCGGTTTGGGGCAATCACAGTGCATCAGTGTGAAAGCGGCCTTGGGCCCCATTCACATGTACGATTTGACCCAAATGGACTTAATATTCACCTCTTTGGAGCAGCAGATGTAAAGAGACTTGTCTATTTACACCTGCCTACCTAAAAAAAAAATAGAAGGGTATCTGCCCCCTTCCATCTGGGCGAATCAGATTGGATCAGGAGGCCTATAGAGTAGCGTGGGCTGTGTCATGGTCACGGACCTGTCATGCTCCCGCTCCTCTCATTGTGGCCCGCGACCATTTACCAATTCGCCCTCACTCAATTGTGGCCCTCACTCTTCAAAAGGTTGGGCACCCCTGTGGTAAATGGTTCACTTGGGCCAAATAAACTAACGTGTAAACCTGAAGTTCAGCTCTAATGGAAGGTCATAGTTCCCATTTTGAACATTTTTTTTTAGTAGCCACTCATTGCCTGCATGCTATAATCAATGTCCCTCTAATGGGATAATTGTCAACAAGTAGTTAAAGCGGAGTTCCACCCAAAAGTAAAAGTTCTGCTTTAAGGCCTCCTCCCCAGCTCCTGTTTGTGAGAACCTGAGCTTTTGGGGAGGAGGAGGGGGTGGGGCAGGTACCTGATTTTGACAGGTACCTGCTCCTACTTCAGTTCCGGTTGCCTTAGGCAATTGGAAGCAATAGCTCTTCCTCCCGATGTCTTCTGGGACACATTACAGGTCCTAGAAGACTTCAGGACCAGCCACAGAGCGCAGCACGGCTCGCACATGCGCAGTGGGCACCCAAGTGTGAAGCTGCAAGCTGTCACAGCCAGGTGCCCATAGTAGAGATGCCACGGCTGCTGAGGGAGAACATAGCGTGGGTGAGTGCACAGCTGGATTAAGGAACAGGAGAGTGGCTGTTTATTGAAAGTCAGCAGTTACACTTTTTGTAGCTGCTGACTTTTAATAAACAAAAATATGAAGAACTCAGCTTTAAACCTGTCATCGGCAAAGAGATTTACCTGTTTGTGTTACCCTAGGCTACCTTACCATCCCAATACCCTTCTATCAATATAGTTAAAGTATTAGCCTGCTATTGAAACATCTGTTTGTTGCTTTAGCCTTTAAATCTTGGGATTTATTCTCATCAGAGCTTTATCTGTATTTTCCCCTCTTGTTGCCATTTTGGTGAGTTCACTCTTGTGTCCTCCTTTACCAAGTGAATCAGTTTCCAGTTGAATTGGTCCTAGAGCATGTATGCTATTGACATTGGCTTGTACTCTGGATGGAGAACTAATAGGAAGTGCTCTTTATCTTTGTAAATAATTGATGTTTGTGTTGGCATTGTATGATTAAAGATATCTTTCATTATGTCACATACAGTATATGTTTATTTTATTGATACAATTACTTCATTGGAGATTCTTACCTGTTGGACTGGGGGAGAGGCGGTGGCTTGAAGTGAGGTGCAGGATATTGGAGTCTTGGCTCTGGAGCTGGGAGCCCTGAGAGTCTTCCTGTGCACTACTGTGCAAGGAGTGGACCTGATGACAGAATACATTCAACAATGTAGATGCTGATTTCCTCTCCCAACACATGATATAACTTTAGTGCTATTTTTCTCATGATTAGTTTGTTGTTCTGACAATGACAGGACAAGCTTTTTGACCGCACATGGTTCCTGTCTCTTTCTTCTTATATGCCCTGTATATTACCAGCAGTGAATCTAGCTCTTCTACTGCCTGGGGCAAACACTAAAATAGCAACCCCCACAATCACATACAAATAAACTTGTATAAAGCAGACCGATATGTTGCTGCAGCTTTTTAATGAAAGCACACACAAACACCCACCCCCAGGGCTGCTAATAGGGGGGACCACCAGTCCTCCTGTAGGGGGCCTTAACAGCAGGGGGAATAGGTGTGGTCAGGCGGATGGGCAGTTACAGAAGGATGCCCTGTGTGGCTCTCTGTAGCCTGCCAGGTAGGCTGTACGGGGCCTCGTGATTTCTCACAGCAGCCCTGCCCATCCCACATCCCTTCTCCATCTCTTCATGCCCCCCAACACTAGAACCTGGAAAAGACGGACACTTTTTGCATAAGGTAAAAAAAAAGTAGGCATGGTTACACTGTACCGAATACTGGGCATGGTTTAACCTCTTCACTGCCATGTTTCCTACGTTTTTAAATAGTATTGAAAGAGTAGGGCAGCAAAACTCCTGTGCTTAGCTTTGAAGCAGTTAAGAACCGTAGGAACGATATCATGATAAATGAGAAACTGATAGCCTTTGCTTCAGATACCCATGATAAATTCTTTGGGGTCTGGCAGCCGTGGGTAACAAACACTCAACCTTCCAGATTTGACAATAAGCTCCTTTCAAATTGAGTGATCTCCCGCTGCACACCCGTTAGAGTCCTCCCCCTCTTTCTCCTCTTCTCCTGGCTCCTTTCCTTTTCCTTTTCACTCTATTTCCCAGCTTTCACCCTAGCTCTTCTCCTTTTATGTATAAATGTATTTATTATTCATCAGGTCGCCAGGCCTGGGTTTGGTGAGAATGGTTACAGTGATCACATATTATCATTTGTATATTGTATACTTATCTACATAGTTACTCACTCTCTACCAGCTGAACTGTTTTGTGATCTCTATGAACAAGATTGGGAGTCTAGGTTTTAGTCCACCATGCACTACAGTCTGGAGTATTAAAGTGGAGTTCCACCCATTTTTTTATGTTTGTCTGTGCTGCATGCCCTAATCTCATAGTGTTCAGAATGGACAATTTTTATTTATTTTGTTGCTTGTAAATACCTTATTTTGTAGTCCTTCATTACTTCCTCCTCCTTATTAGCCTAGGCTATTAAAGGAGTTCTATAATGCATCTCTTTTTGACAATATAATGTTCCCTTAGGCTTTACCTTTCAGTCGATGTCTTTCTTTCCTAAATCTGCCCAGCCATTCCTCTCCTACCTCGTCCTGAATTTCTGCCACTTCCTGGTTATGGAGCCCTGGAGGATGAGGTAAAAATCGTCATCCCCCAAGCTCCTTTGCTTTTACTTCCGGTCTATCAGTGCCTCTCTCCTCATTCCCCCCTCCTCTACCCAAGTCTCTCCCCTCCCCTATCCGAGTATCTCCCCTCCCCATTCATTTCAATAAACACACCCATCCCTGCCTCCCCTGCCATGCCATCTGCCCCTAAAATTATCATATCCCGCCCCTCCAAACCCTGCACCAATCATGGTGTCCTGTGGCTGCACGGAGCTCTTGCTATGTGAGTTGGAGTATGTGACTTGGAGGAGGGGGGTGCCGCGGCCGCCCGACACGCCCCCCAGCGTGTGACATCAGAGGTGAATCGCTCCCGCCCCCTAGTTAGCAGCCAATTGGCTGCAATAAACACGTGTCCGGTCCCGGCACTGAGATCAGTGCGCAGGCGCGGACGGACGCCAATGATAGGCTGGGGGCATACAGACTAGTTTGCACAGCCCAGCGAATCAGGGCTGTGCAAACGAAGAAGAAAGTGTGAGAGTGACCCACAGGAGCCAGGGGCGGACACAGGAGGCGGGAGCAGATGGCGGGGAAGGCTGCAGAAGCGTGACGTTTCGTTACCAAGATGGCGCCGGCACAAAGCAGTTTGGGGTATGAAATTCATAGCCAAGAATGACTGGCCTAACTTCCGGTTTCTGAGAAGTCGGGGATTGCGGCAGATATGACAATAAAGGTAAATTACATTCTTATATACTTTTAAAAGATGTTTATAATTTAAAAAAAAAAAAATTGCTCTGGAGTACTCCTTTAAGTCACATGGCTATTTGCAAGGGTTTCTGGGATAGGCATCATGTTTCCCAGTAGTCCATGCAAACCTGACTGAAACCTATTACATTGCTTGTGCAGCACTGAGCATGTGCGAGATATGCAAAGCTGAAATCAAGGAAGTCATACAGTCTTGGCTTCATGATGGCCACACTTAAGATGGTCACAGTCTATTTCTAGATTATAAACTATCTAAATGCTGTAACAACCTAACAAAATGGACCTTAGTTTACAGACTAACTTTACTAGAATAAATTAAGCTTGTGTATTACAGGGGTATTTATATTTAAAAAGTGAAATTGTGGGTGGAACTCCCCTTTAATAAAATGTACACTTAGGCGGTGGCTCCCTCTCTCTCTCTGTTGGCATAAATCCATATAAGCACAGGGAGAACATGCAGACAGAGTCCTGTTTGGGAGCTGAATCCAGGATCCCAGGGCTAACCACTAAGTCACTGTAAAAATTTGTGTCCTTTGGATCGAAGATCTCTCCACTTTACAGTGCAGCTCATATGTGGTGCTGCAACAGGGCCAGAATTCATGGTTCATGTACCAGGACAGTCTTGAAGGATCTGGGACAGTTGAGGGGGTAAGGAATGCCATCCTCTAGTGCACTGTCCTGGGCTCTACTTGAGGTGAGAGTCTCCATTTACCTTATGGCAAGTGTGCCTTTGTATATTATGCACATCCATAAATTTTTTCAAATGTAAATATTATTTTTGCATGTGATTGACATGGAATTACCTGTTTGGAGGGTGTTAGACTTGTGAATGTTCCCAAGTTTGATGTGTCCGTGATGACCATGGTCTGTGGGAAGAAACTAGCAGATGCATACTGGGCAACATCTGATTTGTGGCTGTACAGAGCTGCAGAGATAAGATAGCAGTTAAGACATGTCTGATTTAGGCGAATGTTCTTATTTTTACAGGGCTGGACTCTTACCATGTGGAGACTGGAGCTGAGCCATTGTGGCCATGAAGTTGTTTTGTGTCATGTGACCTTGAACCTGTTGTACTAATGGCTGCGGGTGTGAAGTATGGATTTGCTGGGAGAACTGGACAGGCTGTAATGTTGTCAGACTGCTGCCTACACTGTTGATCACAGGAACACTTTGAGACTGGGATGTAAGACCTGGAACACAAAACATGATTCAATAATGATATTCTTGAATATGCCATAGGCAGATGTCAGACAGGTGACTCTGCCACAAGAGGTCCTGACACCTGATATTAGTCTCTAGAAAAGGGAACGGTTAAAGTGTTACTAAACCCAGGATCCTGCATTCACTACATCTGGTCTCCCACAAAACATGGAAATGCAATTATTTCAGTAAATATAAATACCTTTTTCTCATCAGCAGTATATAGCAGTCTTGTGACTTCTATCAGTGTCTAGTAAAAGCTTGAAGGAGGAACTTTCATTCTACCCCGGCTGCCCTATGAAGCTGCAGGACCCCTGACCCTCTGTCTGGACAGTGCTGGTTGGGCCTGCGATGATCACATGCACCCTCCCAAGAAAAAAAAAAAGTTCTAGCAATACACACCAAACTGAACGTGATGTGCAGAGTGCCCCCAAGGATCTGTTCTATCAGCAGATGGATTGGAGACTGTGGAAGAAAGGGAGGATAAGAGAAGACAGGATCAAACAGCCTTTTTACACAATGCAGAGGATTAAACCCTTAGGTTCCACAGTGAGTATAACAAGAATGCTTCACTGCATATACAGACTGAATTCAGGGGCGGACTGACCATTGAGGAACTCGGGCACTGCCCGAGGGCCCCATGCCACTAGGGGGCCCCATCAGGGTTGCCAGGCTCATTAAAACCAGGCACAGTATGTAAAAATCTGTGTTTTTTTTACATCTGTCCCTGATATGTCCAAAACCAACATGCTTTTGATGTGAAAATCCTGAGATTTTAGCTGCCCCGCCTCTGTGCTGCCACCTGGCTTGGTGACCATCTGTAAGCCTGGGGGCCCCATAATCTTCTATTGCCCGGGGGCCCCATGAGTTGTCAGTCCGCCCCTGAGACTGATTATACAGTTGTGGGTTTAGTAACACTTTAAAGTGGTTGGAAACCTCAGACATGAAATATGAACAAAGCATAAGTGTCATTTCTGTTTACTGCCTTGTTCCTCTGCTATCAGCAAAAGTCACTTCTGACAAGTTTTCCTGACACCAAGAGAAAAAATGGTGTCATGGGAGGGATCTCCAGATAAATGACAGCCTCAGCTCTGGTCATGAGTGCAATCAGCACTCAGAGCTTTCCTTACTGAGCTCTGCAGTATTTCGTTTCAGCTTCTGTCCCCTTTTTTCTGACAGCTCAGACAAGTTTTAAAAAAATCTGCGCTTTGAACAGATGAAGAGACAAGAAGGCTTCAGATAAAAGGTACAACTTATGTAGGAGGACTTATTAATCTCTGTGTCATCTGAGAATAGTAATTTCCTTGTTTATTTGGAAATACACAAGTTGGCACATTTTTAAGTTTTAATTAAAATTGAGAGATGCCAGCCCTTGTTTCTAAGTGTCCTAGCACTTTAGCCAACAGATTTCAATAGACCAGAATTTTCTCATCAGTGGTACTTAAACCGGCCCATTGCCAAAATACGTCATGTTTTTAAAGATGGATATCTCGGTAACGGCAGCAGCTGCTGCCACAACTGAGATATCCATCGCTTCATGGGCCGGTTCTGTTAATGATAACGGCGGTCTCCGCGGCAGGTTTCCCGCGAGATCGCCGTTATCGGTGGCGGGAGAGGCCCCCCCTCCCCGCCGCTCTCCCGGCGGAGGCGATCGGGTCTGTTCGGCTCCTCAGCGGGGATACGAGTGAGGGAAAAATTGCCCCCACCCATCCCCAGAGCTCTGCTGGGCGGAAGTGACGTCAAAACGTCAGTCCCGCCCAGCGTCTTAAAGAGACATTTTTTTTTTATGTTATTTGAAAAAATGAAATTTTTTGCATTTAAGCCTAAATATGAGATGTGAGGTCTTTTTGACCCCAGATCTCATATTTAACAGGACCTGTCATGCTTTTTTCTATTACAAGGGATGTTTACATTCCTTGTATTAGGAATAAAAGTGATAATTTTTTTTATTTATTTATTTCGATGTATAAAATTATAAACTAATTTAAAATAAATAAGAAAACAAACAAAAAAAAAATTTAAAACGCCCCATCCCGACGAGCTCGCGCACAGAAGCGAACACATACGCGAGTAGAGCCCGCATTTGAAAACGGTGTTCAAACCACACAAGTGAGGTATCACCGCGATCGTTAGAGCGAGAGCAATAATTCTAGCCCTAGACCTCCTCTGTATCTCAAAAAATGCAACCTGTAGAATTTTTTAAACGTCGCCTATCGAGATTTTTAAGGGTAAAAGTTTGACGCCATGCCACGAGCGGGCGCAATTTTTAAGCGTGACATGTTGGGTATCATTTTACTCGGCGTTACATTATCTTTCACAATATATAAAAAAATTGGGCCAAATTTATTGTGGTCTTGTTTTTTTATTCAAAAAAGTAAATTTTTTTCTAAAAAAAGTGCGCTTGTGAGACCGCTTCGCAAATACGGTGTGACAGAAAGTATTGCAATGACTACCATTTTATTCTCTAGGGTGTTAGAAAAAAATATATAATGTTTGGGGGTTTTAACCTCCCTGGCGGTATAATTCTTTCAGATTTTAGGTGCTGAAAGCGGTACCATTATTTGCAAGGAAATTTTGCGTTTTATACTGTAGGCTTGTAATTCTTAGGAATAACTCACTTAAATCTATCCAAACAAGAGTCTAATAGGCATCCCGTGTATGATTTTTTTTTATTTTTTTTTTAATTAAAAATTATAATATAATAAATAATTATAACAAATAATAATATAATTATAGTAAAAATTATTCAATAGTGTAATCAAATCAAAATCACAGAAATTTGCTCAGAATCCTCAGTAAGCTTGCCCCCATCATCCGAGCCGTTCTGGCTGGGGGTTAGTCAGCCAGAACAGCTTACTGAGGAGGAACAGGAAGTGACAAATTCAGACAAAGAAAACAAAGAAAAAAAAACATTTAGAAGGGAAATCAAAGGAAAAGGTTAGTGAACCAACAATGCACTAACTTAAAGGAACCCATTTAGAAAATAAAAAACTAACATTTACAGCCCCTTTAAGCCCGCCATAGATTGGATAAAGCCTCAGCCGGTTCAACAGGGACCAGCCAAGATTCAATCCATCTATGGGCAGGCTAGTTGTATCCAAGACGATCCATTGATCTATTTGGGTACAATCAGCCTGTTGGATTATTGACAAGCAATTACTGCTGGCGCTATAGCCACTAGCAGTAATCATTGTGCTCTGCCGGCCAGGATAATCATTGCCAATAACGTCAACAATACTTTTGCAACCTGCTTTTTTCTCCTCATGTTTAATTTTTAACTCTTGCACATAAGATCTGTGTTCTTTATTGCTCATACCAGGTCATAATGAGAGTTTCTATAAGGCATTGGTTATATTTTTTTTTAACAGAAAGACATTGGTTATTTTTTTACCTATCACTAATGTTGATGGTCCAGAGTTGCCGAATGCTTGTCCAAGTGATGCATCTGTGCCGATTGTCATGACGCTGGGGAGTGAAGCCATGATGAGGTTCTGTGTCTGTCCAATTGTGTGCTGTCCATGGTCCAGGCTGTGCAGAGCAGTAAGCGTGCTGACGGGTGGAAGGGAGCCTCCTGCTGTTGAAATTAATTTGCTTTCACTGCTCATGAGACCGTGGCTGTGTTCCAAGTTGGATGGAGACAGACCATTTTGGTTGCTCACCATGGACGGTCCTCGCTCACTGGAGGAGTCTTGGGTGTATCGAATGCCTATTGTAAGATAACATGTTACCATTAATATAAATAAATTCCCTACTGATATATATGCCACTTTCCCCATTTGTATCAGCTGCAGTGTGTCTCAGTGCTTTCCTTTATAATCATTGGATGTTATTAGAAAACAGAAGAATATACACATAATAATTTTGGGGAACTACTAATTAGTAGCACTATAAACATAAAAACTGAAAAAAAAGTGGCCCAGATTCATAGAGCAATTACGCCTGTCTAACTGGTGTTAGACAGGAGTAATTTCAAATTTTGCGCGCCGTATCACTAGTTTGAATCCTCAAACCATGATACGGCGGCTTCGGGCTTCGATCCGAGAGGCTTACGTCTTCGTAAGCCTATGGATCTACGCTGCCATCTATTTGCGGCCGCTGGGAGGAGTTCGCGTCGTTTTGATGCGTCGGGATATGCAAATGTTTTTTTACGGCGATTCCCGAAGATACGAGTGGTCTTCGCAATTGCTTTCGTCTATTTTTTGCTGCTCTAACGTTACGTAGCCCATGTTAAGTATGGCCGTCGTTCCCGCTTTTTTTTATTTTTGTTTACGTAACTCGTTCGGGACTAGGATCGCCCGTAAACGACGCTACATAAACAACGAATGACGTGCAATGCACGGCGGGAAATTTGCGAACGGAGCATGCGCAGATCGATCGCCGCGGGAACGCGCCTATTTTAAATGCTTCACGCCCCCTACTCGCGCAGATGGATTGCGACGGGAGAAATACACTACGCCGCCGTCGTTTACTGGACAAAATCTACCTGAATTCCACGTAGAGCCAGGTAAAAAACGGCGGCGTAGTGTATTTCTGATACGCTACGATAATCTATTTCTATGTGAATCTGCCCCAGTATGTGTATTGCTTTCTTCCATAGTAGTTCAAAATCGAATGATAAAGATTATGGTGGTATTGAAAGAAACCTGTACTGAGAGGTATCTGCAAGTTGCCATTGAAGAACTCCTAAAAATGTTAGTCGTCTGCCTTTCATTCAGTTACTTCAATACTTTCAATTGCTAACCTGAAATATGTATGCAGATTAGGTATGCTTATTTTACTTACTTGACCTTCTTCTGAAATTATTAGCGACTCTATAATGTAGGTAATGGGTTGCAAAACTAGTACCACATCAGAAAATAATAAAAAGACTGAATTTATAAATGATTAAGACTGTATGATGTCCTTTTGAGGTACCACACTTAAAACTTTTTGGAATAAAAAAAACCTTTTTGTTTAACATGCATAAATAACGAAACAACCTTATTGGGGCCTATTAGTATATAACAACCCACATCTATTAGTGAATAGTACTAGACTCAAAACTATAAATTATCCATAACCATACTAGCTTTTACTACAATTTTCTAATTGGCTTCTTGTATATTTCTTGAAGTCTTACATTGAACATCTAGAAATGTCAATTTTCCCCAAGCAATACTTTAAAATATTTAACTTTTTGTCTTGAATCAATCCTGAAAAGTAGCAGGTCCCTTCCCATTATGTGAGTGTGCCTAGGGACTCCTGTGCATAGAGACTCATAGCTATAAATCTGTAGTGTGCACTGTAAGGCCCCATACACACGAGCGGACAGATTTGAACAAATCTGTCTGCTGGGATTTTGGTTTGCTCGCGTGTACACACGAGCAAACCAAAATCCCCGCCAGCAGACGGCGCGCTGACGTGGCGGTGACGTTGACGCCGCCACGTCACCGCACCAGGAAGTAAACACTTCCGCGCGCATGCGTCGGACCCATTCACAGGATACGACGCATGTGCGGGAGGATATGTCCGCTGGTTTCCCGTACTAACCAGCGGACATATCCGACGGACAGGTTTGTAGCGGACAAATTTCAAAGCATGCTTTGAAATTTGTCCGATGGACAAATCTGTCCGCTAGCCCATACACACGATCGGAGATGTCTGCTGAAACGGTCCATCGGACCGTTTTCAGCGGACAAATTCGATCGTGTGTACGAGGCCTAAGGCATTCTTGTCTCTGACTGCTAGTCTCACGATATGAATGTCACTACTGCACTGCTTATTCTTCTGCTTGCTGGAGAGGAAGCTGTACCTGAGGACCTGCAGTGCAAAGATTCTCCCTATGTTTGCTTCATCCATTTTGTGTATCGATGCTTCCTCCACCTCTTTTGCTGCTTTTTTGAGTACAGTAAAACCTTGGTTTGAGAACATTTTGCAAAATGTTTTAATACATTTTGCCTTCATATACAAGTGATGTCTTGATATAAGAGTAGCGTCATGTCACAACTGAGTATAAAAAAAGAAGAGAGGAGCCTCTAAGTGTAGCAATATGGTTATATTTAACCACATGCCGACCGCCCGCCGTCATTTTACTGCGAGAAGTCGGCACTGCTGGGCAAGAGCCCGTAGCTATAGGTCCGCTCTAAAGTATAGTAATACAATGCATTTTTATAGCATTGATCTCTATAAAAATGCCAATGGTTCCAAAAATGTGTCAAAAGTGTCCGAAGTGCCCGCCATAATGTCCAGTACTGAAAAAAAATGCTGATCGCCGCCATTACTAGTAAAAAAAAAAATATTAATAAAAATGCCATAAAACGACCCGCTATTTTGTAAACGCTATAACTTTTGCGCAAACCAATCAATAAACGCTTATTGCGATTTTTTTTTTTTTTTATGTAAAATATGTAGAAGAATACGTATCGGCCTAAACTGAGGAAAAAAAATGTTTTTTTATATATTTTTGGGTGATATTTATTATAGCAAAATGTAAAAAATATTGCATTTTTTTCAAAATTTGTTTTTTTTTAATTCAAGTATTCTTTATTAATTTTCTACGATACAAAGCCATAATACAGTTTACATAACATACAATCTTATGCACAAAACCCGTGACTTGCAGCCTATAATGTTCGCCTTATACCCATATTCCCCCCCCCCCACCCTTCTTATTTGTACCTATATACGCACACCTTTCTATGATTTCCGCTTTTCCTCTCTTTTTTTTTTCCTCCTTTCTTTCCCCTTCCTTTCCCTTAGTACCTTTTACATGAATTTCACCATGTTGTTTTATCTCTCTCGCTGTTACCTCTCTCTTTCACACATACCTCTCCCCATCCACCTAACTAGGTTCCTCTCCTCTACTTAGGGTGGGCAACCCATTCTGCTCAGCCATGGCTCCCACAGCATTTTAAATTTGCCTTGTCTAGTTAGAGTTACTTTCTCCTTCCATACGGTGGCGTTTATCACGTTTACCCATTCTGTTACTGTAGGGGGTTTCTCTGCCTGCCACTTTTGTGCTATCAGTTTCCTGGCCTGGAACAGGCACCTTATAGCTGCTACCTTTCTGCCTCTTTGCTCAAACCTCTCCTCTATACACCCCAGTAAACGGACCCTGGCCTCCAGTACCAAGTTGATCCCAAAGGTAGTATTTATGATTTCCAATACTTTAACCCATCTGCTTTCCTGCCAAAATTATATAACCTCTTTGGTGTGTAGTAAGCTCTAGGGTTGTCCCGATACCGAGTATTTGCGGGAGTACTTGTACTCCCGCAAATACCCCCGATACCCAAATAGAATACTTTCCCCCCCCCCCCCCCGCCGCCGCCAACGCCGCATATGCGAATCCGACCCCGCCGCCGTATATACAAAGCCGCCGCCTCGAACATTATAGGCACCTTTTGAATAGCTGTTTTCCCGCTGTGCTATAGACACTCCCCCTTGCTCGGATCTGTCCAATCCCGAGCAAAAGAGTGTCCTTAACATGGCGCGCGGCAGGGAAAATAGCTATTGAAAGGCACTGCCTATAATGTTTGCGGCGGCTTTGTATATACGGCGGCGGCGGCATCATCATCAGGTAGGGGGGGCATGGCTGCAATATAGGGGGGGGCATGGCTGCAATATGTGGGGGACATGGCAATATGTGGGGGACATGGCTGTATATGGGGGGACATACATGGCTGCAATATGTGGGACATGACATGGCTGCATATGTGGGGGACATACATGGCTGCATATGTGGGGGACATACATGGCTGCAATATGTGGGACATGACATGGCTGCATATGTGGGGGACATACATGGCTGCAATATGGGGGACATGACATGGCTGCAATATGTGGGGGACATACATGGCTGCAATATGTTGGGAAATGGCTGCATTTGGGGACACATTTAAAAAAGTATCGGTATTCGGTATCGGCGACTACTTGAAAAAAAGTATCGGTACTTGTACTCGGTCCTAAAAAAAGTGGTATCAGGACAACCCTAGTAAACTCTATGAAATAAAAACAAGTGTGAGACTCTCTGTGATGGGGCGAGTGACGCCAGTTTCCCCATTGCTCATTCGTTAATTTGGCCTATGTCTTCCTCCCACCTGTTTATTTTTTTCCAGTCTTTCTCCCCCTGTTGACCCTATAGACCCATCACACAGCTTTGCATACAAGTCTGAGATGGTTCCCTTAGATATCCCAGACTCTATTAACCGTTGGAGATGGGTAATTTTTTGCCTTCTTACCGGGTCTGTCTTAAATTGAGAATGTAGGGCATGCCTAATCTGTAGGTAGGTGTAAAACAGGGTGTTTGGTATGGCATATTCTTCCCTTAATACTGCAAAAGACTTCAGTGTAACATCTGTGAATAATTGTTCCAATCTGGTTATACCTAGCTTTTCCCATTCTTGCAATTTCCCCATGTTTACAATCTCCTGCAAGTTTTTATTGTCCCAAAGGGGGGAGTATTCTGTTAACCCCTTGAACCCCAGGGCTGACTTGGCTGCCTGCCAAGTTCTCTTAACCAATCTCAGTGTTGAGTTCTATTTTTGTTTATAGCGCAAAAAATAAAAACCACAGAGATGATCAAATACCACCAAAAGAAAGCTCTATTTGTGGGAAAAAAAGGACGCCAATTTTGTTTGGGAGCCACGTTGCACTACCGCGCAATTGTCAGTTAAATCGACGCAGTGCCGAATCACAAAAAGTGCTCTGGTCATTGGACAGCAATATGGTCCGGGGCTAAAGTGGTTAATGAAGGTACAACATTTAGCAATGTATTGCTACATTTAGGAGGTGCCTCTCTTCTCTTTTATACCCTGTAAAAAAAAATGCTTTGATATACAAGTGCTTTGGATTACAAGCATGTTTCTGGAATGAATTATGCTCGCAAACCAAGGTTTTACTGTATTTCCCTACCAGTCATCAAACATGAAAAGGTAAAGCCATGCCTTTACTGCTGTTTTCTCACAGAGACACCGTACAGGACTAGGCATGGTAAGCCAAAAATTAGGATAAGGATCAGCTGCATGGAGCCTATGGGCATTACCTTTGCCTTTTGCTTGCCTTTTTTGGGACCCAATTCAGGTCTTTATTAAGCAATAACAGCCTATTTACACAGATCAGCCATAATTTTAATGAACTAGTCTAGTCAATATTCCAATCGCACACGTTCCTGGACGGCTCATAGAAAAAAAAGTGGGTGCTGAAGCGATCACCAGCTGGGCACTGGAACCATCAGACAAATGAACATATCACTGTTCACTTGCCTGACGAAGAGGTCCTCCGTGGCCTCAAAACGTTTCTGTGATGATTGCTTTGCATTACATTTTTTGGACATCATTTTAATGAAGACTGGCAGGTAAAATTAATAACATTGATTATTTCATTACAATGGCATCTCAAAGTGGGCGGGATATATTAGGCAGCAAGTAAACATATTGTCCCTGAAGTTGATGTGTAGAAAGTAGAAAAAATGGGAACGTGTAAGGATTTGAGCGACTTTGGCAAGGGACAAACTGTAATGGCTAGATTTAGAGCAACTGAAAACTCTTTTGGGATATTCCTGGTCTGTAGTGGTCAGGACACAACAAAAAATGTCCAAGGAAGGGAAACCGGTGACAGGGTCATGGGCAGTTAAAGCTTATTAAAGACAAATGGACAAGCGCCTAGAGGCGATTCAGTTTGCATGTGTTGCGCTATATAAGTTTCTCACTCACTCAGTGAAGGCTGTCCCATGTAGTCCAATCCAAGAGAGGAGCTACTGTAGCTCAAATTTCTGAAAAAGTTCATAATGGTTCCAATAAAAAAGGTGTCAGAACACACAATGGATCATATTTTTTTTGTGTAAGGGGCTGCATAGCCGCAGACCGATCAGGATGCCCATGCTGGGCTGTGTCAAAAGCACCTACAATGGGCACGTGAGCTTCAGAACAGGACAATAGAGCAATGGAAGAAGGTGGCCTGGTCTGAAGAATCGTGTTTTCTTTCATCATCATGTGGATGACTAGGTGTGTGTGTGCCACTTACCTGGGCAAAACATGGCACCAGGATGCACTATGCGTAGAAGGCAAGCCAGCAGAGGCAGTGTGATGCTTTGGGCAATGTTCTGCTGTGAAACCTTGGTCCTGCCATTGATGTGGATGTTACCATCTACCTTAACATTGTTGCTGACCAAGTACACCCCTTTATTAAAACAGCATTCAACAATGGCAATGGCCACTTTCAGCTGGATAATGTTCCCTGCCACACTTCAAAAATGTTTTAAGAATGGTTTAAGGAACACAACAATGAGTTTGAGGTGTTGACTTGGCCTCCAAATTCTCTATATCTCCAACTGAATAACTTAAGCCTCGTACACACAATCTGATTTTCCGAATTGTGTCTTGACAGACTGTTGGCCGAAAATCCGACCGTTTGTACGCTCCATCAGACAATTGTTGTCGGATTTTCGCAGACAAATGTTGGATGGCAGGCTTTAAAATTTTCTGCGGACAACGGTCTGTTGTCGCATTTTCCGATCGTGTGTACACAAGTCTGTCCGACAAAAGTCCAAAATACAAACACGCATTCTCAGAAGCAATGCTCACCAAACACAACATTAGCAGAAGGGGCCCAAAGGCTAAAGGCCGACAATTGTGTGCTGTTTGTATGCAAGACAAAATCCAAGCACACGCCCTTTGGACCAAAGTTTTTTTCTGCGGAAAATCCAATCGTGTCTACGCCCCACCTAGCATAATCTTCTACTAATGATGTGGTTCCAGATACCGCAGCATACCTAATGAAATCCATGCCTTGATGGTGTAGGGCTGTTTTGGCAGAGAAATGGGGACCTACTTAAGATTAGGTGGGTGGTCCAAAAGTTATTGCTGATTGGTGTATTTGTCACGTCACAGGTTTTCTTAACCACTTCAGTCCCCGCTCATCGTCAATTGACATCAGCTTAGGGGATCTGAATATCCAAGCTGCCGTCAATTGACGGCATCATTTTCTACGGCCACTGGGGGGCGCGCGCGCGCGCACCCGGCGCGTCCCCGAGATGCCGATGCGCGTGCCTGGCGGTCGCGATGTCCGCCAGGTACCCGCTGATTGGCAGTTTTAGAGCAGGGACGTGAAGCTCTGTGTGTAAACACAGAGCTCCACGTCCTGTCAGTGAGAGGAGACAGATGCTGTTTCTCTTGTACATAGGGAGACAGCATCGGTCACCTCCCCCAGTCACCCCCCTCCCCCCACACAGTTAGAACACACGCAGGACTCACATTTAACCCCTTCCTCACCCCCTATTGTTGACCCCTTCACTGCCAGTCACATTTATACAGTAATTAGTGCGTTTTTATAGCACTGATCGCTGTATAAATGTGAATGGTCCCAAAAATGTGTCAAAAGTGTCCGTCGCAATATCGCAGTCCTGAAAAAATTCGCAGATCGCCGTATTACTAGTAAAAAAAAAAAAAATTGTCAGAATTCTATCCCTTATTTCTTAGCCACTATAACCTTTGCGCAAACCAATTACTATACGCTTATTGCGATTGTTTTTTTTACCAAAAATATGTAGAATACATATCGGCCTAAACTGAGAAAAAATATATATTTTTTTTAAAAAATTGGATTTTTATTATAGCAAGAAGTAAAAAATATTCTGTGTTTTTTTTCAAAATTGTCGCTCTTTTTTGTTTATAGCGCAAAAAAAATAATTGCAGAGGCGATCAAATACCACCAAAAGAAAGCTCTATTTGTGGGGAAAAAAAGGACGTCAATTTTGTTTGTAAGGCACGTTGCACGACCGCGCAATTTTAATTTAAAGCAACGCAGTGCTGAAAGCTGAAATTTCGCCTGGGCAGGAAGGGGGTATATGTGCCCAGTAAGCAAGTGGTTAATGAAAAGTATACCCGATAAGGAGGTCTAGCTATCTACCACAGCAAAAGTGTTGCAATCCCAAAAAAGACATTATTAAGAAAAGGGTGAACAAATCTTGAAGTGATAGATTTCAATTAAACTCACTGCAGTTTGGTCACATGGCTGCTCTTTTTTAGTAACTTCTACTTAAACCATTGTAGCTGAACAATATGAGGAAAGCCTCATACATATAGATAGGCAAAGGCTGCAAGTACCTGTTTTGGCTGAAGGCAAATCATGTGCCGTTAGGGAAGTTGTGGAGCTCTGCTGGCCATTGTAGGAGTCCATTGCTAATTTGTGGCGGAATGCCTCTTCCTTGCGCCTGTTGGCAAACCAATTATAAACTCTCACTTCTGTCACTAAGTTAGAGCCCAGTCCTTGTGCTTGTGATGGCGATACTCCTCTCTGTATGCACTCTGCCCTGGAATAGAGACATTTTTTTAAATTAACAAAAATTATATCGAATACTTGGGGCTGCTTTATCTGATTTCGTGTTAGTAAAAGTTTGGTGAGAGACGATTCGCGCTTTTCAGTCTGTTGATGAATGTGCTTACTCCATTACGAACGCTAGTTTTACCAGAACGAGCACTCCCTTCTCATAACTTGCTTCTGAGCATGTGCGTTATTTTCACATCGTTAAAGCCTACACACGGCCATTTTTTACAATGTTAAAAACGACGCCAAAAATTTAGAGCATGTTCTAAATTTTTAATGTCCATTTTTAACATTGCGAAAAATGCTCTGGAGCCCACACATGATCGTTTTTAATGACATTGCGAAAAACGGTCGTGTTTACCCGGCTTTAAAACACACCACTTTTACCTACAGGTAAGCCTATAATAAGGCTTACCTGTAGGTATTGATTGCAGAAAGAACATGTAATAATAAAAACATGAGGCCTGGCATTGCTGATCTCCTGCAATTTCTAGTTGCATGGTTGCTATGCTGATCACCTGTCTCCGTGGAGTTTAGCATGTGGACCAGACCTGTCTGGAGGGACGCTGGGGATGCCGTGCAAGCATAGCAGCTGTGGCAGCCTACACTGACAAGTCAGACAAACACACGCCTGGAGGGATGCTGAGGATGCTGTGCAAACATAGTTGATGGGTGCAGAATGTGTGTGCTGGTGAAGTGTTTACTTCTTTCTTACTGGTTTTATATCCTAAATCTACATACCAGGAAGTCATGAACTTCCTATGGAACACACCAGGGGCTAAGGTAAGGCCTTGTTCTAAAAATCAAAGAAAGCTTTTATTTTTCTGCAACAGAGGTACATTAACCCCCCCTGGCGGTACTACCGAGTCTGACTCAGGGTTACATTTCTGTGCTGCGATCGGTAACCCCGAGTCAGACTCAGGATCGCCTCGCAGCATCCATAGGCATGGTTTACTTACCTTGTTCCTGGATCCAGCGATGCATCCCCGCTGTGTGAGCGAACGGTGTCCTTTGTGCCGCCGATCTCCGTTCCCTGCGACGTTACGACGCACGGGGGCGGAGATCGGCGCCAAATTCAAAAAAGTAAACAAACACAGTACATACAGTATACTGTAATCTTATAGATTACAGTACTGTATGTAAAATATACACACCCCCTTTGTCCCTAGTGGTCTGCCCAGTGTCCTGCATGTTCTTTTGTATAATAAAAACTGTTCTTTCTGCCTGCAAACTGTAGATTGTCCATAGCAACCAAATGTGTCCCTTTATGTCAAAAATGGTTTTAGAGCAGCTAGAAAACAGCGATAATAAATTATAATCAATTGCAGAATTGAGCGATAGCGATTTGTGGGGAAATTCGTCATAAAAAAAAAAAAAGTAATGACAGCGACAATTCTGCAACTGAGCAAATTTCAGTGAATTTGAGTTGATTACATTATTGAATCATTTTTATTATAATTATATTATTATTTGTTATAATTATATATTATATTATAATTTATCATTTTGTTTAAAAAAAAAAAAAAAATCATACCCGGAATGCCTACTAGACTCTTGTTTGGTCAGATTTAAGTGAGTTATTCCTAAGAATTACAAGTCTACAGTATAGAACGCCAAATTTCTTTCTAATTGTACCGCTTTCAGCATCTAAAACCAGAAAGAATCATAGCGCCAGGGAGGTTAATGGTATATCATAGCTCCCAACTGTCCCTGATTTTGAACAAAGTCCCTCTGTCCCTTTTTCCTAGTCATTTGTCACTAATTTTGGTCTGAATTATATGGTTGTATATAAAATACATTTTTTATCTTTCAAAAAGTATTTCTAAGTGCTAAACATTTCATCCAATTTCTAAATTGCTGCATTTGTAGATTTCAAAAGCCAATATAAAAGAAGAGTAGTGATAAAAAAAAAAAAAAGCACTTGTGGGTTTTAAAGGAGCGTAACAGCGGGTGTAGCCTATACCTACATACTTTTGCCAATAGGTGTCTCTTATTCTCTTATTCCCATCTCAAAATGTTGGGGGGGGGGGGGGGGGTGTATGGTATATAGGTACATAAGGGAGCTGGAATTTTGAAAAAAAGGGGAGGGCGGGGGGGCTTAGCCTTTAAAGCAGTTTTAAAAGGAAATTTTTTTAATTAAAATAATAAACTCACCTGCCTATCGTATTGCACAGAGAGGACCCAAACCTCCTCTTCTGGGGATCCCACCGAGCACTCTTGACTCCTCCTCTTCTGTGTCTGCCCTCATAACAAGAGCTTGCAAGGGGAGCAGACATGCAGGCTCAATCCCCGTTACATAGTGCTTTGTTGCACCATAATAATTATTTTCAATATTGCAAACATTTTTGTTTCATTTGTAGCAAAGCACTTATTTATGAAGTAAGTTACATCATAATATACAAAGAACTCCCAGGATATTGGATGTACACATATTCAAGTGCCTTTAATCTTACTATTTTTAAAGTTCAATATGGGTATGGATGGGGATTTGACCTTTTTCCTTTTGGTTGGGGAAAAGCTATGTATTAACTGGACATTTCATGGACTTTCAGTAGATTTTTTTTCAGGAATATATTGCAACCTTTTACCTATTACATTCCTCTACAAGTGCTTCACGCTCCTCTTTGCTGGGATTTTTCTGTCTTTCATATGCCTGAAAAAGGATGTGCTGTGAAGCTGGCCCCCACTTGAAGCGGTTCCTTCTCATTTTCTTATTTGGCACTTCATCACAGGAGATGTCATCGGTCATCAAAGTGTGTCCTGCATGTGTGAACTCTAGAAAAAATAAATGGATATGAGAGCTTGAATATCATTATATCACCTCCACAGGGTGACTTTTACATTGTATTATGTGTACCAGTTTCATAGACACATGGATAAAGGTATACTCACGCCTTGCTACCTCTCGCTGTTTTGCCACATACCAAGTGTACAGTGCTGCTCTTTTCTGCGTTTTCATGGGAGTACCTTTGTTAAGGTGCTGGGATAGATGAGACTGGTTGAGTCCTGTGGTGTCTACCACCTCCCGTTGTGGAATATTGTGCTGTTGCAAGTAAGATTTCACTAGCTTGGCTACATGCCATGAATCCTCCCTGCAAGGTAGCAATCATACTGGTTAGTATAGAAGTAGTAGTAGAGGTGGTTAGAAAAGTAGTATTAACAGCCAGATTACATATTAAAACGGGTTAACAAGCAAAAATGTAATGAAGGTAAAAGTCCACTTTAAAGAGAACTAGGAAATGTGTACCCATTTGCGATCACTGTTATAGTCCCTTCTGTACCCAATCTCTGGTTGAGTGAGGGCAGCAACAGAGAGTGGTACATACTTCTAGGATAGAATGTGTACAGTGGAGACAGATGCACTACATAACATGTCAAAATGTAGAGTGTGAAGTTAGGTGATGTACAGAATGTATGTGTACAGGGTGGAGCGATGTGTGGGATGTCATTAGTGTAATTAGTAATGCTAAGTGCAGTACAGTATACAGCATAGCAGTGGCAGCCTGGTAATGCAGGGCATAGGGGCCACCCCCCCTTTCCATGCGTCTTGGTCCCTAATCTACATGCAGGCTCCAAAAGCATGGATTCCAATGGGTGTTTTGTTTTGTTTTTCGAAGCATGTGTTTAGAGCCAGAGGCTCTAATAGGCTTCAAAAAGGGTGGGCTTGGGGAGCAGAGCACCCAGTTATGTGACCATAACGAATGTATGATTGCTATTGTCTTCCTGATTCTCCTACTGGCCAATCAGGAAGCGAGTCACGAGACCTGTCACCAGATTGGCTGAAAGGAGAAGCAGTCCTATTGGCTGCCTAGCATGGGGAGGGAGAAGACACACGGCGGAAGCCACCGTGATGCAGAGGAGGAGGGGAAGCAGGGAAAGGCATCGCACAGAGGAAGCGATGCCGATAGATGGGGCAAGTACGAGGGTGGTGACCGACCAGGGGGGGGTGGGGGTGGGGGGGGTGTGTGTTTGGGTGACCCAACTGATGGGTCGGGTGGCTGTGGGTGCATTGTTTGCCGCCCCTCCCCCAAAAAAATATACCACCAGCCACCACTGCAGCATAGTGTAGAACTTAGAAGTGGAGAATATATAATATGCAGCACAGTGTACTGAAGGGAGCAATGTGCAGTACAGAAAATATAACAGAATGCTGGGAGTGAAGTGATTTGAGATATAGAATGAATTTCATAGTGTGGAGGAACAAACTCAGTGTACACGAGGGGGAAATGTACATCACAGTGTACAGAGTGGAGCTGTATGTAGTATAAAAAATACAGATCAGCATGTAACTTGATTGATATGTTTCCTGGCACAAAAATTGGCCTAACTGTGGCAATGAAGGGCCAGATTCAGGAAAGAAATAAGACGGGTTATCTGGAGATTTCTGCGTCTGAGCCCTCCTATCTATGCGACTGATTCATAGAATCAGTTACGCATAGATTTCCATAAGATCCAACTGGCGTAAGTCTCTTACGCCGTTGTATCTTTTATTTTCATATGTTGAGCGCTAGGTGGCTTTCCCATCTAAAATATGCAAATGAGCAATAAGCCGATTTCCGAACGTGCGCCCGGCCAGCGTATCTGCTTACGTCGTTTACGTAAGACTTACGCACAGCCTAAAGTTATCTCTGCTATAGCTGGCGCAGCCAATGTTAAGTATGGACGTTGGAACCGATGTAATTTACGTTGTTTGCGTAAGTCCATTCACAATTGAGCTGGGCGTCAGTTACGCTGACGTCGCTTTCATTGGCAAGTAGCGACGTGATTTGGAGCATGCGCACTGGGAATCAATCACGGCCGGCGCATGCGCAGTTCGTTCGGCGCGGGGACGCGCTTCATTTAAATGATACACGCCCCCTACCCGCCAAATTTTAATTCCGCCGGGTGATTTAAGCTACGCCACCTCAACTTTACAGGCAAGTGCTTTGTGAATAAAGCACTTGCCTGAAAAAGTTGCGGCGGCCTAACGTAAATGAGAAACGTTAGGCCAAATTAAAGATAGGCTCTCCTACCTGAATCTAGCCCGAAATGTTTACCTAAAGTCCCGTACACACGATCAGAAAATCATACAAAAAATAATCGCATTTGAAGTGATCGTACCATAATATGATCGTTAGTACACAGCTTTCGAGAGCAGATCACGACAATTCATGCCAAAATATCTGATGGGGCAAGCAGGAATTTTTTTGCATACGATACGAAATTGGACAATTTAATCAGTACAACATATTACATCACTTCCGAATTTTATTCTGTTGTACCAGAATTTTTGTAACTGTACTAACCTCTTAATTTTCGATATGAGACTGGCATGCAAAAAAAAAAAGACCATTCGTCTGGAAATCTCATCATGTGTACCAGGCATAATTATTTTTATTTTTTTTGTCACAAGACCAAAAATCAGGTCTTTCTGCTTGTAAGGTTAGGGTGATAGGGTGGTCATCACGTTCTCCACGTTTCCCTCATTGGGTGCCAAGCAAAGTTCACATGAGAGGGCTTTTCCGGGGTGGGTTATTCTGGGCTACTCTACGTACTTTGTACAAGGTCTCTGCCTGACACGGGGTACCTTTACTTTAAACTGACAATGGGAGAAGCTGAAGGTGTAGGCGTTGATGTCTTCTCCCTCACTGCCAGTCAAGAAATAGCTCTTTCAATTTTCCACCCCCTCGATTTAAAAATTCTGTTTCAGAGATCATTGGCCTAATTTTCTTTGGATAAAGCGGTAGTAAACCACAAAAAAAAAATCTCCCTGCAAAAAATGTCACAATGTGCTAGTATGTAACGCATGCTTGCATATTTATGAAAGACTTACTTCAAAACGAAGCTGTCACTGCTGACAGGGCTTCCAACTTCACTCGGTCTTTCATCCAGGTTTGCAGGCTGTGGCCATTTAACTGGCCAAGCCGAGATGAAGTCACTCCCGCGCATCCGCGTCGGAGTCGCGGCCATGACATGGCTCTCTCTATGAACGTGCGCGTGCATCGGTGACATCACCGGCGCTGCTAAAGTAAATATCTCCTTAACGGTGCATGTTTAGGTTATATTTAAGTTATATTTACTGTACCTTCCGGTAAACGTTATTATAGGCTTACCTGTAGGTATAAATAAAATAAATTACTTTACTACCACTTTTTCTATAGCAGTCCCTCATCTGTTCCTGTGTCTGCATGAGATGTGACTATGGTTCTGTCTGCCCTTCAGAAACAGCTGCTGGAACCCATTTGAGACATTTCTCCAGTCTGCTCGCACCCACAAGTTTTTTTTTTCTTAATGTAGCTGCGACTGTCTGAACTGGCGGTCTGATCTTGACCCTTTCTGGCCTTGCATTGGTACAGGTGGTGTTGAGGCCCGAGACTTCCTTCATGCCTAAGGTATTTTTTGCTTTTCACCTAAAAGAGGGCCTAAACCAGATGTTTTTTTTGTTCTTCTACTAGATCTGTGAGTGCCTCTTTGCTTTTCAGGCAACTGTTACCCAGATTTGTAAGGCTGCAACCTGTTCTTCAGTTCACACAATGTCTACGCTTTCCCAGGTGGACTATGAGCTGCGGGCAGTTCTCAGTTCTTGTTGCTTAGATTGGGCAGCCAGACTAATATCACTTGTGTTAGTAAGGAGATCTCTCTATTTTTTTTTTTTTCGTTCAGCCCATTGGGTTCAATGTGTATCTAGTTCTAGTGTGTATCAGGCTTTGCCCTTGTCTGGCCCACAAATTTTTGTTTGCCTGTGTCCAGTTGCACACATGGTCCACAACAAAGGCACCACTATAATACAGGTTTATTGTGGTGCCTTTGGAAATTAATACCACCGGGTGATTGTAATGACAGCCGACCCTCCCATTAGGAATCAGTGTGGAGATGGTGAAACAAGCAGACCAGAAGAGGAAAATTCCAGCACTTATTAGTACTTCTGACCATAATTCAGGTTCAGGTTTCCCATTGATGAGCCCCGTGACTGTCTGACATATCGAGTCTATCCACTGTTGTTGCCTGTCTAATGGTATTGGAGAGTGATACAGACCAGGAGTGAGACCATATCTATAGGCTTGGTTCAACTTGCCTGGTAAGCGAGTATTTCGTATGGTGGTGCACGTGCGGTTTTTGGAGGTTCACCCTCCTCTCTACCAATTTCTACCAGTTGAGTGCTGCCCTTTAATTGATTATTGGACTGATCCATCAAATTCATTATTTTATTTTTTTCACAATCAAGGACCATCAAATTCATTATTGGCTGGAATTTCCTTCTTCGTGATTACTTATGGTGTAGACACACTGATTTTTTCATAGTTTTTGTTGTTATTTCATTATATATTTTCTGGTCGAGTCAATCTTTCACATTATTCACTCAATCCTTTGCGCAGGTCCCTTTTTATTATTATTGTTCTGAATATATTGGAGCTGCTGCACAATTTACATTTTTAATTGTATTTCCATTCATATGTTTGGGTAGCGTGGTATATCTATTCTCCTATATATGTATTTCAGTAACCTATGGTAAAATATGTGCATCACTACAACTCAAATAAGCAAATAAGTGCACAATAAGATAATCACTTCTGACTGTAAATGTTCTACAAGGAAATCACCTCCCAAAATATCAGTCTAGTGCTTGGGTCCGAACAGATGCAAGGAAATGTATTATTCAAGCGATTGGTCACACAATATTCAGTGGCATCCTTCCAGAGAGTTAAAGATGTCCCCTGGAGTGTCTCTGGTAGAGTTCTCGGTTTCCACTTACCATGCTTCAGGATTCCACACATCCCACTGGGGTTTAAATTACTCTGACAGCTTCTCTCCACTTTAGAGGGAGCTTGAGGGACCCCTCACCTTAGGGATGGCAAATATCATAAAGGGGATGCCAAGTATCACAGCCTCTACTTCCCGTGCATTATGAACCTCCAATCAGACCTTCAAGGGTCTAAATTACTGAAGAATCAAGACAGGCAGCAAAGAGGGATTGTCATATCCACTTCCACTTAGAAAATGTAAATGGATTTCCCAGACATGACTTTAGAAGAAGTATACAGCTACACTACTAAATGTGAACCAGCAGAGGGAGTGCAGGATTTGTTAAACACACAGATAGACAAAGTATTGGCACAAGTTTCCAGGAAAGACTAAATCCTCAGCGCAGATAAAAATAAACAGAAATCAGGCATGAGTCCTAGCTAAGAAATAGCATAGGATTCATTTAGACCAGGGGTGTCAAACTCAATTTCATCGTGGGCCGCATCAGCATTATGATTGCCCTCAAAAGGGCCGGTTCTATCTGTAAGATTAGATGCCCAGCACATCCCCTCCCCTTTACATTAGATGTCAAAAGCCACCCCACCATCAGAAGTTGGGTCCCCAACTCTCCCTTACATCACAGTGTACGCCCCCTTTCCTTATGCTGCTGCTGGGAAGAAGCCGGATGCATTGCTTGAAAGCAGAAAGTAAGGGTCTGGAGTATAACCAGAGGAGGGCTGAAGTTCTCCTGCAGCTGCAGGAGAGGTGCGAGGGCCACATGAAATGGCCTGGAGGGCCGCATTCGGCCCGCGCGCCTTGTGTTTGCCACCTATGATTTAGACCTTTTGGAGGTGCAGAGAAGAATCTGGAGCTTAGGAAATGGAGGTCATGAAATTCAGCATCCCCGTAATAATTAGCATCTCTAGTTTTGAGGGAGATCTAGAGTGGGGGTTCTTAGCCTTTACTGGAAGAAGAAGAAGTAACTTAGAAGGTGGAGTTAGACCACAAAAGGTGGAAGTCCTGGAGCATGGGAAGGGGAGGTCATACATTTTGGCATTTCTTCCATGATATTTGGTATACCAGGCGTGGGGGTTCCTCTAGATGGGTAAGGTGGTAAGAGAAGGCTGTTGGAGTAATTTAAACCCCCAGAGGGCAAGGAGAGGTCCTAAACATGGAAAGGGGAGTCTTTTACATTTGACATCTCCTCCATTATATGTAATATATGTAATATATTGGTGTGGGAGGTCCCTAAGTGACTAAGGAGATTCTGGGACATATCCTGAAGTAAAGGGAGGATCTAATGCTGGCCACACACGGATTGAAAAATGAAAGAACTTTCTTTAGAAAACCTTATCTCAGAATTTTTGTTTGTATTTCGCACCATTAGTGGGCTGCAGAAACAGCCGATTTTCGAGCAACTATCGAATTTTTATAATCCAACATTTTCTAATCAATGATCGGAGAATAATGCGAGAAATGTAATCGGAAAAAAGAAAATGCACATGTGCAAGAAAAGAAGATTCCCAAGAAGAAAATAAGATTTCCGGTAAGAAAGAAGATTCCCAGACACGAAAATTATTTTCTGTAGGAACAGGAGGTGAAATTGAAGGTTTGGTCGGTCGAATTTCAAAATCACTGGTGGCACCATTACATTACAAACAAGTTCTTTCGAAATTCGACCCGTGTATGGCCAGCATTAGTGTGGTTGAAATCTCCAGATGGCTGCATGGATGTGAAATCTGGCATTCCCTCCATGAAGGGTGTTGTGGGTGCCCCAGTTGTGTGAGTGGGTTCTGGGCAGGGCTGTCTTTAATGTTGATTGGACCCTGGGCAAACATTTTCTTGGGGCCCCCATGCAATTTTGCTCTCCATCTGCTCTGTGACATACAATCAGTTTGCTGTATCAGATGAGGCAGTTATTGCGATTGGTTGCCAGAGGTTACAGCATATCATTTCCACTTACTGTCTGGATGATAGAGGTTACAGCACACATTATGGCTCACTGATTAGTTGCTAGAGGTTACAGCACATAATTTCTTCTTGTTGATTGGTTGCTAGAGATTACTGTACAGTAATACTGCTCACTGATTGGTTGCTAGAGGTTGCAGCACATCATCTCTTCACTGCAGAGGGGCATGATATACATATGAATGCCGCATTTATTTACATATGAATGCCACATTTATTTACATATGAATGCCTCAGCTATTTACATATGAATGCATCTGTCATTTACATATGAATGCTACCGTTATATACATGTAAACACAGGGTCTGCAGGTGAGTCATCTGTACAGAACAATAGGGCAGAGCTTGGCAGCATTAGTAGCAGCACTTCACTCTGAGATATCAGGACACAGAAAAAGACTAAAACTTCAAGGGACAGGGGCATTTAAACTGTAATGGTTGGCAAGTATGATGCAGCTGCTTTGGCCCCCACAACAATGAAAGGGCACAGGGCAGCTTCCTCTTTTGCCCTGCCTTAAAGATGGCCCTGGTTCTGGGGCTTTGTCTGAGATAGAGGGGGAATACTGTCAAAACAGTTTAGACTCCCAGAGGGCATAGAAAAGGTACTGGAACAAGGAAAAAGTAGCTTCATGAAATATGGCATTCCCTCCATTATAAATAGAATTCTTGGTTCTAAAGGTCCCCAGGGTGGGTAACCTGGGAAAAATCATGAAAAAAGCATGGGGAGGGTCAGTGAACAAGAGGTTGTTTTTGTTGTGTAAAATCATATGAAAAACACGAGTATATACAATAATTTGATAAATAGTGCACCAGGTGAGGGGAATAACATTATGAATCAGAGCTTCTGTAATTCATACTTCTTAGGTATGCAATGGTAAGGGTACCTGAGTATATCTCTACATGGTTAGATGAATTTGAGAAGGATCTTTAAGTAGAAGGGACATAGTTTGGTATGCTCGGTTAACACAGTTGCAATTTGTTGGGTGAAAACAGGGAATAGGAGATTCGAAAAGAGGGAGAGGGAAATGGGGGGCATTAAGGAGAAGAAGGGAAGCTAAAGAAGCAAAAGTAGACTGGACAAGAGCACAAATCAGGTTCGCACCCCCGAGGGACATTAAGTAGAAAGAGCTTGTGTATATATTTAGGGAAGGATGTGAAAGAAATGCATTAGAACCAGGTTTTATGGAATTTCTCTTCTCAATGTAAAGAGAGACTGTCAGGTCCTCCATTCTCTTAAATTCCTGATCTTTGGATATCCACATACCCACAGAGAGGGGATAGTGACTTCCACGAATGATTGCCCTTGCAGCTATGCAGGCACTATAACTGCTTTTGCTTAGTTTCTGTCTTACAAGAAGATCAAAAGGTTCTGTTATGTGACCTTGCTTGTGGGGTGGCTCAATTGATGCCAGGGAAATACTCATAAACTCTGCACTTTGTATACAGGGTTGTATGTTACACAGGGCTTTTTTTCAGGGGGAACTCAGTTCCACCACCTCGGGTCAGACCCTTTGGTGCCTGCTCACCACAATCACTTGTAAACACAGAAGTCTGGTTTCTATTAGGATTGTCCCGATACCACTTTTTTGAGACCGAGTACAAGTACCAATACTTTTTTTCCAAGTACTCGCCGATACCGAATACCGATACTTTTTTTTTAATGTCATGTGACAGTGGCGGTATATTTTTTTTTTTATATATTTTTTTATTTTTTGGGCGGGGGGGAGTGAATTGTCAGTGTGTTTTTTTTATTATTTTATTTTTATTTATTTTTAAAAATATTTATTGCAATTTTTTTTTATCAGCCCTGTTGGGGGTCTTTGGTGAGATATCAGGGGTCTTAACAGACCTCTGAAATCTCCCCTTTAAGACAGAGAAAGGGACTAAGGACACAGATTCCCCAGTCCCTTTCTCAGCAGCCTCAGCTAAGAATGGAGAGAAGCTCCTCTTCATTCATAAACTGACTGAAGCATTGTAAACACAGGTTACGATGCTCAGTTATATGATCACTGACTTTGTCCATTCGGAAAAGGTAGGAGCCGGATTTAGAGGCTCCTACCTCCGCTCTCCATCCTCACAAATTGAGGGAGGAGAGCAGCATGGACGGGGGGGAGAGAAAAGCGTCACAGACGGGGGGGAGAGAAGAGCGGCACGGACGGGGGAGAGAAGAGCGGCACAGACGGGGGGAGAATAGCGGCACTGATGCAGAGAGAGAAGACTGCACGGAGCACGGGGGGGAGGAAAGACTGCACGGAGCACGGGGGGAGGAAAGACTGCAGGGAGCACGGGAGGGGAGGAAAGACTGCACGGAGCACGGGAGGGGAGGAAAGACTGCACAGAGCACGGGGGAGAAGACTTGCAACTCCCCTGCCTGCCCAGGTATCTGGTGAGGCATCGGAACATTTCCCCCGAGTACAAATACTCAGGGAAATGCTCGGTATCGGTACGAATACCGATACTAGTATCGATATCGGGACAACCCTAGTTTCTATGTTTACAAGTGACAGCTCTGCACTCTGTGTGCATCCCTCTTGAACTCTGCACTCTGCATGTAATGCAATCCTGGTATTTAATGCCCCTTTAAGACCCTCCTACTGTTTGTGAAATCTGAAAGGGGTCGTGATTGAGTTCCTGCACCTATTTTCTGAGAAAAAAGCTCTGATGTTACATATGCATATACTCTGTACACTGAGAGAACAATAGTTAGGAGTATGCAACATACAGCATACAGGGCTGTCTTAATAGCATCATGAGCCCCTGGGCAAAGTAATGCTCTGGAGCCCCTACAATGGAGACAGTGCAGGTAAACAGATATGAAGTAGATAGGAGGCAGACAAGCGGAGCTTTCCCTTTTGGGTGGAGCTCTGCAATAACTACCTGAACAAACATTCTGTACAGCAAAGAAACAGTGGGGGAAATACTACATACATAAAGTAAGAAAGCTGTCCTGTGCATATAATATATCTTATAATAAATCAGGGGTGCCCAACCTTTTGAAGATTGAGGGCCACTTAAGCGACTTGGTAACCGGTCGCGGGCCACAATGAGCAGAGCGGATGGATGGGATGTCTGTGTCCGCTATGCATATGCACAGCTCACTATACTGTATCCTTCTTTTTTTCCGGATCGGATTGAAGGTAGGACATAAGTCGGTTTACATCTGCCACTTCTTTGAGGTGCATTAAGGGTTAGACTGACCGTGTGAAAGTGGCCCAAGGCTTCTTTCACACTGATGTGCTGCGGTTGTTCCTGCACCGTTGGTGCAACACAGTGTACCTTTTGGCTTTCCTGCACTTTCCAATAGGCTTCTAATATATTCTGCAGGTTTGGTGCACTTTCAGAAAGCTTATCTAATTCACAGGTAATAACAGAAGTCTATGGCTCAGTGCAGGTAACCCGCAGGTGCACTGCTGTGTACCTGCAGATCAGTTTGAAAGCAGCCCAGTAACCACTGCAGAAGAGATATGCCCATATATACACTATGATTTTAGTAATAAAATTGCCTTTAACGGTATTCTATTCTATTCCGTCCCAGAGCAGGAGGTGGTGGGCCACATCAGAGGGCTCCGCGGGCCACATGTGGCCCCCGGGCCACTGGTTGGGCACCCCTGTAATAAATGAATGCCTCCCCAGCACTATGACCCCTTTACACCCCAGAGATCCCCCAGCGCTCTGAACCCTCTACATCCCAGATATGCCCCCAGCACTCTGACCCCTCTACACCCCAGATATGCCCCCAGCACTCTGACACCTCTACATCCCCGATATCCTTCCAGCACTCTGACCCCTCTACACCCCAGATATGCCCCCAGCACTCTGACCCCTCTACACCCCAGATATCCCCCCAGCACTCTGACCCCTCTACTCCCCAGTTATCCCCCAGCACTCTGACCCCTCTACATCCCAAATATCCCCCCAGCAATCTGACCCCTCTACATCCCAAATATCCCCCCAGCAATCTGACCCCTGTACATCCCAGATATCCCCCCAGCATGGGCTCAAGGACCAGCTGCTTTGGGCAAAGTACAGGGCCCCGCTGTCAACTGGGGCCCCTGGGCAGTGCCCAGGTGTGCCCTCTCATTAAGACAGCCCTGACAGCATATCATACAGAGTGCAACAGTTCCCTTTTAAACCCAGCAATAAAATAATATAATAATTCCAGTAAACTTAACATTTAAGGTACCTATAGTTTTCTTGATTCAGGCAACTGCAGACAAATGATAAGTCAGAGCTGCCTTGTATTACAGATAGCACTGATGAGGAAACAAATGACTGCCATCTGGCTTATGTTGCATTGTTTTAAAGGATAACTAAACCCAAATACAAAATTGTAATATATTGCAACTTACAGTCCTAAGACGTTGCTGCATTAGGTCTCTCTTTTTTTTTTAGCGAATAACATTTTTAGAAAATACAGTAAATGCTTGTTGTAACAGCCAGAAATACAGTGTCACTTTTCACTGCCTGTGAGCCGCACCAAGGAATATCTTCCTACTTAGCTATCTTCTGTAAACTACTAACTCATCTCCATCTCTATGGAGATGAAGAGATACAGACATGTTTGTAGTTCATTTCAGGAGACCAGCCTTGGTTGACAACTACCCTCAAAGGAGCTGCTAGATAAAATGGGTCCTCTGTTGGCAAAAACCTCAGCCCCTCTGACATATTAGGTACACAAATACACACACTTTCACAGAGAGATCACTAATAGACATGTGCAATTTGTTTTGTAATAAGTCAAAATTTGGTCAAATTTTTCATCTTTCGGACATTCGGATGCATCCAAATGGCCAAAGAAAAGAATAACGAATTTCAACTAATACGAAAGAAATTATAGCGAAAATAACAAATTAATTTCACATGATTTGTTCATTTGTTAAAGGTCTAATAAAACAAAAGGCCACCTCGGAGTAAATCTTATGCCGCGTACACACGATCACTTTTTGTGATGAAAAAAAACGTCATTTTATCTGACGAAACAAAACTACGTTTTTCAAACTTCATTTTCAAAAACGACATTGCATACACACCATCGTTTTTCCACAATGCTCTTGCAAAGCGCGGTTACGTAAGACACTTTCGACACTTTGAAGCTCCCATCTCATAACTTGCTTCTAAACATGCGCGGGTTTAAAAACGTCGTTTTAAACGACGTTTTGCCCATACACGGTCACTTTTTATGACACAAAAAACGACATTTTGAAAAACGACACAAAAAATTCAAGCATGTTGGAATTTTTTTTTTGGTCGTTTTTTTGAAGACATAAAACTACGTTTTGCCCACACACGATCATTTTAAATGACGTTTTTTAAAACGTTGTTTTTTTCATCACAAAAAGTGATTACAGTCCAATCAGCTGAATAGTTTTGTGCTGGAGGTTGGATTACTGGTTAAGTGCATTCCTTAAAACCGAGTGAGAATGGTGCTGTATTGTATTTGAGCTAAGGAGAAGAGATATTGTCATTGTGTGTGTGCGTTAATGAATTCAATAAACAAACAACTTTCCAAACTATGAATCGTTATCACCAATATATATATATATATATATATATATATATATATATATATATATATATATACATACATACATACATAAATATCGAATCAATATACATACAAAACAAATCGATTCGGTATAACGAATATCGACATTCTACAGAAATATTGAATTATCCGAAAACGAATTAACATAACATAACGAATATAACAGAATGAAATTATGTATTTTATGAATGAAAACAAAACTAAACAAAATTTTTCATTGTGCACAAGTCTAATCACTAACAGTGACCTTAGTACCCAGCAAATATGCTATTTTAAACAATGCAAGAACCAGACTAAATTAGTAAAACAAACTTATATATACACAGTACAGACCAAAAGTTTGGACACACCTACTCATTCAAAGAGTTTTCTTTATTTTCATGACTATGAAAATTGTAGAGTCACACTGGAGGCATCAAAACTATGAATTAACACATGTGGAATTATATACATAACAAAAATATTTGATCGACAGCAGCAGGAGCCAATGGCTGCACTCAGGTCCTTGGTGACAGGAGAAGGGAATAGACTGTGGAGCCTCAGGGTACTGATCCGCCAGAGCAGACTAGTCATCTGCATCCACAGTTAGACAAATTGAGCCATTCAGTCATCATCTGCATCCACAGCCAGACAGAGCAGGTGAGCTTGTCATAATCCATGACTGCAACAGTACAGAGTGGGTTTGCCTGAGCTCAAGTCACTAATCCATGTGGGCCCCTTAACTGTAGAAACCCACTTCTGAAGCTCAGGATTGTTGAGTGGCTTACCAACTCTCCAAACACTCTGGATCACAAAATCCAGCTAAATTCTAGCTAACACAGTTGTAATCTGGTGCCTTAGACATGACTACATTTATACAGCATACCACTAAGCAGTGGCACCTCACCTGTTCTGGATTATACTAGTAGCTCAGATCAACTTAATACCTCCCTGCACTTGTTACTTGTTATTTTCATTGCTGCTAAACTATGTTCAAGTTATTCCTGTAAGAGCTTTCATGAACTGAGAGTATCTAGAAGTCACTTGGCACCACTGTTGGTGACCCGATGGTTGGAACCAAAGATCTCAAATTTGGACTCATCAGACCAAAGCACAGATTTCCACTGGTCTAATGTCCATTCCTTGTGTTCTTTAGCCCAAACAAGTCTCTTCTGCTTGTTGCCTTTCTTTAGCAGTGGTTTCCTAGCAGATATTCTACCATGAAGGCCTGATTCACACAGTCTCCTCTTAACAGTTGTTCTAGAGATGTGTCTGCTGCAAAAGGTGGCTACTTTGAAGAACCTAGAATATGACATATTTTCAGTTGTTTCACACTTTTTTGTTATGTATATAATTCCACATTTGTTAATTTATAGTTTTGATGCCTTCAGTGTGACTCTACAATTTACATAGTCATGAAAATATAGAAAACCATTTGAATAAGAAGGTGTGTGAAAACTTTTGGTCTGTACTGTAGATATTTTGTCATAAAAGAAGTGGATAAAGGCAGGCAAGAATATAAGATGAAATGAACAACAATAGTAGCAATACACTTAAATACAGGATATTTGCAAGTAACTAGGCCCAGCATTTACCAATCAGCGTAAACTGTAACATAGTCACCTAGAGTATACCAAGGGCAGCCAGGAATGGATTATAGAAACCCCTGGAGGCTACGCTGTCTTATGCCGCGTACACACGATCACTTTTTGTGATAAAAAAAACGTCATTTTATCTCACGAAACAAAACAACGTTTTTCAAATTTCATTTTCCAAAACGACGTTGCATACACACCATCGTTTTTTTGAAGACATAAAACCACGTTTTGCCCACACACTGTGATTTTAAATGACGTTTTTGAAAATGTCGTTTTTTTTTCATCACAAAAAGTGATCGTGTGTACGCGGCATTAGGCCCTGGAGTGGCTCTGCTAAGTCCAAGTCTGCCTGCAGAATCTCAGTGTTCAGGAAGGTGAAAATCTAAAGTCTATGCAAATGCTATGAAACAGGGAGAAAAAATCTCCAAAGGAAAAATAAATGTGTTATTTCTGCCAGTGTGGTTGGGGCCCTTTCAGTGGTGCACTAACAGTGGTGCCAAGTGACTTCTAGATACTCTCAGTTCAAGAAGATGAAAGATCTTACAGGAATAACTTGAACATAGTTTAGCAGCAATGAAAAGAGCAAGCAACAAGTGCAGGGAGATATTAAGTTGATCTGAGCTACTAGTATAATCCAGAACAGGTGAGGTGCCACTGCTTAGTGGTATGCTGTATAAATGTAGTAATGTCTAAGGCACCAGATTACAATTGTGTTAGCTAGAATTTAGCTGGATTTTGTGATCCAGAGTGTTTGGAGAGTTGGTAAGCCACTCAACAATCCTGAGCTTCAGAAGTGGGTTTCTACAGTTAAGGGGCAAACATGGATTAGTGGCTTGAGCTCAGGCAAACCCACTCTGTACTGTTGCAGTCATGGATTATGACCAGCTCGCCTGCTCTGTCTCGCTGTGGATGCAGATGATGACTGGATGGCTCAATTTGTCTAACTGTGGATGCAGATGACTAGTCTGCTCTGGCGGAAGAGTACCCTGAGGCTCCACAGTCTATTCCCTTCTCCTGTCACCAAGGACCTGAGTGCAGCCATTGGCTCCTGCTGCTGTTGATCAAATCGATGACTCAGCGCGCTGGGGGGTGGGGATGAGTTATACACTCAGCGGCTAAGGCCGCCGAGTGTATCACATGGGAGCGCGCCCATAAGCTAACCCCCTTGGCAGAGCGCTTCCCAGAGGGGGGTTAGCTCTTGCGGGGAGGAGCCGAGACATCCGCCGAGGGACCCCAGAAGACGAGGATCGGGGCCACTCTGTGCAAAACGAACTGCACAGTGGAGGTAAGTATGGTATGTTTGTTATTTAAAAAAATTATATAACATTTACAACCCCTTTAAATCCCCACATTTATCGATCTGCAGTAGCACTTTTATAAGGTTGTTGAAAAACTACATACAACTGATTTTTTGGGGCAAAGGTTTCCTTTTATAGGGCTGCAGCTGCGTGTGATCTCATAAAAGGATAACAAAGGTGAACCTACACTTGAAAAGCCTGATATTCATAGAAAAACCTATGGGGATTTTTTTTTGTTATCATGAAAGAAACGTTTTAGCTTATATTTGAGACCTTCAAGGATTTTTTTTTTGTTACCTAGGATATATTTGCAAATTGTAGAATTTTTACTGGAAATACATTTGTACCATCTCCATGTTATGGGAGACATCTCATGTGCTGCCATATTACTAGAGACTGATAAGACTGTTAAATTTAGGACAGAATAATGTTGCAGGAGACTATCATGTTAAAGACTTGTCAGTTTAAAGATCCATGGAATCGTCTGCCATGTTACAACAGACTGTTTCTAAATGATAGAAGACTACTATCATGTCACAAGAGACTGCTGCCATGTTATAGTTTACTGTTTCCCCTCTCTGTCTCATTAGGGAGATTTCCCTTCACCTCCTGCCTTTTAAACTCAACAAGAAGTTAAAAGATTATCTTACCAATGTAAGAAAAATTTCCTCCCAGCCAGTTATCATGGGAAAAAATCCCTCCAGCACCTACTGTCTCCATCCCTTCATCACACCATGCGCCACACATCCTCTGTCAGATACCTGCCTGCCGAATACTGGATTGGATTGTTTCAGGCAAGCAGAGCCTTCTCTGCTATTTTTTACTAGCACTCATCTCCTATAATGGGCAGGGAGAAAAGTGCCTTGTTTTTATGGGCGGTTGGCAGCACTGGGAGCTGCACAAAAAAACAAGCATGATTCTGTGATGGACATTAATACATAGGCTCTTTCAAAAATCACTGTCTGTGAACACAGCTTGTCGTGCCATCCAAAAATGCAGGGTAAACATCCATAATGCTGTCATGAATGTCATGTCTACCTCAATGCAGGTGGTCAGACACTATAGCTAGCTACTTTGTGCTTCACCTAAAGCAAGCAACCCCCTTTCCCTTATGACAAGCAGGCGAACCCGTAGTAGGTTGACCCCAGAACTTTTACACAATGCTATAGTGCCTGGTCACCACACTAGGGCAGATGCGAACAAAGCAAACAACAGACTACTTGCAGTTTAGCAGACAGTGTGGTTCTAAGACAGTCTAGGTCAGGGGTGGCCAACCAGTGGCCCGGGGGCCACATGTGGCCCGCAGAGCCCTCCGATGTGGCCCGCGACCTCCTGCTCTGGAATGGCAGGTTGGCAATCCCAGATCGCAAGTTGTCGACCCGCCAAACTAAAGCATCAGTGTTGTGAATGAAGCTGGTGGTAGAGGAAGAAAGTGGTTGTAGAGCAGAGCCCCATAAGCCGATCCCTCCTGTACAGCGCTGGCTTTTGCCACAGGCAGAGTCTATGGCAAAGTTCAGCTAACCCGCAGGATAGACACAGGTGCACTACGCTGCACCCGCAGTGTGGGTAAACCGCAGCACATCAGTGTGAAAGCAGTCTTAGGCCCTTTTCACACAACCAGCCCGACCAAATGGGACCCTCAATTCACCTCCAATCCGAAAAACAAAAGGGAATTCGTCCCTTTCCATCAGGGTGGATTAGAGCGCCTATAGAGTAGCTGTGACCTGTCATCTGCCCGCTACGCTCTTTGTGGCCCGCGACTGGTTACCAAGTTGCTTAAGTGGCCCTCACTCTTCAAAAGGTTGGGCACCCCTGGTCTAGGTAATAAGGCAGGCTGAGTTCAGGGAATAGTCCAATATCCGATCCGGGTCATACACAGGGAACTCCAACAGCAAAGCAAGGCAGACAAATGGGAGGCTTGAACAGGAACAATGCAGGTAACTGTCTCTATCACAAGCAAGGGAGAGGCCTCACACACGACCGAGGAACAAAAAATGACACATCGTTTTCCTCGACGAGTTCCTTGTTAGGCTTGTCGAGAAACTTGACAAGCTGTCTTTGCGTACACACTGTCAAGACCAAATCTCCTCGTTCTCAAACACGGTGACGTACAACACATAGACGGCAGGGGAAGTTCTATTCCACTGGCACAATCCTTGGGGCTGCTTTTGCTAATCTCATGTTACTGCGTGTTAAGTAAAAAGTTTGGTGAGAGACGATTTGCACTTTTCAGTCTGTTACAGCGTGACAAATGTGCTATCTCCATTTAAAATGCTACCGAAGGTGCGCTCCCGTTTATTCTGAGCATACGTGGGTTTTTAAGCATACACACGAGCGTTAAAAATTATATATGTATAAATGCACTAATTGGTGTACATTTTTGGTTCACCTCACTATTTGCAGATTTTTTCAATTGGTTATTAATTTGTGTTTTGTTTTTCACTAATTATTAGTAGCGCTGTAGTACACAATTTTACATACACACGAACGCGTTTCTCGTCGAAAAACCAGCCTGACAAGAAACATGACGAGGAAATTAAGACTCCTGATTAGGAAAAAGAGAATTTGTCCTCGTATCTTTAAGTGTATTCTCGAAACGAGATATGCTTAAATCTTGCTAAGATACGTCCGGCGTAAGTCTCCTACGCCGTCGTATCTTAGTTGCATATTTACGCTGGCCGCTAGGTGGCGCTTCCGTCGATTTACGCATTGAATATGTAAATTAGCTAGATACGCCGATTCACGAATGTACGCGCAGCCGTCACAGTACAGATACGCTGTTTACTTAAGGCGTTTTTCAGGCGTAAAGATATTCCAACAAAAACATGGTCGGGACCGCGTCAAATTTTTCAAATTTAACGTTGTTTGCGTAAATCGTCCGTGAATGGGGCTGGACGTAAATTACGTTCACGACGTTTTCAATGACTCTTTACGACGTCATTTGGAGCATGTGCACTGGGATACGTTCACGGCCGGCGCATGCGCAGTTTAAAAAAACGTCATTAATGTGGGGTCACACTTAGTTTAAATAAAACACGCCCACATCAAACACATTTGAATTCGGCGGGCTTACGCCGGCCCATTTACGCTACGCCGCCGTAAATTAGCTTTGTAAATAGAGAACTTGCCTCTCTAATTTACGGCGGCGTAGGGTATCCCGATGTCCATACTTAACATTGGCTGCGCCATCTAAGATACGCTACGCCCGCACAAAATTACGCCAGTGTACCTGAATCTGGCCCTAACTATGTAACTATTAGTGTGTCTGGAATGGGCAGCTTGCACAACTGGAAAGGCACCATCAAACCTGTAGCATGTATCCAGGTTTTAGAGCAACATATGTTCCCATCCAGATAGTAGGAAAGACTTGCATATTTCAGCAGGCAATTGCTAAAACATATACTGCATCTGTGACAACAGCATGGCATCATAGCACAAGAGTCCAGATGCTTAACTGGCCTTCCTGCAGTCTAGACCTTTCACCAACTGAAAATTTCTGGTGCATTTTGAAATGAAAAATACGACGAAGAATACCCAGGAACGTTGAGCAGTTAGAATTCTATATCAGACAAGAACGGGGCAACATTCCTCTCCCAAATCTTCAGCAACTGATCTCCTCAGTTTCCAGATGTGTACAGAGTGTTGTTAAAAGAAGAGAGGATGCTACACCATAGTAAACCCGTCCCTGACACAACTTCTTTATGACATGTTGCTGCCATTAATTTCAAAATGTACCAGTTTAAACATTTGATATGTTTTTTTATTTTTCATTGTGAATAAAATATGGGTTTATGAGATTTGCAAATCATTCCATTCTGTTTTTTTATGTAGAGTTTACACAGTCTCCCAACTTTAACGGAATTCGGAATATATGTTTCTCCTAATGGGCAATTATATATTAATTTTGCATTCTGGTAATGTATTTGTATTTTTTTTGCCCAACGAAAAAAAGAAGGGAAGTGGGTATGTACACAAGAGATTTAGCAAATGTTTTTTTTTGTTCTCTATGTATATCATTAAAATACTGGTAGTTTTGTTTCTATTGTTTTTTTTAAGAGCTACATTTATGCCTGCGTGCGTTTCTATAACCCACATCATGTAGAAATACACACCTGTATACACACTGCAGACCCTCCCCCAACACCAAATGGTGATTCACTCGGCTACTGATACCAGCTTATCTGAGCACAAAGTCCAATCTGCAAGCAAACAGTAACGGCTGTGTACCTGGGACAGGAATATATAGAACCAAGGGGCCACCTGTGATAATTGGGGTCCTTTTGCAAAATACAAGTATGGTATCCCGAGTGTTAATTAAGATTAATGATCCACTTAGCCTCCAAGTAAACATATTGTCTGATTCATTACTGCACAAAAACAGGCCTCTATATTAGAATATAGGCTCGTGGCTTAAGTGACAGGGTGAATTAGGTGCTGGGTGATACAGATTTACTACAGGTCATAATTAGATATACAAGGCAGATAGTGTCCTGGGTGGGTCAAACCTATCACCCATGTTAATTATCACTTTCGCTTATCCACTTCTCCCTCTGGGCACAGGTGATGCCCCTCAACCCCTTTTATCCATTCTTAGAGGTCATTTCTAAGGGCGTTTTCACCTCCCTTTTGTTCCGTGAACAATAAGTAACCCAGTTAGTTAGTTATCAACTCAGAGGAAACAAGAGGCTGGTTGATAATTTATAGCGCCTTAACCAATTTAAATGGAAAGTTCATATGAAGAGATTTCTATCTCGGTAGATCCAAAACGGTCAGACATCATCTCTTAGCACAGTCTGTTTCTGTTGGCGATGTGGAGCTGAACTACAATATTTTTCTGCTGTGCCAGACAGAAAAGGGATCACAAATGGAGTAATGCTAGGAGTGCAGGCTTGACATGGAGAGAGGTAAGAGTGGGCATCTGACAATCTATTCCTTGAGTCCAGAAATATAGGCATTTAGTTTAGGAGCAAGAAAGAACTATCTGCCAGCTGTGACGTTTTTTAATCCACCAGCTAGCAAATTGCTGACTGATTCGTTCAAATGTTTCTGCCCAGCTCAATCTTTTTTTCTCTTACAAGCAGTCAAGCAGAACAGTTTAATTCTGCCGTCTGTTGCAGCACTATCGCAGCAATCTCAGTCCAAAGTAGCAGTAGAATGGTTAATCATCAAAGTTAATCATCACAAAAGGTAGAGGCCATTTGGTTTATAAATGCACAAATTATGGAGGGCCTGGATAATTAGTAACCAGCTCAGGCCCCCTGAGACCCAGCAATTAGGAGGACCCACAGTACCCTGAGGAGATTCAGAACAGGACCCACAGCACCATAAGGAGAGAGGGAGACTGGGAACTAGACTATGGGGAACAAGAGCTGATTAACTAGGTATCACATTGTACTGAGTTAGAGGAGTAAATCCCAAGTGAAGAACACTTCTAATTGGATCTGATGGACCTACTTCACCAAAAAGATGAAAATGTGGGGATAAAGCCTATTGGACAGTTTTTATTTAACACAATGGAGAAATCACAATGATATTTTCTATATGGACAGCAAGAGCTACACACCCACATCACAGGGATTGTAATACGACTTCAAAGCCAAAAAGAAGGAAGGGTCATCACAAACAAGAATGAAAGATATTTTTTCTTCAAGTCATGTCATTTTAAAAACAGCAATTAACCTATGGATCTATTGCGTTCCTTGCTTATTCTTTGGTTATGTACTATGACTTTTATTAAATATATAGACAAACAATATTATATATGTTAGTGATCACAAATCCATTGCTATAATTGTCATACTTGCCACCCTAAACTTTATATAAGTGTAGGAGTAACATATCATAGTCTGGATATATGTGATTTAATGAGAACAGAGAATATTGGAAGGACAAGAGAAGTCAAACTGGGGAAAAAAAGTGTACAGGTAAGTTAAAAACAAACAACTGTGAATGTGGAGTAAATAAGAAAGTTTTATAAAGAGTATATAGAAAAGGACAGTGTACAAGGTTCTTACTGCAGCAATCGTTCCACCACAGCCTTCTGATGGGCTGCCTCCTCCGGGCTTAGTCTCTCCAAATCCTTTATAATCGGTGGCGTAAAGTCCCCACCATCTTCAGAACTGTCATCTTCCGTTACATGGGTTTCCGTAAGACCATTGGGTAGCTGCACACAATGATCCCCATCTTCCAGGCTACTTATGTCATCCAGGGGATCCCTGGGATACTGGTAACCATCGCCATCACTCAAGGCTCTGGTAATAGTCTCTTTAGTGACACCTGACTCTAGCAATGCCCTTAGTAGCTCCTGCTGCAAGTAGCTAAGCTGAGACGCCATCCTCGCTGTTACCTGCTACCAGTTCACCATCCTGCGGTTAGAATAGGGATCAGCAGGCGGGAGCCCATGCTCTACCCACCTTCTGTCTCCTCCTCCCCCCAAAAATGCTTTCTGTGCGGCCACAACCTGTATGTAGTCACCCCCTGGACAGTCTTCAGTGAGACATAGCAGATAAGGGACCCTTGTCTCTCTCTGTTTACATCAGAGCAGAACAAATCCTCCAAGGTTCATATTTATCCCTGTGCTTCACAAGTTACTGAACTTTGGACCCCCAACTCTGCACAAAGTGCATGTGTGAGAGGGGAGGGAGAGTAAGGGAAGAGCTAGTAAGAGGAAATAAAGAAATGAATGTTAGGAATGACTAGAGAGTAAAGAAGACGAGAGTCAACAGCACAGGGATATTAGAGAATAAATATATACATGATGGTAAGTATGCAGTGGGGCGTGTCCAAAGAGCATACATGTTCCCACCGCCTAAAACGAAAGATGACAAAAGCTAATACCGTACCAAAGTATCTAAATCAGCGTGAAACAAATGTTACTTAAAAAGGGTCTTTCTATAGTACAACTTGCAGCCATACACTTAAGTAGAGGAAATAACAAGCTAGCTAGCCTTTATGACGCTATGAATTAAGATGTCCGATAATTACCTTTTGTACAATTTTAGTAATTACATTTTTTATTTAAAAAGATATTACATTTTAATAAAATATTTTGCATTTTTAGATATGGAGAGACACAATGGTTAAAGGATTAAGATCGCATAGTGCTTATTCCACTTACATTTAATTCAAGTGAATTACTAACAAAAAGTAATAATGTAACTGCACAATATTTCCTTTTCGAAAAACAACTGCCAAGAAAGGTGACAAAACTGACACACGTCATAAATAATAATTTATTATTTTCCCTACTGTGGTTTGCAGTCCAATTTCATTTTATAAATACCTATTATTAATGAAATAAATTAAATTAAATGAAATAAACGTGTCTGCTGGCAAGGTGACAGATTTAGCAGAACAGGCGTCAGGGAATCTGTTGTTTCAATAGTAATATTGTTTCAAATAAATATCCTTCCTTCATAAAATATACTTATGGTACGATAACAAAGCGCAGAAAGAGTTTGCTGTAAACAATCTAGAACACACCTCCAGCAGCACAAGGGTTAATACGGGAGGCCGAGGCAGTTCCTGTTTGCTGTTTCTAGCTCTGCCTTAGAATGTACCAACAAGGTCAATGGCACTAAGTGGTTAGCTGTGTACCTGCGGCAATACCAAGCCCAAGTACCCGAACGTAAAAATTTTATTCTACCTTATTATGTATTGGTCATTTCCTTTGAGCTCATTCTCTGTGTTGTAAACTCTATATCATCCGATTCATTTTAAAAATAGAACATTTATAAACCTGTAACGTGTAAAAAAGAAGATAGTTATATCAGTCTTTTTACTTCTTAAATTCATGTCTAGCAGAAGATAAAGAGGGCATTTCAGAACTTTTACATTTTTTTTCTCTTTTATTATTTTTATTGTTATACTTTTCAATAACTCAGTGGTGGTTAACTTTACTTTTTCAGAGGTCCTCAAGTGCGAAACGCACAATACCAGCGTATTTTCGCGCATTGAGGTGCGTTGCATCAAGTTAGGCAGCCCATTCAAAATGAATACCTGAATACCCAAACAAATCATACATTCACATTTTTGCAGTGTATTGCAATGCACACTGAAGTGCAAGTGGGATTAAAATAAGCCTCATTATTGGTGTTAGTGTCCGCAATCAAAACCCCTAGCGTAGGTTTCAGCGGGCGCATTAATAATCCACAGTATTGTTGTCAATGACCACAATATTAACCCTACCCAGCATTGGTAATCTGTGGCAGTAGTTATCTACCCCCCCCCCCCCCCCAAGCACTGGTGGTTGCAGTTCTATATAAAGTCTAATTTAAAGCGGAGGTCCACCAATTTAAATATTTTTTTTGTAAGTCAGCAGCTATAAATACAGCAGCTGCTGACTTTTAAAATAAGGACACTTACCTGTCCAGCGCGCCTGCGATGTCGCCACTTGAAGCCGATCTCCGTCTCTGCTCTCGGATGCTGCCGCCGCCATCTTCGGTAAGGGAATCAGGAAGTGAAGCCGTAAGGTTCCGTACTGCACATGCGCGTTTCACGCTGTGCAATGTCACTGGTTCCTGCTGTCTTCTGGGGCCCGTGTGTCTCCCAGAAGACATGGGGGGGGGGGCACCGGACATGACGCAGACCACCACAGATAATGCAGGGGTCTATGCCCAGAAGTAGGTGCAAAAACCTGTCTTGTTCCCCCCTGAAAGGTGCCAAATGTGACACCGGAGGGGGGGGGGGGGGGAGGAATCCGGACAGCGGAGGTTCCATTTTTGTGTGGACCTCCGCTTTAACCTCCACATGAAAAATAAAAAAAAGTGACAAAGCTCCTTTTTACAATTGGTGTCCACCAGGGATAGACTTATCTAGTTTAAGATCCTGCATAGAGTCTACCTTACCACCGTGCGTCTGCATAGGATATACCCATCTGTCCCAGCCAACTGCTATAAGGTGTGGGTCAATGTCAGTGGATTTCATCTATGGCAGTGTCCCCAAATCCAGATCTTCTGGACAGCCATGACTTTGTTCATTCTCTCTGTCACTACCATTCAGGTGCCCCTTAAGATTGAGGTTTGTCTGCTGGGACTGGTAGACCCTCTAGCCCCTCTTAGGACCTCCAGAACTCTTTTGGGTTTATTACTTTTTTTTCACAAGAAATGGGTTTATTACTTTACTATGCCCGTAAAGCTATCGTACTTAGGTGGAAAGCCTTATAGAGTGGTGAAGCTTAGCCAAGGAGCTATTTATCTTTCTCGTGGCTGCACCACAAAGTATGGGATATTTGGGTAGAATCCGTGTCTATGAATGCTGATTCCAATATGCCCGATTAACACATTTACCAGTGTAATTAATGTGTTCCAGAGAAATGGTATTCTGTGTTCTTGTTCTTGTGATATAGTACTAGGCTAGGTGATTACACCTGGAAAGGTGCCTTGTTTATCATCCTTCTTTGTCCCTGTGCCCTTATTTCAGGTATGAACTCTATGCACACTGCAGCTCATAAATGGCATGTTTTTGGAGTTTGGCATTTTTTTTTTAAAAGCTCATAAACTCCACATTATGTCATCCTATGTGTCCATGTGTGCGTTTTTGGACGTTTATCAGCAGTGGAGTTTATAGGCTGTTTTCTAAATGCCCTAAAACATGGGTCTTCAAACTACGGCCCTCCAGTTGTTCAGGAACTACAATTCCCATCATGCTCAGTCATGTCTGTGAATGTCAGAGTTTTACAATGCCTCATGGGATGTGTAGTTCCGCAACAGCTGGAGGGCCGTAGTTTGAGGATCCCTGCCCTAAAATCATGCTCAGGAGTCGTTTATCTGACTACAAATAATGCCAAATACTCACACTGATAAACTTCAATAAACGCTCTAAAAAACGTGGCTCACCAGTATTTTTTTAACATTTTTGAGCCATTGAAAAATAATAATAATAATAAAAAACGCTAATGCGGAAAAACGCTAATAAACGCTTTTGCAAAAACTTTAAAAAACGTTGAAAGACAAACTGCAAAGTTACTGGCGTTTATATATATATACTACATTGACAAAAGTATTGGGACGCCTGCTTTTACATGTACATAACCTTTATTGGCATCCCAGTCTTAGACCATAGTGTTTTGCTGCTATAAAGAGCTTCATCTCTTCTGGAAAGGCTGTCCACAAGGTTTAGGAGTGTGTCTATGGGAATGTTTGACCATTCTTCCAGAAGGGCATTTGTGAGGTCAGGCACTGATGTGGACGAGAAGGTCTCTGCTCAAATTCATCCCAAAGGTGTTCTATCAGGTTGAGGTCAGGACTCTGTGCAGGTCTGTCAAGTTCCTCCACCCCAGACTTTCTTATCCATGTCTTTTTGGCCCTTGCTTTGTGCACTGGTGCACAGTCATATTGGAACAGGAAGGGGCTATCCCCAAACTGTTCCCACAAAGTTGTCGAAAATGTCTTGGTGTGCTGACGCCTTAAGAATTCCCTTCACTGGAACTAAGGGGCCATACCCAACCCCTGAAAAACAACCCCACACCATATTCCCCCCTCCACCAAATGGTTTGGACCAGTGCACAAAGCAAGGTCCATAAAGACATGGATGAGCGAGTTTGCGGTTGAGAAAACTGACTGACCTCAACGAAATAGAACACCTTTGGGGTGATTTAGTGTGGAGACTGCGAGCCCGGCTTTCTTGTTCACATCAGTGCCTGACCTCACAAATGCGCTTCTGAAGAATAAACACACTTCTAAACCTTGAAGCTGTTATAGCTGCAAAGGGTGGACCAACTCTATTGTGAACCCTAATGCCGCGTACACACGGTCGTTTTTTGCGATGAAAAAAAATGACGTTTTTTAACCACTTAAGGACCGCCGCATGTACATTTACGTCGGCAGAATGGCACCGACAGGCACATCAACGTATATATACGTTGGTGCCTTGGGGGGGATCGGGGGTCCGATCGGACCCCCCCCCGTACATGCGGCGGTCCGCGCGGCTGCAGGAGCGATCCGACGAGTGGGGGCGGCTATCCGTTTTCATCCGCCCCCTCCGGATCGCTCCCAGCCAATGCGCGCGCCCGCCTGACCTGTCACTTCCTCCTCCTGTGTAAACACAGGAAGGAGGAAGCGACGTGATCTCTCCCTCGGCGTTTGTTTCAAGCGCCGCTGAGGAGAGATCACCACAGAACAAGTAAGTCCTGCACCAACACTACACTACACACACACATTTAACCCCCGCGATCGCCCCCCCCCCCTCCCCCCTGTCACAGTGTCACTGAATGCAGTAATCATGTATGATTACTGTATTTAGTGTCAGTGTGACAGACAGTGTGACAGTCAGACAGTCAGTAGTGTCAGGGTAGCCCCCCCCCACCCCCCCCAATAAAGTTTTAACCCCCTGATCACTGCCCTAGTTAACCCTTTCACTCCCTATTGCCAGCGTCACTAAGCGATCATTTTTCTGATCGCTGTATTAGTGTCGCTGTTCCCGCTAGGTAGCTAATTTTTTTTTAATGCGATTTTTTTTTTACTAAAGACATGTGGCTAAATAAATTTTGGCCTAAATGTTTGACTAAAATTTAGTTTATTGGTTTTTTATTATAACAAAAAGTAAAAAATATTGATTTTTTTTCAAAAATGTCGCTCTATTTTTGTATATAGCGCAAAAAATAAAAATCGCAGAGGCGATCAAATGCCACCAAAAGAAAGCTCTATTTGTGGGAAAAAAAGGACGCGAATTTTGTTTGGGAGCCACGTCGCACGACCGCGCAATTGTCTGTTAAAGCGACGCAGTGCCGAATCGCAAAAACCCCTTGGGTCATTTGCCAGCGTATTGGTCCGGGTCTTAAGTGGTTAAAACGTCATTTAAATTGATCGTGTGTGGGCAAAACGTCGTTTTTTGTCTTAAAAAAAACGACCAAAAAAAAATTCCAACATGCTTGAATTTTTTGTGTCGTTTTTCAAATGTCGTTTTTTGTTTCACAAAAAGTCACCGTGTGTAGCAAAAACGTAGTTTAAAACGACGTTTTTCAACCCGCGCATGCCCAGAAGCTAGTTATGAAGCGAGCTTCAATGGAAAAGAGTGGTGAACGTAACCTCGCTTTTTGTGAAAAAAACGATGGTGTGTATGCAACATCGTCTTTGAAAAGTGACGTTTCAAAAACGTCGTTTTTTACTTCACAGAAAACGTCGTTTTTTTTCATCACAAAAAATGATCCTGTGTACGCGGCATTAGACTGGGATGCCATTAAAGTTCATGTTTGTGTAAAGGCAGGTGTCCGAATACTTTTGGTAATATAGTGTATATATAATGTATATGATTAAATCTTTCTGCTATGGGCGAAATTACCACCTTGTTGACAGTTATCTCAGTAACAACACGCTGATTTTAGAATGCTTCTAATGAGACATTGGGCTACAATTTTATAAATCTCTCAGTAGCACAAAGAGTTGCCTGGGTCCACACTAGTGTGTGCAGATCATCGCCTGTGATTCGCACAGGAACCGCACTGCATTCCTGTACACTTCACCGGTGTTATTTCAGCATGGCTCAAATTGCATCCATACCAAAATGGTGCAGGACCCTTTTTTTTCTCACCTGAATCGCATGCCATTTCTGGCAATTGCACTGCGTTATGCAATCTGTTTCAGGGTGTGGTTAATCTAACATTGACAGCTGCAGCAGATCACATGGACGTCCTGCGATTGCTATGCAGTGCGATGCGGGGAGACGTAGCGAATCTGTGCATTTCCCGCATTAGTGTGAACCAGGGCTCAAATGCGCATGTAGCTCGAGAATTGCTATTTCTTTCTCTTTTAAAGTTAGGGCCCTTTCACACTGGTGCGTTTTCGCTGTAAAAATAGTGCTATTAAAACGCTCATAAAACGCTCCCCATGCCCCCTCTCCATTGAAATGAATTAAAAAACGCGGTAAAAACGCGGTTTTACCGCGTTTTTAATTCGTTTCAATGGAGGGGGGCATGGGGGGCATTTTAATGGCGCTATTTTTACCGCGAAAACGCGGCAAAAACGTGGGAAAAACGCACCAGTGTGAAAGGGCAGAGATGTTGACCATACTGATATAAAGAAGAGACCAATAGGGTGAAGTCTGCCTCCTCCATTGATAGAGCACTGAAGGAAATGTATATATGAAGTATAGACATTAAACATTAAGCACACTACTGTGTGGCTGTTACAACCCTGGATAACCTAAAGCTGGGAAAAAAAAATTTGACACGGAAAAATAAATTACCCGTAAACATGGGTGTTCGATATGTGGATGCTACTGCATTAGGCAATACTCTTATGCCGCCTTACACACGATCGGAAATTCCAACAGCAAAAGTCCGATGTGAGCTTTTGAATGGAAATTCCTACTGTGTGTAGTTTCCGACGGAAAAAAATCCTAGTGGAAAATCCGATTGCCTGTAGCAATTCCGAGGGGTTATATAATATTCATAGGAAGTTCCAAAACCAAATTATATGCATGCGCATGCTTTATAAAAAAATAGCGATAATGAAATATTAAAATTGAGTTAATTTCTAAAACTTAAAATTTAACCACTTAAGACCCGGACCAATACGCTGGCAAATGACCCAAGGGTTTTTTGCGATTCGGCACTGCATCGCTTTAACAGACAATTGCGCGGTCGTGCGACGTGGCTCCCAAACAAAATTTGCGTCCTTTTTTTCCCACAAATAGAGCTTTCTTTTGGTGGTATTTGATCACCTCTGCGGTTTTTATTTTTTGCGCTATAAACAAAAATAGAGCGACAATTTAAAAAAAAATGCAATATTTTTTACTTTTTGCTATAATAAATATCCCCCAAAAATATATAAAAAAACATTTTTTTTCCTCAGTTTAGGCCGATACGTATTCTTCTACATATTTTTGGTAAAAAAAATCGCAATAAGCGTTTATCGGTTGGTTTTCGCAAAATTTATAGCGTTTACAAAATAAGGGATAGTTTTATTGCATTTTTATTAATTTTTTTTTTTTTTACTACTAATAGCGGCGATCAGCGATTTTTTTCGTGACTGCGACAATATGGCGGACACTTCGGACAATTTTTACACATTTTTGGGACAATTGTCATTTTCACAGCAAAAAATGCATTTAAATTGCATTGTTTACTGTGGAAATGACAGTTGCAGTTTGGGAGTTAACCACAGGTGGCGCTGTAGGGAATGTGTACCTAATGTGTGTGTTTACTACTGTAGGGGGGTGTGGCTGTAGGTGTGACGTCATCGATCGCGTCCCCCTATTACAGGGATGACGCGATCGATGCTCCGGCCACAGAGAAGCACGGGGAAGCCGTGTGTACACACGGCTCTCCCCGTTCTTCCGCTCCAGGGACGGATCGCCGCACTGCAGCGGCGATCGGGTCCGCGAATCCTGTATATATACGTTGATGTGCCCAGCCGTGCCATTCTGCCGACGTAAATCTGCAGGAGGCGGTCCTTAAGTGGTTAAGGTCAATGGTGAAAATATATGCGATAGCCAATTGAATAGACTGAGAGGACTGTTGTAACTGATAATCTATCCAGGTGGGATATATTGTAAACTATGAAGAAAAAAATTATCACAGTGCACCGTCCTAAAAATATATGTACAGCCGTGGCCAAAAGTTTTGAGAATGACATGAAATGTTCACAGTCTGCTGCCTCAGTGGTTTTAGATCTTTTTGTCAGATGTTATAATGGTATACTGAGGTATTATTACAAGCTTTTTATAGGTGTCAAAGGCTTTTATTGACCATTACATGAAGTTTATGCAGAGTCAATATTTGCAGTGTTGACCCTTCTTTTTCAAGGCCTCTGCAATTTGCCCTGACATGCTATCAATCAACTTCAGAGCCACATCCTGACTGAGGGCAGCTTATTCTTGCATAATCAATGCTTGAAATGTCAGAATTTGTGTGTGTGGGGGGGGGGGGGGTTTTCACCAGCCTTGAGGGTTGACCACAAGTTCTCAATGGGATTAAGGTCTGGGGAGTTTCCTGGATATAGGCACAACTTTTTGATGTTTTGTTCCTCAAGCCACTTAGTTATCACTTTTGCCTTATGGCAAGGTGCTTCATCATGCTGGAAAAGGCATTGGTTTTGTGCCGCCTTATGCAATTTAAATATGATCCACCCTTTCCTGTCAAGGTCACACCCCTTCCTGTTTAGGACCTGCCCTGAAATTTTCCAGTGGGGACACTAGTTCTGAGTTAAATTAACGGATGGCAAAAACATTTTAGGGCTATAACCATCCCTTACTCTATAAAAATGGGAAAAAAACAGAAAATTGTACCATACTTACCGTAATTTTCTTTTCCTGGTGCCTATCCATGGCAACATACCTGTGACAAGCTCCGCCTTGGCTCCTCCCTCAGGACTAGTGAATATTATAAAAGAAGTGGTTAGTGCAGCCCCAGCATTCTCCGTAATATAGAATACCGAGGGTGGGATTGTATGTTGCCATGGATAGGCACCAGGAAAAGAAAATTACGGTAAGTATGGTACAATTTTCTGTTTTCCTGGTGCCTCCATGGCAACATACCTGTGACAAATAACTAGCTGAGATGGGTGGGATGATGTTTAGAGGTTTATTTTAAAGAGATTATTATCATCATTTAAAAGAAGAAGCAGAGGCCTAATTTACCGCCTTTCTGCAGCGCTCCACCGATGAAAACAGCTCCACTCTGTAAATTTTTCAGAAAAGTATGCTGAGACGACTATGTCGCTGCTCTGCAAAAAGGCTTCAATTGATACACTCACTCTTGCCGCCCTAGAGGCGGAAACCGCTCTGGTGGAGTGTGTCCAGACTGTCAAAGGGGATCGCAGTCCCTTTGCCGTGTACACCTTGAGGACGAGACTAACGGTCCACGAGGCAATCGTTTTTGCCGACGCCTTCATGCCTTTGTTTTTAACCTTGGGGAATTATAAACAACCTGGTAGAGTCCCTAAAGGATGCCGTAGCCTGCGGATGGCATCTCAAAGTGGAGGCAATGTCCAGCTCATCAAGAGAACCTGAGTCCTGTTCCGAAAATGTTGGAAGTGCCCAAGTTTTGACATGTTTGATGATGTGACCTCGGGGCTAAATCCCCGTACAGTTCCACACTGTCAGGATAGAATATGATATGATTATAATCCGCTCCTAAGCTAGGAGCTCTAAAAATATGTCTGCCAAAAATAATGTCTATGAAGAAGGATAGCTGCATGGTTAGATTCCAAAGCGATGCTGACTCCGAAGAGGCAAGAGGTGGATTGGCTAAGGACTCTAGGATGATAGCAAGGTCCCGAGTGGAAAGATTTAGTTGGTTAAAAAAGGTTTAGTTGGTGGTCGGGTCTTTGACGGCTTTGAAAAAAAAATTGGATTATTAATGAATCCTTTGCCCATTCTAACTGGTTGCCGCTGAAATTGCCGCTACTTGCATCCTTGGTGTACTTAAGAAAGGCCTAGGCCTAAGCCTGCAAGGATTCAAGAATTTGAGAGGATGATGGAGAATCTGGATCGCAGTTTCTGACAATCTTGAAGGCCTAGAACGTGTTCCACACCTTGATTGTGGTTGAACTGGATGGACTTGAGTCCCTTCTCAACCTGACCAACTATGCAACTATGTAACCCTATCATATATACTGTTTGTGGATGGCTTTCTTGCCCTGAGCAGAGTTGCGATAGTTTTGTTGGGACACCCTATGGATTGGAACCTTTCCCTTTCATCTGCCAGATGTGAATCCCAACCTGTCGGGATCTGGGTGGGTACGACGTACTTTAGGACAGGAGAAAGGTATTATTGCAACCTTGACTGAAAGGCTGGGTATTCAGGAACATTACTGTGGAAAACCAAGGATGTCTTGGCCAGTGCGGTAGGACTGCTATCACCGTCATGGTTTCTACCATAAGGCTCAACAGGAGCTTTGGAATGAGAGGGCCTGGAGAGAAGGCATAGACTGGATTGCAGAGAGCACATCTACTTCTTCCACTTGGGGATGAGGAAGCCTCAAGATGAACTTTGAAAGCTTAGTATTGAATGCTGTTGCAAAAAGGTCCATCTGATCCACTATCCAGTTGAAAACTTTCGGGGGCAGAAACCTTTTTTTTTTTTTTTTTTTTGGAATCGACGAACCCCCGAGATAGGTGGTTGACCCTTGAGTTGAGATGACCGGACAGATAGGCAGCTTTAAGGTCTTTAGATTCCATTCTGCCCAAAGGATTATGGTTTCCAGTCTTGCCAGCGGGTACCTGCCACGCGTTCCTTCTTGTCGATGTCTATAAGACACTGAAGCCCTGTTGGCCACTCGGAGATGAATTGGTTTGACTGTATCTCGAATTTCCAGGGCTGGCAATGCAAAAGGAAGGCTGCCCAGCCCTCCAGGATATTTGGTACCAGGCATGTTGTATGGAAGGACCATCTTCCTTGCCCTGAGACCTGGATTTAGTGTGAGCCCCCACCTGCTGCACTGGTATCGGTAGTAGTTGTGAACCAGTTGACATATCCTGATGGTTGTGATTTCATAAGCATGTGTTTCTTCATCCGCCAATGTAGACTCCTGAGCACCAGGGTGGTCAGGTGTATGGGTTGAGAGAGATACTGTCTGATTCCGCAGCCTCTAAAACTCCAGCTGGAAATGTCTCAAATGCCAACACCGTAGTGATGCATGAGAACATCTGGCCTATCAGGCTCAGACAGCTCAATGCCCACCGGTAGGACGTCACACTGACTCCCTTCATCTGCCGAATAATGGATGTTACCTTTTGAGGCGGGAAGTATACTGCATCGTTCTGTTTGATTAATTGGGCTGGATCCTTCATCAGGAGACGAAGGTCCCCCTCATAGTGGTATATTCAGAGCCCTAAGTCTCTTAGAGGGGCTATGATGGCAATTAGGATCTTTGTAAGGACTTTTGATGACATGCAGAGGCCAAATGGGAGGCTCAAAAATTGAAGATGTACATGCCTCACTGCAAACCTCTGATATTTCTGGAAAGGAGGGAGTACAGGAACATACAGGTAAGCATCCCGCAGGTCTATTGATAACATCCAATCCCCCAGTTGGATTAAGCGAATAATCGTTTGCAGCGAGTCCATTTAGAATTTTCTAGGACGATTTAGCTCTTCAGGTCTATCACGGGTCTCCGACCTCCATTTCTCTTGAGAACTGGAAACAGGGTGGAGAAAAAACAGAAAATCTTTCTGATAGAGATAGTGGAAACACTGCTTGCTGTTCCTGCAAGGAGAGAAGGAATCGCTGTAGTGCTTCCGATTTTCTGGGGGGAACTCGACACCCTTGTTGGAGAAAATAAGTCTTTGGAGGGGGGCTTGTCTAGAGACGTCCAGAAGTAACCATATTTATCTGTGAAGACTACCCACGGATCCCTGCACTTTGTGCCCAGATCCTCGATAAGTGCTTGAGTCTGGCCCCCACAATGATCGCTTGGGATGACCCGGTGGCAAAAGGATTTAGCAGAATCCTGTGGGGTAGGCATGAGTCTCCGTCCACGGGACTTGAGGAGCGTGGACTGCGTGCTTCTCTAGCTTTGCCTAGAGGCTTTCTTCTGTCTGGACTGTCCGTAGTCTTTACTCTTGGAGTATTAGAAACTGGGTGTGAATGTCCTGGAGCACCTGATCGTCTGTCTTGGGGTAACAGACCTGATTTCCCCCCAGTAATGCGAGAGCTATCCTTATCCAATTTCTCCCCAAACAAGACTTTCCCGTCAGAATGTATCTTGTACTAACTCTGTTTTGAGGCAATATCTGTTGACTATGGTTCCAGTCACAAGGCCCGTTTGGCCATAACTGTGTGGAGCATTGACCCAGGGGAACTTTGAAATAATATCAATTGCAGGTTCACCAATAAGATCTGCTGAGAGCTTTAGCTCATCTAAGGCCCTGGTGATGTCGCCCTTGGGATATCCAGTTGAATTGCCAACTCCATATCATCTGTCCAGGCGTATAGGGCGGTGGACATTGATGTCGGGACCCTCGCAGGTTTGCAAGCGTTGCCCACCATCTGGTGGGGGGTTGAGATCCATCCTTCTGTCTAGTGGATCCTTAAGTGAAGCCGAGTTTTACATGGGCAATGTGACCATCCTTACCAACCTTATCACGGCTTCATCAAGTGCCTTTCTGCCTTGCGGAATCGGTCTTTGAGGGGGTAAAACTTTCCCAGCCGAACAATGGAGAATTTTTGTCTCCGTCTTTTTCCACTCTTCCTCAATCACACTCCTGATCTTGCCCATGAGAGGGAAAAAGGAAATCTGGAGGGAAAAAGGGGAAGCAAGACTTAGATCTAGCCGATCGCTTGTTTTACCGCCTGCATATAAGGACCATGGTAAAGGCAAAACCAAAAGGTATCTAGGTCATCAGAGAGGACCCTGAGCTAGCCTTGTCTTCCTGATGTTTAAAGGAAGAAGCAGGCGTCGGGCGAGGTTTCATCTAAAGATGGGCCCGGGAATGGATACTTCCGCTGTTTCCTCCAGAGTAGGAGATGCCGGTTATTGCGGCGGCATTGTGGGGCCCAATTCCGCGAGGGAGTTCTTTACTGCGTTTTTTAGGTAGGTCCACCACTCGCAGGCTTTCGGGCCTTCTATCCACTGGGCAATTTTGACAGATCAAATTGCCCGGAAGTGGGGTGGCTCCCCGGGACTGACATCGCCATAGTCCTCATGTCGCCTTGAGGTCCTCTTAGACGTCTTCTGGCGTACAGGGCTGAAAAGGTACCAGCCTCGGTGCACTCTTTTTTTTTTTTAAGATCTGTAAGCTTACCTGGGCGTAGTTCCTTACCTCAGCTGTAGAGTAGGATCTTGTACGGGCGGCGAATGGCTCATACTGGGTGGCTTAGCAGAAGTAGCAGCCAAGAAAAGAATAGAGAAGGATCCGGTGGCCAGACCCAAATTTGGTAATTTACCTCTGAATAAATGGTGTGATTTTATTTATACACATATATATATATATATACACACACACATACACATATATATATATATATACATATACATATATATATACATATATATATACATACATATTATTTTTTTTTTTAAGTTCCCGGAAACACGAAAATATATATTTTATTTTATATGTGTATTTATCCTTTAATACATTTTTTTTTTTTTTTTAACCTATATTTTTTTCTCATTTTTTTCTTTTTTTTCTTATACATTTAAGTATATAAAAGAAACCTAAATAAACATATAATACACATATCCCCTGTATTTTTTCAAAAAATATGTATATATATCTTTTATTTTTTACTTTTACTTACCTGGAGAGAAGTGAGTGTTTCCCTGGATCTTCCGAGCGTGTAGTTATTCCTGCAGCCTTTAGGTGTCTCCCTGAAGTCACTAGAGGGATCAGTCCTGTGCCTGACGCTCTGTGGGCGCATGCGCCGACCGACAGGACGAGAACCCGGAAGACGCGCACCGCCGACAAGTGCGTAGAGCACGACGCAGGACGCTGGAAGTAGATAAAATACTGGCGCTGAGCGACCGCGGCTCCTAAGGAGCTGGGAAAGTTACAGGGGACTAGGCAAGTAAAGAGGGGAAACAAATCAGAGGAGACCAGAGTAAAGGAAAGTTTGGGGGGAACCTGGAACAACAAACAAACAAAAAAAAAGAAACACAGGAATGGCTGCTACCTCTGTTGCCAAAACTGAGCAAATGCCTAAACAATCGTGCAGATAGAGCTCTTGGTTAAGAGACAAACTGCTTGTCCCAAAAGATCCTACAGAAGGGACTCCCTACCTTATAAGCGCGTTTAGCTGCCCAAGAGAAGGGACCGCGTCCGGGAGAGGCTTGAACCCGGACGGAAGCTGCCGAATGCAGGAGGTAAGGACAAACGACCATAATTCACTGCCATGAGGTATGAGGAAAGAAAGGAGAATGCTGGGGCTGCACTAACCACTTCTTTTATAATATTCACTAGTCCTGAGGGAGGAGCCAAGGCGGAGCTTGTCACAGGTATGTTGCCATGGAGGCACCAGGAAAAAGTGTTACCTATAGTTCTACTTTAAAGGGGTGTTCCAGCCGCATTAAAAAAACAAAAACAAAAAATCAGCAGCTACTAACAGTGTAGCTGCTGACTTTTAATAAGGACACTTACCTTGTCCTACTTGCCCGCGCTGATGGCCCCCCCGATGCCGGTCCCACGATCGCTCCAGGTCCCGCGCCGCCAGTCACACTATGGGAAACAGGCAGTGAAGCCGTACGGCTTCACTGCCCGTTTCCTACTGCGCCTGCGTGAGTCTCACGCTGGCTTGTGAATGGGCGGCTGCTCTCTGAGAACACACACAGTTCCCAGAAAGCAGCGCGCCCCATTCACAAGGAGAAGGAGCAGAAGAAAAGAAGAGGCAGATTACGGACTCCCGCATAGCAACAGGTATTTCAGGTGAGTATTAATTTTTTTTTTCAAGTTTTTTTTTATTTTATTTTTTTAGGACTTTTGCCCAAATGTGGTTTTCCTGGGTGGACCTCTGCTTTAAGCACACATTTCTGCTAAATTTTTGGAGGACTAGGAGGATATAACATGCCAGTGGTGCAGCAGAAAACATATAGCGCCATCGTGCTATATATGAAGGTATGTGGTCCAGGCAGTGAGCAAAGGAAGGATTGGGTGCAGGAACAAATAAATCTGTTTATTTTTCTCATGAGCAATCAACAGAAATAAAATTAAGATTCCTTAATATGTACAACTGACATAAGCAAATGATTGCAGGAGAGTCCTACTACCTACCTGACAGGTATAGGTAACCATGTCAGTGTCCCTTTTGTCTGCACCATCCCTATCATACTGACAGCAGTGTGACCACTTTAATTTGTCTTGCATCCCAGTCCACCTCATAAGACTAAAAGTGTAGTGCAAGCTGGTGCAAGCTGACTATTTTCATGCTGCCTCCCTGCAAAGTGCTGCCCTAGGCCTGGGCCTTGTTGGCCTAGGGCAAGATACAGCGTTGCTGATAGTAGCGCTCACCCTTTCTTCTCTGGACATGTTAAAAAAATATTAATAAAAATGCTATAAAACTGTCCCCTATTTTGTAGAAGCTATAACTATTGCACAAACCAATCAATAAACGCTTATTGCTTATTATAGCAAAAAGTAAAAAATATTCATTTTTTTTCAAAATTGTCGCACTATTTTTGTTTATAGTGCAAAAAATAAAAACCGCAGACGTGATCAAATACCACCAAAAGAAAGCTCTATTTGTGGAAAAAAAAAAGGACACCAATTTTGTTTGGGTGCCACGTCGCACAACCTCGCAATTGTCAGTTAAAGCGACGCAGTGCCGAATCGCAAAAAGGTGCCCGGTCATTGACCAGCAATATGGTCCGGGGCTGAAGTGGTTAAGGAATTAAAATGCACTTTCACAATGCAAAGCCCATAAACAGCTTGTATTCAAAAAAGCAATCGGCATGTCCGGTTGCTTACTCTGACATGCAGGTAGCTTTTTGAATACAAGCTGGTTAAAAAATACTGGGCATTTTCCTGTGCCCAGGGAGGGGCGGGTGCTACATACAGCCTGCCATACAAGTGAATGACTGTATGCAGCCATACTTATGTAAACACTGAAGCATTGGTGTTTACCTGTTCATGTGCGTACAATGTATTTTCCAAATGCAGGAGTCTTGTGTTCGGGAAATCTGCTATAAGCACATGTAAGGGTAAATGCTGATGCTTGGAAGATTTGGCGATTACAAGGTATGGCGACACACAGCCATTTGCACATACCAGGCACCTGCTTCTCCCTGGGCAAGGGAAAATGCCTAAAAATGTATACCCAGCTTATTTTCAGCTTCTCACCATTTGTGTGCTTGAGGCCTATATCTGCCATAGCCTAATGGAAATAATGCAACCTGTGTTTGCAGGAAAGCAATTTGCACTGTCTATGGCCTGCCTTAGAAATAAAAAAAAAGTATCCCAGAAAGTAGGGAATCAAGTATAGGCACTTCATTATGTGCGTTAAAGGGACATGGGGTTTTTGTTGTTTTTTGTTCACATTTCACCCTTCAATATTCTACTAATCTTTGCTTTTTTAGATTTAAATTGAAAAAACTCCACGTGGGATTGCAGAAAAATGGAATCGACTATCAAGAGGATAGATTAAATAATTCCTCATTGACAACATCATTGTATTTAAACCCATGGGGCCAGATTCAGGTAAAGTTACGCTGGAGTATCAGTGATTCGCCAACATAACTCACACTTTGAGCCGTCGTATCTGTTTTCTGTATGCAGAAAACTAGATACGCCGGGATTGAGTTCAGATACGAGCGGCGTAATTGGATTTCGCCGTCGCATCGGAAATGCAATTTTAAAATGGGCGCTCGGGGCGTTCCCGCTGATTTACGCCAAGAATATGTAAATCAGCGAGAGACGGCAATTTACGATCGTACGCGGGCCCGACGCAGTGACTTTCCGACGTTTCCGTAAGCGATATGCGGTGTAAAGAAAAACATGCCCCCTAGGTGGAGTATCCTATGTTAAGTATGGCTGTCGTGATCGCGTCGAATTGAAAAAGTTTAACGTCGTTTGCGTAAAACGTCCATGAATGGAGATTGACGTCATTGACGTTCACTGACAGAATTTAGAGCATGCACACTGACAGTCGACGCATGCGCAGTACGTTCGCCGCGGGATCGCGCCTAGTTTAAATAATACACGCCCTCTACCCGCCCAGTTTGAATTCCGCCGGCTCATTTTTGCTATGCCGCCGCAACTTTAGGAGCAAGTGCTATGTGAATAACATTACTTGCTCCTAAAGTTTCGGCGGAGTAACGTAAATGACGAACGTTACTCCAGAATAAAGATCCGCTCTCCTACCTGAATCTGGCCCATGGAGTTGATTTACTTATGAAGTAGAGCATGTTCACTGTGCAAGGTGGATTTTTACTTTGCACAGTGAATTTCCCTTTAGCTTAGTAATGCAATTCACTTAGCATAGAATACCCAATTATGCTCAAGAAAATAATGCTTGCACATGATTGAAGACAGCACAGTTTCACGTTATTCACTAAGGTAAGTAAAAATTCACTTCAAAAAGTGAAAATGCTCTTCCCCTTTACTACATAAACAACACTGCCTCCACAATCAGCATACAACGCAATCCTTATGCCTCGTACACACGTACGGGTTTCCTGGCGGACTTTTTACCGCCGGAAAACCCAGGGGAAAGCCGAGAACCGGCTCGGCAGCTTTTTCCCCCTACACACAGCCAGTTTTCCTGGCAGGAAAACTACCATGAGAGCTTTGGCCGGGAAAAAGACTCGCCGGGAATCGCGGCGGTTTTCCTGTCGGGAAAACTGCCATGGGGCATACACACGGCCAGTTTTCCCAGCCAAAAGCTGTCATGGCAGTTTTCCCGATGGGAAAACTGGTCGTGTGTGCGAGGCATTATTGTGTTTTCTATGGTGATAAATAGAAATTTCAGTGGCTGAAAAAATATGCTGATAATGGCGCTGAAAACATATGGGAGTTTGCCACGATTTTACCCCAATTTTACTGTGTTTACTGTATGGTGTGTTATTTCATAGGTCATGTGACTCAAAAAACGCATCAAAAACGTAACACAAGTGATTTACTGATGCTTCTTTGCTGCGTTTTCAATGCATTTTAACGGGGAGGTGTGTTTTTTGTGCAACAGCGCAAAAATGCAGCAAGCAAGATTTTTAAGACCACAATGGAAGTGCAAGGGACCAGTGTGAAGACATGCTTTTCTTGTACTAAAGGTGCCGATAATGGCCGAAAATATAATATAATTATGTATATAAAAATATATATATTTTAAAAACTGTCATTTTAGTTTTCGGCCAAGTGCTTTACCGAATTTTCGGTTTCGGCACCAAAATATCCATTCAGTCCACCGCTAGTGATAAATATTACATATACAAATTGTAATGTTAAATGTCAATAAACGTGATATTTCTTTTCGTATGCACATGTACATTTTGTATGATTTGTTATTAAAGATTATTTATTTAAAATTTGAGGTTATCATTTTCCGCCTTTTCTTTCTCAAACCAATCATAACGTTCATAAATATGTATACAATTTTCTGATTCTTAATAGTTCCTCCACATAAAAGCATATTTATCTCAAATGTTTTTTTTTCTTTCAGTTCGGCAGGGTCCTGCTATAACTTATGTATACAAATTTTCAATTTTCTTTTCATATGGAGGAAAACATCATTGAAACATGTACAGAACTTACACTTAAAACTTAACTTAACATCCATATTGTCACATGACATATAAAAGAAAACATGCTACAAACAAAGAATAAATGAGATATATGAGTTTCCAATTAGACATGGGTATCAAATATCTAGCAATCCCGCCTTTAATATCACACATAGCATAATGTTTTAATAGGGAGAGTGGGTGCTGTAAAACCTCAAAAGAATGTATATGAAAATGTATAACTACAAATTCAATATAATTAACTCTAAATATAAGAAACACTACTTGATAAGAAAAAATGTAAGTACCTTTGTCCTATTATATAGAAAAGTGGAATATTGTGGAGACAATATGGACTTTCATGGTACGGTATGAATTACTAAGTCAATTTACAAAAATATACATTTATTTTACAAAATCATATATAATAAAATCAGCCTTAAATAAATAAATCCTAGACATTGGATGCTGCAATATGTGGAACATCCATTTTTCTAACATACAAGGGACATTAGATATAGATGGTCAATCTGCACTGGATGTATGGATACTAATCTTCCCTTTGTACACTCAACATGTTTCGGGGATAACCCCCTTCTTCAGGAGTATATGTCAGAAAATGATCTACAAAAAAGGGTATGAATCAGATATACGATAATAATATCAAAATATAAACATAACTATTGACCAATAATAATTAACTCTAAACTTACCGTATAACTAAAGGCAAAACTTTTTTTTTTAGATAGAGATTAGAACACCTATCTGTTTTTTATTCCTATTTCTGCCCCTGGTAGGGAGATTCACCCTCTCTATTAGTTCTGTTTACCATTATCACTGAAAGTAAAAAAGAAAATCTCAAATTTTGGGTTGTCCCCGTCACAGGAATTCTAACGGTATCTTCCAATGGGAACATTAGTTCTGTTTCCCTGGTGACAACCAGGGATTATATCTCTTTAGAGGGATATTTTTTTCAATTCCTGTTTGTCTATGGTACATGAAGTGAATGGAAATCTCCCCAAATGGATACAGATGCCAAAAAAATCTTATGAGGGTATAACTCTCCCTTCCTATATCTAAAATGAAAAAAAAAATAACAAGTTTTGTCTATGATTTAAAGTGGTTGTAAAGGCTGATTTTTATTTATTTTTTTTAAATAAAAAAAAAAACATGTCATACTTACCTCCACTGTGCAGTTAGTTTTGCACAGAGTGGCCCAAAACCTCCTGTTCTGTAGTCCCACGGCGGCTCTCTTGGCTACTCCCTGCAATAGATAACCCCCTCTGTGAAGCTCTTTCCCAAGGGGGTCACCTTGCGGGCGTGCTCCCGTGTCATACACTTGGCGTCCATAGACGCCAAGTGTATGACTCGGTCCCGCCCCCGCAGCTGCGTCATTGAATTTTATGGCTGCACTGCTATCAATCTATCCATCAACGCAGAGACTTCGTGGAGAAGAGGACGCCGGGGGCGAGCTGAGCAGGTGAACTGGCTCAGGTAAGTAAAACGGGGGGTGGGCTGTGGATCCCGTGATTGCCAGGTGTTTTTTCACCTTAATGCATAATGAGGGGAGTAATCTACACCAGATTTTATTATATTTCATGGGACAGCCTATTGTATATGATTACTTTCGTTAATGCTAGAGTATCATTTGTCAACTATAATGTCAATGCAGGAGAAAGGACCTACACCCTCAAGTTCTAGCAATCGTCTTTTTGGCATAAGCAAAAAAACCTTGCTGTATTGTTCCAGATTAAGATGTTTGTTGCTGCCAACTAGGCATACTTTGGAGTCTAGCCCCACTAGGGAGCCCAATCTATCATGAAGGAATTCTACTATTTGATTCTAGTATACCTGAATCACTGGGCACATCCATATCACATGATAGAACATACCGGAAAACTGCTGACACTTGGGATACTGAGAGTAATGCAGCGTAAACACGATCGGAAATTCTGACAACAAAACCGATGATTTTTTTTTCGACAGAATGTGGGCTCAAACTTGTGTTGCATTCACACAGTCACACAAATGTTGTCAGAAATTCCGAACGTGACTTACAACACGTACGACGAGGCGAGAAAAATTAAGTTCAATAGCCAGTGCGGCTCTTATGCTTGATTCAGAGCATGCGTGGATTTTTGTGCGTCGGAATTAGCTATACACGATCAGAATTTCCGACAAGAACTTTTGTTGTCGGAAAAATTAAGAACCAGCTGTCAAACATTTGTTGTCGGAAATTCTGACAGCAAATGTCCAATGGAGCATACACACAGTGGGATTTTCTGACAACAAGCTCACATCGAACATTTGTGTGTGCGCGGCATAAGACCGTGGCTCATATGCACTGGGGTTAAATAGACTGTGTAGGATCTACAGCTGGGTAAATTTGTCAGAAATCTTCAGTGAGCCCATTTATGAACTAGAAGGGCCTCCTCCCACTCATCATTATCTAAATGGCCTATATCATTTCTCAAGAAGCTTTTATAGGATGCATCAGAGCTAGTACTTGAGCAGTTAATAAGTACTTGTAAGTACTAGAGATCATTTAAGTGGAAAGTGGGTCAGCTAGGGTGTCAAAGATAGGTCCCTCTAGCAATTCCTCTTACGTGTCACAAAATTGTGCTTGGGCAGCTTGCCAAAGCTGGATATATCAGAACATAAACAAAAAATGTTAATTTATTTTTAGTGGTGTGGCGCTTTATTTTCTGTGCCCTCCTTACCAGTCTGGTTTGATCCGGGTTGGTGAAGGGTAGCAAGCCACTTCTCTCGTTACTGATACCAGCTAAATATTTCAAAATAATACATTGTAGATAAAAATCAATGATAGCAGATATAAAGTATTTGTTTTGAATAAATTACGTTTTAGAATTAGCATTATCAAGTTAGTTTAGAAGTGGACGTTTTCTGCTACTTGCGCTAGTTCACCGACTGGGCATGAGTTGCTTGTTTAACAGCAGTATGTCATTCTGCTGTTTGCTAAGCGATTAACCTCTGGTAGTTTTCTGTCCCCTGACCTGCTGTTTCCTTAGCTGCTGTTGAGCCTCCTGCTCAGATACTTTTTCTGTGACCTCCTTTGGTCCCTTTTGTCACCTGTTGCTGCTATTCCTGCTGCCTCCTCTGGATACCTCCACTCCAGACTCTTCTTCTTCTGTCCCTAAATATGTACTTAGGCCCAGATTCACAGAGCGATTACGCCTGTCTAACTGGTGTTAGACTGGAGTACTTTCGACTTACGCGCGTTTTTTAGCTAGTCGAAATCCTCAAACCATGAAAAGACACCTGCGGGCTTCAATTCGACTGGATTACGTGTTAGTACGCCTTCAGATCTACGCTGCAAGAAAATTGCGGCCACTGGGCGGACTTCCTGTTGTTTTTCGCCGTCGGGGTATGCTAATGAGCTTTTGCCTGCAATCCACGAAATTTCGCACTTCAAACGCAATCTCTTACGGCACCTTTAGTCATCTTTTTTTTGCGTATCACTATACCAGCCTTTTACCTCCTCTAATATTAGACAGCCCATGTTAAGTATGGCCGTCGTTCCCGCGTCGAATATCAACGTCTTCCGACGTCTTTTATTATTTTTAAACGTAAGTCGTCCGGGAATAGGAATGTTCGTAAACGCCGCTACTCAAACAACGAATGACGTCACGACGTGATTTCGCGCAATGCACGGCGGGAAATTCCTGAACAGAGCATGCGCAGTTCGATCGCCGCGGGGACGCGCTTAATTTAAATGCTTCACGCCCCCTAATCACGTATTTCGATTGCGCGGCGAGAAATAGACTACGACACCGTAGCGTACGCGCAAAAAACTATCAGAATTCGGTGTAAAGCCTGGTGAAATACGGCAGCGTAGCGTATTTCGATTACGCAGCGGAATATTACATCTATGTGAATCTGGGCCTTAATGTCTATTCATCCTCTAATGCCGCGTACACACAATCTGGCTTTTGCCCGGCCAAATCACATCGGAATTCCATTCCAACATGTACTAAAATCCGATGGAATTCATCAGAATTTCCGATGAAAAAACTCTGATCGGAAAATTCGATGAAATTCCCATTGTGTGTACGGGGCATTACATATGCAGTGCATGTGGGAGCGGTAGCCATGCAACCCATCCTAACTGGTCTAAATAGACTTTTTTCCATACTTTTCAAATTCTTTATATAGTATCCCCTGTTCTTCTTGGTGTTCCTCAATAACCCCATTCTACCCCAGGCCCAGTACTCACTTTTTCAGTTTACTTTCTAATCTAATCTTCTAATGTGCTGTTTCCTGTATGCTGCTGTAGCTCTGTCTGTGCTCAAATGTGTCTCCTGTGCCATGCGAGAGTGCTGTTTGTGTTTAATGGTCTTGTTGGATCTGGCCTTTGACCAAGTCTCGTGGAGCCTACTTCACCGGCCACAACTACTGCTGCTACTTTGGACTCATCTGAAATCTCCCTGTTCCATGATCTGAAGACTGGGTAATGAAATGTTGCCCTTGGCTTGACCCCAACTATTCTAATGCCCCGTACACACGACCGTTTTTTATGTCATGGAAAAAACTACATTTTTCTCAACCTGATTCTTGTGAAGCCTGCCTTGCATACACACGATCGTGAAAAAAAAAATGCTCGAGCAAAGCGTGGTGACGTGCAACACGTACGACGGCACTATAAAGGGGAAGTTTCATTCGGATGGCGCCACCCTTGGGGCTGCTTTTGCTAATTTCGTGTTAGTAAAAGTTTGGTGAGAAACGATTCGCTCTTTTTAGTCTTTGTGCTTTTCAGTCTGTTACAGTGTGACAAATGTGCTATATAAACACTAGTTTTACCAGAACGAGTCTCATAACTTGATTCTGAGAATGCGTGTTTTTTGCCATCGTTAAAGACTACACACGACCGTGCTTTTTTGCCATGCTCTGGAGCCTACACACGGTGGTTTTTAATGACGAATTTAAAAAAAAATATTTTTCTTGTCATGAAAAAGGTCATGCGTACGCGGCATTATGCTTAACTTTTTGTTTACCCTTTCTAGTTATGCCCTTGACTTTTTTGACTTTTCTCACAGTTCTTAATTGGTCCTCACTGGGGAATAGCCAACTTTCATAGACCATATAATCCAGTGTTTATACCCAGAGGGAACCTGAGTAATGGGCTATGTACACAGGGTATACCCTTAAAGAGGAAGTAAACTCTGATGGGTTTTACTTCCTCTTTGCTCCCTGCAAAGTAAAAGCATAATGGGCTAGTGTGCATCGCATACTAGCCCATTATGTGCCACTTACCTGCAGGAGAAGCCTGCGATTTCAACGCTGTTCCCTCTCTCTAATCTAATCTCTCCATCTTTAACCCCTCCTCCTTCCGGGCCCTTGGACTCTGGCTCTGCTTTTGGCCGGAGTCGCGTGACGTCACTCCCACGCCGGCACGGATCGTGCCCTTTCTTCAGTGCCAATTATGTCAGCGCCGGCTTATATGGCGAATATCTCTTAAGCCGTTGAGGTTTAAGAGATATTTCCAGTACCTACAGGTAAGCCTTATTATAGGCTTACCTGTAGGGAAAAGTGGTTGTACAGGGTTTACAGATGCTCTGTGTGAGGTTTGCTGCCGCATCAGTCATTTGGTTTCAATAATGGCCAAGCCATTACACGAATTAAAAGATGTATTTTATTTAGTTTAAACATAAAAGCAGAATTTAGATGGTTATATATTTTTGACAAAAAGTATATAATTATTTTGCATGAAGAATATAATGCAGCTGTTCATTTGAACAATCTTTTTTTATGAATTTGTTTTTGGACCCCACATTGAAAACAACGCTCCCAATTGAAAGGGTTGCATTTTATTACCGTAAAATAGGCTTAATATTCACTCAGCCAGATCGGCACTGTATGCATCCCTGCACAAGTCACCCTGAATGTGATTAGTTTGACCTCATCATTTGTTAATGATTTTAGGAAAAATTCCTTTTAAGTCTCATCTCTACCTGATGTGTCACTAAGTTCAGCAACAAATAAATTATCATCTACGCTGAACAGCAAAAATTGATGTGATCAACTATAATGCAAATGAACATTTGCTATGGTCTATATATAACCGTGAACATAACTTTCACTAAACATTCCCTGTTGTAAAATCAATCACTGTCATGTAAAACACATGGACCTGAATAATTCTGCAGAGAATGTTTTCTGAATGTCAGATTCATTGACTATAGATTCTACTTTTATTACCTGCCTATTACAACTACATACAGTATCTCACAAAAGTGAGTACACCCCTCACATTTTTGTAAATACTTTATTATACCTTTTCATGTGACAACACTGAAGAAATGACACTTTGCTACAATGTAAAGTAGTGAGTGTACAGCTTGTATAACAGTGTAAATTTGCTGTCCCCTCAAAATAACTCAACACACACCTATTAATGTCTAAACCGCTGGCAACAAAAGTGAGTACACCCCTAAGTGAAAATGTCTAAATGGCGCCCAATTAGCCATTTCCTGCCCCGTTTCATGTGACTCGTTAGTGTTATAAAGTCTCAGGTGTGAACGGGGAGCAGGTGTGTTAAATTATCTATCATAATGGTCACTGGAAGTTCAACATGGCACCTCATGGCAAAGAACTCTGAGGATCTAAAAAAAAATTGTTGCTCTACATAAAGATTGCATATGCTATAAGAAGATTGTCAAGACCCTAAAACTTAGCTGCAGCACGGTGGCCAAGACCATACAGTGGTTTAACTCGACAGGTTCCACTCAGAACAGGCCTCATCATGGTCGACCAAAGAAGTTGAGTGCATGTGCTCAGCGTCATATACGGAGGTTGTTTTGAGGAAATTGATGTATGAGTTCTGCCAGCATTGCTGCAGAGGTTGAAGGGTCAGCCTGTCGGTGTTCAGACCATATGACGCAGACTGCATCAAGCCTTCTGATTGCAAGCAGAGCAAGCAACCAGTGGGTTGTGATATGACCATGGGCCATCGTTTGAGAACCACAGCTCTAGGCAAACAGCTAAATGCACCTTAGTGAACAAACAGTGTTATGAAGGCCAAAGAAAACACCAGACGAGTCAGGGATTAAGTTGTGAAGAAGTTTAAAGCAGGGTTAGGTTATAAAAAAAACATCCCAAGCTTTGAACATCTGCTGGAGCACTGTTCAATTCATCATCCAAAATGGAAAGAGAATGGCACAACTGCAAACCTACCAAGACAAGGCCATCCACCTAAACTGACAGGCCAGGAAAGGATAGCATTAATCAGAGAAGCAGCCAAGAGGCCCATGGTAATTCTGGTTCTGCAGAGATCCACAGCTCAGGTGGGAGAATCTGTCCACAGGACAATTATTAGTCGCGCACTCCTCAAATCTGGCCTTAATGGAAGAGTGGCAAGAAGAAAGCCATTGTGGAAAGAAAGCCATAAGAAGTCCTGTTTGCAGTTTGCGAGAAGCCATGTGGGGGGCAGAGCAAATGTGTGGAAGAAGATGCTCTGGTGAGATGAGACCAAAATTTTACTTTTTGTCCTAAAAACAAAACGCTATGTATGGTGGAAAACGAACACTGAACATCACCCCAAACACACCATCCCCCCCGTGAAACATGGTGGTGGCAGCATCATGATGTGGGGATGCTTTTCTTCAGAGGGTACAGGGAAGCTGGTCGGAGCCAAATACAGGTTAATCGTAGAAGAAAACCTGTTAGAGTCTCCAAAAGACTTGAGACTGGGGCGGAGATTCACCTTTCAGCAGGACAAACGACCCTAAAAACACAGCCAGAGCTACAGTGGAATGGTTTAGCTCAAAGCATATCCATGTATTAGAATGCCCGTCAAAGTACAGACCTAAATCCAATTGAGAATCTGTGGTAAGACTTGAATTGCTGTTCACAGACGCTCTCCATCCAATCTGACAGAGCTTAACCTATTTTGCAAAGATTGGTGGGCAAAAAATGTAACTCTCTAGATGTGCAAAGCTGGTAGAGACATCCCAAAAAGACTTGCACCTGTAATTGCAGCCAAACGTGGTTCTACAAAGTATTGACTCAGGAGGACTGAATACAAATGCACGCCACACTTTTCTCATATTTATTTGTAAGCAATTTTGAAAAACAATTAATATTTTCCTTCCACTTGACAATTATGTGGCACTTTGTGTTGGTCTATCACATAAAAGCCCAAACAAATACATTCACGTTTTTGGTTGTAACATGACAAAATATGGAAAATCTGAAGGGGTATGAATACTTTTTCAAGACACTGTACATCTTTCTCACAAAGGTTAGTCATCATAGGTGTTAGGAGGGGGAGAGCATTTTCAGATTAGCTAGGTATAACCTCAAATTCCACCTTAAACTGACCATACACTGGAAGAATATTGTTGGAAAACGTTCATTTCAAGAAAGTCGATTCGAATTTCAAGTGGGGGTCAAAGTGACATTTGCTTTTGACCTCGGTGACAAGAAAATTCAAAGAAACCGTCTGATATCCACCCCACCCCCAAATGACTAGATCCAGTGCCAAGACATGTTATGACTTTTGCCTGTCACTGATAACAGTACCTTTGTTCCTTTAGGGCCCATTCACACTGTCATATTGCAGTAACAGGCAATAAAATGTGCCTTTTATTGTGCACTTGTGCGAAACATGAAATATAGTGTCGTGCATCAAGGTGCTTTTTATCTTGAACGGCACCCCGATGCTTTTAAGCACTGCAGTACAACACGTGTTTTAGTGCATCACAACACAGTGATGTGAACCAGCTGTACTTTGCTAAAAATTCTGCATGCCCATTAAAATATGCAGTGTGTTGGCATGCTATTCAAAATAAAAAAGCTGCCTTAAAGAAATGCACGTTAATGTGCAAAATGCCACATGTTAATATGCTTGTGGTAACACATTGCAGCAGTCAAAATAAACATAATAAACAGTCAAAATAGGCCCCAAATTTAGGCGGCGTACACACGGCCGAGGTTCTCGCTGAAAACCAGCGAGAACCTCGCTGGAATGTGCATTCCAGCGAGGACCTCGGCCGTGTGTACGGTCTCGGCGAGCTTCCCGTCGGGAAGCCCGTCGAGCAGAAATAGAGAGCACGCTCTCTATTTCCTCGACGGCCCGCCTGGATGAATGGCTGGTTGCCATTCCCGACGGGCGGGTCGCCGATTTCGACGGCCGGCAGAGAGCCTCGACGGGCGGAACGATGTGTTCTGCCCGTCGAGGATCTCTGCCGTGTGTACGCGGCCTCACCCAAAGAAGAAAATTCTTCTGTGGAATGAATTACAGTTCTTTCAATGCTTGAAATATGGCGCTGTTTTTGGGCCATTATGGCTCCCTCAAAGTAGGATGACCACGTGTCCCGGCTTTCCTGGGACAGTTTTAGCATTTTGCAGGTCTGTCCCGGGTCCTAGGCACCTTCATTCTGGGACAATAGTGTTCCGGTAATTAAACTGACACAGCCAATGCAGAGAACGGCTGCATTCATTGCCGATGATGTCATCCCGGTGCTGCACCCTGCCTCTTTTGGAGAAAAACAGCAAGAGGTGAATAAAGCCCCTCCCCTTCTGTGTTGGATGCGTTAACAAAAGGGGGGCCGTGGGCGTTGTCCAGCCCTGTTTTCCTGCCTCCTGCCGCTGATGTCACCCCCTGCCGCCAGTGTTCAGCGTGTCTTACAGCCATGGAGCCCCGAGTGCCCCGACTCCCAGATGGAATACTGGACGGTGGACGGTGCAGTGCTCAGTCCTCCTCCTCAGCGTGCTACAGACATCAGGTACATTAAGTACTAGTAGTTCCTTACGGCTGAATTTTGTTTTGTGCATGTGCATTCACTGCATTGTGCATGGATTTGTACATATCAAGCAGGGAAGCTCATTTTAGATTCACCTTGAGGCTTCATTTTTTCAATTTTTTACTCCAGATCCCTCAGGTGATTTGTATTCATTTTGTAGTCTAAAGTATGTTTTTTTTTATGCAACTTTAGTGCACTCAGGCGTAGCGGGGGGGGGGGGGCTCCTGCACCGGACGAAAAATTGCAGGGGGGCAAAATCCTCGCGTCCACGGAATGCGCCGCCACCGCCGCCGCCTTAGGTACAAATGTTTCTATGGCAATGACTCAAACACCGGCGGCGGCGCGCGATGCTCCTCTAAGAAGTTTTTTTTTCAGCCCTGGGATCTTCCCATGATCACAATAAAGAAAATACTGAAAGAGCGTACACTAATGAGACTGGAGGGGAACTCTCTGATACTGTTCCAGAAAGTGTCCCAAAACATAGTACAGCAGATTATCAGAGGCTGTAGACATGAAAAAACAGATAGTCAGAGACGGCAATCATAGTACAGGAGATTGGTCAGAGACTGCGGACATGATACAAGAGTGGTCAGAGGCGCAATTATAGTACAGGAGATGGTCAGGAGTGTAGACATATTACTGGAGACAGTCAGTGACTGAGATATAATACAGGAGATGGTGAGAGACTGCAGACATTACAGGAGACGGTCGGGACGGAGAAATAATACAGGAGACAGTCAGAGACTGCAGATATAATACAGGAGATGGTCAGAGACTGCATCTATTGGCATAAGTAGATAATAGCCGATCGCTCTCACCTGATCCAGGTACAGCAACAACAGTTCCTCTGATCAGGAGTCAGTCACTCTGAATTGCCCATGGATACTCCACTGGGTAGAGCCCAGATCTGATTCTGGCAATGACTCTTCCTTTCTCCGCCAGGGATGGCACTAGGTGTGTGGCTTTCTAAAGGGGTGCACTGGCAGCGGGGTTCTCTCTCTGATGGTGTTCTCCAGCACTGTCTATCCACCTCAGGAGTCCTGGGTGTCACTTCCCTTAGTAAGACTTTCCTGGGGTCCTGGGACTTGTAGTTCTCTATCTTCCATTCAGCTGAACATGCCGTGTGGGCTCAGCTTCTTTGTTACAGTGGAGATTGCCAGTCCTCGAACTACAAGTCCCAGCAATCCTCTTCTCTGCTCCTTTTTCTTCCCTGTTATACATACAATAAGGCTCTGAGGTGGAAAAAACATAAAGGGTGGCTGGATTGCATGCAAGCCTGCTCACTAGTACAGCATTGCGGGCAGGAGAAGAGGGAGTGGAAGGAGGACTGACAGAGTCCCGTAGCTGCAGGTGGCATAATATAAGGCTTGTTGTCCGTTGAGGTGGAAAACATGGATGTCCGGACACCCATCCACCTATAGTTACCCCTCGGTACAGACCCCCTCCACTATATTATAGACCTGCCTCCGTCAGTGCAGACTCCTAACTAAGTAGTAAACCCCCTCCATCGCACAGACTCCTGGGGCTCAGGTGCAAACCCCCCCCCCCATGCGATCCAGGACAAACATCCCCTTCATTAGTACAGACCCCCAGACAAAACATCCCCCATTAGTACAACCCCCCCCATTAGTACAGACCCCCAGGACAAAAACACCCCCATTAGTAAGACCCTCCTCTAAAACTGAACAAACCACCCCCTCCATTAATACAGATGGTGGATCGCATTAGTACACCTGAGCCCCCCAGGAGACGATGGAGAACCAATACAAGTCCCAGCAGACCCCAGTTATAATATAAAGCTCCGAGGTGGACAAACCCCCCATAGATACAGTCTCCCCCAAGGACAAACACCCCCCCCATTAGTACAGACTCCCCCAAGACAAACCCCCCCCCATTGGTGGCACAGACTCCCCAGGTGACAAACCCCCCCCATTGGTGGCACAGACTCCCCCAGGTGACAAACCCCCCCCATTGTACAGACTCCCCCAGGCACAGTTAGGTCCCCCAGACAAACCCCATTGGCATGGTACAGACTCCCCCCAGGACAACCCCCCCTGCCATTAGTACAGACCTCCCTCATGGACAAACCCCACCCCCAGTGGTTGCGACCCCCCCGGACAACCCCCCTCCATTAGTACAGACCCAACCAGGCATGGCACCAGTGGTGACAAACAAACCCCCCATTATTACAGATGGCACAGTGGCTGCATTTGATGGCATGGCACAGTGGTCGACCCCCCAGGATAAACCCCCATTGGCATGGCACAGTGGTGACAAGCCCCCCATTGATGGTACAGACCCCCCCAGGCTGCATTTGATGGCATGGCACCCCCCAGGTGGTTGCGTTTGGCATGGCACAGTGGTGACAATTGATGGTACAGTGGCTGCATTTGATGGCATGACACAGTGGCTGCGTTTGATGGCATGGCACAGTGGTGACAATTGATGACACAGTGGCTGCATTTGATGGCATGGCGCCCTGTGATTGGGCGTATGTGGTCATGCGCTAGCGCCGGGGGGGGCGAAAAAAAACGTTCTGCCCCGGGCGCCTCTTTTGGCCCACTTAAAGCACTGCTTACGGCTGAATTTTGTTTTGACACAAAGAGGACCAGAATGCAGGCATGTGCAGCGATTCACTGCATAGCGTGTGCAGCCAGCCGCTGTTCTCCGATTTGTACATATCAACAACAGGAGGAGGAGGGGGGGCACTGCTCATTTTAGACACACGTGGCGGCGTCGGGGAGAGCCTTGAGGCGCCGCACTTAAAACAAGGAGAGGGATTTTGAAGCACTTGGCACTCCAGATCCCTCAGGTAGTCTAAAGTATGTGTTTTTTTATATGCAACTTTAGTGCCTCAGGCCTCGTACACATGACCGAGGAACTTGTCGTAAATGAAACATCGTTTTCCTCGACGAGTTCCTTGTCAGGCTTGTTGAGAATCTTGACAAGCTTTCTTTGCGTACACACTGTCAAGACAAAATCTCGTCGTTCTCAAACACGGTGACGTACAACACGTACGACGGCACTATAAAGGGGAAGTTTGATTCCACTGACGCCACCCTTCTGAGCAGGTTTCTAAGCATACACACAAACGTGTTTCTCGTCGAAAATCAGCCCGACGAGGAACACGACAAGGAAATTGAGACTCCCGACGAGGAAAAGGAGAACTTGTTTTTTTCTCATCGAGTTCCACGACAGTTTTCTCGATTTCTCGATGAAAAACAATACACACGACTGTTTTCCTCGGCAAAAAAGCTCTGCCACCAAGTTTCTTGATGGATTTTTTTGAGGAAAATTGTCGTGTGTACGAGGCCTCAGATATAAAGAGCATTCCATTCATTTGTTTAAAGTATGTTAGCCTAACATTAACAATTACACTTTTTGAATCTAATGCCGCATACACACGGTCGTTTTTTTTGTCTTGTAAAAAAAACAAAGTTTTTTCTCATGAAAATAAACAACGTTTTTCAAGCTTCATTTTAAAAAACGACGTTGCCTACACATCATCGTTTTCTGAAACGGCACTCTGTTCCATTCAAGCTCGCATCATAACTTGCTTCTGAGCATGCGCAGGTTTTAAAAACTTTGTTTTAAACATTGTTTTGCCCACACACGCTCATTTTTTATGACACAAAAAAACGACATTCTGAAAAACAACATAAAAAATTGAAGCATGTTCGAATTTTCAGAAGACATAAAACGACGTTTTGCCCACACACGATCATTTTAAATGACGTTTTTTAAAACGTTGTTTTATTTCATCACAAAAAATGACCGTGTGTACGTGGCATTAGTGGCTGCCTGCAACTGCAATGTTAGGCTAATATATATTAAACAAATACTTTTTCTATCTAAGGCACTAAAGTTACATATAAACCCTGTTCCGCTCTCGAGCACGGCCACCCGCTGACTGCACTGGAAGCCGAGGGACATTTCTTAAATAGGTAAAGAGTGGGCCCACCCAGCGACGTCCCCTTGCGACATCACTGAACGGTGCATGCTGGGGGATGGTGTCCCTAAATGGCAGTTTGGAAATGTGGTCACCCTACCGCAAAGTGATCTGGCAGCAGAGATGTTTCATGTAAAGTTTTACAATTGGAGATTGCAGCTGAGATAAGTAATGTAGCGCTCTGCTCCTAATGACCAGGTGCTATGTTCAAATTTAGTGGGTGTCTGAGCTGATAATTAGCTCAGACTTTGTTAACCACTTAAGACCCGGACCAATACGCTGGTAAATGACCCAAGGTGTTTTTGCGATTCGGCACTGCGTCGCTTTAACAGACAATCGCAGTGGGACGTGGCTCCCACAAAATTTGCGTCCTTTTCTTCCCACAAATAGAGCTTTCTTTGGGTGGTATTTGTCACCTCTGGTTTTTATTTTTTGCGCTATATACAAAAATAGAGCGACATTTTTGAAAAAAAAACACTATTTTTTACTTTTTGTTAAAAAAAAATCAAATAAACTAAATTTTAGTCAAACATTTAGCAAAATGTATTTAGCCACATGTCTTTAGTAAAAAAAAAAAATCGCAATAAAAAAAAATAGCTACCTAGGGGAACAGCGACACTAATACAGCGATCAGAAAAATATCGCTTAGTGAGCTGGCAATAGGGAGTGAAAGGGTTAACTAGGGCAGTGATCAGGGGGTTAAAACTTTATTAGGGGGGGTGGGGGGGCTATCCTGAACCTAACACTAACTGTTTTTTACAGTGCCTTCACACTACACTAAATGCAGTGATTAAATCACTGCATCAGTAACACTGGACAGGGGGGTGGGGGGGGCGACAAAGGGGTTAATATGCCTATGTAGTGTGTGTCAGTGTTGTGTTGGTGCAGGACTTACTTGGGTGTCTTTTATCAGCAGCGCTGGGAAACACGCTCATGAGAGAATACTCATTTCCTCCTTCCTGTGTAAACCAGGAGGAGGAAGTGCAGGCTGGGAGCCGCTCCCATTGCGGGAGCGATCGTGGGGGGGGCGGAAAACAGGACATCCGCCCGCAGATCCCGGATCGCCCCAGAGGTAGGGAGACCCCCGCACGCCGCGGAGGGGGTCCCGATGGGACCCCCGAACCGCACTCAGGCGGGGACGTAAATTTACCCCTTGTGCTGTACGAGCCATGTTGTGGCCGTATATGTGCGTGCGGGGGTCTTTAAGTGGTTAATAAAGGCTAAATCAGCCTCTGTTCTGGCTTTGGCTGTGCTTGAAGGGATTTCCCTTTGTTTGCCTATAGATGGAGTTACCACCACAGGCCAATGTTGGAACTCAAGCAGGTCAGGGTGTATCGGGTGTCTTTCTCTGGGAACAGCCCAGTGGGAGTGGTCTCCCCGCTGGGCATGCTGGGGAAGGATACTTAAAGGGGTGTTCCAGCCAAAAATGGTGTTTATTAAAAGTCAGCAGCTACAAAAAGTGTAGCTGCTGGCTTTTAATAAACACTCACTTACCTGCTCCTGCGTTCCAGGGATGTGCCGACCGGGGCTCTGCTCCTCTCCCCCCCTCCCCGGCCGGCGTCTCCACCCGACTATGGGCACCCAGCCGTGACAGCCTTCGGCTTCACGCGGGCACCCACTGCCATGCGCGACCGCAGTGCGCATGCGCGCGCGGCGCGGCTCGTCGCTGATTGGACAGGCGATCGCATGGGACCGGTCATGTGTCCCATGCGATCGCCTACAGGGAGGGGCTGGTGTAGGCGATTAAGGCTTAATCGCCTAACCAGCCCCTCGGCGGAAGCAGGAAGTGGGACAGGAAGTCCCACTCCTCCTGAAGCCCCCACTCCCCCCCCCAAAAAAAATTACATGCCAAATGTGGCATGTATGGGGGTGAGGAGTGGATTAAGGGAAACTTAATTTTTAGGGTGGAACTCCTCTTTAAGGAGCAGACGCCATTTCTCAGGGTCACTTTTCGCCTCGTGGCCCTCCTGACGCAAGGCATGTGCTGTATGATTTTTTAACCTCTGGGTCATGTTTGCCCGAGGCTGCGTTCCTGCCAGGTAGGCCCAGTTGTCCTGACTGTCTACGCTTTGAAGGTGATCCTGTGCTGTCTGTCCTGCGGGAAGAAGCCATTCAATGGAGGAAACCAGGGGAGGACCTGTCCTGGAAAGGACAGAGCGGAAGGCTGGTACTTTGGGAAAGGCCTGGTAACTTTATTTGAGGATGCACGGTAGTCTACGAAACCTTACAGTGTGCTGGGCTGGCTTAAAGGCTCTAAGACTATAAGGCTGGATATCCGGGTACCAAATCCTGTGGCAGAGGATTCCAGAATCGTTCATTTATGCTTGCAACCAGTCTGTGGCAGAGACTGTTACTATTTTTGTTCGTATGTCATCCCGGCTGCTAGGCCAGATGAGAGGGGCCTATCTGGGTGAACAATACTCACTCAAAAGAAAGAGGTGAGAGTAATCTTGAAACTTAAAGGAACACTAAAGGCAGAATTTTTTTTCTTTTTAAATAACAAACATGTTATACTTACCTCCACTGTGCAGCTCGTTTTCCACAGAGTGTCCCCGAACGCTGTCTTCTGGGGTCCCTCGGCGGCTGTCTCGGCTCCTCCTCGCAAAAGCTTTCTACCTTCATGCGAGCTTGCTCGCATGGTGGAAAGCTTTTGCGAGCGCGCTCCCGTGATACAGTGGCGGCCATACCCGCCGACTGTATCACTCGGCCCCGCCCCCCTGGTGCGCCGCGTCGTCCACCGTGATTGACAGCAGCGCCAGCCAATGGCTGCGCTGCTATCAATCCACCCGGCCTAGCCAATCAATGGCCAGGCTGGGAACCGAACAGGATGACAGGCACGCGCTCGGGAATTTCGAACAGTCAGGTAAGTAAAACAGGGGCTCGGGGAGGGGGGGGGGGCGGTGTTGTCAGATGTTTTTTTACCTTCATGCATAGGATGCATGAAGGTAAAAAAACGTTTACCTTTACAACCCCTTTAACCGTCCTTCAGTGATCTGCCTTGTGCGCCTGAACCTTCCCCTGATCTTCATCCCTCTACCTATGCAAGTTGTTTGGAAAATAAAAGCAGAAAGAGAAAGGATTTATAACGTGTGTGGACATTGAACTTTCTACAGACTCTCTCTCATCCCCTAGACCACGAAGAACGAGGTAACATGCAAGGCCCAAATCTAAACCAGCAGCTCCTACAGGGGTAGTGCTACAGTAATATTATTATTACAGGGTTTATATAGTGCCAGTGGAGGTGTGTCCATAAAGGGCGCAGGAGAGCCGCCCCCTCTCGTGTGGCTCTTATAGGCTTTTCGATTACAGCCTTCAATCGGCTTCCAAATCGTTAATCAGGGTGTGCGTTCCCTGGTTAACACTGACAAGCGTCTCAGCCAATCAAGTTCTGGTTACCGGTAACCTGATTGGCTGAAGCGACATTGAGGGCGGGACTACTTCGAGGGATCGATCCGAGGATGGCTGACGAGAAAGGTAAGTGCCAAGCGGGGGGACAGCAATCTGCGGCATTTTAGGGGCAAACTGGCGGCAATTGCTGGGCTCAGTGGCGACAGTTGATAGCACAGTGGCTGCGTTTGTCATGGAACAGTGGCGACAATTTATGGGCACATTGGCGACAATGGCATGGCACAGTGGCGACAATTGCTGGGCACAGTGGACACAATTGATGGCACAGTGGCTGCGTTTGGCATGGCACAGTGGTGACAATTGATGGGCACAGTGGTGACAATGGCATGGCACAGTGGCGACAATTGATGGACACAGTGACGGCAATGGCATGGCACAGTGGCTGCGTTTGGCATAGCACAGTGGCGACAATTGATGGCACAGTGGCTGCGTTTGGCATGGCACAGTGGCCACAATTGATGGGCACAGTGGCAACAATTAAATAGTGTAGCGCTTACATGGTATAAAGTGACTGTCCAAGTATAAATCAATGTAGGGAAAAGTTGATAGAGCTGATAGAAGACCTCCACCACAGCTTCAGTCTGAACATAGGCAGAACACAGCACACCACCGTGCTAATAATCTGCTTACCAGATGGTAAAGGCAACCGGCGTTGTAATCATACAATGCAAAGGGTTAATGGAAAAACAATATTCCAAACCAGATGGATCGATCAGCATAACATCAAGAAATTCCAAGACTCAGACAATGGATGGATATATTGTGCAATCATCACATGGAATTAACCAATAACTGTGTCTTTTCCCAGGAGAAATGCTGAAGAAGAGATGTTCCAGATAAATGGGATGTTGAAGTGGAAAAACTACTTTTACCACTTGTTGGAAACCTGCTCTCCAGCTGTAGTTAATCTGGTTGAAAAAAGACACAAGTTCATCCAGTTCAACCAACATGGAAAAAAATAAATGTAGCACCTGTGTACTTTCAGTCCAGGTGCTATCTTAAATTTAGAGGGGGGGTGAGAGAGTTATGTAGCCCTCATCCAGATAATTTGCCCAAATTCAGCTCTGATCTAGCTGGGCTGTGCGGTCGGTTCATCCTGTGTTCCTGGGGTGCCTTACCAGGCCGGGGCATTAGGTGGCGGCAGTGAAGTCCAGGTAGGAGCGCCTTATTGCCAGCAGCCAATCAGAGGGGTTTTTCCCTTGCGGGGCATGCTTGGGGAGGGTACTTCTAGTTAAGCGCCATTTTGGGCAGGGGAGTTTGTGGTTGGATCCTGGTGCGGCACACACCTTCAGGGTGTGCGCACATCACGGGCCCCGGCGATATGGCCTACCAGGCCGGGGCGCACGTGCTACGCATTATCTTTGGTTCTGGGACCATGTTGGCCCGGAGTAACTGAAGCGGTGATGGGACCCAGTGACTTATTGGGTCTCCCATCTTTTAAAAGAAGATCCCAAGCGAGTTGTGCAGTTCGGTGGGGAGTCAGTCTGAGGAGAGCCCAGAGGCAGGCGGTCCAATAGGGCCTAGACAAGCCATCGGGGATCGAGGTGACCGGACACTGGGAGTTTGTCTTATGGTAACCTGTCAGTCGGTGACCGAAACCAAGAACTACCTGAGGGAGATTCAGGCAACTACTTTATTGAGAAGGATTTGCTCCATTAATCTGCGTTCGAGAGCAAGGGCCTGTAGCAGAGGTTCCGCGCCTATTTCCATTTGAGCCACGTCTGTGGCAGAGACTTGTTTTCTCCTTCTCGAGGGTCTGAGTGAAACTCTGGCTGCCAGTTCTGTGAGAGAGACTGTCCAGGTACACTACACCCACTCCGGCTGGAGTGGCGACGAAGCAAAAGTGTCGTTAGAAGCAGGACTGCTTCTGCCAAGTTAAGGCCTGAATCTGCAATTCTCCTTTTCACCCATCTATCCAGCGTCTCCTGAGGGGGTAGCGCTACAAATGTGGGGGCTGTTTTTGCCGACCTCCTTCTGAAAATACTAGTAAACTGGCTGTAGTCCAATTTCAGTACTTTGAGATGAGAAACTTAATTTCCTCTTTAGTTAATTCCACTTCACTGATATTAAGGGCCCTTTCACACTAGCGGACGAACGGTCCGCTCATTACAAGTCCGTTTACGGACTTGTAATGGGTCCCTATGGGAGCGGATCCGTTAGCGGAGACCCCCCGCTAAGCTGACGGACACACGGAGCGGACCGAAAAACGGACCGCTCCGTGTGTAAGGACCCTTAGGATTCCTTCTCCTATTAATCTCTTCTTCTTCTGTTTCTTTGCTCCAGCCCTGCATCCTCTTCTCGATTTTCGTACGGGCCATATATGAGCCTATATAAGTGCTGAGGAACTACTTCGATAGCTTCTTGTAAAATTGCAGAAAGGGCTTTATTCATCATTGTGCCTAAAAGAGGAACTATAATGTAATGCCTAAAAGCCGCCAATCAAAGTGGTTGTAAACTTGTACATATACCCAGTGAAGTGATAAATTAAAACATGCACTAGGAAAAAACAGAGTTGAAGTTTAAAGCGGTATTTCACCCTAAACATAAGATCTCCCATGCGATCCAGCATACTGGCGTCAGCGCCAGTATGCTGTTTTTTTTTTTTTTTAATAGCACACTTACTGTATTATTGTAGAATTCCTTTTCTGTCCCCCGTGGTGGACGGCGCCAGTATAGCGCGTCACATCTTCCTAAAATACCCGATATGGACTCGGGTAATCTCGGCGAAAATGCGGCGCCTGCGCACAGACCTAGGAGCTGACTGCGCAGGCGCCGTATTTCTCCGAGTCCTACGGCTATGGCGCGTCACGCCCTCCGAATAGGACTAGAAATACGGCGCCTGCGCAGTCAGCTCCTAGGTCTGTGCGCAGGCGCCGCATTTTCGCCGAGATTACCCGAGTCCATATCGGGTATTTTAGGAAGATGTGACGCGCTATACTACAGCCGTCCACCGCGGGGGACAGAAAAGGAATTCTACAATAATACAGTAAGTGTGCTATTAAAAAAAAAAAACCCAGCATACTGGCGCTGACGCCAGTATGCTGGATCGCATGGGAGATCTTATATTTAGGGTGAACCTCCGCTTTAAGCTTTTAGGTTGACTTGTGGCCTTGTGTGAGAAAATATGTTTTATTTCTCTGAAAACCAGGAAGGTTCAAGGCTTTAAAGAAAATAAAGTATCTGTCTATGTCAGGGGTGTTAAATTCAATTTGATCGTGGGCCGCATCAGCATTATGAATGCCCTCAAAAGGGCCGGTTGTATCTGTAAGATTAGATGTCCAGCACATCCCTTCCCCTTTACATTAGATGTCAAAAGCCACCCCACCATCAGAAGTTGAGTCCCCCACTCTCCCTTACATCACAGTGCACCCCTCTTTCCTTATGCTGCTGCTGGGAAGAAGCTGGATGCATTGATTGAAAGCAGAAAGTAAGGGTCTGGAGGAGGACAAGAGGAGGGCTGGAGCTCTCCGGCAGCTGCAGGAGAGGTGCGAGGGCCACATGAAATGGCCTGGCGGGCCGGATTTGGCCCGCGGGCCTTGTGTTTGCCACCTATGGTCTATGTGTAGCTCGGTTTACTAAGGTGACCAGATTTTTAAAATGAGATCCGGGGACATTTTTTTTTATTACTAGTAATGGCGGGAATCAGTGACTCTCTGCCCATCGACGCTGCCCCCTGCCTCACAGCCTGTCAAGTCTTATGCTGCGTACACACGATCATTTTTCGGGATGAAAAAAAAACATTGTTTTTCAGCATGTCCAAAAAAACGACTTTTTTCCAACTTCATCATTAAAAACGCTGTTGCCCACACACCATCGTTTTTGAAAAATGATGAACAAAGTGCGGTGACGTACAACACGTACAACGGCACTCTAAAGGGGAAGTTCTATTCGCCTTTGGGCTGCTTTTAGCTGATACCTTATTAGTAAAAGACGATTCATGCTTTTTTGTCCGTTACAGCGTGATGAATGTGCTTACTCCATTATGAACAGTAGTTTTACCAGAACGAGCGCTACCGTCTTATAACTTGCTTCTGAACATGCGCGGGTTTAAAACGTCGTTTTAGCCCACACACGATCATTTTTTACAACCCACAAAATCAAATTTTTAAAAAAATAAATAAAAATTTTCTCAGTTTAGGCCGATATGTATTCTACATATTTTTGGTAAAAAAAAAATCGCAATCAGCGTATAGTAATTGGTTTGCGCAAATCCCCGTTATCGTCAAGTGACGCTACAAAATAAGGGATAGAATTCTGACAATTTTTATCCCAGCCGCCGTCATTTGACGGCATTTTTACTAGTAATACGGCGATCTGGGGGGTGCGATCGGCGCGCGATCGCAGATCCCGTATTACCAGTGGCCGGAGAAGACGAAAATAAAAAATTGCCGTCAAATTCTACGGCGGCTGGGATATTTTGTAGATCCCTTTAACATTTGTCGCAAACGTCATTTGACGATAAACGCTTATTGGGATTCAAGTGGTTTTTAAAAAATGATCGTGAATACATATGGGCTTCAAACTGAAAATTTTTCATCTTCTGAAAATCTTCTTAAAAAATGTTGTTTTTATTATAGCAAAAAGTAAAAAATATTATGTTTTTTTTTTTTTTTATTGTCGCACTTTTTTGTTTATAGCGCAAAAAATAAAATCAAATACCACCAAAAGAAAGCTCTATTTGTGGGGAAAAAAGGACGTCAATTTTGTTTGTGAGGCACGTCGCACGACCGCGCAATTTTAATTTAAAGCGACGCAGTGCTGAAAGCTGAAATTTCGCCTGGGCAGGAAGGGGGTATATGTGCCCAGTAAGCAAGTGGTTAAATGACGTTTTTAAAAACGTTTGTTTTTTTTCATGCCCAAAAATTATCGTGTGTACGCGGAATTACTCTCTGGGCCCCCGGCTACTACTGGGTGGGGAGAGGAGGAAGATCACTCCACCAGGGAAGGCAAGTAGATAAACAGGCAGGAGGCTGGCCGGGACTTGAGCCAAGGCAGAAGAACATGAGAGGAGAGTTGAATGGGCATGCACCCTGAAAATGAAGAAACATTCCCTCCGCTCCAACCAGCACATGATTATCAGAAAGGGGCACAGATAATGCAAACAAATACACCCCCCCCCCCCAAGCTAGTAGGAGCAGCGGAGCGGGGGTGTAATTTAAAATCTTTTTTTAAATTCTGCACTGACTGTCTTTGAAATTTGCCCAGCCCCTCTTCAAATCCAATCCGGGGACAAAACCGGGGACAGACTTGGTCTGGGGACAGTGTCCTCAATCCGGGCACTGTCCCCGGAAACCGGGGATGTCTGGTCACCCTACTCTAAACGAAATAACTACAAATTACAATATTTTAGGGCAGTCTGGGGAGGGAAATCGGATCAGTTTACCACTTCAAATCAGGAAATTCCATATTGCTACAATATTTTAAGCCAGGTGGCACCAATCATGCAAGAAATGTTCTCACAGAAATGGCGAGCCTAGCTTAGAGGTTGTGTACCTATGTGCTCCAGTAAAGTCGATCTGGCCCTGAAGTGTATGATCTAAACAAAAAAATAAGCAAAAAATAGTCCTTCTCTACAAATATGGTGCACTCATATGAGCCATCATCAAGTTGAACGCCTCATACACACGATCGGACTTCCAACAGACTTTTCCGTGGATTTTGCTCCGAAGGACGTTATCCGTGAACTTGGTATGCATACACATGGTAGGACTTTTTCCACCAACAAACACGAACGTAGTGACATAATAGAGGTACTATGTGTTTTTTCTGCTCTTTACCGCCACCCTTTGGACAACTTCTGCTATTGTTTGATCTTTAGCCTGATGAACTTGTGTACACACGATGGGATTAGCCGACGTAGGACATTTGTTGCCGAAAAGTTTGTCTGTTCTCACAGCGAACATTTGTCCGATGAAAATGCAAAACATTTTGTCCGATGGAGTGTGCACATGGTCGGATTGTCTTCAAAAACAGGTCCGTCGGAGGTTTGTTGTCAAAAAGTCTGATCGTGTGTACGATCGAGTGAGGCTAAAGGACTTTTACCAGCACCCAAATGGAGCACTGTTCAATCCAAAAATGAAAAGTGTATGGCACAACTGCAAACCTACCAGGACATGACCGTCTACCTACACTGACAGGATATGGCATAACGTAGAATTAGAAAATGTTCTTTTAGTAAATACAGCTACCTCTTTGTCTCTCTTTCCTCTTTCCTTATTTTTTTTTTATAGAGCACAGTCTTCGTGAGTTATTAGGTGCTGCCACCTCTTGGCTACAGATAGTATAAAAACAATTCTCATTCAAACTCTACACTGCTGTATCGCAACTTCATTGTACGTGTGTACCCAGGTGTGAAAACTGTTCTACACCTACCTAGGGGGGAGATTTACCTGCAGAGAATGTGTGGTGAATGTCGGATACTCTGTCCCCAAATATTGCTCTCAAACGTTCACTAGTGTGGGGTTAAATGAGGCAGAATTTTATAAATTTTGTACCGCCAGATGACCCCTCATTTTTTTTATGTATTAAGTAAGAATGCAATACACAAATATGAAGGCCGCAACATTTGGCTAGGGAAAGATGGCATAATTTAGCATTTTTGGCGCCAAAATCTTATAGCTGGCAAGTAAAAACTTCAAGTTGTACTCACATAGCAAAATAAAAAAAACATGAGCTGTGTTCCAGCAGTTAAAGAAAAAAGAAATCTATTCTGTGACTAGCCCAATTGTAAAGGTTCCTATTTTTTAACATAACATGCATTAAGGTGAAAAAACATTGAGCCCTGGAAAGTCCCACGTTGCGAACGCGCTGGATCTTTGCCCGGGGTTCTCGGCTCTTCATTGGATGGATTGATAGTAACAAAGCCATTGGTTCCCGCTGCTGTCAATCAATTCCAATTACACGGACGTCGGGGGGGGGGGGGGGGGGGGGGGCGAGTCCTGTACTTGGTGGCTATGGATGCCGAATGCAGGGAGCGCGCCCACAAGGTAACCCCCTTGGGAGAGCGCTTCTCAGAGGGGGTTATCTGAGGCGGGGATGAGCCGAGAGAGACGCCGGGGGACCCCAGAAAACACAGTTCGTGGGTAAGCGAGTTACACAGTGGAGGTAAGTATGACATGTTTGTTATTTAAAAAAAATAAAAATCGAACCTATAGTATCAATTTAAATAATAAACATGCTATCAGGGCCGATCCTAGGGTCACAGGCGCCTGGGTGCAGAAATATTTTTGGCGCCCCCACATGGGCGTCGTCATTTTACTCCTCCCCTTTACAAATGTTTCTATGGCAATGACTCAACCACAGAGATGCTCCCCAATAAAGTCCCCAATGAGTACTTATTTGGGACCTGGAGGGGGGCCTCTGATGGTCACAGAGAGGGCTTCTGTTAGAGAGTATGTTAGATGTTTGGCGCCCCCACCTCTGCAGGCGCCTGGGTGCAATGCACCCTGTGCACCCTACCTAGGATCGGCCCTGCATGCTATACTTACCTGCTTTGTGCAATCTTCTTCTTCTTCTTCTGGGGTCCCTTGCCAGCACCATTGGCTCCTCCTATTCATTGTGTGCCCCCATAGCAAGCCACCTGCTATAGGGGCACACCTGCAGGCTCACTCCTGAGCCAGGCAGTGAGTGTCAACAGACACACATGGGGCGACTTGGCCCCCACCCACCGCTCTCTGCTCACAGTATTTCATTGGCAGCAGCAAGAGCCGTTGGCTCCCACTGCTGCCTTTGAGGGCAGAGAGAGAGGAGAAAGCCGCCGCAGACAAGTACAGCACTGGATCCAGATTATTTAGGAAGGTGAGGGGGTAATAGGTGAGAGGGTTCAAACTCGAACAGGCCCGTATGGAAATTAATATCTGCCTTACCACAAAGGCAGAGGAACATTTACACTGGACCAATCATAAGTTCTTCACCTGGCGTGATCGAAGGGGGTTTGTTGTTAGCACATAAGCTTACCCCTAAACATACACGTAGCTCTTCCGAAAATTTGACTCTCAGGAGGCAACCTTTCCTAAAACCCCCAAAAGGTTCTTCAGGAATTTCAAGATTTGTACACTAAACTATACAACCCATCCCAGGGTCATATTCCTGTTTCCATTAGTAACTTCCTGAACACCTTATCTCTGCCATCTCTCACGGAGTCTCATAGGGAACTTATGGACCAACCTATTACATGTGAGGAAATACATAATATTATTAAGACAAAAAATTCAAGCATGTTCAAATTTTTTTTCGTCGTTTTTCAGAAGACATAAAACAACGTTTTGCCCACACACGATCATTTTAAATGACGTTTTTAAAACAATGTTTTTTTTCATCACAAAAAACGACCGTGTGTACGCGGCATTAGACCCTCCACATTCCTCTCCATCACCTGCACATACTTCCCAGTTTTATACCATCCATACTCCTCTCCTACGCCTCTTACCCACAAAAAACGTTTTTTTAAATTATACTGAATATCCTTAAAGGGGTGGTTCACCCAAAAACCTTTTTTTAACATTGATTGAGGCTCGTTTTGTCAAGGGGAATCGGGTGTTTTTTTTTTAGAATCGAAGCAGTACTTACCGTTTTAGAGATGCATTGTCTCCGTTGCTTCCGGGTATGGTCTTCTGGTCTGGGCATTCCTATTTGATTGACAGGCTTCCGACGGTCGCATACATCGTGTCACGAGTAGCCGAAAGAAGCCGAGCGCCGATGCGGCTCTATACTGCGCCTGCGCACCGTAGTTCGGCTACTTTTGGAAAATCGTGACGCGAGGTATCTGACCGTCGGAAGCCTGTCAATCAAATAGGAACGCCCATTCCTGAAGACCATACCCGGAAGCGTCGGAGACGATGCATCTCTAAAACGGTAAGTACTGCTTCGATTAAAAAAAAAAAACACCCGATTCCCCTTGACAAAACGAGCCTCAATCAATGTTAAAAAAAAGTTTTTTGGGTGAACTACCCCTTTAATATTACCAGCTTTAGAATGGGCACACTTTTGTTAGTTTAACTAAAGGAAATCTTCTCAGTCCTCATATTTGTTCTGCCCCATTATTAGTACTCATTTAATTTTGTGATTACTACTGTGATGTATAGATGGACATAGGGGATCTTAGGTACTCTAAATATAGCACTTGTAAAAAAAAGTGTCCCTTAAAAATATTTTTGAAATGTTGACAACTATGCACTTAGGCACTGCCCAAGGGCCACCAGGTCAGTAGGGAGCCCAATGAGAGGCTCTTGGGATCCTGTGATAATAAAGTGGTAGTAAACTTCGCTAACATTACTACTTTTTAGAGGCCCTGAGGTAGGCTATGCCATAGTGTACAAATATGTACAGCATATTAGCACATTAGGGTACACTTAAATTGTCAGACTGAGCCCTTAAGTGCTGTGATCTGTCATCAATCTGGTGGATCCCGGGCACTTCCATCTTCACCCGGTCTTCCTTCTGGGCTCTGTGCCTCCGGTCACTTGCCTTGGCAGGGCTGCGTTGATGTCATTCCCATGCATGCTCATGCGCATCCTCTCTCTCTCATCCTCCCTCCCTTACCCCTCACCCCTCTCTCATCCTCTTTCTCTCTTTCTCATCCTCCCTCCCTCTCTCTCTCTCTCTCTCTCTATAATTTATATTGTTATAACAAAAAATAGTTTGTATATTTATTTATTTATTTATTATTTATAAAAGGCCCACCAAAATCCTCAGCGCCAGGCCCATGATATTCTTAATCTGGCCCTGGCCACTGATGGAGATTGTTGCTTCCACACGCTGGGGACACACGCCCTGGCTGCATTCAGGAGATGTTTTAGTAAGGATTTGCGATATCCCTTACTAGACGTGGAGGTATGGTTTAGGAGTACCGATGCCGGGTTATCCTGAAGGGCCACATCTGTGATCTTGTGGATAATCTGCAGTAGCTGCCTCCAAGAAAGGGTCAACTCTGGGCATTCCCAGAAGATGTGAACCTGATCTAACGCAAAACGTTAGATCAGGTTCGTCGGTCCGTAGCATTGATTTCTGCGGTATGTTCCAAATGGGATGCCCCTTTGTCTAGGCTTAGGGAACTATAACTTATTTCATTGGACCTTCATAAGGCCTTTGATAGCTTAAATTGGGACTATTATTTACCATTCTGGAGGCCTTTGTATTTGGTTCTACTGTTATTTTATTACTTAAAATGCTTTATAGTAACCCGTTGGCCCAGGTTTCCATTCGGGGTCATAGATCAGTATCGTTTCCTATCCGACGTGGAACAAAGACAGGCTTGCCCACTTTCCCCATCGCTGTTTGCCCTAGCAATTGAACCCATAGTTGTATCAATTCGTTCTGATCCTAACATACTCCAAAGACATGCTAATAAGTTTATTGGCTTCTGTCTAAATTGGCCCTAGTATATGAATATGAGTTAGGGACCTTTAGATTGTAAGCTCCTTGAGCATAGGGACCGATGTGAATGTACAATGTATATGTAAAGTGCTGTGTAAATTGACGGCACTACTGTATATAAGTACCTAAATAATAATAATAATAATAATATACATGGCATATGTTGTGGACAACAAGAACATAAATGTTCCTTGTTTGCCGACGATGTTCTCGTGTATGTCACTAATCCTTAAATTGCCCTACCTAATCTGCTGACTTTGTTACATCTATTTTCCTAGCTCTCAGGGCTTTGCTTAAATACCCAAAAAACTACAGCCCTTAATATTTCTTTATCTCCCTCGATGGTGCTAACATTACAAAATACTTTTAATTTTCAATGGCCGCAAAGTTCCCTCCCATATTTAGGCATCCAGCTGACACCCTTGATCGACACTCTCTACCGCTAATTATCCTCAACTCTTCCTTCAACTCCAGGAAGATCTTTAATGATGTGCAGACTACCCCTTGTCTTGGTTTTGCAGAATCAACTCTATTAACCACTCAAAGACCAGCCGCCACAGTTGTACTGCAGGCTGGCTCTCCTGGGTGAATCGCCGTTATTGTACATTGGCCGCGTTAAGACCACTAGGGGGCACGTGCGCGCCCACGGCACGACGTCGGCGCCGATGCGCGTGACCGCTGATCGCGATGATCACTGGCCACCTGCGGTCGCTCCTGAGAGACAGATTGGTGTCAATGTAAACAGGCAGCTCCCCATTCTGTCTTCTGTTAGGGGAGGATAGACAGATCTTCTGTCCCTAGTGATCCGTCTCCTCCTCCAGTCACTACACTGCCCCCACAGTTAGAAACACCTCCCTAGGGAACACTTAACCCTTTGATCACCCCCTAGTGTTACCCCTTCTCTGCCAGTGACATTTATACAGTAATCAGTGGCTATTTTTAGCACTGATCACGGTATAAATGTTAGTGGTCCCAAAAAAGTGTCCAATCTGTCTGCCGCAATGTCGCAGCCCCGCTAAAAATCGCTGATCTCTGCCATCCATTACTAGTAAAAAAAAAATATATAAATATATTATAAACCTATCCCCTATTTTGACGCTATAACTTTTGCGCAAACCAATCAAGATATGCTTATTGCGATTTTTTTACCAAAAATATGTAGAAGAATACATAGCGCCCTAAACTGATGAAAACATTTGGTTAAGATTACTTTTCTATCCAGGATACTTTATTATGTTGGGACTTTACCAATTGCGGTCCCAAGGTCATATATACAGCGATTACAATCAGGCATACTTCGCTTCATTTGGGGCCTTCAGAAGCCCTGAATGAATTAACTGACATTGTATGTCTCAAAACCGTGTGGTGGGCTTGGCCTCCCTAATTTACAAGCTTACTATCAAGCTGCTTAAATGACCCAGCTTTCTTATACAATCGCCAAGGGATCTACACCCCTCTGGGTCTCTATTGAGGCTCTTTCGTGACACCCTTTTGCCATTGGCTCCCTAATGTGGCTTTCTAGCCGTCTTCACCCTCCTATTTTGTGTCCTACCCTGTCTCATTCACTAGCGGTCTCGGATGGAGTATGACATCGCAAAGCTCTGTCATCCCCACATACTCCGATAGCCCCCATTTCTATGTTGGTATTTGGTCCCGACCAGAGAAGCAAGGATGCATTCATCTGCATCATCCACCTGCTTTAGACATTGTGGCCAGATGGGTACAATGTTTTAAAGGGGTTGTAAAGGTACACATTTTTTTACCTTCATGCATCCTATGCATGAAGGTAAAAAAACATTTAGCAGCACCGGCCCCCCCCGAGCCCCCGTTGTACTTACCTGACCGTTCGAATGTCCCGGGCGCGTCCACGTCGTCCTCTTCGGTTCCCAGCCTGGCCGTTGATTGGCTAGGCTGGGCGGATTGATAGCAGCGCAGCCATTGGCTAGCGCTGCTGTCAATCAGGGCGGATGACGCGGCGCGCTGGCGGGCGGAGCCGAGTGATACAGTCGGCGGCTATGGCCGCCGCTGTATCACGGGAGCGCGCTCGCAAAAGCTTTCCTCCATGCGAGCGCCCGCGCATGAAGAAGGAAAGCTTTTGCGAGGAGGAGCCCAGACAGCCGCCGAGGGACCCCAGAAGACAGGTTTCCGGGCCACTCTGTGCAAAACGAACTGCACAGTGGAGGTAAGTATCACATGTTTGTTATTTTTTTTTAACAAAAAACCTGACTTTAGTGACCCTTTAATGTTTGATGGCAGTGCCCTGTAGTCACTAGATTTTGGATTTGAATATTTAATCCTGGTGTATTCTGGGATGGGAGTTAATATACGTAAATCTCCGGAAACCAGCACTTTTTCAGAAGTTTCCTGATAAGGTCCCCAAAAAAAATCGACAAAACAAATTAAATATTTGTTCTTGGCAGCTAGAATTACTATTGCCAAATGTTGGAAGCAGTCTATGGTCCCCCTTGACTATGTGAAGAATAAACTTAACTGGATCATGGTTAATAATGAGGCCTCGTACACACGACCGAGAATCTCGTCGTAAAAGAAACATTGTTTTCCCCGACGAGTTTCTTGTCAGGCTTGTCGAGAAGCTTTCTTTGCGTACACACTGTCAAGACAAAATCTTGTCGTTTTCAAAGGCAGTGACGTACAACACGTACGACGGCACTATAAAGGAGAAGTTCGATTCCACTGGCACCACCCTTGGGGCTGCTTTTGCTAATCTCATGTTACTGCGTGTTAAGTAAAAGTTTGGTAAGAGACGATTCGCGCTTTATAGTCTGTTACAGCGTGACGAATGTGCTATCTCCATTACAAACGCTACTTTTACCGAAGGCGCGCTCCCATCTCATACTTTATTCTGAGTATGCGCGGGTTTCTAAGCATACACACAAACTTGTTTCTCGTCGTAAACCAGTGCGACGAGAACCACGACGAGGAAATTGAGACTCCCGACGAGAAAAAAGAGAACTTGTTCTCTTTTTTTTCTCGTCGAGATCCACAACAGTTTTATCAACGAAAAACATACACACGACCGTTTTCCTTGGCAAAAAGCTCTGCCACCAAGTTTCTTGATGGATTTTGTTGAGGAAAATGGTCGTGTGTACGAGGCCTCACTTACCTGTATCCTTTGCAATTCTACTAAGTAATTTGATGTGACATGGGATCCATATATACAATTTTTATCTACACCTTAAAACACCTCTGACTGACCCTCTTTCTTCTTATTATTTCTCTCTCTCTTCCCTTTCCTCGATCTACTCCCTTTTTTTTCTCTCTTATATTTTTGCTGGTTTGGTTTTTGTTGATAATGGCAAGATGCTTTGACAGAACATGTAGTTCTATGCTGATGATATTAGTAGAACTGTGCACAGGGGTTCCCTCCAGGGCCGTCATTACCATAGGGCAAACAGGGCACGCAGTACTGCTTCCCTTCCCAGTGTTTTAAAATGTACAGCACCCCTGGCTTCCCTTTAGACTAGCACTTCTCCCTTCCTGCCACTGGGTGCTGCTTGTATATAAAAGTGAATTAGAATGTGATTTTATAGCATCCCCAGTTTGATCTTCCAGAGGCTGACTTCTTCCTGCTCCTCAAGGTATGTCACTGTTTGCTAAACTATATTGTAAATAGAAGTTTTCTGTAGAGTGTGCCCAAAGTCTTTATAATATTTGATGATTCACTGCAGGCCTGGTCTGTGTTTTAAAAAGTTCATGTATTTTACACATGGCATGGCATGGGGTCACAGCACCGTCTGTCCATTCTGCTTTACCACCATGGGACCCCAGGCCATGTCATGTGTAAAATACAGGAACTCTTTAAATCACAGACCAGACCTGCAGTCCGGGCTGAGTAAGGCCTCAGAGCACATGGCATTACTGTCTGTATCTAACTGCTTGATGGGCTTATTTTGGGCCTGGCTGGTTCACATGTATGTGTTTCAGTGGCCCACATTTGCGCAGGCACAGCAGCCGATTCATTTGAATGGGCCGCCATGCCTGCGTTTTCCTGCAAAGAAAGGCGCATGCCTCATGTAATAGGCTGCACACACGGCACACCTATGCCCATCAAGCAATGAAAAAAAGCACTGTCTGTCCATTCTGCTGTCTGCTGTGACTTATCTGCAGTTCCCGCACTGTCAAACTTGCTGCATTTTTAGAAGTTTAGGTCACGCTTTTAAAAACACAGTGCGTTTGTGTGTGCAAGAACTGCAGGTAAGTAGCATGGTGCAAAAGCAGAATGGATTTCAAGGCAACTGTATTTTTAAAATGCTGAATGCACCTTTTTTCTGCAGGAAACAAAGGCATGGCAGCCCATTCAAATCAATGGGCTGCTGTGCCTGCACAAATGAGGGCCACCAAAACACATACATGTGAACCAGCCAGACCCAAAATAAGCTGGAGGGGGGCCCAAAAAAAATGTTGCCCAGGGCCCAAACCATATTAAAGACGGCCCTGGTGTGATCAGGGTGGCTTCATCCCGGGCAGGTCAACTAGAATGAATATACGTAGACTGTTTCATAACTTGTCCTATGTACATGACTGCCTCCCGACACGGGTCGTGGTGTCATTGGACACTTGTAAGGCCTTTGACAGTGTGGAATGGCCATACCTGTTCCGGGTCTTGCAAATGTATGGTTTTGGCCCTCGTATGGTTGCCTGGATTAGACTCCTCTATACCATGCCGCTTGCTCGTATTCGTATCAACTCACAAATTACAGAGACCTTCCGAATTACTAGGGGAACCAGACAGGGGTGTCCGTTGTCACCCCTGCTTTTCGCCCTGGCCATGGAACCTCTCGCTATCAAGATACGCATCTCCCCGCTACTTAAGGGGTTGCCTATCAATGGTATAGAGGAGCGAATCTCGCTGTATGCTGACGATACACTGGTGTATTTGGCAGATGCCCAGGACTCACTAGCTAATGTGTTAAAAATGGTGTCTGACTTTGGGGACTTCTCGGGATTCAGAGTGAATTGGGAGAAATCTATAATCTACCCCATAGATCAATCACCCACCCCTCAAATTCATTCAGACTCTAAATTGTTAGTGGCCACCTCGTTTAGATATTTGGCAGTAGTGGTTCAGATGCCACTGTCCCTGTACATTACCAACAATCTGAGCCCTGTGCTGCTACAGCTGCAGTCTCAGACTAAGCAGTGGAAAGACTTACCTCTGGATCTGATGGGAAGAGCCAATGTTTTAAAGATGATATACCTACCTAAGTTACTGTATGTCCTAGCTAATGCCCCATGCAAAATCCCAAAAGCATTGTTTAGGAGCATTGACTCGATCTGTATAACATTTCTGTGGAATGGTAAGGCCCCTAGAATAGCTCTGGAAACACTTAGACTACCCTCTCATTTGGCAGGACTGGCTTTCCCTGACTTCTACCTTTATTACCAAGCTTCCCAACTGGTGAATATTCATGACTGGATACACCCTGACCCCAATAATGCGTGCACCACCACTGAAGGGGCTATGGTCACTTTGTTTGAGACACTACACAACATTATATACCGTGGGCGCACCCCCCCCAGGACCGGGACTGACTGTACTGCAGACGTCACTATCCCTGTTTAAAACAGTGACTCTCAAACATGCCCCGGGTTCCTGGGTGACTTCTCCCAATAATCCGCTATGGTTCAACACGTCACTTCCAGAATTTAATTCTTTACCTGACCCTCAGAGATGGATATCCAAGGGGATTAAGTACCTATGCCACCTATATACCGCAGAAGGCCTTAAATCCTTTTCCCAGTTGAAAGATGACTTTAATCTTCCCCCCAACTATTTATTCTTTTATTACCAGCTAAGACATGCCGCGCGAGCCCAGTTTGGTTCCTTGGATAGTCCACTTGCGATTCCTGACCTAGAAAAGCTTTTGCGTTCCCTGGACAGAACGAAACTCATCTCTAACTATTATTTGGCCTTAACGGTGAACTCTAATCCTAGATTTAAGGCAGCGCAGAGCAAATGGGAATCCTTAGACATTATGACGGAAGATGACTGGACTGAGTTCTGTGACACTTTTAAGTCATCTGTTATAGCCTCCAGAGACAGGGTGATTCAACTAAAGATTTTCCACCAATCACACTTGACCCCGGCCAGGATGCACAGAATGGGTATACTGACCTCGGCGGATTGTTTCCGCGGCTGCGGGCAGGTGGCTGATTTTATCCATTGCTTTTGGAATTGCCCCATTGTAGAAGACTTCTGGAGAAGTATAGGATCCTTCCTCTCTTCCGCCTTGGGGCTCCCCAATATACTGGACCCCAAAAACTGTCTGCTGGGGGGTCTTTGGTGATCTCGCCGTTCCCTCCCAGGTCAAAAAATTACTTTGAATCCTATATTTCTATGCTAAGAAATCCATCCTCTTGACCTGGAAGGGAGCGGCGACCCCGACAAGGAGCCTATGGTTAAAACTAGTTAATGACGCCCTCCCGCTCTACAAGCTTACCTTTGAAATTAGAAAAAGAAACAAGTCATTCGATAAGATCTGGGGCAGGTGGCTGGCTAGCCCCCTGACCCTATCTCCTACACAGCCGTAAAAATGATGTCCCTGGTTCCCTCTCTTTACTGGTTTCTTCCCACTCCTCCTTCCCTCCCTTTGACCCCCCCCCCTCTTTTGTTCCTTTCGCCTTAATTTTTTTTCCCTGTGACATAGTATTGACCTAATATTACATGTCAAAGTAGCTTGATGGGACAATACGCAAACGATTCTTCTCGATGATTGGAGCTATATTTCTTGACTCTACAGTTGACTTGCATTTTTCATGTTGTATTGTAATTATTATTGGTATTCCCACCAAGCACATCTTATGTTGAGATTTCTCTGTTTAATTCAAGGGTCTTGTGTTTATAAACATTTTGAAGGAAAGTTACTTTGTGTTGATGCTCAATTTCACCTCTGTTTACATTATTGTTCATTGATTGTGCCTTAGCGCTCGTTCACACTACCGCGACTTGGGATCCGACTTGTGTCGCTCCAAGTCGCACGACATGAGAAATTACATTGAAGTGAATGAGAGCCGTCTTAATGTACATTACTGAAGTCGCTCCGACTTCAGAAAAGGTTCCTGCGCTACTTCAAGGCGACTTCTAGGCAACTTGTACCCATTGATTTCAATGGAAGTTGCCTCCAAAGTCGGATCACTGTCTTAACTGAAGCAACAATACAGGAAGATAACATACATTTCTCAGGCAAACCCCTCCCTCCCACAGAGCTGATTATTTTTTGATTGGCCACTGGCAAAGTAGCTTGTCCTGAAGGCGACTTGAAGTTGCGTTGTAAGTCGATCCAAGGCGCGCTGAAGTCGTCTCGCAAGGTTTTGCTGGAAGTTGTGTTGCCCCTGTGTGAAGCGGCACTTACAAGACATTGTTACTTCAATAAAAATATTGAAAAGTAAACTACATATATATAAAAAAACTGTATTTTTTATTTTATTTTGTCGGGCCTTGATCTGATTGTCCTTACCACCTTGACCTCCAGTATGGCTGCATCATAGCTTTATCAAGACCTCTGATCAAAACAAATGCTGATTGAACAATGAAGAAGCAGCAGAACACTCCTGGGGTTATCCCCTTGTGCTCTTGTCCTGTCAACATGCTTCAAGTAAACATGTATACTACAGCACAAACTCAGAGTGTGACTCATTCCTTTTGCACATGGGACTACAGAAGGCTGATTGCAAGACTGAATTCAGATAGTTAAACTAGTTGTATTTAGAATACATTAGAATTCTTTTTTTTTTTTGGAATAGAAACAAAAAAATAAAAATGTTTTGACAATAAACAAAATATTAAAAAAAAAAAAATATTTTCTGCTATAAAGCATATTCAATAAAAAATAAAATAAATAAAATATGTTTTTGATAAAAAAAATCCCAATAAGTGTATATTGATTTGTCTGCTTATAGCGTCTACAAACTACGATATATATTGTGACAGAACGAGGCTCTGTCACTATGAAAAGGAATGGAATAGAGTTTGCGTGTCAGGCTACAGAGCAGTTATTTTGAGAGGAGAAATCTGCTCTGGCAGCTTTCTTTGGGTTTTGCTATCTTCAGATGGGCCTCTGTAGTTTGGAGATCCTTTAGAGACTTGGGTGGGACAGGATTTCCAACCCTGTGTCCGGGTCTTGTGGACAGCCAGCAGGGTGTGTGCCCAGGTGCACACAGCCCATATAACGAGGGACTGGTGAGAACAATGATTGGAGGACGATGGAGTATGTGCAGCATGTTAATGGCCCATACACACGATCCGAAAATCGTACGATCCATCATCGGACGATCGTTTTCGTCCGATATTCGGATCGTGTGTATGGGCCATAATGCTGCTGCTGTATGAAGACAGACCTGTGTCTGGAAAGCTGTCTGCCCTGTGTGAGACTACATCCCTGGTGAGGGGAGGACTTTGTGTCTGTCGGACTGGGAAGGTTGGGACGGCTACAAGGGCCTGTGAGACCAGAGAAGGGTCTGGAAAGCTGGGAGAGCCAAGGCGACTAGCAAGTCCAAGTGGGCTGAAGGAAGTAATTTTTAGTATACAGGATTTATATATTGCCAACAGTTTACGCAGCGCTTTACAATAGAAATGGGAGACAGTACAGAATACAATAAAACACAATCTTAGAAGAGTTTACAATCTAATAGGGTGTGGCAAGTTGTATGTAGTGTAATCCTGAACCCTACACTCTGTAAGTAGTGCAGCACTCCCGAACCCTGCACTCTGTGTGTAGCGCACTCCTGAACCCTGCACTAGTCTGTACGTAGCTCACTCCTGAACCATGCACTCTGAAGGTAACTCACTCCTGAACCCTGCACTCTGTACATAGCGAACTTCTGAACCTTGCACTCTGAATGTAATGCACTCCTGAACCTGGCACTCTGAATGTAATGCACTTCTGAACCTTGCACTCTGAATGTAATGCACTCCTGAACCTGGCACTCTGAATGTAATGCACTCCTGAACCCTGCACTCTGAATGTAATGCACTCCTGAACCCTGCACTCTGTATGTAGCACAATCCTGAACCCTGCACTCTCTATGTAGTGCACTCCTGAGCCCTGCACTCTGTACATGGCAGAATCCTGAACGCTGCACTCTGTATGTAACACACTCCTAAACCCTGCACTCTGAATGTAATGTACTCCTGGGCTCTGCGCATAGTGTATGCCCAAACCCTGCACTCTGTATGTAGCACAATTCTGAACCCTGCACTCTGTATCTAGCACAATTCTGAAGCCTGTACTGTGTATGCATTGCACTCCTGAACCCTGAGCTCTGTACTCTGCACAAAGCTCACTCCTGAACTCTGCACTCTGTGTTTAGTGTACTACTCAACCCCGTACATAGCACACTCAACTCTGCACTCTGTACCTAGTGCACTCATGAATCCTGCAATGTGTAAATATCACACCTCTGCATTCTGCACTTTGTATGTAGCACACTGCTCAACTCTGCACTCTATTCACAGTGCACTGCTCAAACCCCACACTTCATGTGTAAGACATTGCTCAACTCTGCACCCTGTACATAGTGTCCCCCTGAACTCTGCAATAAACTATTGAACCCTGTACTCTGTATTTAGCACACACCTGAACTCTGAAGTCTGTATGTAGCACACTGAGGGGGGTGTTGATTATGTTGATGGTTAGCGGTGCAGTAGGGGGCGTAATAGAGTTTCTGCACATATTTTCGGAGTAAAAAAGCCCTGTAGTCTTAGTCCTCATTTAAACTTGTATTTGTAACTGCTACCCCTTCTACTGCATGTACTTGAAGACAAAGCCGCATTTTGTTTTGAGACAGAGTCAGGGGTAGGGTCGAGGGGGGGCGCCATCAGGTAAGTTGTATGGGGCCCTGTGATTTCTAGCAGTGGTCCTACTACCAGTATGTCGCTTTAAAGCGGCTGTCGGTCTGTAGTATAGAGCAGGTGGGTATTAAGTGGTTAGGCAGCATGATTGCACCACTTAAATTGTCAGCAATTTACCTCTAGTAGTAATAATCCATTGTTACACATATGACATAATTGCTCTGTATGGAGTGAGGTACAGGATGCATGTATGAAGGTGCAGTGTAATGAGGCAGGCAGAAAACACACACAGTCCAAGTACAGAAACAAGAATATATTGTAACAGAAGTCCAGCAATACAAAACACACCTGGCGGGAAGGTAATCAGACCGGGAATACTCACAAGTTGTAACAGCAAAGCGGCAGTAGTATGGTGAATCAGAGGTGCCGACAGCGTCTGTCTCGAGGGGTGGAATGCGGTCTCATACCTCCCAACTTTTTTAAATGGGAACGAGGGACACCTTTTAGCAAAAGAATGTAGGCATAGGACCCACACCAAGCCACTTCCCCTTAAATGAAAATTATATCAAAAAGATTAGTTAAACCCACAAGTGCTTTTTTTTAACCACTACTATTACTTTATACTGGCTTTTGACATTTGCAAATGCAGCAATTTAGAAATTAGATGAAAAATGTAGTACTGGGAGACACTTTTTGAAAGATAAATAGTGCATTTTATATACAGCTATATAGATCAGCCCAAAATGAGGGACAAATCAGAAGGAAAGAGGGACAGAGGGACTTTGTTCAAAATCAGGGATGGCTGGGAGCTATGCGGTCTGGCTGGTCTGCCCCCAGACCAGCCTGGAAGGATAACATGTCCCTACAGTTTTCCTACCCCTTTGAAACCATTCCCTGACACTAAGCACTGTCCCTGACAGGTGACCTGTCCCTACTCTAGCCACTCGCAAAATGCATGCCACACCCAGGAGCCATGATCTTAAATAGGCTCTGCCTGACCCAAGATTGCAACCGAATTCACATGGAGTGCCGGCGTCCAATCGCAACTAGGTTCCTCTAGACTTCTTGCAGGTTAGTGACAAGACCCCAACCTAGTAGCTCCCCCCCCCCCCCACTTTTTGTCTATTCTCCCCATGTTGGCAGTGTGTCCACAGTAGCATTTGCAGAGCAGAGCAGAGTAGGACTGCCCATAGAGGGATTACGTTAACGCAATTGACCAGCTTTAACATGTATTGCAATATGTGTGAACTAAAAATCCCTTTTTTTTTGCAAAGTTTGCTAGAAAGGGTATAAAACAGTGTACAGAGGGTTCACCTAGAGTTTCTGATGATAAGCACTGTCCCTGACAGATAGGTGACCTGGCCTTTCCCCTACTCTAAACACTCGTAAAATGTGCACAAAACCTAGGAGCCAGGGTCTTAAATAGACTCTGCCTGACCCAAGATGGCTGCCAAAGTCTAATCCTCCCTGTGGAGAAAATAGACTGTACCTGCCTACATACAAGTAGCATGACGTAGTATATAGTGATCAATCAAACACATTTGGAGCATTAGCAATCAAATGTTAATACATTTTACTTGTGTACCCCGCTACTAAAACGCACCACAAAAAATCCCCTGTATGTGCCCATTGAAAAGATTTAGCAAAAGCTGATAGGGGTACACTAGAACCAACTAGTTCAAATTGTGCTTGGTATTTCTACAGGAATAATGTGCCATAAGAAGACGTTTAAGGTTATTGTATATGGCCAATGGGAAGTCTGAAAAAAATGGACCAATAGTCTTTGAGTTATATTATGGTTACGGCAGGGCCAGCTTGTCAGATTGCCTTAGGCCCCTTTCACATGTCCGCCTCCGTTCGTCCGTTTTTACAAGTCCGTTTACGGACTTGTAATGGACGCCTATGGGGTCGCGTCCGTTAGTGGATGATGCATCCTCTAACGTCCGCAAAGATCCGCGTGAATAAAAACCAGCAGCTACACATACTGCAGCTGCTAGCTTTTAATAAATGGAGACTTACCTGTCCTGTCCCTTGATGTCAGCCCTGCTGCTGATGTTTCCATCAGCTGTTGGGTGCTGCCACCACCATTGCGGGTAAGGGAGCCTGGCAGTGTAGCCTTTCGACTTCATGCCTGGAACCCTACTGCGCATGCACGAGGCCCCACTCCTCTCTCCTATTAGCCCGGCGACCAGGGGAGGAGGGAGCCCCATGGTGACATCACGGCCGCGGTCGGACTCCTGGAAGCGGGAAAGGATACCTGTCAAAGACAGGTATCCTGTCCCCCCTCCCCCCAAAAGGTGCCAATTGTGGCACCAGTGGAGGGGAGGAATCAGATGAGCAGAAGTTCCACTTTAGGGTGGAGCTCCGCTTAAACATTCTTTTTATACCCTCAGGAAATGTAGATTGTTTGGCTGTTATCCTATGCTGCCGATTTAGAACTGAATTCCTTGTGGCTTCCCTATGACAGTGCCAGGGCCCTTGGTGCTACAACTGGGTGGTGCAGGGAGGTGCCCTGAATAACAATTGATCTAATTTTAAACTAAGCATTATCACATGAATTAAATTACACCCTGTATGAGAAGCAATAAAGTTGCAATTGACTCATACACTATTTGAGGATATGTGTTTGCACAAGAAATCTCTGTTACTACAGCCAAAATATTCAAGTTACTGCAGTGCTGACTTCAGAAAGTGCATACTCCTTTTCACCAACTACACTTTTATATAATGCAAATTACAATCAAAACTAAGCATTTCAAAAATTCAAATTTTGCATATTTTAAGCGGAAATATACTTATGTATATACTGTGTGTATATATATATATATATATATATATATATATATATATTAGGGCTGCGGAAATTAACGATTAATTGTTCGATTAATCGTTAATTTCTTTGATCGACTAAAAAAATTTTGATCGACGATCCGCGGAGTGAGCTCTGCGGTCTCGCCGATAGGAAAGACCGCGGCTTCGGCCTAGCTCCGGAGCCGGCGGCCATCTTGGTCCACCCGGCGGCAAGCAAGTAGCGGCGCGCTGACGTCATCATCACCCGCAGCATCCGGCATCCTCCTTCTCCCCCCTCAGCGCCAAGTTCCCCTACATGTAGCTCCGCGCTACTTCCGGGTTTTCCTCGTCGGGTCGGTATGGTGGACTGGTGGATCAGGAGGCGGCAGGGGGGATTGTGCTGGTGGTGGTGCTGCGGGACCTGGCTGGGACACCCAAGATGTGAACAGGAGGCTGAGCCGTGAACAGGTGGAGGGAGAGATGTGCGAGGCAGTGCTGCAGCTGCTGGGGAGAAGGTAATGCTGTGCACAGAGAGCTGTGTATGTGATGTCGGATGAGCTGTATTATATGTCACACTTCTCCCCGTCACACTGCTCCTTCACCTGACACACTGCTCCCCGACCTGACACACTGCCCCCCCCCCAGAACTGCTCCCCACCTGTCACACTGCCCCCCCCTTTGACAAACTGCTCCCCCCCACCTGTCACACTGCTCCCCTGGCTGTGTCTACCCCCCCTACCGCCCCTGGCTGTGTCTAACCCCCTCCCTACCGCCCCTGGCTGTGTCTAACCCCCCTACTGCCCCTGGCTGTGTCTAACCCCCCCCCCTACCGCCCCTGGCTGTGTCTAACCCCCCTACCGCCCCTGGCTGTGTCTAACCCCCCTACCGCCCCTGGCTGTGTCTAACCCCCCCTACCGCCCCTGGCTGTGTCTAACCCCCCCTACCGCCCCTGGCTGTGTCTACCACCACCCCTGGCTGTGTCTAACCCCCCTACCACCACCCCTGGCTGTGTCTAACCCCCCTACCACCACCCCTGGCTGTGTCTAACCCCCCCTACCACCCCTGGCTGTGTCTAACCCCCCCTACCACCCGGCTGTGTCTAACCCTCCCTACCACCCCTGCCTGTGTTTAACCCCCCCACCACCCTGCCCTGTGTCTAACCCCCTCCCTACCACCCCTGGCTATGTCTAACATGCCTACCACCCCTGTCTCCTGTGTAACACCCCTACAAACCCTGTGTCTTACCCCCTCTTTAGCACCCCTCTGAGAAGCACGCGGCGGCGGCGGAATGGCAGAGCCTGCTGCATCCAGGCAACACAACGTTCACAGGGGAGTCGGGGATAGAGAGTGTGACAGACAGCCCAGCCGACAGTGACAGGTGATGGTGGCAGAGGGGGATACGATGGAGGTAGGGGGTGATGGTGGCACCGCAGGAGGAGATTGGAGGCAGGGGAGATTGTGGCACCGCAGAGGGGTGTGAAGGCAGCTGGTGCTGGTGGCAGAGGGGATAGAGGCAGGAGGTGATGTGACTAAATCATTTGCCCTTATTATATTGAAATTATGTTTTTTTACCTTAATGTCTATTACATTTTATTTAGTAACTTTTGCGAAATGCCAGTAAAAACGTGGCTGTGCCAGTAAATTTCGGATGTCGTGAAAGTAAATTTCAATCTGGTAGGTTGGCAACATTGGGGGGGCCCTTCATGGTTTCATGCATCGGGGCCCTGAAGGTTCTAGTTACGCCACTGCGCCCGCCTGCTTGCATCGTGCACGTGTCAGTGTCAGCTACTCTGCGGACGGGTCCTCCTGCCTTAAGAAGGTAAGAGAGGACAACCATCATGTATAGCATGCGGGCAGATGTGTATATTACAGCATGGGGGCAGATGTGTATATTACAGCATGGGGGCAGATGCTGTAATATACACATCTGCTCCCATACTGCAAGAATATACACATCTGCCCCCATGCTGCCCCCACCACATTTACCACTGACTAATGCAGAGTTGCAATGCAAGGAGATCAGCTAAAAGTAGTTGTATCTGTATGTGCGTTAATTAATCGAAATTAGTCGATTAATCGATTAAAAAAAAAAACGATTAATCGAACACAAAAATTTTAATCAGTCACAGCCCTAATATATATATATATATTATACTGTATATACAACAAGAAGAATGCATGCTGCTTCCTATCATCAGCAATGCAGGATTCTTGCACCCATTAAGTGTTTTCCATTTCACTATCTGATCTTTTTCTAAGGCCTGCACTCCTTTACCTATTTATAATCCTTTGCAGAAGAAAAACTCCTGATTCCCATCAGCAGTGTTAGGCCTCGTTCACATTGGCAGTGTCAACTCTGCAATTTCAGGACATTTCAAAAAGCATATAGCAGGTAATCACTTTTTTAAAATTGTGCTATTCACATTTAGCATTTACCTGCATTTACTGTAGGTGTGAAACAATATTAGAAGATCACCTTCAGAAGGAAGGAACTTTTGAGACACCATACTAAAATTGACCACCCAAGTATATAAAAATAATATATTTAACAGCTGCATTAAAAAAAAAAAAAAACATGTAGACCAAGGCCATAGTCACCATATAAAGTTTACAAAATGTAATTAAACACCCAACATTAAAATCAATACAGATGTGTGAATATTGGTATATCCTGCTGGTTATAGGCCGACACGTTTCGCAGTCCTCAGCTGCTTCATCAAGGACGCTGCGGGAATGTCACAACATCAAATATAAATATACAAAACCTAGCCTTTGAGGAGCTGTCATACATGGACCTGGATACCAACCCCTCACCAATCCATGGGGGAAGGTAAGCCCACTGGACCAGACAGAGGGGAAGCAGACGCTGCAGCTGGACTGAAAGGCGGCAAAAGCCACAGCCAGCCACCCACCCGAGTACCACGATATATGTTGGTGCAATATTACATCCAAGCCAGGTCCAGGAGCATGCAGCAGCACTAATTTAGTTTCTGTATTTACGTGTGGTCAATTTAGCTGTGTTTAGAGGTATTGACATTTTGTGCATCCAGAGTTTCAACAGACACCCAAACGCAGCGAAGTGTGTGTAAATGGGGCTAAATCAGGAATTTCTAAAAGAAAGGAAAAAGTGACCTTGAAGGCACAACGCTTCATTCAGGCAATCTTCCTACATGTGCTTGCAGGCAGGGCCGCCATCAGGAATTTTGGGGTCCCTTACACAGCTTCAGGCATGGGCCCCCTGAACCGGGGGGGATGCTTCCGCCTGAAATTAAGAAGCGGGGGGGGGGCACTCACGAATTGAGAAGCGGGGGGGCCCTTTACAAAAAGAAGAAATAAAGAAAAATATATATAAAAAGAAAAAAAGAGAGAGAAATGGGTGGTTGCCATCTGGGGCCCCTGGTGACCTCTGGGCCCTTTAATCATCTTTTTTTTTTTTTAATAAAAAGAAATTACAAAAAAAAGGGGGCTTTCCATCCGGGACCTCTGGGCCCTTTAATAAAAATAAACCTCTGGGCCCTTTAATAAAAAAAAAATAAAAATAAAAATAAAAAAAAAAATAATATATATATATATATATATATATATATATATATATATATATATATATATATATATATATATATATATATATATATATATATATATATATATATATATATATATATATATATATATATATATATATATATATATATATATATATATATATATATATATATATATAAAAAAAACATTTATAAAAAAAAACAAGGGGGTTGCCTTCCAGGGCCCTGGGGACCTCTGGGCCTTTTAATAAAAAATAAATAAAATAAATATATAAACAAAAATAAAAAAATATATATAAAAAAGGGGGTTTGACACATGGGGTCCTGGGGACCTCTGAGCTCTTTAAAAAAAAAATCTATATATAAAAAAGAAAAAAGAAATAAAATAATATTAAAAAAATGTAAAAGATTTTAATAAAAAAAGGAGGGTTGTCATCCGGGGGCCCTGGGGACCTCTGGGCCCTGTAATAATAATAATAATAATAATAATAATTTATTTTTGTGTATATATATATATATATAAATAAAAAAATATATAAAAAATGTTTTTTTTTTATAAAAAAGGGGGGTTGTCATCTGGGCCCCTGGGGAACTCCAGACCCGTAAAAAAAATTGGCCCTAAAAATAAAAAATAAATGATGGCGGCCCTGCTTGCAGGCTGTCTTTGCTTTTGCTCCTGTATTCATCCTGAGCTGCATGCAGGCAGCCTACAAATATGATCGTCCAATACTTAGTCAATACAACAATAAATCAATGTTGCAGTGTAATAGTCAAAACTACAGACTACAGACTTCCAGTCATGAACGTCAAGTGTCTAAACGTTCACAGCGTCTCCCTGCAGGGATGTAGTCCCAAGGGAGGGGGCGAGCACGCTGACTGACCCCCAGCCAGAACGGCTCGGATGATGGGGGCAAGCTTACTGAGGAGGAACAGGAAGTGAGAAATTCAGACAAAGAAAAAAAAAACATTTAGAAAGGGAAATCGAAGGAAAAGGTAAGTGAACCAACAATGCACTAGCTTAAAGGAACCTATTTAGAAAATAAAAAACAAACCTTTACAACCCCATTAAAATTAAGGTGCGTGTTATATGCCGATAAATACGGTAACTTTTTGATGATATTCAAATTTTATGAGATGCACTTGTATTTGGACACTTTGTTGTGGCTTTCACACTATATGGGTCCACACGTATCTCTTTGTATATTTTTTATTAATTATGCATGTTTGTGTATTTTATAGATTTAACCACTTGAGGCCCGCACTATAGCCGAATGACGGCTACAGCGCGGACCTGAATATCCAAGCCACCGTCTTTTGACGGCCGCCCCTTTGGGCGTTCCCAGCGCGCACTCCAGAGCGTGCAGCGGGGAAACTCTGTGTTGGTCGTGTCCCGTGTCCCTTGGACACAGCCAATCACAGATCGCGGCGAACGGCCAATCAGAGTGGCCATTTGCTATGCGATCTGTAAACATATGAGATCATCTCTCATTGCCGTTTTACACAGAGACAGCATCCTGTCTCTGGAGAGGAGACCGATCTGTGTCCCTTGTACATAGGGACACAGATCGGTTACCTCCCCCAGTCACCCCCCCTCCCCCCACAGTTAAAACACTATGCAGGGAATACATTTAACCCCTTCCTCACCCCCTAGTGTTAACCCCTTCAATGCCAGTCACATTTATACAGTAATTAGTGCATATTTATAGCACTGATCGCAGTATAAATGTGAATGGCGCCAAAAATGTGTCAAAAGTGTGCGATGTGTCCGCCATGACGTCGCAGTCCCAATAAAAAAATCACAGATCGCGGCCATTTCTAGTAAAAAAAAAAAAAAAAAAAAAATAATAATTCTGTCCCCTATTTTGTAGGCGCTATAACTTTTGCGCAAACCAGCCGCTTATTGCGATTTTTTTTTTTTTTTTTTTTTACCAAAAATATGTAGAAGAATACGTATCGCCTAGACTGAGAACATTTTTTTAAATTGGGATATTTATTATAGCAACAAGTAAAAAATATTGTATTTTTTTTCAAAATTGTCGCTCTTTTTTGTTTCTAGCGCAAAAAATAAAAAACGCACAGGCGATTTGGGAGCCACGTCGCACGACCACGCAATTGTCAGTTAAAGCGACACAGTGCCGGAAGCTGAAATTTCACCTGGGCAGGAGGGGGTATATGTGCCCAGTAAGCAAGTGGTTAATAATTATCTTAAACACTGCATAATATATATTGTATTTTTTCATTTGGTATCACAAGTGTGTGCTGGCTGCTTGTACCTGAGTGCAGTCATTTCCATATGTTATGAAAATTATAGTGTTATGTAGCGGTCCTTAGATGTGGTGCATGCGTTAGTTTCCTTTTTTTCACTTTTTATTTCCTTTATTTTAACCTGGTAATCCTGCCATCAACACCATTCCTGTCCTAGAGTGAGCAGCATTGCAATACTATCAGTTTTTGTTCTTGGGTTTAGGTATGTTTTAATACAACCTTAGAAGATTCATGTGTTTCATGGATTTAGCCGCTTGCTCAAAACTTCATATAGCCTGTATATTTGTCTGACACAATACATAGAATTATAATCTCTTATTGCAAATCATAAAACACAATTTTAATAACACATCCGTTGTTACTACATACTGGAAAACCTATTCTTACTACATACTGAGTATAGCTCTAATTATCTGAAACAATAAATATTACTTCTAGTTAGAAAAAACAAATGACAACACCAGTGCTTTAAGTGGACCAAAAGAGGTGCCGGTACTCTATTAGCGCCGGTTCCCCCCCCCCCCCCCCGGGGCAGAACGTTTTTTTTCGCCCCCCCCCCCCCCCCCCGGCTCTAACGCATGAACACATATGCCCAATTACAGGGCGCCATGCCATCAAATGCAGCCACTGTGTCATCAATTGTCACCACTGTGCCATGCCAACAAACGCAACCACTGTGCCATGCCTTTAAATGCAGTCACTGTACCATGCCAATTGTCACCACTGTGCCACCAATTGTCACCACTGTGTCACCAATTGTCACTGTCCAGACATCTATCCACCTCAGAGCCTGTCATTTTAGTAAGACTGCTGGGACTTGTAGTTCTCAATCTTCTCCTGGGGCTCATGGAGATTGGAGAACTACAAGTCCCAGCAGGTTATACATACAATAAGGCTCTGAGGTGGATGGGTGCTGATGGCGGACACTCTGATGTAAGGAGGTGCTGATGGGGGACACTCTGATGTAAGGAGGTGCTGATGGGGACACTCTGATGTAAGGAGGTGCTGATGGGGGACACTCTGATGTAAGGAGGTGCTGATGGCGGACACTCTGATGTAAGGAGGTGCTGATGGGGGACACTCTGATGTAAGGAGGTGCTGATGGGGACACTCTGATGTAAGGAGGTGCTGATGGCGGACACTCTGATGTAAGGAGGTGCTGATGGGGGACACTCTGATGTAAGGAGGTGCTGATGGGGACACTCTGATGTAAGGAGGTGCTGATGGCAGACACTCTGATGTAAGGAGGTGCTGATGGCGGACACTCTGATGTAAGGAGGTGCTGATGGGGGACACTCTGATGTAAGGAGGTGCTGATGGGGACACTCTGGTGTAAGGAGGTGCTGATGGCGGACACTCTGATGTAAGGAGGTGCTGATGGGGGACACTCTGATGTAAGGAGGTGCTGATGGGGACACTCTGATGTAAGGAGGTGCTGATGGCAGACACTCTGATGTAAGGAGGTGCTGATGGCGGACACTCTGATCATCAGAGTGTCCGCCATCAGCACCTCCTTACATCAGAGTGTCCGCCATCAGCACCTCCTTACATCAGAGTGTCCGCCATCAGCACCTCCTTACATCAGAGTGTCCCCATCAGCACCTCCTTACATCAGAGTGTCCCCCATCAGCACCTCCTTACATCAGAGTGTCCCCCATCAGCACCTCCTTACATCAGAGTGTCCGCCATCAGCACCTCCTTACATCAGAGTGTCCCCCATCAGCACCTCCTTACACCAGAGTGTCCCATCAGCACCTCCTTACATCAGAGTGTCCCCCATCAGCACCTCCTTACATCAGAGTGTCCCCCATCAGCACCTCCTTACATCAGAGTGTCCCCCATCAGCACCTCCTTACATCAGAGTGTCCCCCATCAGCACCTCCTTACATCAGAGTGTCCGCCATCAGCACCTCCTTACATCAGAGTGTCCGCCATCAGCACCTCCTTACATCAGAGTGTCCGCTATCAGCACCTACTTATATCAGAGTGTCCCCCCCATCAGCACCTCCTTACATCAGAGTGTCCGCCATCAGCACCTCCTTACATCAGAGTGTCCCCATCAGCACCTCCTTACATCAGAGTGTCCCCATCAGCACCTCCTTACATCAGAGTGTCCCCATCAGCACCTCCTTACATCAGAGTGTCCGCCATCAGCACCTCCTTACATCAGAGTGTCCCCCATCAGCACCTCCTTACATCAGTGTCCCCATCAGCACCTCCTTACATCAGAGTGTCCCCATCAGCACCTCCTTACATCAGGAGTGTCCCCCATCAGCACCTCCTTACATCAGACCAGAGTGTGTGTCCCCATCAGCAGCCCTCTTCCCTGTCTTCCCTCTCCTCCCCCTCACACGTGTACAGTGTAGTGTGTACTCATTGCAGTAGTACTCACAGTTCTGAAGGCAGTTCTGATTCTGAAGGCAGTTCTTCCTCTCCTCTCCTCTCTCCACGGTAACAGTTCTGGCGCGCGCGCTGATACATGTCCCGCCCCCCTCCTCTAGTCCAGCTTGTGTGACAGACAGCACACTGGCTCTATCACACGAGCTAGGAGGAGGAGGAGGGCGGGACATGTATCACAGCGCGGCGTGCCCTTTTTTTTCCATGGCCGCGGGCTGCCGCTCCCCTGAAAGTGCCGCCTGGTGCTGCGTTCCGGTACGGGAAACGCACGTACTGGGGGCACTGAGAGGTGCTGGTACTCTCCAGGGCCATTTTTGGAAGTGGCGGTACTGAGTACCGCCGCGTTCCGGCCCAGTTAAAGCACTGGACAACACATATTCTTAGGCTGTTTTCACACAGAGCATTTTCAGCTCGTAAAACCCTCATCTCAACAGTTCAAAAACGGCCAACAAGCAAAATTCTATCCATTTAAATGACCCCTGTTCACATCTGAGCGTTCTGTCGCCTGAAGCACAACACCTGAAGCTCAAAAAACTTGCATTGAAATCAATGGGTACAAGTTGCCTACAAGTTGCTTGGAAGTCAGATTGAAGTAGTACAGGTACCATTTCTGAAGTCGCAGCGACTTCAGTAGTGTGCATTAAAGCGGAGCTCCACCCAGGAAAACAACATTTTCCCATGTTGTTTAAAAAAAAAAAAAAAAAAAAAAAAAACCTGAAAAATAAAAAAAAATACTCACCCGAAATACCTGTTGCTATGCGGAAGTCCGTAATCTGCCTCACCTGCACCGCGGTCCGATTTCTTCTTCTCCTTCTCCTTGTGAATGGGGCACGCTGCTTTCTGGGAACTGTGTGTGTTCTCAGAGAGCAGCGCGCCCATTCACAAGCCACCGTACGGCTTCACTGCCTGTTTCCCATAGTGTGGATGGCGGCGCGGGACCCGGAGCGATCGTGGGACCGGCATCGGGGGGGCCCATCAGCGCGGGCAAGTAGGACAAGGTAAGTGTCCTTATTTAAAGTCAGCAGCTACACTGTTAGTAGCTGCTGACTTTAAAAAAAAAAAACATTTGCGGCTGGAGCTCCGCTTTAAGAGGGCTCCCATTCACTTCCATTCATTTTCTCGACCGCGCGACCAGTGTGAACCAGCTCTTAGAATCAAATGTGGAGTATTGACATATACCCCAGTTGACGTCCATTAAGGGCGCACGGGCGCCGTCCCCTCACTCCAGCCACCCCCCTCTGTTTATAATGGATAGATTCATGCATTGCATGAATCTATCCATGGCCGCTGTAGCCATCCTCTATTCAGGCGTCCGGACCTTTTCAGACACCAAGCGCCTGAATTCCAGCGGCGGAGGGGTGTTTTTGAAGCACCTAATTAGAGCCATAGTCTCGAAAATGTTAAAAGCATTGCTCTCACAGTTAACCCAGGTGTGTTACAAAATGCAAATGAATATTTGCTTTCCTAACACTGAACCGCCTCTCACAGTGGAACTATTTGATGGGCACAGTGACAGCATTTGATGGGCACAGTGGCAGCATTTAATAGGGCACAGTGGCTGCTTTTGATGGGCACAGTGGCAGCATTTAATAGGGCACAGTGGCTGCTTTTGATGGGCACAGTGGCTGCGATTGATGGGCACAGTGAAGCTGCAATTGATAGGCACAGTGAGGGTGCAATTTGCTTGCACCCCCTCAAAAAATGTGTGCTACCAGTGTTGATTTACAATTTGCACAGTGCGCTTTATTTAGAGACACTATCAATCAGATGATGGTGTAATGCCGCGTACGCACGATCGGACATTCCGACAACAAAACCGTGAATTTTTTTCCGACGGAATGTTGGCTCAAACTTGTGTTGCATACACACGATCACACAAATGTTGTCGGAAATTCCGAACATCAAGAACGCGGTCACGTACAACACTACGACGAGCCGAGAAAAATGAAGTTCAATGATTCCAAGCATGCGTCGAATTGATTCCGATCATGCGTAGGATTTTTTTGCGTCGGAATTGCATACAGACGATCAGAATTTCCGACAAGAACTTTTGTTGTCGGAAAAATTGAGAACCAGCTCTCAAACATTTGTTGTTGGAAGTTCCGACAGCAAATGTCCAATGGAGCATACACACGGAATATCCGACCAAAAGCTCACATCGAACATTTGTTGTCAGAAATTCCGATTGTGTGTACGCGGCATTAGAGTTTTTTGTATATGCTAGTCACAATTTATTTTGTATATCACAGTATGTTGATATGTCAATACTCAACATTTGATTTTAGTGCTGGCTGCTATTGTTTATTTATGTTTATAGAGCAGTATTTTTATATTAATTCCTTACATCTTTACAATCAGTTAACAGAATTGAGGTAAAAATGTATACACTGCACACACTGGAAAAAAAAAAATTGTACAAAATTGATTATTGCGCAATTGACACAATTTTCACTTATATAGGGGGAACACGTATGAAGGCACCGGCTCACCACATGCATTTTTGTGAATTTATGTATGCTAATTGAATTTTTAGTCGGTATTAGGTTTATGTTTACATTTTTTACACTTGTATATAAATGCAATATTTTGATTATACTATTATTGCCATTTACTTGCCCCCTTTTGTTGCCTATTTTTAGGATTTATTTCTTGATGTATGCATTGAGGTGATTTACTAAAACTGCTGCACACAGAATGTGGTGTAGCAGTGCATAGTAACCAATCATCTTCTGGGTTTTATTGACAAAGCTTAATTGAACAAGCTGAAGTTAGAAGCTGATTGGTTACTATGCATAGTTGCACCAAATTCTGTATTAAGCACCTGGTGAGCACTAGACACACCTTTTATCGTGCTTCCCTTAAATAAGCTGCAGCATATCCACTCTGTAATGCCTATTTCATGTGGTTCTGCCTGGCTGCTACTCATTTCTTTCCACAACTTCCTGGATCCCCTGCATGCTTTGCAGCTTCTCTTCTGCTGTTTACTTTCACTTTCTTAGAACTATATATCCCATGGTACCTTACTGACTGCAAGCAGAGATTCCCATACTGACTCTGCCTCCTGAAACTCCTCCTCTAAGAACCTCTGTAGTTCATTAGGTACTAGGTTATGTGAAACGTTTGACACATGCAGTGGATATTCACAGGGCATAGTGAATACGTGTCACAGAGTAGGGATGGGCCGAATGACTCCCTGTTCGGTTCACACCAGAATTTTCGAACATCGCAAACGTTTCGAATATGGAACCCCATTGAAGTATATGGGACCCAAACTGGGAAAATAAAAAGTGCCCATTTTGAAGGCTTATATGCAAGTAATTGGGCATACAATGGTTATGGGGATCTGGGTACTAACCTGGGGGACATGTATCAATGAAAAAAAGTTTGTACCAAACTTTATTGAACGTCATTCAAATGACTAGTGATTTATTAATGATTAAAATGAAAGCATAAAAAATTGTTGCTGCAGCAATAATTGCATTTATAAAGCCAAAAAAAATAAAAATAAATTCCTGCAAGCTTTCTTTATTTTGTAAGCAACGGCTTGCGCAGCCAGTCTGTAGTGCACTGGGAAGGAGATTTTTTGGATAAATTCTGGTGTCTCTTCGACAGACTTTGGATAGAAGTGCGAAAAAATTTGTCTTTGGGTGTTGGTAGCGCCTTCACACTGTACCTATTGAGGTACTCTTGATGAAAGCAAGAATTGGCCTTGTTGTCAAAAATTGTAATGATATGCACCTGTCAAACAGGTAATAAAGATGTGGAAATTTGTAAGTGGCACTTTGATTAGTGGAAAGTGGTGGTTGGTGCACCTTAACTTGAGTTCTCACTACACAGATACACTCCATTGATACACTATAACAGGGGTCTCCAAACTATGGCCCTCCAGTTGTTCAGGAACTACAATTCCAATCATGCCTAGACATGTCTGTGAATGGCAGAGTTTTACAATGCCTCATGGGAAGTGTAGTTCCGCAACAGCTGGAGGACCGGAGTTTGGAGATTCCTGCAGTATAATATACTGCAGTAAAACTGCACTGACTCATTGCAATATACTGTGTCAAACATGCAGCAACGCACAGAAATATGCAGCGTTAAACGCGCACTAATGCACAGAAATATACTACGTTAAATGGCACGTAACGCACTGAAATATGCTATGTTAAACTTGCAGTAATGCACTGAACTATACTGCTTTAAACGGAAGGTAAAGCACTTAAATATATGGCGTTAAACTTGCAGTAACGCACTGAAATATATTGCGTTAAATGCAATGTAACGCACTGAAAGATACGGCATTAAACTTGCAGTAATGCACTGAACTATACTGTGTTAAACGGAAGGTAAGGCACTGAAATATATGACATTAAACTTGCTGTAAAGCACTGAAATATAGTGCATTAAACTTACAGTAATTCGCTGAAATATACTGTGTTAAACGGCACATAATGCACAGAAATATATGGCGTTAAACGTACATTAACGCACTGAACTATACTGCAGTAAACCTACCCTGACAAATAAAACTGACACTAACATAAAAATAAATAGTCACTACACTCAAACTGACTGAACTGACACTAGATTCATACTAATGTAAAGATGAATGGTCGTACTACACTCACACTGAACTATCACTAGATTCCACTAAATTGATATTCTACACTGACAATAGAATCAGAATAGCACAATATAGCACTCTAACTGTCTAGTACAGTGGTTCTCAACCAGGGGGCCAGGACCCCCTTGGGTGTCGAATGATGATTTGCCAGGGGTCACTGAATGCTGGGCTGTTCCTGAAGCCTTCACCGCTCTCCCAGCTTTTTCAAGGTCACCCAGCAGGGCTGCTCCTGTAGCCCACAGCCGCCCACGCACCCTCTTTGCAGCTGCCCATTCAGTTCACGGCATGGCTGGGGGGCAGAGACTAGAGGTCAGCGGATTGGTGAGGAATGTGAAGTGAGACGGGCTGAAAGAGACCCTACCTCCTGATTTCGGCATAGGTGTCACTGCTGCGAGACACCACAGAGCTGGAGACACAGTGAAGCCGGAGACACAATGAGTAATTATACCTGTGATTAGAGTTGCCATTAAAAGTCCCCACTATAGTTCTCAGATCAGCAGATGACCTTGATCAAGAGCACCCAAGTTGGCTGATCAGAACTCCCCCCAGCACTGCCACTGATCGCACCCTCCACCAGCACTGCCACTTAACCCACCCCCCCCCCCCCCCCACCAAGGAGTAAGAGAAGGCATAAAAAGAAAATACATTGAAGGAAGAGGAAAAGAGGGGGAGGAACAAAGAAAAAGGTAGAGAAAGAATAAGAGAACAAGAAAGATGACTAGAGAGGGATGGGGGAAAAAAATAAGAAATTAAGAAAGAGAGTGATAAAAGGGAAAGTAAGGAGAACAAAGAGAGAGGTACGTTCTAATTAACTGTCTTGCCTTGGGTGCTGACAACCCACGCTAAGAAAATTCTACTGTTAGGGGTCCCCACAACTTGGGAAATTTTATCAAAGGGTCACAGTACTAGAAAGGTTGAGAACCACTGGTCTAGTAGCACTGAACAGAGCCCTGTTCTATCTCTCTCTCCACACTAAAAATGGCCGCTATTGAAAAAATACTTTTCCAGTGTGGGGAGGGACTAAGAGCAATGAGCCATGATTGGATAGAGTAATCATGACTTTCTCCAATCATGGCTCTGACAGTGCTCTGTGCCCTGATTGGGCAAAGTGTTCATTGCTTCAGCCAATCAGGGATTCCAATGCACTGTGTGGTGATGCAGGGCATTGTGGTCATTCGGCGGGCCAAACAAACGGCCGAGCACCCCGATAATTCTGGTATTGGTCGAACATGCGAACAGCCAATGTTCAACCCAAATTCATGCTCGGGCCGAACCATTTGCCCATCCCTATGACAGAGTTGACTGGGGTCCGATACATGTCTGTTCACCAGTTAAGGTGCAATTCAGGTCCAAATTTTTGTCTAAATTCGCACCTGAACCGGACCCAAACATGAACATGGCTCTTTTGCTATCGGGTCCCACGCTGAGCTGCCAGAGGTGGCTTTAGTATGTAGGCAGGTGCAGGAGAGGCAGCTGACAACGGAAGCTCCATAGTAAGTCTATGGATGACGTCACTTTCCAGGCATTTCACAGCCGTTGTCAGCTGTCTCCTGCACACAGCATCCGCCACTGGAAATCGGACCAGATCATTTGAACATACTCTGCACTCCACATTCTTGTAGGTTGGGTGGAGGGGGTGTGGTGGTTGAACAGACTTTGCACTCCACTCTCAGACAATTTGAGCAGGGGGATATGGTGGCGGAGCGCTGTTTAGTGCAACACAATGTACCCACGGTCATTATGCAAGTTTCCCATGAACTTCTATTATGTCCTGTGTTTTTGGTGCATTTTCTGATGCAGCATGTAAGACTGTTAGAAAATGCACTAAAAACATGGGACATTATAGAAGTCTATGGGAAACCATCAGTAATCGTGAGCACAACAAACACAGGTGCAATGTGCTTTACCCGCGTTGTGGCCAATCTGCAGTGGAGCACAGTAAAAGCGCCCTAATTCATGTATTCAGTACTTGTTATCCTAATGCTCCCATTGCTAATTCTTCTGTCACAAAATACTAGGCGTCAGCTGGTGTTGAAGCTTAAAAAGGTCATGACAGCATCCCCTCCATCATGTGCAAGTTTGTAGGCTTATTAATTGGCTTGTCGCTAGAGCACTGCATGATAAGGAATGGCCGTAGACTTCCCCATAATCAAAAACACTGGCTATTTTATTATGGGTATGATGAAAGAGGGGACAGGAGTGTGCACTGTACAAGGAGAATATAACTCAAGGGTGTGGGCTTTAAAATGATGACAGGGTCTCTTTAAACATTAACAATATTCAGTACATGGTACATGGTGGCTAAACCTGGTGGCCTGCATACCACTTTCCTGCAGGTTAGTTGGAGGGGTTGTGGAGGTTGAGCAGACTTTGCACTCCACTCTCAGACAATTTGAGCAGGGGGGTATGGCGGCTGAGCAGACTTCGCACTCCACTTTCCTACATGTTGAGCAGGTGGGTATGGCGGCTGAGTAGATTTTGCACTCCGCTCTCCTACAGGTTGGACGGAGGGGGTGTAGCAGCTGAGAAGACTTTGCACTCCACTCTCCTACAGGTTGGGTGAAGGGGGTATAGCAACTGAGCAGACTCTACACTCCATTCTCCTACAAGTTGGGGGGGGGCATGAGAGCTGCACAGACTAGGCCCCTTTGGGCATGTAATGCGTCAATCCACTATTATGTGATGTTTACCATGTGTGTTTTGCAATAAAGCCAGTAAAGAGAGCCATCCAGGGTTGTTTTTTTATCTAGATTAAGTGGCAGATGAGCTGGGCTGGAACCTTAGTGGAACCAGTGATTATCCAGTGATAAACAGGTGTAGGAGCGGTAACCTAATGCAGTGCAATTTTAATTTCGATTTTCAAACTAACCTTCGCACAAATATTCTTGTGAATATTCGTAAGAAAATTCTCAGTACATTCTATGACCTCACAAATATCATTCAAAAGTAATTCAAAAATTTGTTTGCTTTTAACGGTTTAGTTTGGAATTAACTGGCTTTCCTGAATGAAAAAAGCACATATACTGTTCGAAATTCATTTGTGCAAGAAAAATGTTCTTCTTTGAAGTTGCTTGTCAATGCGATTGAAAAGAAAACTTTGACTTGACCCCACTAACAATTGGAAAACTGAACAAATGAAACAAAAGGTTTCAAACAAAATTTGACTAGTGTATGGCCAGCTTTAGTAGACACAGGGAACCTTTCATAGTAAGCATAAAATATTCATCACGCTTTCAATGGAGATGTTAACTGTTTTCAAAATTTGCACAAAATCTATAGAGCTCTTTCATTAAGCTTTAGAAATTCAGCACCAGTATGTCAAATACCTTGTATACATCAATTCAGGTAGACCCTAGACCAGTTTAAGTTTATGCACTCGCATAGTGGTGTTCTTTATGCCTTGACTTCTGCTGCAACTAGTGTTCTGCACTCTACCTGGGGAGGCCTTCTGTGGAACATGAGCATTTTTGAAACATTGTGTGCAGAAAATTTATCGTGCCAATATTTGGTGAAAAAAAGCTGCTACCCAAAAATAATCAATAGATTACAGACATTGGAAAATAGGAACAAGGGTGCGCTAGTAAACTAAAACAAAATTACAAAATAAGTGATCAATTTTGTTTGTGGACCTCAACTGGGATTTACAAGAGCACCAGCATGAGCTAATGCAATCAAGATTAATATATGCAAATATACTTATCTATCTATGGACTTCTAGAACAATTTCCGCACTTTTCCCGCACGTGTTTTCTGTGCTGTATTGTTTTGATGTTTTGCACAGGCTATGCTATTTATGGTGATTTAGTGAGAGGTTTTCACCAACATCTTACTGGATCATCTTAACAAAATTAACCATAGTAGATCACTTATTTTGTAATTGTGTTTTAGTTTACTAGCGCACCCTTGTTCCAATTTTCCAATTTTTGAAACATTGGCAATACACGTGGGGATAGGCAACTGCAACGTTTTCAACCCTAGCTGTTCACACTAAGTTGATGTTAAATGCTAACCCCACCTTTCGCACCATGCTACGCCCTTATTTAAGATCACTTTTCAGAAGAGTGGTAGTCCATGCCCTAAATGTATAAACTACAAGTCCCACCTGCCAACGTGGCAGACGGACTTCTAGTTCTCAATGGAATACTAGTGCAGTAATTATTTGATAGTAAAAAAGGTGTGGCGCTGACTCTTACAACTTACAAAATATCAATGTGTGTAATCACTTCTCACGAAGCTTGCAATAATCAAACAAACAAAAATATAATAAATAAAGTGAAGATCAATAAGCCAACTTTCAATAAAATCTTCACAAAGAAAAGAAAGGCCTATCACTGCGATTCCTTTTCTTTGTGAAGATTTTATTAGGAGTTTACTTATTGATTATCATTGCTTTTATTAATTATTTTTATTGTTGTCTGTTTGATTATTGCAAGCTTTTTGAGAAGTGATTCCTCACATTGATATTTTGTAAGTTATTATATGAGTCAGCGCCACACTTTTTTACCACCAATTAATTGAATTTTGAGTGATTTACTCACTTTTAAAGGGGCAGCTCCATTAACACTATTCACCAATTCCCCTGCGTCATTTCTTGTCACTTAAGCACATACAAGTGCAATAATCACCGCACTCATAGTCCATTGACACATCTTCTAGCTGAAATCCGTACCTTGATACTGATATAGAGCTGGATGAAGAGTCTGCAGGAGCCTGGCATTGCACCTGCGATCCAGTTATCCTTGCTGCAATGCTTTGTAGGCTCATTTGCAAAAAAATAATACTGTAAGGCCGCGTACACACGATCAGACATGTCCGATGAAACATGTCCGACGGACCGTTTTCATAGGACCAGGCTGAAGTGGTCTGTTGGTCTGATGTGCGTACACACCATCAGACCAAAATCCCCTCGGACCAGAACGCGGTGACGTAGAACACAACGACGTGATGAAAAAACGAAGTTCCAAGCATGCGTCGACTTGATTCTGAGCATGCGCAGGATTTTGGTCCGATGATTTTGTGTACTAACCATCGAACATGTCCGACGGCACTACTGATGAACTTTTTATAGTCTATGCATTTTAATTGATGATGTTATCATAGTTTATGCACTTTAACCACTTTAGCCCCGGACCATATTGCTGTCCAAAGACCAGAGCACTTTTTGTGAGTTGGCACTGCATCGCTTTAACTGACAATTGCGCGGTCGTGCGACGTGGCTCCCAAACAAAATTGGCGTCCTTTTTTTCCCACAAATAGAGCTTTCTTTTGGTGGTATTTGATCATCTCTGTGGTTTTTATTTTTTGCGCTATAAGCAAAAATAGAGCTACTGTTTTAAAAAAAAGGCAATTTTTTTTACATTTTGCTATAATAAAGATCCCCAAAAAACGCTGATTTTCTGTTCATACAATGTATGAACAGAAGATCAGTGATTTCCCCTAGTGAGTCCACCCCCCCAACTCATACAGTTAGAACACAAATAGGAACACACTTAACCCCTTCCCTGCCCCCTAGTGTTAACCCCATTCACTGCCAGTGGCATTTTTATAGCAATCCAATGCATTTTTATAGCATTGATCGCTATAAAAATGCCAATGGTCCCAAAAATGTGTCAAAAGTGTCCGATGTGTCCGTTATAATATCGCAGTACCGTAAAAAAACGCTGATCGCCGCCATTACTAGTAAAAAAAAAATATTAATAAAAATGCCATAAAACTACCCCCTTTTTTGTAAACGCTATAAATTTTGCGCTAACCAATCAATAAACGCTAATTGTGTTTTTTTTTTAAACGAAAAATATGTAGAAGAATACGTATCGGCCTAAACTGAGGAAAAAAAATGTTTTTTTATATCTTTTTTGGGGATCTTTATTATAGCAAAATGTAAAAAAATTGCCTTTTTTTTAAAACAGTCGCTCTATTTTTGTTTATAGCGCAACTGAAGCCATAGTCCAGTCTAAATAATGTGTCCGGGTTTCAGGCAGTCTGAAACCCGGACACATAATTCCAAACCCGAACTGTCCGGGTGAATCCTGGACAGGTGGCAACCCTATCTGTGTAGCGTAAATGGAGGAAAATTTTAGATTTTTTTTTAACAGATCTGTATGTCCAGCTTTAGAGGTGATTTTGATAATCACCAGAAGTTAGTAGTATCCTCAGTTACTATTATGGCCTCATGCACACGGGGTGTCTGTAAAAGACCCTTTGAATGCTAGAAATCCTGGCAGAAAAATGCTGCTTAAAAAACATGTTAAAAGCTGTGTATTGCACACATGGTTATGCGCGCCTAGTGCTTAAGCGTTAATGTGTTCTTTTGGCCAGAATATTCATTTATTTTGGCCATTGGAATGCATTCGGCTCCAGTCACACCTGAGCATCCTTGGGCTGCGATTCCAGGATCAATGCAAACACACTAAGAGACAAAACACGCTAATATCATGGCAAAAGACGCAACACCAAAGGCGCCTGGCTCTGTGCCAAAATTTGGTACAAATGAATTTGGTATTCAAATGAATGTTGCTGCTCTAAAAAATGGGACACAAAACACACAAAAAAGCTAAACAAAAGCGATGCAGCTGGTGTCACTGCAGTACACCTACAGTGCCTTGCGAAAGTATTCACCCCCCTTGAACTTTGCAACCTTTTGCCACATTTCAGGCTTCAAACATAAAGATATAAAACTGTAATTTTCTGTGAAGAATCAACAACAAGTGGGACACAATCATGAAGTGGAACGAAATTTATTGGATATTTGAAACTTTTTTAACAAATAAAAAACTGAAAAATTGGGCGTGCAAAATTATTCAGCTATTTATTTTACACCGGGCATACAGAACACCAGAGCAGATGCACAGGTGGGGAGGTAGAGACTCCCCGCTATGCCCGAAGTGCAAAATACATCAGGGCGATTTCATACATCTGATCTGGAGATGTCCAAAACTACACCGGTATTGGGAGGAGATCTCCCAGTGCATAAGTAGACTTGCACAGACGCCCATCCCACTGGACCTCCTGGTATATATATTGGGGTCCATAGAGGCGGATACCTTCCCAAATGGAATTTATATAATGTTAACTAGAGTATTATATCTAGCAAGAAAACTTATAGCACGATACTGGATGGCACCAGAGGTCCCCACGGGAAGGCAGGGTGTAATTCAAATTTTCTAGTGGTGGTCGTGTTTTAGTATAATAATGATTGACCCGACGCAAACGACGCTTTTTTTACACTGCGCATGCGCCAGCCGTGGACGTATCCTAGTGCGCATGCGTGAAATCACGTCGCAAATAGTCAATGAAAACTACGTGAACGTAACTTACGCCCAGCCCCATTCTGGATCGGCATACGCAAACAACATAAGCGACGTACAACACGACGCTGTCCCGACTTAACATTGGCTGCGCCTCCATATAGCAAGGGTAGCTTTACGCCGGAGATAAGCTTACGCAAACGATGTAAAGGGAATGCGCCGGCCGCTCGTACGTTCGTGGATTAGCGTAACTCGCTAATTTGCATATTAGACGCGGAAATCCGACGGGAGCGCCCGTAGTGTCCAGCGTAACACTACAACTAAGAGACGACGGTGTAATATACTAATGCCAGTCGTCTCTTAGCGTTATTCCGGCGTATCATGTTTTGTGGATACAAAACAATGATACGCCAGCGGGAAATTAGAATTATGCCGGTGTATCTGTAGATACACCGGCGTAATTCTTTGTGGATCTGGCCCACCATCCCCACTGTCAAACATGGTGGTGGCAACATCATGGTTTGGGCCTGCTTTTCTTCAGCAGGGACAGGGAAGATGGTTAAAATTGATGGAAAGATGGATGGAGCCAAATACAGGACCATTCTGGAAGCAAACCTGATGGAGTCTGCAAAAGACTTGAGACTGGGACAGAGATTTGTCTTCCAACAAGACAATGATCCAAAAGATAAAGCAAAATCTACATTGGAATGGTTCACAAATAAACATATCCAGGTGTTAGAATGGCCAAGTGAAAGTCCAGACCTGAATCCAATCGAGAATCTGTAGAAAGAACTGAAAACTGCTGTTCACAAATGCTCTCCATCCAACCTCACTGAGCTTGAGCTGTTTTGCAAGGAGGAATGGGCAAAAATTTCAGTCTCTCAATGTGCAAAACTGATAGAGACATACCCCAAGCGACTTACAGCTGTAATCGCAGCAAAAGTACTTAAGGGGGCTGAATAATTTTGCACGCCCAATTTTTCAGTTTTTTATTTTGTTAAAGTTTGAAATATCCAATTAATTTCGTTCCACTTCATGATTGTGTCCCACTTGTTGTTAATTCTTCACCAAAAAATTACAGTTTTATATCTTTATGTTTGAAGCCTGAAATGTGGCAAAAGGTCGCAAAGTTCAAGGGGGCCGAATACTTTCGCAAGGCACTGTAGCTGACTGCTGTGTTTCTTTCCATTGTTCTTTGCTTTGTTATATATATCCTCGTGTTTCTCTGACTTGACAAATAATTGAATACTAGGGGAAGTGCAATGTAAAGAAAGTGATATATGTTGGTTTCATGCTTCCTGTATGCTTTCTCTCTAGCAATATATTATGTAGAAATACTGCTCACCAGATAGGTGTTATCTCACCTGGTGATATCTTTGCTGCACTCAATTACTTTTTTTTTTTTTTTTTTAAGGCAGCCCAAGCTGCTAGGTAATTAGTTGTAATACACCTAGCTATTTCTGACAGGATTGTGAAAAGTGACAAGCCATTGACACAGAGGAACGCAGGCTTTAGGCCTAAAGGGGCCTGTAAACGTAAATGATCAAGTACAGATAACATACTGACAAATTTTGAGTGGAAGCATTTACTACAAAAACTACAAAATTGTTCAGCGTTTTTTTAAACACTCAGTTACTTTGACACCACGCACCTTGCTCCAGGGTAGGGATATCACACATAGATGTTAAGGATTTACTATCTATGAATGAAATGTACTGTACATTTTGGACGTTTTCAAAAACACAGAAAATTTGTTTTTCTGATGTCTATATTATCATCTGCTTAACGTTTTGTGTCAGTGAAGTTTAAGAAAGAATATAAGGAAAGTTGCTTTAAGGAAATAAATCTGTTGTATGTTTTTAAAAAGTAAGATAATCTGCTGACATGGAGGTACAAAATGCCCCTGTGCTAATGGCCTTGTCTGAAAGGGCCATGCTTTTTGAATGAGATGAGATTTTGATGAATGACCAATAAATATGAATGACTGTATAATGTGAGAGTAATGCCGCGTACACACGATCACTTTTTGTGATGGAAAAAAAAAAAGACGTTTTAAAAAACGTCATTTAAAATGACCGTGTTTGGGCAAAACGTTGTTTTATGTCTTCAAAAAAACGACCAAAAAAAAATTCGAACATGCTTGAATTTTTTGAGTGGTTTTTCAAAATTTTTTGTGTCATTAAAAATGATCGTGTGTGGGCAAAACGACATTTAAAACAACGTTTTTAAACCCGCGCATGCTCAGAAGAAAGTTATGAGACGGAGCTTCAATGGAACAGAGTGCCGCAGAACGTGGTGTACGTAACCGCGCTTTGCTAGAGCATTTTGGAAAAACGATGGTGTATATGCAACGTCGTTTTGGAAAATGAAGTTTGAAAAACGTTGTTTTGTTTCGTCACATAAAACGTCGTTTTTTTTCATCACAAAAAGTGATCGTGTGTACGCGGCATTAGGATCAGCTCTTCTCAATATTTTCCCCCCAGAGGAACCCTTAAAATTGATTTCAGGTATAGATGCACTGAAATTTTTCGGCAGTCGAAAATTTTATTTTCTGCACTTTTCAGATATAGAAAATGGTGCTGATAATGATCGAAAATGCATGCGATTTTGATGAGCTTTTATCGTGATTTTGCTGCAATTTTACTGTGCTTACCGTGTGTTTTTCATAGGTCATGTGACTCAAAAACTGCATTGATACGTTTTTGCTGCGTTTTCAATACATTTCAACAGGGAGGTGCGTAATGGTGCGTTTTTTTTTTTTTTTTTAACTGACCAAAAATGCGGCAAGCAAGATTTTTAATACCACAAGGGAAGCGCAACAGACCAGTGTGAAGACATACATAGAATTTAAAGGGACTTTAACTGCATTTAAGGAAAGAATTTAAAGGCATTTTTATTGTGCTAAAAGGTGCCGATAATGGCCAACAATAAATTAATATTAATAAAAATTCATGATATTAATTAAAAAGTCGACTACAATATAATTATATTTAAATAAATACATTTATATATATATATACATATATATATATATATATATATATATATATATATATATACATATCTGTCATTTTCGGTTAAAGCAGAGGTCCACCCTAAAAAGAAAAGAAATAGCCAAAAAGGCTAAAAAAATGTGAAAAAATTTAATATTTTTTTACACTTAGCAGAAATGGCTGTTGATAGGCAGATCGTCCTAATCTGCCACTTCCTATTCCGCGTGATCTTCTCTCATCTCCTCCTCGCGATGCCTCCTGGGAAATGAGGTGTGATGTCTTCTGGGACCCGTGTGTGTCCCAGAAGACAGGCACCCATTCACAAAGCGCGGTTCGACTCGCGCATGCGCAGTAGGAAACGGGCAGTGAAGCCGCAAGGCTTCACTGCCTATTTCCCTTACTGAGGATGTTGGCACACGATCTGAAGGACGGATCACCTTGAGCGGCCGACATCGTGGGCATCCTGGACAGGTAAGTGTGCTTATTAAAAGTCAGCAGCTACTTGTTGCTTGTAAATACCTTTATTTTGTAGTCCTTCATTACTATCTCCTCCTTATTAGCCTAGGCTATTAGGTCACAAGGCTATTTGCAAGGGTTTCTGGGATAGGCATCATGTTTCCCAGTAGTCCTTGCAAACCTGACTGAAACCTAGTGTGCAGCACTGAGCATGTGCGAAATATGCAAAGCTGAAATCCAGGAAGTCATACAGTTTGGCTTCATGATGCCCACACTTAAGATGGCCACGGTCTATTTCTAGATTATAAACTATATAATCTAAATGCTGTAACAACCTAACAAAACGGACCTTAGTTTACAGAATAACTTTACTAGAATACATTAAGCTTGTGTATTACAGGGGTATTTAGATTTAAAAAGTGAAATTGTGGGTGGAACTCCCCTTTAATGTATTCTCTGCATTAAGGTAAAAAACCTTTCATCAGCTTATCCCAGCTGTCCCTAAAAACTCACCTGTGTCCTATCTTGATCCAGCGCTGTGCCTAAGAGCAGTAGCACTGCTCTCTCTCTCTCTCTCTCTCTCTCTCTCTCTCTCTCTCTCTCTCTCTCTCTCTCTCTCTCTCTCTCTCTCGATCAGATACAACCAAATCCTGTGAGCAGAGAGTGAGGGAAGGGCCGAGCAGTGCTGTGTGTGTCAATCAACACACATAGCCCGGCTCAGGAGCAAGCCTACACATCTGCCCCCATAACAAGTGACTAGCTATGGTGGCAGACACAGAAGAGGAGGAGTGGACAGAGGGCCCCAGAAGAAGAGGTTAGTAAACCTTGTTTATTATTTCGAGAGATGTGCTTAATAATTTGTATAAAAAGGGTACTTATGTTCTAATATTTGTGTATAAAAAAAATATGTATGGTACCGACAACATGTGAAAGGTTAAAAAACAATATTCTTTATTATAACATATATATAAAAAAATAATAATATGTAAAAATATGTAAAAACACTAATAATAGCACAAATAACTCTCTCAATACTGCACTAATATTTCCACAGAAGGTCTTCTCAACTTTTTTTGCGGTCCATCCTCTTCCAGGGATGGACTGAGACCAAAATTTGGCCCTGGACTTTATCCAGACCGGCCCACTTTATGTTTGCAAACAAGAACAAAAACAGTATACAAACTATACGGAATTGTGCAAAAAAACATAAGTAGCATAACATAAGGAGTCCTCACTCACCTCTTTTATTATTTCACTTATTCTCCTCTGTATTTTCCTCATTCTTCTCACATCACTGCATGAAGTGGAGGGCGCGCTGCGCAGCCATTACTTTGATAGGCTGTCACTGAAACCGGCCCACTGAGCCATCGGCCCACCGGGAAACTCCCTGTAGTCCCTATGGCCAGTCCATGCCTGTCCTCTTCTTCAGGGTAATTTCAGAGAGTACATTTTCTGTAAAAAGATGGATATAGCATAACACATGTAGAAAAAGGTAGAACCATCTTGCTCTAAATTTGCGAATATCCTAAAAGATCTAACAAAAATTGAGAAAGTGAGCTTACCCAGCAAACCCAAGTGGACAAGAAAGGGAGCCAACACACAGAAAAGCTGTTTATTATTTTAATAAGAAAACATAGCTTTACAACCACTTTAATATCAGCTGGCAACTATGTATTTTAGGTTTAAAATAAATTAATTAAAAAACAATCAATAAAAATCATAATTCACATGGATTAAAAAAAAAGTAACAATCTTCTGTTATTATCAAAAAACTGCTTTGATTTAAAATACCTGTGTAATATAAAGCCTAGGCAAAGACTGCATTACCTCTAGCTACCAGAGCATTGGCTGTTTCATGTCTTCAAAGACTACAAGACAGGGCTGGTTTGGTAGACTTGTAGTAGGATAATAACATTATCTGTAGTCCTATGAAGTGAACTGAGCTGATAACTGATAGGGCTAAAAAAGCAGAAAAGGCACAGAAAGTTATAATGTCATTGAATTTCCGGCAGGATAAACAGACGTTTTTGCACATTTGTTATGGTATATTGTTATATTTATAGTGTTTGTAAAGGAAAGAAAGTTAAAATGAACAAACATGTTATACTTACCTGCTCTGTGCAATAGTTTTGCACAGAGCAGCCAGTTCCTCCTCTTCTCAGGTCCCATGCTCTGAGCTCCTCCCCCTTGACGAGTGCTCCCATAGCAAGCCACTTGCTATGGGGCACTCATGCTTGCTTGCTCCCGAGCATAAGACACAGAGAGCGCGGCTCAGCCCTGACCCCCGCTCCTGCCTCACTGTCTGTGATTTAAATCTCAGACAATGAGAAGCGACAGATCTGGGAAAGCCTCGGCTCTTGTGCACATTGCTGGATTGAGATCGGGCTTAGGTAAGTATTAGCACTGTATAAAGAATACATTTAAAGCACCGTCTTCTGTTCCGGCATAGTGATTCAAAACAAGTGAGTCGGCAAAAGATTTTAGAACACAGAAAACAAACTCTCCTGCGCACGAGTGGATTGTCAAACAATTAATGGTCCATGGAAAAAATAACAACAACGGTGCCACCGGCCTTGCTGCCCTTCATGGATGGGGATATCCTAGTGGCAAACAAAAAGAAGAAAAGAAAAAGGCGCATAAGCCTAGTGTGTTACCGTTATACCAAATTAAATAGAATAAAATGTATAAAAAGCGCGTTTTGAAGCTCAAAGCCTCTTCATCAGAGCCCAGGGCTCTGATGAAGAGGCTTTGAGCTTTGAAACGCATCAGCCGGCGTTGACCCCCCTGTTGGAGTGTGGGTCGAGGGTAATCCACTACAGCTTATGTCGATTAAGCATATACTGTGATTCTTTCTACTACCATTGTGAGTAGGTTTTTTATACATTTTATTCTATTTAATTTGGTATAACGGTAACACACTAGGCCGGTGCGCCTTTTTCTTTTCTTCTTTCAGTGGGAAAAAGATACCTGGGGTAGAGAAAAAAGCGCTGTTGAAGGCCACACCAAAGGTCCAGAGGAGGGTCAAACAAGATGGGATAGGTCAGAGGAAATAAGGTCCCTGTTGACGCGAGGAAATCCGTCCTGAGCTTTAAGACAACGAAACTGTCCACCCTGAAGACCGGGAATGAATTCGGAATTACCTGAGATGGGAATCATGGGCAAGGGAAGTGGAGAAATTGAAGAGTTTCAAAATGTTTCCCGAGTGACCTGTAAGGCCTTGTACACACGATGGGATTTATCCGCTGTAAACGGTCCCCGGACCGTTTACAGCGCATATTTACGCCGGGATGTTTTGATCCGATGGCTGTACACACTATCGGATCAAATTCCCCGCCGGCGGACAGCGCGGTGACGTTGACGCCGCCACGTCACCGCACCAGGAAGTAAACACTTCCGCGCGCATGCGTCGGATCCATTCACAGGATACGACGCATGTGCGGGCAGATATGTCCGCTGGTTTGCCGTACTAACCAGCGGACATATCTGACGGGCAGCTATCCGGTGGAAAAATTCCAAAGCATGCTTTGAAATTTTTCTGCCGGAGGAATCCGGCCAAAACGGTCCGTTTGCCCCTACACACGAGCGGATTTTTCGGCTGAAATGGTCTGTCGGACCATGTTCAGCGGAAATATTCCCTCGTGTGTACAAGGCCTAAGATATCCAAGGTCAATTCAAAGCAGTACCTCCTGTTGAGATGTGTGGCCCCTATAATATGTCAGAATATCCGGTAGAGCAAGGCCCCCATTGAGAGCAGAATAAGCTGCTTTTTGGAACCCCTGACTGCATGAATCAGATTAACAACACGAATGGTACTGTTATGAGGCTCTCGGAGTGGGACAAACCCCACCTGGTCTTTGTGTGTCAGGGTCGGGAGATGGGGCAGTAATCTTTTGGCCATAATCTTTGCAGGTTCAGGTCAGTATTTAAAAGTTCAATGGGACTGTAACTGCTGCACTGCGCTGGATCTTTGCCTTCCTTAGGAATCTGGGAAATAAATGCTCTAAGAGCATCATCTACCGGCATAGACTTTCCCATCACCAGGGAGTTGAGGGCTGTTACCAAGCGTGGCATGAGTAAAGTACAGAACGTCTTGTAGTAGATGGTAGTCAGACCACCAGGCCCTGGTGCCTTTTTTGGTTTGGACTGAGCGAGAGCCTTTCATAGTTCCCCCTCTGTGATAGGTGACTCTAATTGTTCTCGTACAGAAGAGGAAAGAGAAGGCATGCCAGAGATGCAGTGTAAGTGTGAATGTTTGCGGAAAGACCTAAAGAGGTTTCTGGGGAAGGCGGTTTGCGTCTAGGCTATATAAACCAAGGAAAAAAGGAGTGAATTTCATCAGCCATAGCATCCAGTGTAGACAGTTTTTTGCCCGAAGATGAGGTGATATGTGGGATATAAGTTTGGATACGGGGTCCATGGAGTGGAGCTTGGTGCGTTTTTTTACTGTGATTTTTTTGTGCAGCGCATTTCTGAAATGAAAGGAAATGCACAATGTTCTTGTGTTAATGCACCAATTTCACTTTCAGGACCTATTCACATCTAGCATAGTGTGAGCGCACATTTTGTGTTTCGTATTTCCTGTGACACGCATAGGGCAGCCCGTTGATTTCAATTGGCTGCACTACATGTGGTTTATGGGACATTTTGGCGTTTCGTGGGTTGCGTGTTTTTTGCTGTGCATTTTGCAGAATTTGCCCCTCAGTTTTTCACTTGGCAAAATGTGTTTGCTTCTGTGTTTGGTGTGCTAATAACAATTAATGGCACTGGAAGCGCAACTAGTAATTTTAGATGTATAAACATGGCCATACAGTATGCAATCTGATTGTATATTGTAAAGAAAAAATAAATAGTTGATAATATTTGCACCTAACAAGTACTGTTTGTGGCTGTATATTCAGTATACGGTCCACTATCTTGTGTCACTATTTTTGTGCTCACTTATTTTAACTGCCTATTCATATAAGGCGGTCACGTTTATTGCCTCATAGTTTGTATTCACAATATATGCACATGATATAACCCTTAGTGGTAATATACACACATGGTATATAAGGCATCTGATTTAGAGCGATTTTTTTATTTTTTATTTCCAATTTGTACACTGTTTGTTCACAGATTAGTTGCCACTTATCATCATAGCTTCACGCTAGGTATTTTTAAAATATCAATCGACATAGCGCAGTTGTTTTTCCCCCATTTTTACATGATTGTATATTGTGTATTTAGTGAGAAGGGTGATCACTGATTGATTGCATTTCATTTAAAAAACATGCACCTGGGAATGGGTTGGTGGATGAGGTCAGCTGGTCAACTTCTTCCTGTGTCATGATCTACAGTCTGTAAGGAAGAAAGACTTTACTAATGGAAACGTCTGGAAACATGGATTAGGGCAAGAAAAGTAAGTGACTTTAGATTTAATGGAAAGCTTTGATATTTTTGCAAATAAAATACATGAATGCTATATTGGTGCATAGGGGAGCTGGAATTTAGAAAAAAAATGTACAAAGATGAACTTACCCTTTAAATAGATTTTTCCTGCAAGATTTCTTTATTTTGTTAAAAAAACAACGGCTTGGCGAGCCAGTCTGTATGATGAGGCTACAATTTAGTGCACTTGGAACAAGATAGGAGATTTTGTGGATATATTCCGGGGTCTCTTTGGCAGATGCAGGACTGATTCATTTTGACAAGTGTCAGCCAGTCAACGGAATCTGTGGACAGACGCACTGTTTTAACTGTCCCAAAAACTGGATTCTGGAAAGGTGTTACATAAACTCCTCCTTAAAGCGGTATTTCACCCTAAATATAAGATCTCCCATGCGATCCAGCATACTGGCGTCAGCGCCAGTATGCTGGGTTTTTTTTTTTTAATCGCACACTTACTGTATTATGGTGGAATTCCTTTTTTGTCCCCCGTGGTGGACGGCGCCAGTATAGCGCGTCACATCTTCCGAAAATACCCGATATGGACTCGGGTAATCTCGCCGAAAATGCGGCGCCTGCGCACAGACCTAGGAGCTGACTGCGCAGGCGCCGTATTTCTCCGAGTCCTACGGCTATGGCGCGTCACGCCCTCCGAAATAGGACTCGGAGAAATACGGCGCCTGCGCAGTCAGCTCCTAGGTCTGTGCGCAGGCGCCGCATTTTCGCCGAGATTACCCGAGTCCATATCGGGTATTTTAGGAAGATGTGACAAGCAATACTAGAGCCGTCCACCGCGGGGGACAAAAAAGGAATTCCACCATAATACAGTAAGTGTGCGATTAAAAAAAAAAAAAAACCCAGCATACTGGCGCTGACGCCAGTATGCTGGATCGCATGGGAGATCTTATATTTAGGGTGAACCTCCGCTTTAAGGTGTCCCCAAGATATTTCATCCTGTGCTCCATCTGTGAGGGCAAGATGAGTTCTGAGACTTTCCCCATGTAACGGTGGTCAAGGAGGGTTGCCAACCAAAAATAATCATTCTCACTAATGCCACACATTTTCAGGTCCTTTTGCAGGCTTTAAAGAATAAGGGAGTCCATGCACCGCAAGTTTACAGAGTATGAGAAGAAAAGTCCTCAGGGTCACTGAGGATTGCAATATCTGGAACTGCCTTCTAACGACATACTACCAAGGTTTCTGGGGACTGAAAACCATCTCTTAAGGTTTGACGTATGTCTTCCTTTGCTTCTATGCCACCAAAACTGCCAGAATCCTCGTCCTCCCTGTCTGCATAGAGTTGGCCTTGAGAGGAAAGGAAGTCTTACTCTTCCTCCTGCTGCTCTGCCTCGAGTGCCCTGTCCATAATGCCAGGCAGAGTATGCTCCAGCAGGAACAAAAGAGGGATTGTGTCACTGATTCATTCACTGTCACGACTCACTATCTTTGTTTCTTCTTCAAATGGTGACAGTACAGTGTATGCATCCTTTATCAGTAGCCATTGATGTGGGGGAACGAAATGCCGAGCTGCCCTAAGCCTGTTCTTGTGCCATACTCACACAGGTACACAGCCACTGCAGCATTGTCAAAGTTGAGTTCCACTTGGTGGGCATCTCACAAATCAGGCGGTTTAGAGACAGGTGAAATTCCTGCTGAATTTCAACCAACGGAACACTGGCTGTGAATGACTGCCTGAAATGGCTACAGACTCTTCTGGCCTGCATTAGAAGATCTTGTAAACCTGGTTACCTGTTTAAGAAATGCTGCACCACCAAATTGAGGACATGTACCCTTCCTACCCTTCCCACACCTAACAACTGCATTTTTCATTTGAGTCCATCTGATCATCCCCCACAGCTAACTACCCTTTGTTCCACTTGACCCTCCCTTCTAGATTGTAAGCTCTTACGAGCGGGGCTCTCTGATCCCTTCTGTATTGATTTGTATTGTGAATGTACTGTCTTCCCTGATGTAAAGCGCTGCGCAAACTGTTGGCGCTATATAAATCCTGTATAATAATAATAATAATAATAATAATAATAATGTGCCAAGCATGGCACATGTGTCAACTTTAACTGTTGAAGGGCGGACAGAAGGTTAGTGCCATTATCACACACCACCATTCCTGGCTCAAGCTTCCATGGTATGAACCACCATTGGGCCTGCTACTGCAGAACTGAAATAATATCTGCTTCAGTGTGGCTCCAGCCCCCTAGACAGACCAGCTGAAGCACTCCATTGCCTTACACTTGATGGTACAGAGCTATAATGGCCTTATGTGAAAAGAAATAGCGACTGGGAACATGCCATTGTGGTACAGCACATTCTGAAAATTCACTGAAGGGGGCAGAATCCACCAGACTGAAAGGCAGGAGTTGTAAAGCCAGAAATTTGGACAACCTGAAATTTAGACGCTGGGCACGTGGGTGGCAGGGAGTGTATTTTTTTTTTTTTTGCTGCGGCAGCTGGGGCAGAGAAATGTACCTGCTATACTCAAACAGCTTATACAGCTGTTGGTGTGCTGCTGGCAGATGTGTTGTAAAGACCTCTGACAACCTTTCCTATACCATCATCCCTGTCAGTGGAGGCTGCTGAGTGGTGATGAGGGGTAGACGTGAAAGGTAAAAAGTGAGGAGGAGAAGAATTTTGTCCCTTGTGTGGCTTTCAGGTGCTCTTGCAAATGGGCTGAATGGTGGGAGGTTATATGCCTTGTCAAATGGCTGGTGTTTTTGCCATGCTTGATCTGTTTTCGGCAGAAATTGCAAATTACAACAGTGCGTTTGGCTGCAGATGTGCCAAAAAAGGCCCACACAGCCGAGATGTGGGAAGTGGGCCGGGAGATAACAGCTCAACAATCTGATGGAATAGGGTGGCTGCTCTCTACTCTTCCATAATGCTGTCTCTAGTGGACATCCTGCCTTGTGGGATATGTTTCTCCCCTCCCTTTCCTCCTCTGCTCTATATGGCAACCAAGTCGCATCATTGACCTCATTATCTTCTCCATCCTCATCATCACTACAGCCAACGTGGCAATACGCTGCGACTGGGGGAACATGATTGCCAATTTGTTGTTTATCAGTGTTCTCTCCTCTCTATTGGCTCATGTTCTTACCTTCCTCAACCTCAGAATCAACATCAGAATTAATCAATGTCTGTGTAGCCTCAAGAAGCAAGTGGCTGATGCTGTGTTCAAATAATTCAGCTGACTCCTCCATGCATGATGTTGGGGCTATGGCAGGACTAGCTGTGGACAAGGAGGCAGAATAAGCCGCTCTGGCAGCTGCAGCGGCTTATTCAGCTTGGGTCATAGAGGATGAAAAGGATGAGGATGGTTTAATAAGCCAGTCCACCATCACCTCTGCATGCTGTGGCTGGATAGCATGAGCCACATCACTAAAACTGAGGCAAACATGCCCTGCCTAGAGACGGACCACATCCACCTTTGCATGCTGTGGCTGTATAGCATTAACCACATCACTAAACAGAGGCAAATGTGAGCTGCTGAGAGACAGACCACATCCACCTTTGCCTGTAGACTCTAACGCTGAAGCCCCCCCCCCCCCATAGTGGCATGGGAACATCTGCATCTCCTTGTTGGCCTCCTAGACATGATGGGGGGGGGGGCAGGGGTCTTATTAACAAAATGTAATAGTGTAGCAAGGTCCCAGGCCTAATTTGATCTAATAAAAACCTACAGCACCAGGGATAGCTAAATCCTTCTGTATGTGGTGGGTTGTGAGGCATGGTGGGTGCAGAGTAGTTAAAGTTATTGGGCTCCTTTGCTACATAATATTTGGCGGCTAGCATCGATAGAATATTTTTTTCTTCTTCCTTCTCCAAATGATGAGCCTTGAGGTTGATTCTGAAGTCTCCCATACGGGGATAATCTTGTACTGACAAGATATTGAGACCTGTTCCTTCCAACATGTGTCCTGAGTGTGTCCTGACAAAGCAAATTAGCGAAATGCGTTGACGGAAAGGGGCTCACTGCTGTCCATTTGGTGTCAACCTCCTGTTTACACCATAGTTTTATGTATTTTTTGTTTTAAGTGTATGTTTTTTAATTTTTCCTACTTGATTTGTCTGTATGTGATTTGTTGTTAATAAAATAAAATGTTTTATTATACTCTCGTCCATCTTGCCTACAAAGCCTGATTAAGAGCCCTTTGACTATTCATTTTTTCCATAAATTTAGTCCCATAAAAATGTGGCTTCAGGAGTGTTGTTCTATTTTTGCCATGCTTTAATCCATAAAGACCAAATGGGCTTCATGCCCTTTACGCCAAGCGGTGGATAATATTGGACATACGATTCTTCTCACCCACTATGCACACCAGAGATCTTTACAGCTTTTGATGCTTTCTCTGGACGTCCTAAAAGCTTAGAACACACTTTCCTGGACTTATCTGCATGTGATGTTACACCATATAGAGTTGGGTGATAGATTTTTGTTCTGGTTTGTCTCGCTTTAATGAAACCCCCTCGGCCCTGGTAAAATACATGGGTTATGAGTCCTCCTCTTTTTCTATCTCTAGAGGCACAAGGCAGGGCTGACCCTTGTCCCCACTTTTGTTCATCATTGCTCTAGACCTCCTAGCTGCCCATATACGGGCTAATGTGAACATTCAAGGTGTGGAGTTGGTGGGCATAACTCACAAGCTGTCATTGTTTGCGGGTGACATGCTCATATATATTTCTTCCCCGCACACCACTTTGCCAAACCTTCTCTCTCTCGTGAGTAATTTTGCATCTATATGGGCCTCTATGTTAATCTGTCCAAGTAACCAAGAGCCTTGAACATCTCTTTACCGACACCTCCTATGACTCCTTGCAATTCAACTTTCCTTTTCAGTGAACACCCTCACTTTTTTTTATTGAAAAGCCTATGGCGTGCACAACACACCCAAAAACTCCACCCGATGCATAAAAAAATGTGCACACACATCAAGAGTGACACAAAAACATGCAACGGGTGCTACGTCAATCGGTCCTCCATAACGAAGGACCTAACCCTGATCCCCTGGGGCGTTAGGCTCCAGACAGGGACTGAGGTACTCAGATGGTCCGAGCAGCCGAAGCCGACACAGACCCCATTCCTTGAAGGGTCTGCCGAAACAGAACCCTCCCAGTACTAGGTGGGGCTCCCTTGAAGGGAGACCCCATGAGAGCAGGCGAACTAAGCCAGAAGGCCATGTCCGCCCACTCCCAAGACGTTCAGGGCTGGCCCGAGGACCGGCACCCTACTTATCACACTGTGACAAACGAGACATTTTTGTAACCTAATTCTGCATAAAACAATTAGGTTTCATTTCATGAGATAATTTATGAGGGTGTGATTAGGGGTGGGGGCAGGGTAGGGGTTGGGTGGGGCAACTGGTGGTGAATAACCCTTGAGGCCTGGCTAGTAGCTCAGGACTTGAAATTTTGAGCCCTGCCCTCGTACCAACACTTGCGTGACTCTTATGAGATCCCTGAATAAGAATGTTTTCTATACATATACAAATCCATCACTTTATGGCAGGGGGGGTCCAAACTTTTTTCAAAGAGGACCAGATTTGATTAAGTGAACATGCGTAAAGGCCGACCATTTTGCCTGACATTCTTTGAACCATTAAAATTTGGTCTAAGTGTGTTAGTTCGAGCACTAATAAACTGCACAACACAAATTATCTTGTCTTTGTGGCTGTGTGTGGTGAAGAGATGAGCGTGGGGGTGTTATTTGGATATACCATATTTATCCGCGTATAAAACACACCTTCACTTTAGGAGGGAAGTTTCAGGGAAAAAAAATGTAAAAAAAAAGCTGTGAAGCAAAATAAGGGTCGTTGCCAATCAATGCAGCCTAATCAGTGCCCATCTGCAGCCTCGCCATTGTCATGAATGCAGCCTCTCCATTAACATGAATGCAGTCTCTCCATTGCCAAGAATGCAGCCTGATCGATGTCCATCTTCAGCCTCAGAGGGAGGGGGGGGGGCGGGATGAGCACCAACAGATTACATAGAGGAGAATCTCCTGTTTACACAGCAGCCTCTTTAATACAATTTCTCCCGCCTCCTATGATAGACAGAGGAGTCGTCCAATGGCAGCCCAGGAGACCGGACTTCCTATTACAGATGTCACTGAGTAAACAGGAGATTCTCCTGTATGTAACTTGACAGCACTCGTTCCCCCTCTCCCCTCCGAGGCAGCGCCGATAAATACAGTATATATCCAAATTACCAGGGGGGCCACATTCAACTGGAATGGGGGCTGCAATTGGCCCCCGGGCCGGTCTTTGGACATGCCTGCTTTATGGAGTCATTAACAAAACATCATGAATTCCCATTACTGGCAACTAGATGTTGAATCTTTTGCCAAGGTTACTGTATCTTTTAAGAACACTGCCTTTGTATGCCAGACACAAATTCCAAAACAAGGTTCTGAAATGTATATGGGGAATAAGAGACCTTAGGTGAACAAGAGCACCCTTCACTCGTTTAAGATGAGGGGTGGCTTGGGAGTCTCGGACTTAGCCAGATATTTTTATGCAACACAATTGTCACAGCTACTTCGCTACCACTCCTCAACACCTCCATCCATCTGGATGAAAATTGAATCCTTACATCCCACAAAACCAATTAGTCACCTGATGTGGCTAAAACCAAAAGACAGACCGGTCATGATGTGTCCCACACTGTCTTTTTTATTAAACCTAAGGGATAGATTGATGAAGCCCCATAATTTCAAATCCCCACACTCTCCCATGGTCCCCCTAGCTGGCAACCCAGACTTCACCCCAGGTCTCAATTCCCAGACCCTTGCTTGGTGGACAAACAAGGGTTTGATACGCAAAGCTGACCTTTGTGATCATAGGGGGATTCTATCACAAGGAACCCTTCAAGAGAAATACCTTCTCCCAAATTAAGAAATGTTTTATTATGTGCAAATGGTGCATTTTCTGCAAACCTTAAAATGTACAGCTGATATAACCACGTCCACCTCAGTAGAGCATTTATGTAGATCCTTTAATAAGCACACTGGCTTTTTTTCCAATATCTATAGTATATTGACCTCTACTCCAGAAAAATTGTTCCACATGAAGAAGTGGGGACAAGACATAGGGGAGACATTTGCTCTAGCTGAATGGTTCTTAACCTTGTTGGAGGTACTGAACCCTACCAGTTTCATATGCGCATTCACCAAACCCTTCTTAATTGGAAAAATGCCCACACTGGCAACAATTGATGGCACAGTGGCTGAGTGTGTTGCACAGTGGCTGTGTGTGATGGCACAGTGGCTGCGTTTGATGGGCACAGTGGCTGCGTTTGATGGGCACAGTGGCTGCATTTGATGGGGCAAACTGGCAGCACACTGGTGGCAATTGATGGGCACACTGGCAGCAATTGATGGGGCAAACTGGCAGCACACTGGCAGCAACTGATGGCACAGTGGCTGCATGTAATGGGCACAGTGGCTGTGTGTGATGGGCACAGTGGCTGCGCTTGATGGGCACAGTGGCTGCGTGTGATGGGCACAGTGGCTGTGTGTGATGGGCACAGTGGCTGCGTTTGATGGGCACAGTGGCTTTGTGTGATGGGCACAGTGGCTGCTTGTGATGGGCACAGTTGCTGCATGTGATGGGCACAGTGGTGACAATTGATGGCACAGAGGCTGCATGTGAAGGCATAGTGAGGCTGCAATTTATATATATATATATATATTTTTTTTTTTTTGCTAGTCAGAGAAGGCTAATTTAAAATAACACAAAAACATTTTTTTTATCTGCCATTTTATATTAATAAAGTGCTGGTCACCTCACCTCAGTCAGCCTCCTCCGCTCCCCCCCAATCCAGCCATTTAATGATATGCTCTTAACAGGTTCTACTTACTTTTAAACAAGTTCAGTAGTCTTTTTTTAGCACACTGTCTGCTAGGTTCAAATTCCACTAGACTAGAGTCAGGCAGGCTCCTCGAGACTAGTCCTTGCCTCTCTAGCTCGTCACAGGCAGCGCCAACTCACAGCTCTCTGCGCAGCGCTCCGAGTCCCCCCCTTCCGGCCGTGAGTGGAGTGCTGCTGGAAGGGACCAAGAGACTCCTTCATAGGGGGAGTAAACAGGCAGCAACAGACAGGACAGGGAGCCGGGAGGTGACGGTCCCGGATGCAGGAGTGCACTCGGCACACAATTTGTACAGTGTCTTGACCTCCGCCGAACCCGCGAGACTGACTGACCGAACCCCTGGGGTACGATCGAACCCAGGTTAAGAACCACTGGTCTACAATGTCACAGTATGCGTCAAAATCATACATAAATACCTCATTAATTGAAGCAAATTACAAGATTTCGCTCAGATGGTACATGGTACCGACGAGAATAGCTTTGTTTGTCCCAGGGGCCTCTCCCTCCTGCTTGCAAGGATGCGGTTTGGAAGGCACGGTGATCCTGCCCCAAGGTAAAATGTTTTTGGATCCGCCTTTATAATTTCATCTTCTCACTTAAACAAGTGAATTTAATTAAATCACTGCAACAAGCTCTTCTGGGAAGCTCTGTAGAAGGCACACCTAAACAGGCAGGGAAACTTCTAGCCTTTATTTTTATGGCAGCCAGAATAGCAATTGCCAGATCACGGAAGACACCCACGATCCCTTTCAACCTGGTAAAAAATAAGTTGACATGGATCATGGTAAATGGATCATGGTAAATGAACGCCTATCGGCTATCCTACAGGACAAACTAACCATATTTGACAAGATATGGGAACCCTGAATAAAATACTTGTCTGACCCTTTGTGAGAAATCAGGGATTGACCAAATTAATCTTAGGGAGTACACTTCCCTCTCTGATATTCTATTCTTCTTTTCCTTTTCTTTTTCCGAAATTGCCTATGGTCTTGGTCTTCCCCCCAGTATAGAGAATGGTGGAGGGACGAGGAAACCGGGGGATATTCATAGTTACCTTTTAGACTACATAAAGGTTATTTAATTGTGTTATCATTTTATCCTTTTTGGAATTGTAACAATAAGATAACAGATAATAATTTACCTTTCTGGAAAAGTCACACTGTATAATTATACTGAGATATAGTAAACAGTTTAAGAGTCGGTTCACACTCCCTCGGCACGACTTTGGGGCCGACTCTGCAAGTCGTCCTGAGGATGACTTCAGAGGCGACCAGCAAAACGACTTCTATATAGAAGTCAATGCAGGTCGCCCCGATCCGCCTCCGAAGTTGTGCAGGACCCTTTTTCTACATCGGAGCGACTTGCATCGCTCCTATTAGAACGGTTCCATTGCATTGAATGGGACGCGACTCATCAGGCGGCTGAGCAGCCTGACGAGTCGCCCCAGTGTGAACCGGCTCTAAGCCTAAATATCAAAATTGTTTTGAAGCTTTCAATAAAAAACATTGAAACAGAAACTAGATGTTGCACCAACCCTACAACTCAGGATCTGATGTCTGTTGTATTCTTCTATTATTCTATACTGAATAATATGGCAACAACAACCCTCTTATACTGTGATACGTGGGCGAAAGACCTCTGGTCTGCCCCACAACCAGAAGACTGGTGTAAAATGTGGAAGGCCTTGTTCAAAGCCTCCCGTAATGTTTTTGGCCTTGAAAACGTTTTTAAAGTTATGTCTTATGCCGCGTACACACACTACCGTTTTTCGGGTTCTAAAAAATGACATTTTTTTTTTAATGTCATTTAAAGCGATCGTGTGTGGGCTTCAGAGCATTTTTCACAATCTAAAAAATGGCCAATTTTTTTTTCGAACATGCTCTATTTTTTCACTACGTTTTTCAAGTTGTTTTTCAAGTCGTGTGTGGGCTTTAATGACGTGAAAAAAACGTGCATGTTCAGAAGCAAGTTATAAGATGGGAGAGCTCGTTCTGGTAAAACTAGCGTTCGTAATGGAGTAAGCACATTCATCACGCTGTAACAGACTCAAAAGCGCGAATCGTCTTTTACTAACACGAAATCAGCTAAAGCAGCCCAAAGGGTGGCGCCATCCGCATGGAACCTCCCCTTTATAGTGCCTAGAGCATTTTTTTTCATGATCGTGTGTAGGCAAGGCTGTTTTAATGCTCGGGTTGAAAAAAAAATTCTAAACCCTTAAAAAGGTTATTTTTTACAACCCGAAAAACGGTCATGTGTACGCGGCATTATTGATACTTTTTACACCAGCTAGGTTTTCAAAATGTCTACCATCATACCCTGCCAACTGCTTTAGAGGTTGTTCAGATATGGGCGACATGAAACACATATGGTGGATCTGCCCCAAGGTTCAGGAGTTTATGGATTAGGGTGTATACACTGGTCGATACGATTCTCCATATAATTTACAGAAAGACCCACGGGAAGCTCTTCTGCATAAACCTGTCGCAGATGTTTCCCATTGGAACGCACCCTAATTACTCATTTCTTTATAGCAGTGAGGCAAACAATAGTGTGGTCGAGGAAAACGCCACTTCTAAGTTTTGAAGAGGTTAAAAATCGAGCCCATAAAACGCTTATAAACGAAAGATTGACGGCGATCCTGCGGGATATGTACGACAAATTTCAACGGATCTGGTAAACCTGGTTAGACCAATTTCCTCCTTCTCAAATGACCGCCAATTCCTAGAACTGTGATAGTCCTATGTGACACAGCCTAGAACCCCTGGGGTACCCATTTCCCTCCCTCTTCTTTCTCTCTACCTTCTTCTTCTATTTTCTTATTGCACAAATCCTTTCTTTGTTGGGCTTTTGTAGGATGCAGATGAGCAACAGAGGCCACAGTCCTTTATTTTCCTCAGCCCTCCCTAAAAGTCCCCCAATTTTTGATGTATTTTTGGGCCTCTTGCTTAAATCTTCTATTTGGGTTACAGAATTGCTAGGATATTAGTGGATTGGCAAGCATGATACTGACTCGATTGCCCTGAAGTTGTCTGGCATTTTTTGTGAATGTAACATTACAAACTGTTGCTTATCTCTTATTAATGAACTCCTCGTAAGATTTGCTCTGATCCAGTTATGCTGTGTTATATGGTCGTTGCCATTCTAGCCCTAAATTTAGGGAGGATTATTTGTTCAATGTGTACGTATCAATGCCGTTTATCACTATTTTGACAATGTAATGCTTATACTTTTCCTACTGTTGTAAAATTCAATACATTTTAGTAAAAGAAACTATGGGGATGGTGGTTGTATTTAGGGTTGCAACTTAATTCCTTTTAAACCGAATGAATATTAATTACACAGGTTATAAGGCTAATTCAATTCAGGAAAAGGCACTGAATTTAACCACTTAAGACCCGGACCAATACGCTGGTAAATGACCCAAGGTGTTTTTGCGATTCGGCACTGCGTCGCTTTAACAGACAATTGCGCGGTCGTGCGACGTGGCTCCCAAACAAAATTTGCGTCCTTTTCTTCCCACAAATAGAGCTTTCTTTTGGTGGTATTTGATCACCTCTGCGATTTTTATTTTTTGCGCTATATACAAAAATAGAGCGACATTTTTGAAAAAAAAAACACTATTTTTTACTTTTTGTTAAAAAAAAAATCAAATAAACTAAATTTTAGTCAAACATTTAGGCCAAAATTTATTTAGCCACATGTCTTTAGTAAAAAAAAAAAATCGCAATAAAAAAAAATAGCTACCTAGCGGGAACAGCGACACTAATACAGCGATCAGAAAAATGATCGCTTAGTGACGCTGGCAATAGGGAGTGAAAGGGTTAACTAGGGCGGTGATCAGGGGGTTAAAACTTTATTAGGGGGGGTGGGGGGGCTATCCTGAACCTAACACTAACTTTTTTTTACACTGTCTGTCACACTGACACTAAATGCAGTGATTAAATCACTGCATTCAGTGACACTGTGACAGGGGGGTGGGGGGGGGGCGATCACAAGGGGTTAATATGCCTATGTGAGTGTGTGTCAGTGTTGTGTTGGTGCACACTTACTTGGCATGTCTTCTCTCATCAGCAGCGCTGAGAGATTACATCATTTCCTCCTTCCTGTGTAAACACAGGAGGAGGAAATGACAGGATGGGAGCGCGCTCCCATTGGCTGGGAGCGATCGCGGGGGGGCGGGTATTCGCCGACATCCGCCCCCAGATGCCGGATCGCTCCCGGAGCCAGGGGGACCCCCGCACGCCGCGGAGGGGGTCCCGATGGGACCCCCGAACCGCACTCAGGCGGGGACGTAAATTTACGCCCTTGTGCCTGTACGTGCCATTCTGTGGCCGTATATGTGCGTGCGGGGGTCCTTAAGTGGTTAAAGGGGTTGTTAAGTCTCTTTTTTCCTGAACCCGATCTTTCCAGGGACGACAACAAGTCCAGCAGCTCCAGCCACTGTTTCGGGTCCTCATTGGATAGACTGACAGCAGCAGGAGTCATTGGCTCCTGCTGCTGTCAATCAAATCCAGTGACACAGCAGCTGGGGGCGGGGCCAAGTCATGCTGTCTGTGTCAATAGATGCAGCAGCAGGACTCGTCAATGTGCCCCCACGGGTGCCCCATAGAAAGCAGCTCTTCGTGAGGGCACCTAATGAAGAGGAGGAGCCAGGGAAACCCAGAAGAGGAGGATCGGGGTTGCTCTGTGCAAAACCCTTGCACAGAGCAGGTAAGTATGACATGTTTGTTATTTAAAAAAAAAAAACTTTACAATCACTTTGATTAACTCTTTAAAAAGCCACAGAACCTGTGTAATTAACATGTGTTTGGTTTTAGAGGGATGAGGTGGCAACCCCAGTTGTATGGAGTCGGTCTGGACTTTGGTCTGGCACACCCATGTCAGATAATGGTTCTTCTGGTAGAAGGTTCAGAAATAAGGAGCACCAATGCACCAAGGAGCTATAACAGGAAGAGGTGGGACCGAAAGAGGAAGGGGTGGGGTTTACAGATAAAGGGTGGATCTTAAACAGGAAGGGGTGGGATAAATTTATATGGGGAGCACAAAGGCAAAATACACCGCTGGCTCCCTGGCCACACCTCCCCAGGGATTGGCTGAGGTGCCACAAATAGTTATACTGTTTATTTGGCTTTTCGGCCCCCAACAATTCTAGAATCCTCCAGAATACAGAGAGAAGCAATCAAACCTGCAACCTGTGAAACACAGATCAGCCCGAAGCAATCAACCGTTCCACTGATTACAGAAGGACCAAAAAGTACCAAACATACCCAACATCCTAGCAACTGAACTACACAAAGGCAGTATGTGACCTCCACCCAATTCACACGGGAATGCGGAGTACATTTTTGTGTGATTCTGGTGTGGACTGGCACTGTCTGTTGTGTGACAACACTGCTGCACAATTACATTGTAGAACAAAGTGAACAATAACGATAATACAGGTCAGTGGGGACTGAGCACAGCTACTGATAGAGAATGACAGATTGCAGGTCATCTTTATATAGTTCTGACTGAGTCCCACTCTATCAGTCTGCTACACATTGGATAGGAAGTCTGGTGCTGCGTGTGTTTATTTGTCCGCCGTGTGTGCGCACTTCTCCCAGTGACATCATGTGGGAGAGAAAGAACGCTAGTTACGCTCCGCCCATCCTGATCACCTGACGCACTTCTCTCTCTACAGCGCTTGCGCGCTCTTCTCCGAAGCCATCGGGAACGCGCGTGGTGTTCGCCAGTCACGAGCGCGCAGCCGCGGCCTCTTCGCCAGTGCAAGTTCGGTACCTGCTGGCCGTGTGTCATCTATGTGCCATGGGCTTACCTCTCCAGGACTCCAGCCACTCCGCACCCTGAGGCCCGGACGCCATGTTGTGTGAGAAGCTGCAGAGTCGCCGCTAGATAGACCCTGGGCCCGAGTCCCGACCCCCCGGAGGAGCAGCAGCTGAAGCCGCCGCCGCCATGGCTGAGCAGACCTATTCGTGGTAAGGGAGGCCGGTGCTGGGGGCGAGGGGGATGGGGAATATGGATGTGTGATGGAGGCTGGGCGGAGGGGACTGCCGTGCTTTGTTTGGGCCCCGGAGGTGGGATGGGAGGGGGATGTGTACAGAAGGTCGTTGTGGTCTCGGAGTCCCAGGCAGGCTCGGCGGTGGTTTGTGAGGTGACCCCGGGCGGATGTGGTGGTGGAGGGGGGCTGTGTGGGGAAGATGGCGTATGGATCGCACTCATCGGCCTGTGGATTGGATCTGGCTGGGGGCGATTCTTTACCGATATCGCCCGATAGATTTGTAAACAAAGGATGGATATGAATGGATCAGTCCCTTCTCTCCCGGGGGTCTGCCTCCACACAGCTAGGGGGTGGATGGGCACAGGACAACCTGATCGGAGCGGGGTTGTGTTTTAGGGGGGCCCCCGGATGGCTGTAGATTTATTTATAGAAATGGCTGCCTCTGGTGATGGTAAGCAGGTAATCCATGGTGGGTGCAGATCCCCCCCCCCCCATCACACAGGCCGACCCAAGAGCAGGTGCACATCATGGTTCTGCTTCCAGGGACTTGATGTGTCCATCAGATTACAGGACAACCTACCCATCACAGGCAGTACCCGGACTTACCCACGTATCTTTTCCTTCAACCACTTAAGGACCGAAAGGATTTACCCACTTAATGGCCAGGCCATTTTTTTTATTTGCGATACGCCACTGCGTCACTTTAACAATTGCGCGGTCGTGCAATGTTGTACCCAAACAAAATTGCTCCCCCCCCCACAAATAGTTTTCTTTTGGTGGTATTCGAGCACCTCTGAAGTTATAAACAAAAAGGGTAAATTTTGGGAAAACATTTTTTTTTTTTTTTTACCTTTTGCTATAATATCCCCCCAAAAAAGTAAAACAACTTCATCAGTTGAGGCCAGTTTGTATTATACATATGTTTGGTAAAAAAAACAGCGTATATTGGTTTGCGCAAAAGTTGTAGCGTCTACAACATAGGGAATAGATTTTTTTTTTTTAAACTAGTAATGCCGGCGATCTGTTTTTTTTTTTTTTTGCGGCAGACAGATCGGACACCTAACTGGCATTTTTGACACTGGGGACCAGTGACATTATTACAGTAATCAATGCTAAAGATATGCACTGCCATTGCACTAATGATACTGGCAGGGAAGGGGTTAACATCCGGGGGTTAAATGTGTTCCCTTACTGTGTTTACTAACACTACGGCCCCTTCCACACAGGGCGGATCTGTTGCAGCACAGTCCGCCAGCTGAATGAGGGAGATCTCTCTGCTGAGCTGACGGATGACAGGTTCCTCTTTGCTCATTGAGCGGAGAGGGGCTTGTCGAGCGCCACTGTTCGCTATGGAGTGATCAGTCGAAAACGGACAGCATCAGATCTCATCCGATCCGCCAGGACGGATGGCAAACGTATCACCATACGTCCGATTTTAGCGAATCGGATTGGTCACCGCTGACATAAGATGCTCTATTGACTTACGCGGAGTGCCCTTTAAGGTCTGCCGAAAAAACTGACAGGCGGACCTGTGTGAAAGGGGCCTATGGGGGACTGCGTGACTGGTGAAACACACAGAATCCTGTCTTTCTGCTAAGCAGGAAGACTGATCTGTGTGATCTCCCCTGTCAGAACAGAGTTGCCTTGTTTACACAGGCAGATCCCTGTTCTATCACTGTGTGGAACGATCGTGGGTAGCCAGCGAACTCCCCCGCTGGTCAATGGAAGCACAAAAGCGATATCCCGCGCCGACGTACACCTACGGCGATTTACGGGATCGTGCAACCACACACACACACGCGTATTTACATTGCCAGTAGTGTTGTATTTGATTGGGTAGAGAGGGAGAGGTTCCTGCCATCATTCACAGAATTTACACCACATGCAAGCCAATGTGTTTTTAACTGCATCAAAAACGCATGGAAAGTACGTTATATGGTTTTCAATGGCATGATTCACACCAGTGTTTGCTGTTCCAGAAAAAAAGTACAACATGCTGCATTTTTCCTGTACTGGAATGCTGTAAAACGCATCAAAAACGCATCAAAAACGCACTGGAACACACATGTCCTTAAGGTTAAGGGAAAAAAAGGGGGGGAGAATGCAAATGCACTGGACTGCATCTGGAACACACATGTCCTTATTTAAGAGTGTGTGGGGGAATTGCGCTGGAACGTGTCAAAAACACGCATGCAGAAAAGCATCTTGAACGCACCCAGACTGCGTTTCTATGATGTGATCTGGCCCTTGGTGTCAATATTTCTGGCTTTGTCTTTATAGACCCCAGATCTCTCCATAAAGAGTATATGTCACTGCCCATTGCTATCACGCAATATTGAAATTACCTGTGATCACAATAAGGCTGGGGGTTCACGTATGTGGTGCAGGACTCTGCATGTGATTCGGATCGCACCACATATCAAATCACATGCAATGTCTGTGCAGTGTGATTTGAGCCGTTAATTTGTACGATTCTAATCGCACTGGTTCTGCACAAAAAAGGTGCAGGATAATTTTTCCCCACGCTGGCATCAGATTGAGTGGGTATTCACATTTATGCGATCTGGTTCTGTCAATTGCACTGTGTTTTGCAAACAGTTCTGGGGTGTTGCTAAGTTTATGCCCATTGCGGTTTGTGTAAATGGTGTGCGGGAAATGCACAGTATTCGCTGCATATATGTAAACTAAGCATAGAAGTGATCAATTTTTTTTTTTTCTTTTTTTAAAGCAACGGTGTAAAAATATTTAACCCCCCTTTTTTTTGCCGACTGGCTCCCGTCCCTTTAAGGGTTCTAAACACTGTGAGGCGGAGGTGGGCATTCAGGAGGTAACTGCCGGCTACTGCTCTGGGAGTGTGCTCTCAGCACTGTAAGTGGTTTTCACAGCGCTGCATATATGTGGCTGCTCAGCGTGAAGGCCCACACGCCAAATAGACCCTATATATGTGTGTGGCCAACGTCAACAGGTTTAAAAAAAATAAAAAAGTAAGCTTCCCCGTGTACGCAAAGGCTAACGCACATGTAGTTCCTGCATGTATGCAAATATAGCAATTTTCCCTTGTGATGTATCACCACGTGCCTCAGATCATGGGCAGTAATTCTAGCACCAGAGCTTCTCAATCTAAAGTGGCAACCTGTAAAGGCCTTTAAAATACTGACTATGTATAGTAAAATTTGTCGTTTGCCGCCATTGTATGGGGGGACGCAATTTTAAAGAGTGACATGTTCGGTATCTTTCTTTACTCAGCATAACCTCGTCTTTTCAATATTACTAAACAATTGGCCCCAGATCTCTACAAATCCTGTCACATTTCTTTCTATTAAGATGGATGTGTACATTCCTTGTAATAGATAGGAATAAAAGTCATATAAACGGGTAGTGGAAAAATACAAAATAAAATTGATGCTTGTGCGCAGAAGTTGCGTACCTATATGCAAACGTTCGTGCGAGAGCATTAATTCTATTGCTAGAATTATTGCTCTCGCTCGAAAGTAACTAAACGTGTAATATGTAGATATTTTTAAAGCGTCGCCTATGGGGGTGGTGGCACATCACAGAATCTGATTATAGACCCCCATTCCAATTCAGTGGGGAGTCAGAAGTGCAGCTCCTGCTGTACATTTCAGTAGCTCAGTGGAGTTTACAGAGCTCCCGAAGTAATAACAAATTAAGGATTAAATCTCCTGTTTATTTTATTCCCTCTTTTCATTGTTTGCTGGTTTATTCACATTAAACATACTTGCACACCCAGTGCTGTTCTGTATAAGCCTAAAATTCCTCTGCTGCTCACCAGTTCCAGCTCTGACATCATCAGGAGGGGACTGGCTCACTGTTTTTTGCTGCTCGCCGCCAGATGTCGCGCATGTGGAGCAGCATCCAGCCCTATGATAGCACATGTGTATTTTCAAATAAATTAGACCTTGTTTGCTTAAACACTTGCCCACCAGGCCAATTCTGGTATTTCAGAATTACAGAACCGCCACACACTATATATGTTTTATTTTTTTTTAGCAGAGACTCTAGAGAATACAATGGCGCTAATTGCAACTTTTTAACTCGCATGTTTTATGCACAGCAATTTTTCAAATGCTTTTTTTTTTCATGCGTTAAAAACAAAAGTTAGGCATTTTTTTTTTTTTTTGCGTAATGTGAAAAGTTGCACCGAGTAAATAGATACCTAACATGTCACGCTTTAAAATTGCACACGCTCGTGGAATGGCCCCAAACTTCGGTACTTAAAAATCCCCATAGGCGACGCTTTATTTTATTTTTTACTGGTTACATGTTTTGAGTTAGAGGTTTAAGGCTAGAATTATTGCTCTTGCTCTAACGTTTGCGGCAACATCTCACGTGTGGTTTTTAACACCGTTTTCATATGCGGGCGCGACTTGCGTATGCTTCTGTGTTCGAGCACAAGAGGACAGGGGCACCTTAACATTTTTTAATTTGACACTTTAAAAATAAACATTTTGATCACTTTTATTCCTATTACAAGGCAGGTAAACATCCATTGTAATGGGAATATGGCATGACAGTGAGATATCAATAAGACCCCATATTTCACTTCTAGGCTGGGAAGCCTAAAATCCAGAGGCCGGGCTTGACATAACATCACGCCTGGCCTCCGGCGATCATAGAAACTCCGGCGACCATCTGGTTTGCTGGAAATCTCTATGGTGGACATCTGGGGCTGGCGGATCTGTTCTCGGTTGCAACGGTGAGTCGGTATAAGCACCGGAAGGGGGGGTGTGGGTCGTAAGAATGATCCAGCAGCTGACCAGCCGCTATGATTGTTCTTATGGTGTACGGCTGAAATTGGCAATATCTGAATGATGCCTGTAGCTGCACCCATCATTCAGATAGACCACCACAAAGCCTAGGGCGTCTTTAGATGTCCAGCTGTCGGCAAGTGGTTAAAGTGATACTAAAGGTTCACTTTTTTTTAATTTTATTTTAAAAAACATATACTTGCCTCCACTGTACAGTTAGTTTTGGCCCCGACTGCCGTTTTTTGTGGTGCTTGCGGCTCCTCCTCACATCAGATAACCCTCTAGGTCTAGGAGAAGCGTTCTCCCGGGGGTTACCTTGCAGGTGCACACCCGTGTCCAGCATTTACAGCCCCTTTAATGAAAGTATCGTGAGGGGCTGCAGTTTTAACTCCTAAAAACCTGCAGCTCACATGTATTATTTTCAATGGGTCATGTTTGTCAGGCATTATTGCTCACTGAGCATGATAGTGGGGGATAGATGTTGCTGTGGTACACAGCTCTGCTGCTGTGGCATATGTGCAACCCTATCTGCTGCCTTAGTAGCTTAAAGTGGTTGTTTAGCCAATATAATAAATCCTCCATCACCTTTGTAACATAATAAGTAATTGCTAGAGACAGCGTCCATCTTCACCTGTCTTCCTTCCGAGTCCACAGACTGTGGCTGTGTGACTGTCCGGAGCCACATTGACATCACTCCCGCACATGCATGGGGGAGCCGTCATTCATGGGACAGGTATCTGAAGGGATGGCACAGGAGGCTGTTCTATCAGGGCGCATGCTCCGATGATGTCGTCAGCTGCATGTAATATCTCCTAAACCCTGGGATTTTCAAACTACGTCCCTCCAGCTGTTGCGCAACTAAACATCCCATGAGGCATTGTAAAACTGACACTCAGATAGGAATAGTCATGATGGGAATTGTAGTTCGTGAACAACTGGAGGGCCATAGTTTGGAGATCCCTGTCCTAAATGATGCACGTTCAGGAATTTTTTTCAGTACCTATAGGTAAAAAGTATGCCTTTTGAGTTTACTTCCATTTTAAGGGTGTAGTGTTGGTGGGGGCTGTGAAAAGCAGTTCAACTGTTATTTTTACTGCCCCCAAACAGCAACTGTAAGCAAGGCCCTGAGGCCAAATCTCCTGAACAATTTGCAAGTAAAGATAGTCTTATATTGTGCTGCTAATATTGAGCCTTGCATTTAATTTGCCATTATATGGTTAATTAGACCATTTTTCCAAATGTATAATGTGCAAAGAGGGCCAAAGCTTTGATCCCTGACTCTCAGGATTAGCACAATGTTGTTCATTTTCTTTTAGTTTAATGTATTCTATATATCTATCTATATGTATGTATCTATATGTATGTGTGTGTGTGTATATATATCTATATGTATGTATCTATATATCTATATGTATGTGTGTGTGTGTATGTGTATATATGTGTATATGTATATATATATATATATATATATATATATATATATATATATATATATAATGTGTGTGTGTGTGTGTTGTACTATTTAACAGTTTGAGATCCTTGTGTGTATTCTGCTCTTGTATATTTTGAGTACACGCTGTAACAATATTTAGGGCACTTTCACACTGAGGCATCGGCGGGAAAGCTTTTTAGCGGCGCTTTACCACTGTGCTTTGTAACTGTGCTTTTCGACTGCTATCGGGGTGCTTTTAACCACTGCTAGAGGTTGAAAGGGGGTTACAAGCGCCGCTCTGGTACTGCCCATTGATTTCTATGGGCAGGGGCACTTTAGGAGGTGTATACACCGCTCCTACAGCGCCTTAAAGACGCTGCTTGTAGGACCCCCCCTCAGTGTGAGAGGAGAGGTGCTTTGCAGGTGCTATTTTTAGTGCTATATCGCCTGTAAAGCACCTAGGAGTAAAAGTAGCCTTATAAACCTTTTTTATATTAATTGATATAGGCTGCCAACGTAGTGGAGCATATATTACTTTTGCAGAAATGTTTCTCAATACATTTGAAGATTTTTTTTTTTTTGTAGTGGGACATTTTTTTTTTATGTTTGTAGCAAAGACTTTTTAGAATGGTTTTTGTTTCATTTGTGATTCTTCTTTTTTTTAACTTAATCTCAAGTAGATCTCATTCTTGCAATTTTTATTAGTTGTGTTTATTTAATTGGAGAATGTTGTTATCTTTCTTAGTGGCAGAACCAATTGCACAGTCCTAGGCAATCGGTTCACGTTTTTTTCCCCACTCTAATCTCAAAAAACAAAGCTTAGACTTTAGTTATATTTTAGAGGTAAATATGTCTTGTTTGTTTTTAGTTATATTTTAGAGTGGTAAGGGGCTGGGATCATTCTCAAGATTTTGTTTGTGTCGCTGGGGAAGTTTGTTTATGATATCACTGGGAATGAAGGTGGGAAGTACTGAAAATGTAACACTTTGAGTTTCCTCCAGAACAGAAATAAAGGAAAAAACTTTCAGTGGGGACAATTTGTTCCTATGAATCGGACAAAATTGGGTGGGTGGCCCTGTTGGCAACATTTGGATCAACAATTCTTTTTATTGTATTTTTTCCGTAATACGTTTGTTGAAGCAGCTGGGTGAGAAGGTGTCGGATGAGCAGCATCTGCATCTATACAGATGTGGGCACTGCTTGGGTATTCTGGCAGAATAAAATAGCCCAGAGCCCGCAAATTCATCCATCAGTGCTGCTTAGCATGAATGGAGAAGTCTGTGTGTTTCAACTTAAAGCTGAAATTTGGATCAGCATGAGACCAATCACAGCACAAGAAAGTGACGGTAAACCTCTTTCCTTGGTTCGTGCTGACAAGGAGAGACGATCAACGACTCTCCCTGTCCGAGGGGGGCCTGTGCTGATAATGAGCACACTGATCGGCAAAGCCCCATCAGATGTGCCACCCACAATGCCAATCGGTGCCCATCGGAAACGTGTCAGTGGCCATCAATGCTTCACATCATTGCCGCCTTTTGGTGCTCATCAGTACATATCAGTGCTCGTTGGTGAAGCAGAAAATAAAATTTTATGACAAACCAAGAACCGTTTTTTTTTCTTTCTTTATTTTTTTGGCAAATAATAAAAACCCGAGTGGTGATCAATTACCACAAAAAAAAAAAGCGCTGTTTGTGGGAAGAAAGTTATAAAAATTTAGTTTTGGTACAGTGTTGTATGACCGCCCTATTGTCATTCAAAGTGCGACAGTATTGAAATTTTTTCCTGAGCAGGAAATGGAAGGGGGGGCTGCCCAGTATTTAAGTGGTTAAAAAGGAGGTCCAGTTGTTCCATGTTTATTTAAAGTTGGCAGCTACAAAAAGTGTAGCTGCTGCCTTTTAACCACTTAAGACCCGGACCAAAATGCAGGTAAAGGACCTTGCCCCTTTTTGCGATTCGGCACTGCGTCGCTTTAACTGACAATTGCGCGGTCGTGCGACGTGGCTCCCAAACAAAATTGGCGTCCTTTTTTTCCCCACAAATAGAGCTTTCTTTTGGTGGTATTTGATCACCTCTGCGGTTTTTATTTTTTGCGCTATAAACAAAAATAGAGCGACAATTTTAAAAGAAATGCAATATTTTTTACTTTTTGCTATAATAAAAATCCCCCAAAAATATATAAAAAAACATTATTTTTCCTCAGTTTAGGCCGATACGTATTCTTCTACGTATTTTTGGTAAAAAAAATCGCAATAAGCGTTTATCGGTTGGTTTTCGCAAAATTTATAGCGTTTACAAAATAAGGAATAGTTTTATTGCATTTTTATTATTTTTTTTTTTTACTACTAATAAGGGCGATCAGCGATTTTTTTCGTGACTGCGACATTATGGCGGACACTTCGGACAATTTTGACACATTTTTGGGACAATTGTCATTTTCACAGCAAAAAATGCATTTAAATTTGCATTGTTTACTGTGGAAATGACAGTTGCAGTTTGGGAGTTAACCACAGGTGGCGCTGTAGGGGATGTGTGCCTATGTGTTTTGTTTACTACTGTAGGGGTGTGTGGCTGTAGGTGTGACGTCATCAATCGCGTCCCCCTATTACAGGGATGACGCGATCGATGCTACAGCCACAGAGAAGCACGGGGAAGCCGTGTGTACACACGGCTCTCCCCGTTCTTCTGCTCCAGGGACGGATCGCCGCACTGCAGCGGCGATCGGGTCCGCGAATCCCGCAGTCCCGGAGCTTCGGACCGGGTCGCGGGCGCGCGGCCCCGCGACCCACGGCTGGGTACTAAAATACTACGTCACCCAGCCGTGCCATTCGTGATGTGCCCAGCCGTGCCATTCTGCCGACGTAAATGTGCAGTAGGCGGTCCTTAAGTGGTTAATAAACATACTCACCCTGTCCCAGTACCAAGCAATGTGGTCACCCGAACCATGACTTCTCTTCCCAGAGTCGGCATTTCAACTGTGGGCACCCAGCTGTAACCGCTTCACACCTGGGTGCGCACTGCACATATGTGAGCTGTGCTGCACTTCTTGAGTGGTCCGGCAGTCTGTTGGGACCCGTGGCGTCTTTTAGAACACTGCAGGGAGTGGAGAGGAGATTTGAACTTGGGTCCGCTCCCCTGTGCCCCCCTTCCAAAAAAGATGATATTGCATCTTTCTACAGTACTTGCTCATAAACTGTCGGGTGTGCAAGAAGACCTTCTCATTGCATTAAACAGGACATTCCTATAGCTACTTGTTTTCTGAGGTTAGGGAAGTGAAAGTGTGAAAGGGAAGCCTTACCACAGCAGTACATGGCTTGCTGCTGACACTGATTGTGTATTCCAATACAAATCATTAACATAAGCTTTCCGCTGCACTTTTTATGTTGATGGTATGCATGTAGTAATGCGCCACCCAAAGTATCAATCCAGCCTAATTCCCATGCTCTGCTTCAAAATAGATGCTTGCACTGGATTGTGAGAACCCCCCCCAAAAAAACACTAATATAGTTTTAGATACTGGTACCAGCAGATATACCCAAGTAAGTGATGATTTGGAGCGGAACTTAAAGGATCACTAAAGATTTTTTTTTTTTTTTTTTTAAGCTAAATAGCTTCCTTTACCTTAATGCAGTGCTGTTTTTATGTTCTCATTGTTCGTTTTTGCTTTGAAGTAGCTGTAATACTTCTCTGATCTCCACACTTCCTGCTTGTCTGGCTCCTTATGAAAAATCTCATGGCAGCTTTTCGCTGTGTCTCTAAAACTCCTCAGAACCAATCAGATTCATTTTAAAAACAAAACCATGCCCTGGGATTCAATTTAAAAACATAGCACTGCCCTGGATTTGTTTGTTTTTGTTCTGTCTCTCTCTCTCTACGTTACATAAACACAAAACCTTTTTAAAAACGAAAGTGAAACTAGAGGCATATTACATTAGGGTTGTCCCGATACCACTTTTTTAGGACCGAGTACAAGTACCGATACTTTTTTTTTCATGTGCTCGCCAATACCGATAATCTTTTTAAATGTCATGTGACAGTTTTCAAACCACAATACAGACTAAGGATATTTTCTTTAGAATTATGAAGAACTCTAACTCAAGACATTATAAAAGAATAAAAATTAGTAAAAATGAATAAAAAAAATGTATTTGCTTGTCACGCAGTAGTAAAAAACTCAAAGAATTTTCACAGAACATGTTGATAAATACAAAAAAAGTATTCTATTTAGGCATCTGGAGCATTTGCGCGAGTACAAGTACTCCCGCAAATACTTTGTATCGGTCCCGATACCGATACTAGTATCGGTATCTGGACAACCCTATATTATACAGGAAGTGCAGAATTATTAGGCAAGTTGTATTTTTGAGGATTAATTTTATTATTGAACAACCATGTTCTCAATGAACCCAAAAAACTCATTAATATCAAAGCTGAATATTTTTGGAAGTAGTTTTCAGTTTGTTTTTAGTTTTAGCTTTTTTAGGGGGATATCTGTGTGTGCAGGTGACTATTACTGTGCATAATTATTAGGCAACTTCCTTTCCTTTGGCAAAATGGGTCAAAAGAAGGACTTGACAGGCTCAGAAAAGTCAAAAATAGTGAGATATCTTGCAGAGGGATGCAGCACTCTTAAAATTGCAAAGCTTCTGAAGCGTGATCATCGAACAATCAGGCGTTTCATTCAAAATGGTCAACAGGGTCGCAAGAAGCGTGTGGAAAAACCAAGGCGCAAAATAACTGCCCATGAACTGAGAAAAGTCAAGCGTGCAGCTGCCAAGATGCCACTTGCCACCAGTTTGGCCATATTTCAGAGCTGCAACATCACTGGAGTGCCCAAAAGCACAAGGTGTGCAATACTCAGAGACATGGCCAAGGTAAGAAAGTCTCAAAGACGACCACCACTGAACAAGATACAGAAGCTGAAACGTCAATACTGGGCCAAGAAATATCTCAAGAATGATTTTTCTTAGGTTTTATGGACTGATGAAATGAGAGTGAGTCTTGATGAGCCAGATGGATGGGCCAGTGGCTGGATTGGTAAAGGGCAGAGAGCTCCAGTCCAAGTCAGACGCCAGCAAGGTGGAGGTGGAGTACTGGTTTGGGCTGGTATCATGAAAGATGAGATTGTGGGGCATTTTCGGGTTGAGGATGGAGTCGAGCTCAACTCCCAGTCCTACTGCCAGTTTCTGGAAAACACCTTCTTCAAGCAGTGGTACAGGAAGAAGTCTGCATCCTTCAAGAAAAACATGATTTTCATGCAGGACAATGCTCCATCACACGCGTCCAAGTACTCCACAGTGTGGCTGGTAAGAAAGGGTATAAAAGAAGAAAAACTAATGACATGGCCTCCTTGTTCACCTGATCTGAACCCCATTGAGAACCTGTGGTCCATCATCAAATGTGAGATTTACAAGGAGGGAAAACAGTACACCTCTCTGAACAGTGTCTGGGAGGCTGTGGTTGCTGCTGCACGCAATGTTGATGGTGAACAGATCAAAACACTGACATAATCCATGGATGGCAGGCTTTTGAGTGTCCTTGTAAAGAAAGGTGGCTATATTGGTCACTGATTTGTTTTTGTTTTGTTTTTGAATGTCAGAAATGTATATTTGTGAATGTTGAGATGTTATATTGGTTTCACTGGTAAAAATAAATAATTGAAATGGGTATATATTTTTTGGATCTCCACCCTAAAGTGAAGATCCGCTGATCCGAACACTCCCCCCCTCCGGTGTCACAATTGACACCTTTCAGGGGGGAGGGGGGTGCAGATAGACATGTATCTGCACCCACTTCCGGCCCAGCATTCACGGGCAAAAGACGGGCATTACATCACATCCCGTCTCCCGCCCGTTGTGTGCTGGGAACACTCGGCTCCCAGCACACAGCTGGAGCCAATTCGCGGGCGCAGCGCGACTCGCGCATGCGCCGTAGGGAACCGGGCAGTGAAGCCGCAGCGCTTCACTTCCTGGTTCCCTCACCGTGGATGGAGGGGGGAGCAGCAGGGTGACGAGCGATCGCTCATCCTCTGCTGCGGACGCCGCTGGACTCCAGGACAGGTAAGTGTCCTAATATTAAAAGTCAGCAGCTGCAGTATTTGTTGCTGCTGGCTTTTAATATTTTTTTTAAGCTGAACCATCCGCTTTAAGTTGCCTAATAATTATGCACAGTAATAGTCACCTGCACACACAGATATCCCCCTAAAATAGCTAAAACTAAAAACAAACTAAAAACTACTTTCAAAAATATTCAGCTTTGATATTAATGAGTTTTTTGGGTTCATTGAGAACATGGTTGTTCAAAAATAAAATGAATCCTCAAAAATACAACTTGCCTAATAATTCTGCACTCCCTGTATGATTGATTTTTATCTATTTTTAATCATTTTTTAAAAGGAATCAGTTAACTTTTATGTCTCTATACCCTGTAAACAGTCATTTCAGCAAAACATTTTTTTTCTTTTAGTGATCCTTTAAAAGTGGTTGTAAAGCTTTGTGTTTTTCTTTTAATTAAAAACAAAACTAACATAATTTTACTTGCGTGCTCCGTGTAATGGAGAAAATGTTCAAGCTAAATTAAACGAGTTAAAGCGGGGGTTGCGCGGGTTTCGTTTTTTATTTTTTTGGATTGTTCTAGCGCTGTTACCTATAGTACTCGGCAACCTGTGTCCCCCAATCCTTTAGCCGGTGTAATCAGTTTTGGCACGCAAAGTATATTTTATAAAAACGAGCGATGGACGTTTCCATCTTAACTGTGGGCACTCTGAAGCCCACAGGGTAGTCTTCCGGGATACGGAGAATGCAGACATCGCATCATTTACTGCTCTATCCCGCGCATGTGCAGTGTTGACGGCGAGCGTCGCCATCAACACTACACGGTTGCCATAACAACGGCACGTAATAAGCTCACGCCCCGCTTGCCGAGTCACGTGACCCGCGAGAACGCGGTATTACAGTGCTTGGCACTTTAGGGTGGAGCTCCGCTTTTAATGATCACTTGGTCCTGGTCAGTGGTCCTTTGCCAGCATCTTCTGTGTGCAATTCTTCGGCCATCTTGATTGGCACTGGATGATGTCATTCTGGCACACAGACTGTGCATGTGCACCTTAATTTACAGCACCGTATAGCAAGCAGGCGGGTAGGGGCAATTTATTGCATGTTTCTAATGCTATAAAAGTTGCCTTCTTGCTTTTTATTAATGTGGTAGTAAACATACTTTTTTGCTGCATAATGCTGCGTAAAAAAATACTACCTTTTTTGTGCCTCCTTCCTGGTTTCCATTAAAGTACTTGTGATGTAGACCCAGCCACACAGATGCTTCCAGAGAAGGCAACGTAACCAATGCCTTTGGGGAGATCCCGTACCTAAGTTGCAAGATCTCCTTGCGCATGGGTCGTACAGCATTAACCGCTTGCCGCCCACCATCAAATGACAGCTGGGTAGTACGGCTCTCGTTCTAAGATGATGATGTTGTCCCAAACGCCGCTCTCGCTTTTTTTGTTTTAAATGCACAAGATGGGACACAGGACTTCATGCGTTCCATCGCACCCTTGCGCAGGACGTGCATATTTAAATGGTGGCTAGGAAGCAAAGACTATTTGCAGTGGTCAGCTTTTATTCATTTATGTGAAACCTTTATCCCAAAGGGCAAAAAAATTGTCTTGTAACTGCTTAACTGGCCTGGGCCTTAAGTTGTTAGTCAAGTTTATTTAAGCACTCGTTCACACTGAACACTGCTTTGTAATCGTGGAAGTTCACCTGAACGCGCACAGTTTCAAAGCCGCATTTCAGTCCGACTTCGGTAACTACTTTAAAGACATCTGTGCAGTTCATGCATAATGTCTATTGAAATTGCTCTCGAAGTCGCCAAAGGTAGTGCAGGCACTGCTTTTGGAAATTAGTGTGGTGCCACAAAGTCAGTGTTGCGCTGACTGGGATGCTCCTATTGCTGGAAAATGGGCTCCAATTTGACCCGTCAAATCTCATGTCAAATTGCGCCGGTGTGAATAGGGGTGTTTCATCAGATATAGCAACCCGTCAAAGTGTAACGGAAGTGACTTTTTTTTTTATTGCCACCATCTTGCTACACCCCGCACTCGTCCATAGCAAGGATACAATGAGAAGGGGTAAGCGGAGTATTGCATTTTTCACATGTGTTTTTATTTTTTACAGTGAAATACATTACTTACAACTTCGTCTTAGCCCTGGTTCACACTGGGTACAATTTGAGATGTGATTTCACATGTCAAATCGGCGGTAATTGTCGGCATTGGCACCGTCCTAATCGGTGCGGCGCTGCACCGATTTCAAAAAGTAGTTTCTGTACTACTTTTTGCGATTTGGGGCCGCGATTTACATTGACATCTGTGCAGAAACCTTCACAGATGTCTCTGAAATCGCAGCCGAAATCGGGACTGCCGGGTGGGAGTAACTGGGCTCTCTGTTTAGATGTTGAATTTTAAAAGCTGTGGCAAGCGTGCTGATCTTACAGGTTTGTCAATCTGACAGAAGTTTGCTGCTTTTAAAATTCAACATCTAAACCGTAAGATGGAGTTGTAAGTACTGTATTTCACTATATAAAGTCAGTTTGCTGTTGGTGTTAACTGTAAAACTCCGGTGGGTGTAACAAGATGTTCGCTTACCCCTTCTCATTGTATCCTTATTATGGACCAGTGCAGGCTGTAGCAAGATGGCGGGGACAAAACGTTACTTCATTACACTTTTTGACAGTTCGCCTTATCTGATGAAACGGGGCTTAATCTGCCAGTACGCCTAAAGCTGGTCATACACTAATTGAAATTCAAATGGTTCCGCAGGGACTGGCTTAATTTCAATGTGTGTAGCAGTTTCCGCTCAACAGAAGTTGATGGTTCTTGATTGCAGCCACTGATCAGTGTATTCTGCAAGCTGCGGGAGCCACTTTGTTTGGATCAGCTGGCTGAACAAAAAGTGTGTGGCCAGCTTAACATTACCCTCTTGATAGGTTTATAGTGCTACTGTCCTAAGGTGTCTACATTTCTCCTTCATCCAGAGTGGAGACATCCTAACATGAGAAGTGTTACTGGCTGAATCGCCAAATAAAGATAAAATGGCAGCCTCCTCTGGGGAAAGTTACACCTACAGGTAAGCCTAGATTAAGGCTTGCCTGTAGGTGTTTGTAATATCTCCTAAACCAGGGTTTGACAAAATCCGGGCGCCCAGTCACAATTGTGACTATAATTAATGACCTGGCGCCCGGGAAAGGAAGCTTTGGCCTGCAGAAGGCCGCAAAGCCACGGCCTCAATTACCCGTGTCTCCGTGCGCCCCCGCCAAGTGATCACGGTGGGCCGCTCCGCTCGGTAATTGAAGCCGTGGCCTTCTGCAGGACTAAGCGCTATCTTGTGGTGGCCGTTGACATGACAAGTAATGAAGCTTCCCCAGTGTTTTCACTGCCATCTCCTTCCTTCTAATTAGAACCCAAAAACATATGTATTTTTTTTATTCTAACACACTAGAGAATAAAATGGCGGTCGTTGCAATAATTTGTCATACCGTATTTGCACAGCAGTCTTACAAGCACACTTTTTTTGGGCGGGAAAAAATACTTTTTTTTTAAATAAAAAAATAAATAAGACGACAGTAAAGTTAGCACAATTTTTTTTTTTTTTTTATATTGTGAAAGATGTTACGGCAAGTAAATTGATAGTGATACCCAACATGTCGCGCTTCAAAATTGCGTCCGCTCGTGGAATGGCGACAAACTTTTAAAATCTCCATAGGCGAAGTTTAAAAAATTCTACAGGTTGCATGTTTTGAGTTAGAGGAGGTCTAGGCTTAGAATTATTGCTCTCGCTCTACCAGTCGCGGCGATACCTCACATGTGGTGTTTGAACACTGTTTACATATATACGGGCGCTACTCACGTATGCTTCCGCTTCTGCGCGCAAGCTCGGCGGGACGAGGTGCGTTTTCTGGCTCCTAACTTTTTAGCTGGCTCCTAGATTCCAAGAAAATTTGTCAAAGCCCTGTCCTAAACCTACACGATTTTAGGAGATATTTGCCAAAAAGATTACACTGATTTCTACGGTGCATGCGCGCCGTAGACATCTGTGCAATGAAAATGGCGGTTTTGTGAATCTATGCCGGCTTTGACGGCTCCCGCGTGCATTGCTTGTGACGTCATCGCCGCTCCGGTCACTCACAGCGCCGGAGTGCCGATACCTGGAAGTAACCTTCCAGAGAGATGTCTGCGGCCGGAGGGGGAGACGAGGATGGCTTCGGGGGCTTCGATCTAAGGTAAGTAATTCATAATGAGCTAGTATGCTAGTCATACCATCTCATTATGCCTTTGTCTTGCAGGTTTTTATTTAAAAAAAATAAAGATTCTGGGTTTACAACCACTTTAAAGTAAACTGCAGTACATTTCATTTTTGTTTTTGCAGTTTACAACTACTTTAAGGTTAACACTAATTTGTTGGGCTCTTTGAATAGAAAGCTTTGTTTTTTTCACCTGGAAACTGCAGATTTTATAAAGTAGTCCCAGCCCCTGTGTGTCACAGGGTGTGAGATTTGTTGCACGAATAATGAGAATGTTGTGTTTGATGTGTAAATCGAGCTAAACTATAGGTGGGCCTTCTTGACATAAATGCAGGTAAATGTTGAGTAGCTGTTAAGTCATCTCTTTAAAAGACGGGTGAAAAAAAAAGGTGTGGGTATGGGTGAGGCACACGTCATCAGTGGGTTATAAAAGTGTAATGTGTGCTGTTTGAAAGGCTTGGAGCCTTGAAATGTCATATCTGTTAATTTTAACTTGTCATAACTTTTGTTGTTATATCTGTTTGATAAAGTGTAATATTAAAGTAGGCCTAAATCCTTAAAGCGTTTGTTACCACAACACTTCATTTTGCGGATATGTACCTGCTGTACAATGTTTTCTGTATGAAAAAGTATACTGCTCTTTGTACTGCTTCCTTTGTGTGAAGGCCCTGGTGATCCTGCCAGTCCCTCTGCTTTTCTGTTAAGCACTGACCACACTAAGCAGGAGAACACATCGTGGTCAGTTCTCTAGCTATGCTGTGAATTCGGTGTACTCGCAAATTATCAGACTTTTCCTGACACGCTCACCCCGACACAGCCATTCACTGGGTAGCTCAGTGTGCTGCTTCCCCCCCAGCTCTTATGCAGATGAGAAACAGAGGGAATGTGATTGCTTATAAAAAAGGGGAAAGGGTATTTATAACGTGTGTGTGTGTGTGTGTGTGTGTGTGTGTGTGTGTGTGTGTGTGTGTGTGTGTGTGTGTGTCTGCCCTCATCTATCACTTGCCTTGGATCAGGAAGAATTCCTGTAGTTTGCCTTTATAGGACCCAGCAGCATTACTTATCCCAAAGTTCCTGGATGCTTACTTATGTGCCTGTTTATAAATACTGACTTTTATTGTTAACCCTCTGGTAGAGCTGCACGATTAATCGAGATAGAATCGCAGTCTCGATTACCCCCCCCACACACACAATCTCCAGATCAATAACTTCGGATCTGCACACATGTGATCGCAGAGGGGTAAAACACACATTGAAACTGTCTCCGCTCTGCTCGCACTCACAGCCCCTCCTCCTCCTAACCCTGTGCGATGTGATAGACAGAATGCGGGTCCAATGCTGGGATGTGTTCTGTCTATCACAGCGTGGGGTTAGGAGGCGGGGCTATGAGTGCGAGCAGAGTGGAGACCGTTATCTTTTCTACAACGCTACAATGAATCACGTTGGATATTATTAGTCTTTTTTAGCAGCGTTAAATTAAATGGGATTTGTGTTTTCAATGCCGGTCACCTGAAAATAGAAGGTCAATATGTAAATAAGTAACATATTTGTGTCAAAATGTCAGTGTTATTTAATGATCCCTTTGATGTTGCATACAGTTAAGGTGTGCAGCCATCCATACTCCCCCACATCCCTCTCTCTGTCTTCGGGTCTCCGCCCGTCCCACTACTACTACTTTTGGCAACTTTGGGGTACGATTTGTATAGACCTTAGTTCATGGTTGACTTTAAACGAATGACCTGTAAAAGCTTTTAAAGCATCGCCTATGGACATTTTTGGTACAGAAGTTTGTGGGTTTTACATTTTGATGTGTTTGGTATCTATTTACTCTCTGCAACTTCATTCATATTTTAGCAAAATATTGTGAAACAAATTGCATTTCTATGCACTAAATTTTACTTCAGTGTACTTATATTTTTAGTAAAAACAAAAAAACTTAATAGACCTGTATTTGAATATCACTATATAAAAACAATACAGCTACTATTTATTTCTCCAGGCCCTCTTTGTTTGTTTGCAGAGTTTAATAGTTGACTCGTTCACAGACTTAAATGATTATAAGCAGTGACTCATTACATAACCCCCTCATTGTGGTTTGTTGGTACATGCCCCTTTCACACTGTGGTGTGGTTTGACCTCACTGCAGGTATAGCAATCTACCTGCGGGTTTGGAGCCAGTTAGATGCCTGCAGTTTTGGTGCGCCTTTCTAAGGGCCCTTTCACACGTACGGACAAACGGTCCGTTTTTTACAAGTCCGTTTACGGGATTGCGTATGTTAGCGGATGATGCATCCGCTAACGTCCGCAAAGATCTGCATCCGCAAAGATCCGGTTTTTCGGACGGAAGAAAACCCTATTTTTCTTCCTTCCGGCAGATCGGATGAATACGGACAGACGGTCCGTATTCATCCGGTTCCCCATAGGGGAGAGCGGAGGAAAGACAGGGCGGTCTCTGCACAGTGTGCGGGGACCGCCCTGTCTGCCGACAGCTCAGCAGGGATTTACGGATGATCCCCGCTGAGCTGACGGACACACACGGGGCGGATCAAAAAGCACTAAATGCCATATATGCAGGACTTTAGGTGTGCATTCGAAAAGTGTACCAAAACTATGGGAAATAAAACTCTATGGGGAAAGCACAGCTAACACACACCAAGGCCGTAGGTAGACTGCACTACGCTGCAGTGTAGTCAAATCGGACTGCATAAGTGTGAAAGGGATCTTAAATTGAACCTGAATTCCTGTTTTGTCTACGCTTCACCTTTACTGACGCTCTTGATCAAAAAACGGTGCGTGGTTGTTTGACCAAAATAGGAAGCCTGTATTCTTGAGAATTGCCATATTCTACTGAGAAGGGATGTATTGTTTTCTACAGTGAAATTCACCTGTCGTGTTTTTTTTTGTTTTTTGTTTTTAGCTTCAGTATCGTGCAACAGCCAAAAGATGGCTACAACGCTCTGTTATTTTGGGAGGGCGTCCATGGACATCCTCCAATAACACGTCCCGAGAATGAACTACATCCCTTGTGATGGCATGATCCGTGACAGTTCCTCTTTACGGAGAGATCTGGGGTCTTATTTGATCTCTCCTCTGCCCTCCAAAGCATCCGATCAAACCGAGATCGCAAGAAGTTTACAAGTCTGGTAGTGGTGATACAGGGAGCAATAGTTAGTTACAAGTTGAAGGAAAATAAGCCACCATCTGGCCTGGCAGCATTGTGTAAAGAAGCACATAGACCCAGTGATGGCATTACTGATTCTAAAACAAAATATATATAATAAAAATGGAAGGGGTCTTATTTAAAAAAAAAAAAAAAACACTGGTATGTTGGTGAGGGGGAAAGGAGGAACTAGCGAAGGCAAAATATAAATGAATTGAACTTCAGCTTTAAGGCCCAGTACGCAAAGGGCAATTTAGGTCATGTATTGCAAGTAGTTTGACATTTATGCTTCTTCTGATTGAGCTTTGTCCTCTTCTAGGACAGGTGTTGACATGCAAATGATTGCTAATTGCACTGTTTCCTTTTTCTACCTCTCTTACATCAAGAAATGTAAAATGTCATTTGCAATATTACAATGGCTCGGTTCTCACTCCTGTCTGAGCGTAGAGATGCAGCCTTTCAGTCAGCATCTCTCCTGTTTTGATCCTCCATGCTCATTGGAGAGCTGAGCTGTGGGTGAAGGGAGCGGCCTTCTCAGCGGCTCGCTGAGACTGCTGTCAATAAAGAGACTATAGTAGTAGTTAGAATCATAGACAGAGGCCAGGCTTTAACCAATGCAGTGCCATACCTCATGGTTAAACAGTAATTGACAAAAATGTGACCGTTCCCCATCAAATTATGTAATGCACGCCTTACAGGTGAAAAACAAAACGTACAGGTAGGACAGTTTATAATTGCCTTTTAAGTGTTACGAAAATCTATTTAAAAAAAATGATATAAAATTTTAAATAACAGGTTATACTCTCCTGTTTTGTGTAATGGTATTAGAGCAGCCCGGATCCTCCCACGCCGGCGATCTTGGCTCTCCTTCTTCGTCTGTCCCCATAGCCACTTGGTATGGGGGCACACGGTGCCTGCTCACTCCTGACCGGCTGACACATTGTGGGGGCTCAACCCCACTTCCTCCTCATTGTATTTGTTCTGCCAGTGGGGTGCAGATGGAGTCTTCCCCACTTGCAGAATACAGTGGTCACTGCTGATGGCTATTGCCACTGATCAGGCAAAAATACCGACAGGTTGGTTGTACTAAACTTCACTGGATTGACTTCTGTAAAACCAGCCTGCCCATAGACATATCGAAATATGGCAAGTTCCTGCTGTACCAATTCACTTTTGATCCGTCTGTGTCAGCTTACTTGTGTCGAAGGGGCGTGACACTAAAAGGTCTGGCAACCGGTCAGTGCTCTCAACCGATAGCTGAAAACGCTGACCAGGGTGTTCTGGCGGGGGGAACAGAACACAATAGCTCAGCAGGGGAGATTGGTGTACTAACATTGGATTGTTTAGTACAGCAGCTCTTCCTGAGCGCTTCAGATTTTTTTTTTTTGGTTTAGCCCGCTGGGTTGAATGGGGGAAAAAAAACGAGTGTTTGTCCATCAGGCTTTACACTCATCACAGTGATGACCTCTTTTGTGACACAATGCACTAATTCACTGAAGGCAAATGAACTGCACAGAAATGGCTGCCTGCAAAGTACATAATGTAAAATGTAAATATTCCAACAAAAAATATTTTTTATAATTTTTAGATAAAGCAAAGGGTTAGAACCCTTTCCGGGTTTGTGTGTATACACCTCTGACCCGGATGTGTTATAAGAAATATTTCCCTCTGATAAGCCTGCACTCTCGGTGTCAAAGGTGCTTCCGCTCTTTAGAGGCTAAACATTGGTGGTTCAGCAGCTTGTGACTGACATTGGTGGTTGTGCAAAGCTATACTGTATATTCAGCTGCCTCGTGTCTTTAAAAGCCATCGAGGCATGGCTAGTATATCTGTGTAGCTTTTTGGAAGAAATACCGATCATTTTATTTTTTTATTTTATTATAGTGACCCATGTAAGAGACCAGACTTCAGCCATTTCATCTTGACCTAGCTTTGTTTGGGATTTAGCCTGTTTTATTGCTCTGGACACAGGAGAGCTGTTAGTTGTAAATGTGTGTTGATGGTCATTGTGTGCCTTAGGATGACATGCTCGAGCTGGTCTTGGTTTGTCTGTAGTAGGTGACTGCAGTGGGAGCCTTGACTGTTGTGGGAAACAGAGGGGAATGTGTTCATTGTCCTAGCTCACAGAGCTCCCTGTGTTTTGGCCTGGCATTTCTGAAGCTGCTCAGTGGTGGAAACCCCTGCCTGCAAAATCGACACAAATAACTCGGAGTTGGCAAACTAGTTATTAAAATTGATTTGGCCTCAGAGCTGCAAGTTCAGAGACAGGATTGGGTGGTGCTTTTTGTCTATGAATGACAGATTCAGTCTGTGTATGTGGGTGGAAGCTGAAGTAATTGTGGTACATAACTATTGCAGACTTATTTACTTTGTTTTTTTCTGGTTGGTTGCAAATATACACATGTGTAATATTTTAAAGGCCTGTATTTTTTAAGAGCTGGTTCAAACGCAGGCAGCACAACTTTGGGGACGACTCGGCAGGGCAAGACGACTTGAGAGACAACTTGCAAAATGACTTCTGTATTGAAGTCAATGCAGGTCGCCCCCAAAGTCATACAGGAACCTTTTTCTAAGTCGGAGCGACTTGTGTCGCTCCTAATAGAGCGGACCGCGACTTGTCAGGCGGCTGAGTCACCCGACAGGTCGCCCCTGTGTGAACCGGGTCTTAGGCTTTACTGTTTGAAAGGAGAAGTTCACTTAAAAATATATAATGCACATTCATCAATGAACCACTGCAGAACTCAACAGTGGCCTGGCGGGTTCATTGGGAACTACAAGCCGACAGCCGCAAAGGCTATCAATATTTTGTAGTTTTCCCATTCATAGAACACGGTGGATAAATGACATGGCGAAGCCTTGCACAGTTGCATTTTTATAAAATTGTGTTAGCAAGCAGGGGGAGAAGATCTGCTGTTGCATGGGGGGGGGGGGGGTATAAGGTGCAGGAGCCATTTGTAATCTGTTACATTCTGAAAATGTGTGTAGCATGTTGCAAAAGGTGAACTTGAGAAGAGAACATAACCAGTTCAGCTTCAGAGCAATTGTTTCTTGCATACATGTAAAAATACGATTTTTTTTTTTTTGCCAATACAATTACTGAAAGCAGAGGTCCTGTAGAACAAAGTGACGGATGCTCATTTTTGTTTCTCCTGATATTTGTGCAAATGTTAAACGCAAATATTCTGGAACAAAACCAAGCCATATAATACACATTTTTGGTTGAAAGTTGAGGTTGCATCGAGTAAATACCTAATTTTTCCATGTTTTAAAATTGCGTGCTCCTGCAAATTCGTCAAACTATGGTGCCCAAAAATCACTATTAAGTGACTCTTTAAAAGCTGTTGTGCTAGAATTATTCTCAGTCTGACATTCACAGCGATATGTCACGTGGTGCGATCGTGGTTTTCGTATGCACTGAACTGGTTAAAGTGGTTGTAAACCCCATTCATGAAACTTGACCTAGGTACGTATATATCTGTAGTCTTTACTTATATCTCGCCAAAACTTTATGTGACGTTTCTGGTGCTTCATTCCTCTGTTATCAGCAGATTCACTTCTGACAAGTTCTCCTACACATGAGATAACAGCAGCTGAACATTTTTCGAGGTAGATAAGCAGGGAGCTGGTCTATTCAGAATACAGCTCTACCTGTTCCTTGGTTCCTCCGCCTATGTGGAGGAGGTGTGTGTGCCTTTCCTCCAATCGGCTCTCACACAGTGGAACTCCCCACCCACTGCTGGAAGAAAGATTTCTAGCACGATCTGCACTTTCCAACGAGTATAGAAAGGGAAAGACAGCAGATATACATGGAAAACGTATGTAGGGAGATTTGTTTTAGTCTGTGTATCATTTGAGGCTGTTCACTTTACTGGTATAGGTGAGGGTTTACAACAACTACAAGTGAAAACAAAAGTAATGAACAGAACTGTAGTAGATGTGTGTCTTTGCTTCTTTGAGCATTGTTTGGCAGAGAAAATTGTTGCTCCAAATGAAACTTTAAATTTTTCCATATAGTTTAGAAAATGAACTAGTATTAGTAACACTTTTTTAGTTTTTCCTTGTGTACCTTGTTCTTCCTTGGCAGTACTCAAACATTCAAGTGTGGTAAAAAGCTTAGTTATTTTAGCTGAGTGTTGGGCGGCATCGGCTGGTTCCATAGAAACCGGCTGACATTTGGACCCGGGTGTATTGCAGTTGGTCCAACAGAAGCTGGCTGAACGAGGTACAGCTCCGCATAGAAACATCAGCTTTCAAGGTGTGTGTGTGTGTGTGTGTGTGTGTGTTTTTTATTTTTTTTTGGTCAAAGCTTACTTGAACAAGCCGAAGTCAGAAGCTGATTGGCTACCATGCACAGCTGCACCCGATTTTGCAGTTGGACAGCATTCACAAAAATGATTGCTTATACTGTATTCAGATAATCATTGTAATAAGCAATCATAGTGGAACAAGAAAATCCTGATCAGCTCACCCGAGCAGTAGAGTGTCACTATGGTGGCACTACTGCTCTGGTCACAAAACTTCAGCCCCCTCTTCCTTTCTCTGCCGCTGGGCCAGTTAGAAAGCTGAAACCCATCAGAGTTGATCCTCTTTTAAAATATACAGGGTACAGACACAAGAATGTGTTTGCATTGCATGTGACATAACTCCAAAACAAAATTCTCACCTTCTGTATTAAAGATGGTGTTCTGACGTTAAGTCAGATTTCTATGAAAACATGTTGTTGTTGTGCAGGCCTGAATGTGCATATTTCCCATTGTATATAAAATCTAGTTGGGGAAGGTTGAGTAAAACCTCTATCCGGTTGCTTTGCCTTCTGTTATCAACACTTTGAGTCACTAATCTGGAACAAGCGCGTGCCACGTTGAAGTCCAGTCCTTTTATTTTCATGTTTTTGCCATGTCGGTGATTTCAGAAATCGCTATAACCACTAAACTTGCATAAAAGCCAAGCATAATATAGGCAGGCAGTTATTTTATGTTGCCTTTGTAAGTCAGATCTCGTTTTACAGGTTCTGGCATTTTAAGGCTTGTGTATACTTGTCCTAAAAAAAAAAGGGTTTTGGCTAGTAAGCGTTTCAGGCCTTCACTATGTTACACGCTGATGCTCTGTCCATGTTGTTTGAACCTCCTACATTGTCTTTCTCTAGTAAATATATTGATAAGCTGCACCTTTGTGTGAGATCCTGACTCTTGCACAGTCTGATAACCTTCATTCCTGATGAGCTTTAGAAGAACACAGGCTTCAGATGACCCTTTTACACAGTACTGTAACTCTGTGCTTGCTAATATGAACCCAAAACCTCAATTTTCCCCCCTACTAGGAAACCAGATGCTCCTTTGTTGGCTAATTTTTTTTAATACAAATTTAATTTTAAGAGGGCTTATTTTTATTCAAGAAATATGTGTGATTCTTTACAGCTGAACTTTCTTTAATAAAGAATTCACTGCATATGCAGTGTTAAAGTACACCGACTTGGTACTTTAACCACTTGAGCCCCCAGCCTGTTTTTCAGATTCGGTGTTTACGAGACTAAAACAGTTTTTTTTGCTAGAAAATTACTTAAAACCCTCAAACATTATATATATTTTTTTCTAACACCCTAGAGAATAAAATGGCAGTCATTGCAATACTTTTTCTCACACCGTATTTGCGCAGCGGTCTTACAAGCGCACTTTTTTTGGAAAAAATTCACTTTCTTGAATTAAAAAATAAGACGACAATAAATTTGGCCCAATTTTTTTATATATTGTGAAAGATAATGATACCCAACATGTTACACTTAAAAATTGCGCCCGCTCGTGGCATGGCGTCAAACTTTTACCCTTAAAAATCTCGATAGGCAACGTTTAAAAAATTCTACAGGTTGCATTTTTTTGAGATACAGAGGAGGTCTAGGGCTAGAATTATTGCTCTCCAACGATCGTGGCGATACCTCACTTGTGTGGTTTGAACACCGTTTTCATATGCGGGCGCTACTCGCGTATGCGTTAGCTTCTGCGTGCGAGCTCGTCGGGACGGGGCGTTTTAAAAAATGTTTTGTTTGTTTTCTTATTTATTTTAATTTAGTTTTTAATTTTTTACACTGAAATAAAAAAAAAAAAAATTATCACTTTTATTCCTATTACAAGGAATGTAAACATCCCTTGTAATAGAAAAAAGCATGACAGGTCCTCTTAAATATGAGATCTGGGGTCAAAAATACCTCAGATCTCATATTTAGACTAAAATGCAAAAAAAGAAAAAAAAAAGATTCAACTGTCATTTTTCAAATGACAGGAAAAAAAAGTTTCTTTAAGGCGCTGGGCGGGACTGACGTTTTGACGTCACTTCCGCCCAGCAGAGCTATGGGGACAGATGAGGGACGGAGCCGATCGCCTTCGCAGCTACCGACGGCTCCGGTAAGCGGCAGGGGGCGCGGGAGAGCGGCGGGAGGGGGGCACCCTCTCCCGCCACCGTTAACGGCGATTTCACGGCAAATCCGCCGCGGAGACCACTGTTATCGTGTACAGATCCGCCCCATGAAGAGATGGATATCTCGGTTGTGGCAGCAGCTGCTGCCGTTACCGAGATATCCATCTTTAAAAACATGACGTCATTTGACGGTGGGGCGGGTCTGAAGTGGTTAATAACTTGCTGCAATAATAAGATACAGCAGCCCCAAAGGTGTCTGGCCATCACCTTGGTTGTCTCCTTGAGCACCCCAAATATATGAATAACAAATATGGTATTTGGGAAAACACACATTGGCATGAGCTCTGGTTTGAACTGATGAAGTCTGAGATCTTTAGAATAGCTACTATGCCTAGACACACCCATTTTCCAGGACTTTTCTATGGATTTTGATTAGGGATGCACCAATACCAGTTTACGACTGAGTACTGATACTTTTTCAAGTATTTCCCGATACAACTTACTGATACATATTTTTAGGCTAGGTTCACATATATGCCATGTAAAATTGCACTGTTGTGCGATGTAACCACACGATTCACATGCAGCTAAATACCAGTCGTTTTTTATGTGATCTTACAGCAGCGTTTTTGGCTTGCTCTGTGTGCTGAGGGTATCAGGAGAGAGGAGTCTGTCAGTAACTGCCAGAATGATGTGTAAAGCCGCCAATCAACACACATTAGCAGGGAGCTGTGTTGAGGGATGCGTCGTAGGATGCATCGCCAAAATCCACCGAAAGACAGACACCACCATCCAACAACGGCTCCGCTGATCCATGAAAAGCTTCACTAAAAAGGCCAGTGGAAGCACCACCAGAAGGAAGCTGAGGCAGCTGCTGGAACACAAACACTGCTGGCAGGCTCTCTTCTCTGCCCCATTGCACCTTCTTCCTCCCCCAGGAAAGTCGGTGGAAAAGCCAAAGTTAAAGAAAAAGGGCCTTGCTTTCTCAATAGTCCCATTCTAATCTATAGAGTGCAATTTCAAATTGCAACCCTGCTTTTGAAATTTTTTTTTTGTTTTGTTTTTTTCTTCTTTCACTTTTAAGTCATTGGTTTTTGATGAGTGTAGTAACAGGGCTTATTCAACCCATATCTGTTGACTTGTAGTAATCGGTACAGGGTGTTGTGCTGTAACGTGTTACTTGAGAGCTTTGTGTTTCTGACCTAGAACAAGAGTGCAAATTGTAACCCCAGATTACTAGAAACTACTGAACAGTCAGAAACTAGCATTCTTGGGTCAACACTATCAGCCGTATTTATCTTATGGTTGGTGAAAGGTTTTTTTTTTTTTGCCATCTGTGTGTGTCTGTGTGTGTCTGTGTGTGTGTGTGTGTATATATATATATATATATATATATATGTGTGTGTGTGTGTGTGTGTGTGTGTGTGTGTGTATATATATATAAATTTGTGCAAATACTGCGAGATAAGAAGCTGCAGTGACCGCCATTTTATTCCCTAGGGTATATATAGTGTTTGGGGGTTCTAAGTAATTTTCCTAGCAAAAAAATTATGATTTTTACATGTAGGAGAGGAGTGCCAAAATATAGAACTGGTTAATATGTGTTTTTATACTAAGCTGTCTTTTTTTTCTTTTTGTCAAAAGGGCGTATTCCCTGGTGGACTCTAGTCAAGTCTCTACGTTTCTGATATCAATCCTTCTTATAGTCTATGGCAGTTTCAGGTGAGTACCATCATAGATATTCTGATCCAGAAATTAAAGGCTAATGCATCTTAATTCCTTGGAACATATGATACTGCAGTGTGTGGCAGCTCAGTTTTTAAACCCATTACACATATAATTACAAAAGTAGCCTGCAGTTCCTAGACACCCCAGGAAAATGGGATGTATGTGCTCCCAGCCTAAGTGAACAGCACCAGATAAAGTACGTTGACCCCGACCTTTAACTCTAACCCTAACACCGACATGGATCAAACCCCAGTTTAGCTATTCTTTCCTGTCTGTCTTCAGCAGGCTGTACACTGACTGATCACTAATAGCCAACCGGAGACTATTACAGCGATCAGGTACTGGGTCTTCTAGTTCCTGATCATTAGTATGAATCCTTGGGCTCTTGGTGAGATCCCGCTCTATGTGAAGCGTGCTACTACCTCAAACACAGATATGCATATATATTTAGCCCCACAGAAAATCAACTTCCTGTCAGTGAGGTCACTGACAGGAAGGGATAAATATTCCTTTAATTTTTTATAACATAAGTAAGTCTAATTGTGTCATTTGATTACTCTATGCATAATGCACACCATTAATTTTCCACCGAAAACAATGCCTATAAATGGACATTTTACTGGCTTCATGCTGCAGCAAATGTGAAACCAAAATCAGATTTTGGTAATTAACAAAAAAAAAGTCAGTAATGTAACGGTTTCAAAAAAATTAACATTGAAATGTAATGCTAGAATGTCTAAAGTGTATGTTAATGTATTTTTGAAAGGCAAATTTTATTTTCCTTTTTCAGTACATCTTCTTTATATATGTTTATCCTTTCTCTCTATTCCTTAAGGTCTCTTAATATGGACTTTGAAAATCAAGACAAGGAGAAGGACGGTGGTGGCTCTCCAGGAACCTTTAGTGGGAACAGCGCCAATAATAGTAAGAAATAACTAGAACATTTTACAGAGTTTCCTTTAGGATAATTGCACATGGTCGCCTAGGGCCACATAATGTAACATTTTGAGGTGTATTTTCCTGTCCCTGAGACACAGATTTGCGTCCTGGGTTTTAAGTCTGTATGCATCAGTGGGTTCACGCAAGTACGTTGGCGTATACCAGCATACAAGTGGTCCCAGGTGGGAAAATACACCCACACTTTCATAGGACACTGCATAAGTATTTAAAAAATAAATCTCCCATCACTATTCAGTAAGTACAGAATTTGGTTGCATTCTAGCAGCACTTTAGTGCTTTATCTCCTATTAGGCTCCTAGTATTTTCTGAAATGTAAAAGTGTTGTGCTTGCCCATGTAGCATTCAATGAACAGACAGACGGGGCCAGTATTCTCTATGTACAGCTGTGGACAAATTTGTTGGTACCCTGCCACAAAAAGGAACAACCCACAATTTTCTCTGAAACAGCTTAAACCTGACAATATAATTGCCATCCATCATTGTATCCTCCTAGGTATGATGAAAATCAGACTTATTTTGATTCAACAGATAATAAAAAAAGTAAAAAAGGATGGGACCATTAACCTAATTTATTTTGTTGGAAAGCCTTTAGAGGCAATCCATTGCCAATTAGCAGTTTGGCCCACTCTTCTTGGACAAAGGGCTCCAACTGTCTCAGGTTTGAAGGGTGTTCAATAGGTTTCAGATCAGGGCTTATAGAAGGCCACTTGAATATATCAGTGTTTTAAATCTTCGACATTCTTGGGGGCTTTTTCCTATGTGTTTTGGGTCATTATTTTGTTCTAGTACCCATGACCTGTGATAGCTTTCTGTCCCTGCTCCAAAATTCCTTGATAGTCCTAAGATTTTGTTGTGCCCTGCACAGATTCAAGACTTCCAGTGACAGACGCAGCAAAGCAGTCCCAAAACATACCTGAGCCTCCTTTATGTTTTGCAATAGGTACAGTGTTCTTTTCTTTGAAAGCTTCAAACTTAGAGCTGATGACACCGGTTGTTTTGTGTTTGTCTTTTTATTGTTTCTTGGTTGCACAGACAATGTTTATGTATGTACTGAGATCTATCCTGTATGCGTACGCGCAAGTGTTGTTTTCAATAAAGCAAGTTTAGGACCTCGTGCACGCTGGATGTTTTTAACCCTGCTGCTAGGTATGTCTGGAATTCTTTTTCTGTTTCTAAACGCTCCTGCGTGTTAGCCTCTGTTTTCCTGCACACATACGCATTTCGAGGCATAGAGCAGTGTTTTTCAACTCCAGTCCTTAAGGCACACAAACAGGTAATTTTTTCAGGCTCTCCATTATTTTGCACAGGTGATTTGATCAGTTTCACTGCCTTAGTAATCACCACAGCCATTTCATTTGAGGGAAATCCTGAAAACTTGACCTGTTGGTGTGCCTTGAGGACTGGAGTTGAAAAACACTGGCATAGAGAAACAAACACTGCCAGCCTATCAAGGAGCAGCAGTGTTTTGGCAGAAAAGCGATTGACTCGTGTAAACATGTGTTAACAGTAGGCTTTTTTTAGCACTTCAGTGCCAATTCATTTCAACGGACAGAATAAATTATTTCGGCCAAAGAAATTGAAGCTCAATCGCTTGATGTGCCTAAACCAGGGTGGATAAAAATCACTCAAGTAGCATTCTTAAAAAAAAAAAAAACGTTTTTCTTTTTTTTTTTTTTTTTTATCAAATGTATTTTAATGAAATGCTTTTGAAGTACAAATCTATCTAAATATAGGTTTCTATTTAAGATCCATTAATAATTTAGGTTATTTAGCATGAGACTGTATATTCTACAATACGTTTTTGGTAAACTCGTTCAATGAATCCAAGCTAACATGCACTGCATTCACACAATTTCACAGTAACCATGAGATGAAAAAAAAATTCAGGAATATTCCTTTATCCCATAGTTTTGCGAATCTATGAATACTACAAACTGTATGATTGAATTGGTTCTTAAATCTTAAATCGCTGTTTTACTGACCAGACCACTTATTATTCTAAATAGGAAACTTTCATTTTGTTTGCAAATACTAAAGATTCTACCATCAAGAATAAGACCTTACATTTAAAGGGTACCTGTCATTTCAGATCCATCATGGCAGCGCCTGTTAGCGGGCATCCACTCACTTGCTTCCGCCACGTCCCTCACCTTATGTCACCAGCCATCCTATTAAAGTGAATGTGACTGTTGGTGAGTTAACAGCAGGTCAGAGGATGAGCCGCTGCGTGACAGATGACCGTTGCTCTTTAAAAATTATGATCTAAAATTAAATCGACCCTTCTTACTAGTGATTTACATCAAATCCACCCTGCTCTAAACGCTTTACATTTACAGCATCAAACCTTTTTATTACCAAAACGCTGCTGGCAGGAGAAAAGGTGTCTACGAGAAATGGCCAAGCATCCAGTGTGCACGAGGACTAAAAAAAAAAAAAACAGCTGATGTGATTTGCCAATAAGCTCCAGTTTGTCTCATCCCAAATGACATTTTCTCAAAAGAATTGTGGCTTCTCAATATGCATTTTATCAAATTCCAGTTTGGCTCAACAGCTTACTGCCACTCAAAGGGACGGATGGTGTGAACAGACGCCAACGTACCTTGGAGTTCAACTTGTGTCTCTTTGGAAGTTTTCCTTGGCGCTTTGTTTGTCATTCTCACCATGAGGGGTAAATTCTCTTTCAGCCTCATCCCAGGGAGGTTGGCTACACTCCCATGGACTTATTACGGTCGTATAGCTTTTATCATTGACATGTTGGTCTGTAGTTTAAATGCGATCTCCACATACAAGGCTCTCCTTTCTCTGGTCCATGTTCAGTGTGGTGCACACGATAATGCCAAACAGCGGGTTGACCACCTTTCTCCATTTAAGTAGGCTGAAGATCTATGTGAAATATCACTATGATCCAGTAATTTATAATAGTTTTTAGGGGTACCAACAAATCTGTCTTGGCAATTTTAGTATATTTCCTTGCTTAATTCTGACATAAAGCATGCAGGTATACGTAAGACAGTTGCTTTTAATTTCATTTTCTTTCAGAAAGAATCAAGTATCGTTTAAATATGCTGTAAAGGTACCAACAACATTTTCAATGGCTGTAGGTGCTCTGCATTTGTGACCTTTTACTGGACTCCGGAAGCATTTCAGGGAGATTTGTTGGGCATATTGGGTTATTTTTGTTTCTGAAGACTTGCTTACCTAGCTAGCTGTTCAAACAGTTTGAGCCACAGACCTGGACCAAGCATGCTGTAAACAAATGTAAAAAAAATAAAACTTTGGGATAACGATATATGTTCTGGGTCAGAGACCCAAAGTTTTGAAACAAAAGCATTAGTGTGATAGCCAGGAACCAACATTCTCAAAGGAAAAGTCGACCATGGCAGCCGCTATCATTTTGAGTTGCTTTAACCAAAGACGAAAAAATTATTGCAATAATGATTATAGCAAATAGTCTTCTTGCCTATGATTGTATACATTTATTCAGTAAATGGAGACATCACCATGGGCAAATGGGCTACATAGTCCTTGTGTTATTGGAGATTCTGTCCTTATGGAAGAACTTGGCTGCTTTGTGATTTGGAAGAAGCAAAATTAAAATGTGTTTTTCTTGGCAGCAGTATTTTTGACATGCAATTATGCCTTTGCAGGTATCCAGACTATTGACTCCACTCAGGCATTGTTCCTTCCTATTGGAGCCTCAGTGTCTCTTCTGGTTATGTTTTTCTTCTTTGACTCAGTTCAGGTGGTTTTCACTATTTGCACTGCAGGTGAGTTTTTTTTTTTTTTTCTATCATGGTGGTCATTAAGGGGTTGGCCTTTGTATCAAAGTAACGGTCCGTTTCTAATCCTTAATTTTCTCTTTCAGTTCTTGCAACAATAGCATTTGCTTTTCTGTTGCTCCCTATGTGCCAGTATTTAACCAGACCCTGCTCTACTCAGAACAAGTGAGTATACACTAGTTGGTTATGCACAGCAAGATGTTTCAAAATGTAATTGAAGGTGCCCCGGTTTCCTCTGTTTCGCTGTTATTTGCGGGGGGGGGACGACAAGGAATACTGGAGGTCTTGGCTATGAAAACTAAAAGCTGTAGTAAACCGGATGAACATTTAAAAAAAAAAAAAAGGCATACTAGCTCCTTATGAAATACTTACCTTAGAACAAGGTGTTGGTAACTTACCTGGTCCACGCCAAGGTAGCCGACATGTTGCCTTGGTGTGTCTTTTGGGTATCGTGGCTCCAGCACTCTGAGTGGCTGTAGCCACAATGTTGTCACTCCCGCGTAAGCGTGTGGGAGACTTCTTTCTGGCAAGGTCCAGTGGCTGCCGGGCCTTAAAGCGGATGGCTCATTAAAACAAAATATTAAAAGCCAGCAGCTACAAATACTGCAGCTGCTGACTTCTAATATTAGGACACTTACCTGTCCTGGAGTCCAGCGCCGTCTGCATCAGAGACGAGCGTTCGCTCGTCTCTGCTGCTCCCCCCTCCATCCACGGTGAGGGAACCAGGAAGTGAAGCGCTCCGGCTTCACTGCCCGATTCCCTACGACGCATGCGCGAGTCGCGCTGTGCCCTCCGATTGGCTTGTGCTGGGTGTCAAAATGTGACACTGGAGGGGGGGAGGGTTCCGATCAGCGCGACTCCACTTAAGGGTGGAAATCCGCTTTAAGCCGAAAATCCCCTGTACGCATACGCCGCTGCATTCATCGGCTCATTGTGAGGGGAATATCTCCTAAACTGTCAGTTTTTTTTTTTCTGTAGGTAAAAGTTACAAAATTACCTATACAACCGCTTGAAGGAAAGACTAGTCCTGTAATGCAACAATTGTCCTTAGCAAACGATAAGTTCATTCTTTGGGGGGAAAAAATTAATTATGTGCAATAGTTTTATTCTTTCCTATGGATGTAGTTTTAAGTTTCATAGATCTGCCCCTATTTACCATATTTCTCAATAACTATTGCATTATTTAAGGTTAAACTCTGGGAGAGGCCACAGCTTCTCTAAGAGTGTTTTGTTAGAAATCTATAGGAGACTACAAAGATGGTTTGGTTAACCCATCGGTTTGACCTAGAAAGTTACCTATATTGTGTGCCAATTTACTAATCAGTTATTTAGTAAATGTTATTGTTTTGCTTTCTGTGTTTAAAATTGATTTAAGAAAAACATGAAAATTGGAAAGTGCATCTGTAGCCAAAACTTTAGTTTCAAGGGAAGGATTATAACCTCTGCCTGGTTATGTTTTGCTGTTTTTATACGATTTTGTGAAAATTTCCCTCCCCTTCTTGACCCGAGGATGCACCAGAAAGTTAAGAGTAAGTCTCCCAAAATGAGGAGACGGTTGTTCTCGGTACAGATGTCCCCCCATTGGAATACTTCCCCGAATCTTTTTTTCTAGGGACAACATCAAAAATGTGCGATTTCCCTCCTTTCTCTGTGAAAATAATCACCAGTACAAATACAATGCAGAATCTCACATATGGGGACATAGCAATAAAGTGTGACATGGAGTTTAATCAAGCCTTTCTCAACCTTTGTACCCCAGAGGTAAATCATTTTTATGGCTTGAGGATCCTTGCTTAAGATTATACCTACAGCTTACAGTACATTTTAAATTATTTGTAAGTTGTACAAAGTCTAAGGAATTGCCAGACATACTTGACATCCAGGGCAGATCATTTTATCACCCACATGCTGCATAATACAAAAAGATTTTCTGTAGTGACCGTGACATAGAAAAGGAATGAATATAGTGACAATTGGGGTGGTCAGTGTAGATGTGACCTCTTACATAGGTAATCGCTGGAGTCTAACCCCTCACTCTGTATCCTAAACAGACGGTTTCCCCAGACATACACTTTAGGTTCTTGAGATTTTATGACTTTTAAAATGCAGCAAAACTTTATTTATTTTTTCCTTTTAAATATCATGATAGAGGAAGAATGGTGGGTTTGGGTTTTCTTTCTTCTTTTTTTTTTTTTTTTTTTTGTGGGCACACCTTAGAGTGATCATACCAATACCTGTGCAAAATGTAGCCTTTAGTTCAGGAATTTAGCCCAGAGCAACACACAAAAGACAAAAAACAATCCGCGCTACCACCCCTAGACTGATTGATATATGGGTGTAAAAAAAACGTGATAAACGTGAAAAAATAAAAAGTGAAAAATGCTGCACCTTAATACAAAGAAGCCCAATATAGGGCTCCACAAGACATATATATATACAAAGGACAAAGGCGCGCAACAATGTAACATATGTATACAAAAATATGTGTTTCCACAGCAACCTGCAAATAGTGAAAAAATAGATACAAATAAGGAATGTGCAACGTCCCAAATAGGATTCCAATTATTAGGTGCTCAAAAACTCGAGCCTCCTTGACACTTGAGCCTCCTTTCCCCGTAGAAGCCCGTTTGGATGAAACGCCGCGTCGGGTGGAGCCAAGTATCGCAGGCGTCACCACGCTCATGAGCTGGCTGATTTGATCGTTCGCACGCCTAGCTGGAAGCATCTGCACATATACAGAGCAACACACAGGCAGTTAAATTGGTTAATCGACATCACCAATGACAGAATTAACTACTTGTTGACAACTATCTCATTGGTGGGACTTTACTATGCTACCACTTGGTGTCTGCCAAAAAAAACTATTTCTCATCACCGTAACCTAATTTACTGTAGTTCTAAGTGTATTGCCATTTTTTTCTTGTAGGATATCATTTGGGTGCTGCGGTCGGTTTACAGTTGCAGAACTGCTCTCCTTTTCACTCTCTGTACTGCTAGTTCTTATTTGGGTTCTGACAGGCCATTGGCTGCTCATGGATGGTAAGTGATAAGCTTAGGCTACCGATACTTTGTATTTTGTTTTATGCAAATGTCTCAGAATTCTGCTTTACTACCTAATGCATTTTGAGGTAGGTTATATATTTAGAAAGCAGTACAGACTTTTTTAAATATACCTTGGTGTATAGTTTATATGTTTGTGAAATGTTCCGTGACTACTGCCCTCGCCTGAAGTGGCTTTTTTGGACATTGTATTTGTTGAACTGAAAACTGTTGTCTGTTCTTTCAGCCCTTGCCATGGGACTCTGTGTGGCAATGATTGCCTTTGTTCGCCTGCCTAGCCTGAAAGTGTCCTGTCTGCTCCTTTCAGGGTTGCTTATATATGATGTATTTTGGGTGAGTAGAGATGATGCCGTTTTTTTTTTGTACATTCCTAAGAAATCTTGAGTACAGTGAGTCTTTGCTTCCCTGCTGATTTTGTATGTTTGCCCACTGACAAAGAAATTATCAGTCTATAATTTTAATGGTGGGTTTAATTTAACAGTGAGAGACAGAATAACGGCAAAAATATACAAAAAAATGCACTTCAAAAAAAGTTATAAATTGATTTGCATTTTAATGAATGAAATAAGTATTTGCCCAAAACATGTCTTAATACTTGGTGGAGAAACCCTTGTTGGCAATCACAAGGCTTCAGACGTTTCTTGTAGTTGGTCACCAGGTTTGCACAAATCTCAGGAAGGATTTTGTCCCGCTCCTCTTTGCAGATCCTCCAAGTCTTTAGGGTTTCAAGGCTGACATTTGGTAGCTAAAACCTTTAGCTCCCTCAACATATTTTCTGTAGGATTAAGGTCAGGACCCGGCTAGGCCACTGCAGGACCTTAATGTGCTTCTTCTTAAGCCACTCTTTTTTTTTTTTTTGCCTTGGCCGTTTGTTTTGGGTCATTGTCATGCTGGAATACCCATCCACGACCCATTTTCAATGCCCTGGCTGAGGGAAGAAGGTTCTCACCCAAGATTTGACGTACATGGCCCCGTCCATCGTCCCTTTGATGCAGTGAAGTTGTCCTGTCCCCTTGGCAGAAAAAACGCCCCCAAAGCATAATGTTTCCACCTCCATGATTGACAGTGGGGATGGTGTTCTTGGAGTTTTTTTTTTTTTTTTTTTATAATCTTTGTTTTCTTCCATAAAAAAAAATCTGTTAAGAATACATACATCTTTATCCAGAAAAGCACATTGCATAATTTTTAACGTTCATATTCCCATAAGACACCCTCTCCTTTACCCCCCTATCATTTTATTTGTACCTCACACACAAACTCTATCGCTATTCTTTGCATTTTAAAGGCAGTATTCCTTCCCCTCCCCTTAACACGGTGAGTTGAGTTGGTGCCGAAGCGCTTCATTTTGCTCTTATCTGACTGCTACACTTTCACCCAGTTCTTCTCTGAATCATTCAGATGTTGTTTAGCAAACTTCAGACGGCCTGTACATTATTATTATTATACAGGATTTATATAGCGCCAACAGTTTACGCAGCGCTTTACATCAGGGAAGACCGTACATTCACAATACAAATCAATACATGAGGGATCAGAGGGCCCTGCTCGTAAGAGCTTACAATCTAGAAATACATGTGCTTTCTTGAGCAGGGGGACCTCGAGAAAACTGCAGGATTTCAGTCCTTCACGGCATAGTGGGTTACCAATTGTTTTCTTGGTGACTCTGGTCCCAGCTGCCTTGAGATCATTGATAACATTTTCCAGTGTAGTCCTGGGCTGATTCCTTACCGTTCTCGTGGTCATTTAACCTAGACAAGGTAAGCTCTTTCATGCAGCCCCGGACGGAGGGAGATTGACCGTTATTTATAAAGGGAACAGGTTGGCGGAAATGCACATTTTTTTTGCCAGCGAGGTCTAACCTATCCTCAGAGCAGAACTGATGGACAAAGCGTCCATCCACACATGCATAGCTGATTTTTATTTCATTTTTTGCTACATATTCTAGCAGAAAATGTTGATCGTGACAGAATATAACACTTAAATCTTTATATAATATGTAGATAAACTATCTGTTTATTAGGGACCGCATAAACAAGAAAAGAGAAGATTTATGATCCAATTTTAAGCGAATAGTTTTTCTTGCCATGTTCTTATCACTATGTATCTCCCGTGCAGGTCTTCTTCTCTGCCTATATATTTAATAGCAACGTGATGGTCAAAGTGGCAACTCAGCCTGCTGACAATCCTCTCGATGTATTATCAAGGAAGCTTCACCTTGGTCCCAATGTTGGAAGAGATGTACCTCGGTTATCACTGCCAGGGAAATTGGTATTCCCTAGGTAAGTGTAACATGATTGAACTTCTGATTGCTTATAAACTGTATATATTTGGGCTTTTTGTAAACCAAGGCATGGCTTGGTATCTCTTTAGCAAGTAAGTTTGGTTATAATGCTGTAAATTTTATATATGTTCATATTTTGTGCAGCTCCACAGGAAGCCACTTCTCTATGCTTGGGATCGGAGACATTGTGATGCCAGGCCTACTTCTGTGCTTTGTTCTGCGTTATGATAATTACAAAAAACAGGCAACCACTGACGCTTGTGGTGCACCAGGGGCTGCCAATATTTCTGGGCGAATGCAGAGGGTCTCCTACTTCCATTGCACACTTATTGGGTACTTTGTGGGTAAGTAGGCAAATACAGAGCATGTCAAAATGTATTGTGAAAAAGCAAAACCTACTGTTCTGTGGTATTTTTGAAAGTCTTTTAACCAAACAAGAAAAGTTAGATTGTTTTCGTAGGTACTATATATGTACATAGTGTATGTAACACATATTGTATATCTATATACTATTCACATATTTTACAGGTTCCTTCATTTATAGTAGTGTTATCTGTGGCTGCTCTAATGTAGCTCTTTGTCTTAATAGGACTGTTAACGGCAACAGTGGCTTCACGCATTCACAGGGCAGCCCAGCCTGCTCTGCTGTATTTGGTTCCATTTACTTTATTACCGCTTCTCACTATGGCTTATTTAAAGGTAGGCACCACATTTATTACCAATTATTTGTGTGTTGTGATAGTCGATTTTATAATTTACAAGCTAAATGCAATAAAAATATATCTCAATTGTTCATGTCCCCCCCATGGTCTATTTACTTGTCTCTGTCTTTTCCTGGAGCTGTGTGTTAATCCAGGCCAGTAAGCATGAAACACTGCTGCAGACCAAGTTCGTCAAAACATTAGGAAGTATGGAGGTTCTATGGAAGCAGGGAAGGGATAACTTGATGATCTGAGAGATGCACAGGAGGCATGGCTATGTGTTTTGGATCTGCCATGCTTCAATCAATGGTGACTTTTGCAGATGAGACGCAGGCTTGAGAAAGGAGCACAGTTGCTCTGAAACGCGTAGCCACATACCCTGTGCACTCTCCAGTTCTTGCTGTCTTGCTCTCTGCGCTAGTCTCCACACTTCCTAGTGTTTTCACAGACCTGGTCTGTGGTGGTGTTTTCATGCTTACTGGCCTAGATTACCATGCAGCCCCAGGGAGAAGAAGGCCACCTTTTGTATCTCTGACTGTGTATGTTGCCAATTTTTTTAAATTATTATATTAGTATTCTAAGCTACATTTGGATCAGCATCGTCTGGTGTTTTATGTATTTGTCTAGAGCAGGGGTGTCAAACTCAAATTCATCGGGAGTTTGGTTGCCCTCAATGGGCCGGTTGTATCTGCACTCCACCATAGTGTTCAGTCTGAGCAGTCTCCAATAACATTTTCTTGCGCTGCGTAGGGAGCGCAGGGTTCAGGAGTGCGCTGCGCAGGGTTCATAAGTATGCTATGCACAGCGTGCAACAACTGATTTCATCCCTCCTCCTGGGTTCTGGCCTCACCGCCCCCCCTCCAAAAAAAAAAAAAATAACTTTTATACTCTCCCCCTTCCTACTATTAGGAGTGGGATTTTACAATATTTCAGTTAATGGAAGCTACATATGTCATATTCACACTATAATACTTGTAGCACGGTGTAGCTGGGATCAATACCCAGTTTTTGTATTTAACCTTTTTGAAAATGTTGTATATATATTTTTGGTATATCTATATATAATTCAAAAAGGTTAAAAAAAAATAAACCCTACTGGGTATAAATCCCAAGTGCACGGTGCTGACATATGTAGCTTCCATTAACTAAAATATTATAAAATAACCTTACTGGGTAGTGAGTCCCAATCACCGGTGCTGCAAGAAGCCTCAACCTCATTGTGCAAATAAAGTACAGAACATTTCATAAAACAATTAATCAAATACAATAATTCTAAGATAGCCCTACTGGGTAGTAAATCCAAATCACCAGTGCTGCAAGAACACCCAATTGTGCAAATATATAAATATACAAACTAATTCCATATAACAATTATTAAAAAGCATCCAAAAAACATGGCTATGAATGAACATTTTATTAATTATATAAAATTAGTTTTGTTTATATATTTGTACAATTCAGTTTTTTTGAAACACTGGTGTTTTGGATTCACTGAGAGAGACATTGGGATCAGAGAGACAGGGGAGGCTGAGCGATAACGAGAGAGACTGCTAGCCCTACCTTCCATGGCAGGGTGTCTCCTTTGATCCTTCCAGCGGTTCCCTGGCAGCATGCAGGTCCTTTGGGTCCCCAGTCAGCCTGTTCCCAGGAAATTACACCTCTGGATCCCTTTACATTACACAGCACCCTGAACCCTGTTGCATTACACAGCACCCTGCACCTCTGGGCCCCATTACATTACACAGCACCCAACCCTCTGGGCCCCATTACATTACACAGCACCCAACCCTCTGGGCCCCATTACATTATACAGCACCCAACCCTCTGGGCCCCATTACATTACACAGCACCCAACCCTCTGGGCCCCATTACATTATACAGCACCCTGCACCTTTGGACACCTTTACATTACACAGAACTCTGCACCTCTGAACCCCATAGCTCTGGAGGTCTACATGTTAAACAGACCCCCTACCAATACAGACCCACCCCCTACCAATACAGACCCATCCCCTACTGATACAGACCCACCCCCTAACAATACAGACCCACCCCTTACAGTGCAGATCCCCCCCCCACAGTCCCATTATGTACCTCAGATGATCACAACACTAGTGGACTGGTCGCGTCGTCGTAAAGGAGGAGGGGAAAGGTGGCTTCACTCTGCTCAGAGCCGGGACCATGAAGAGAAGGGGATCTGATGTTTCACACACACTTCGGTGCGGCTCGCATCCCTTCCCCTGCAAAGCCAAGCTCCTACCTCACATTCTCTCTGCTCTGCTGTTAAGCCTCACGTGCCAGTGCCACCCATGTCTCTTAGGTTTAACCCGCCCACTCAGCCCTGCTTCAGTCACGGAGGGGGGGGGTGCATGCCGCTGTCTAAACCTGCCCGCTGCATCAGAAGTTCAACCCACCCGCTCATTGTCTCTGCTTCAGTCACGGAGGGCAGGGTGCCTGCTGCTGCCTAAACCTGCCCGCGCTCTCCGCTTCAGTGGGGGGAGGGCGCCGGCATGACACCCCCCAGCGTGTTGCGCCCCGCCCCCCACTTAGTACGTCACTGTCAGGCTCTCAGCGCTTCCTCGTCTCAGCCCCTCGCTGATCTCCGCAATGAGAGAGATCCCCCTGCTGATTGGGGCCGCTGCGCGGGCCACATGACAAGGCATGGCGTGCCGGATTCGGCCCGTGGGCCTTGTGTTTGCCACCCCTGGTCTAGAGATTGTCTTCAGTCTGAGAAGCTGCAGAAAGTGTATCAGATGGAACAGAATTAACCCCTATATGTAATTTTTATTGGCTGAGTCTTGCATCCATGTACAAGCTAAGCGTTGCCTAGCATTGGTCCTACTTGCACCATTTTATTTTCCGTTCTGTCCAGCTGACGTTATTTCTTGTTTTTTAGGGTGACTTGCGGCGAATGTGGTCAGAACCTTTCCATGCCAAGGCCAGCAGCTCACGCTTCCTCGAGGTATGATGGGAGCAGAGGACAAGAGGCCAAACTTGGCAGGATTTCTTCACTTTGGCTTTCTGTACCCTGGATAAACTTAGTGTTTAACAGACACAGCTACAACTGAAAGACCTCAAATGAATGGAATTTGTGTAAAATAATAAAGGAATAAACTTTTTTTTTGGCGAGTTGACCATGTGAGCTCCTAATCCCTCGAACAGGCCCTCAACATCGGACTCATTTCCTATAGGAAGAGCGGACTAGAATCAGGGTGGCAGTGGGATCATAAGGAAACCTGGAATCGTTCAGATTGGCCTGCTGACAGCTCAAAGTAGCATGTGATGGTAAAGGCCTGTGAGCTATGGACTATTAGAGCTTGTTGGAACCTGTGGGACCAGACCCCACAGGGAACAGTGCAGCCCTCTTACCAGCTCTCCTTCCTGTTCTTGTTTTTTAGTTTAATATCTTCTGTGGTGTGAAGTGACTTTTTAGATCTAAGCCAGTGTGTTACTCGCTATATATCCCATAGTCTATCATATTTAATTCCATTTCTCCCATTTTCATGTTGCAGAGGGCAAGTCTAAGATGAGATATAAAAAAAAAAAAAGATATATATATATTTTTTTTTAATACTCGTCTACGGATGGTTTAAACATTCACAGAGCAAGGCCAGATCAGGTCAGGCCTCCTCTGTTCTGTCGCATGTCCTGCACTTTCATCTTTGGCTTTATATGACTAATCCATCCCAGCAAAGTGAAGCCTCAGTTCAAATCCACTGTATTGTGTGCTCGTTCTAATGTATTCATGGCCTGTTAAGTGACTGTATTTGGTTCTGATCAATGTAGTGACCTAGGGCAGTTGAAATGTTCCGGAACCCCTTGTCTTCATTTGTGCGCATCCTTTTTAACGGTTTCCTCGGACTCTTGCATGTCAATACTTGCTGCGCTCATCGCTCCCTCCATCAAAATGTTACCTTCCTGTAAATACATATTTTCTTTTTTCTATTCTTTGTATTATAGTATTTTCATTTTGTCCTGTATTTCTGAACATCTCTTGTGTCTCCGTCCACTGTCGGAGAAGAAGAAAAAAAAAAAATATTCAAATAAGGTTCTGAATGCCTGTATTTCAGTCTTTGTGCATCGTAAGAATTCCTGCTCTGGTGTCATATTGGGATCAGTGAGCTGCAAACGTGTAATATCGGTGTTGTGTTCTACAAACAAAGTTCATTTCAGGCAGTTTACAAAGAAAAGGCATTCTGGTTAGTGCTGATGTTTTTGCTAGCTCCTTTTGGGTTTTTTTAACCATTACCTAGTCAGGCAAAAACACATTTTAGAATTGGGGTGACTTAGTCACAAAGTCTAGTGGCTTAACCACTTAAGGACCTTGGGTGTTTTTCAGATTTGGTGTTTGCAAGACTAAAACAGTTCAAACTTTTACCCTTAATCTCGATAGGCGATGTTTAAAAAATTCTATAGGTTGCATCTTTTGAGCTACAGAGTAGGTCTAGGGCTAGAATTATTGCTCTCTCTCTAACGATCGCGGTGATACCTCACTTGTGTAGTTTAAAACACTGTTTTCATATGCGGGCGCTACTCATGTATGTGTTTGCTTCTGTGCATGAGCTCGTTGGGACGGGGCGATTTAAAAAAAAAAATGTTTTCTTATTTATTTTTTTACACTGAGAAAAAAAAAGTGATCACTTTTATTCCTATTACAAGGAATGTAAACATCCCTTGTAATAGAAAAAAGCATGACATGTCCTCTTAAATATGAGATCTGGGGTCGAAAAGACCTTGGATCTCATATTTAGACTATAATGCAAAAAGTCATTTTTTTTCAAATGACCAAAAAAAGTTTCTTTAAGACGGAGAGGGGGGACTGACGTTTTGACATCACTTCCGCCCAGCAAAGCTATGGACGGGTGGGGGCCAGCTTGCCCTCACTCGCATCCCCACACAGCAGCCGAGCGGACACGATCGCCTCTGCCGCTACAGACAGCTCCGGTAAGCGGCGGATGGTGCGGGAGAGCGGTGGGAGGGGTGGTGGGCCCTCTCCCTCCACCGATATCGTGTACAGGACCGCTCACTGAAGAGATGGATATCTCGGTTGTGGCAGCAGCTGCTGCCGTTACCGAGATACCCATCTTTAAAAAAAAAAAAAAACTATATATACAGTGAGGGGTCCTTAAGTGGTTAAAGAACTTCACTCTCTATCAGCATAGATTTTCACTCCTTGGGCTCCATGCACACTGGCTTAAAGTTGCTTCTACAGGAGTTGTGTTCTGCCTGTAGAAGCAACTCCTTGTTATCCTATGTGTTCATTGGAGCTGCACGATTCTGGCTAAAATGGGACTCGTGGATTCTTTTTTTTTTTTACTTGGATGATCACGATTCATATGGCGTAACATCTTTCACATTAAACAAAACAATTAAGCTAGCTTTACCGTTTTTTTTTTTTCATTAAAGTGTCCCCCCCCCCCCCCCCCCCAAAAAAAAAAGCAAATACAGTGTTAAATATTGCAACAATTGCCATTTTATTCCCTAGGGTCTCTGCTAAAAATATATATATATATATATATATATACACACACACACACAGTAATTTTCTAGCAAAAAATTCTGATTTTGAACTTGGTAAGAAACAAGTGTCAGAAAAAGTGGTTAAACTTCCAGCATTTACACTGTGAGTGGGGTCGAATTGAGATCGCAGTTTTTTAACGATTGGATGTGCATCTACCCTTGTCCCAGATGGCCATGACCAGGAATTGCTAGGGGGTGTTTTTCAAAATGATTTTTCAGCAAATGAAAGCTTGGAGACATGGATGGGTGAGCTTGCTGTGAATATCAGAATATAGATTTTTCATTTGTAGTGCTAGGTTGCCATGTAGTTCTGCTTTAAGCAATGCTCCGTTTGAATTTCTTATTACCGTTGCATTTAAAAAATGCAACTGGTAGTCTGCCCAATGCACTCTCACTGGGCTTGCAGGATAAATGCAAATTGCAATGAATACTAGCAGAGGAATCACTTGGGTGTAAACTCTCAGGTGAAACATGGTTGGTAACCACAGTCCTCATTATGCTGGATACCAAGTCCAAGTCTCCCAAATCGCAATGACGAGCTGCTTGAATCTTCACCCAAAGCAATGGTCTGTTTTTGCCTTTGCAGCTCATAGCCAGCAAAGACTGTCCCTCATTACTGGTCCGCCATCTTTGTAGCTTTCTTAGCATCTCTTTGGTTCTTGAGGCCTCGGTGCGCACTTCACCCTCACAGAACACGTGTCCCTCACCAGCGACTCCTGCTTTATCTAAGCCAGTCTGCACTCCTAATGCTCTGTAATGCAGGGATATTGCAGTGTGTGGTTTGCATTTCTGTATGATTTTTAAAGGCCTAGGTTGTACCTCTCATACTGCATTCCTCTCCATTTCAGTTTTACGGGTGAAGCACTTTTATGTTTCTGTCTGTGTCCACAAAGCAGACTAGTACATTGAAACTGCATTAAATATTAACACTAATATGATATCCCTGGAGGTGTCTGTAACATGATTTGGCTTTGCTGAAAGATTGGTCAAAGCAGTAGAGACTCCAGTTAATTGTTTCTAAATGTAAAATGCATCTGGGGGGGGGGGGGGGGAGTACAACATTGGGGGTACAGTGGTAGCCAGCACTACAAAGGGAAAAGATTTGGGGGTACCTATTTCAGACTATTGCTAAATGTGCAAATGGTGTGACCAGGCAGTGGGAATACAATTGTAGGATGTATCACTAGAGGGATCACCAGCAGGGTGTTCTGATCCCCCTATAGAGATCTTTAGTGAGACCTCATTTAGAATACTGTGTATAATTCTGGAGACCTCACTTTCTTAAAGATATTGATAAGATAAAACGAGTCCAGAGACGGGTAACAAAAATGATAAAACATTGAGAGCGACTTGAGGAACCTAATATGTACAGTCTGGAAGAAAGAAGGGGAGAATGATTGAAACCGTTAAATACATCAAAGGGGTGACTAAGGTTCAGGAGGGCAGTATTTTTAATATGAAACAAAAATCGAGAACACAGGGACATGACCTCAGACTAGAGAAAAGTTCAAAATCGTAGTATTTTACTGAAAGGGTAGTTGATGCTTGGAATAAACGTCTTCCAGCAGAGGTAGTGAGCCAGTCAATAGTAAATTGTTTCATACATGCTTGGGACAAACCTAGATCTATAGTTGGATAAAAAAAAAAGTTAACTAAGAGGGGGAGGGATATAAAAATAAATAAAAGCAGACTCAATGGGCTATTCTGTCCCCTTTTCTATATTACCAATTGAGGCACTCGTGCAAATGTAGATTTGTTTTGCTCAGAACAACCAAATTGGTCCACTGTATCTACTGTATTTGTTCTTGTGGAACCAGCCAAGAACTTGTTAAATCATTCTACCAGCAGTATCATTACAAAGCATTGTAATTGTCAGACATAAACTTCCAAGGTGTGCCCACAGTGACACCCCAGCCCTCTTATATTGCTCTACCTAAACACCAATTGCACTAGTCAGCAACTATAAGACTTGATGTGTTACTAAATGGCTGTCATGTGTTGGGATTGCCAGAGCTTCAGTAAAGCAAATAGTAATTTTAATAATACTCGGAGCTTGATCTTGAATGATTATTCCCCTTCATTAAGCAGTTGAACCTCTTAATGTTTTTTTTTGCATGGTCAGGCTTGAAGTGCCTAAACTAATGTACTACCACAATTCACAAATCTACCAATCCAAGCTGTTACTTTATGGCATGATTCACAGGAGTGGGTTGGTAAAAATACAGGTGCTTGAGCTGTGGTTTTGCTGCCCACCTAAAATACACATGCAGCTGCTCGGGGGTTGTACACGTGCAGTGGCCTAAATTCTACCCCTTTGTGGAATTTAAAGGGCAATATTTCCACCACAATGCATCCCATTTGGGTGCAATGTAGTACTTTACATACCAAATTCCCATTTGGCTGTGGAAAAAAGGCAATTTGAGAGGCCGTAGTATCTACAGCCCTATGAAAAGTGATTACTGCCATGTGTCCAAATGTTGGTAATTTCTCGTGGGTTACATTGCAGATATATGGATAGTTTTCTAGGGGCTTGCAAAAGTCCCTTCAGTCTGTTATTTTACGAAGTCTTGTGTAAGTGGAACAGCCACCTGCACACCATAGAGAATCTATAGAGTGCTTGGCAGGCTGAACTACTATTCTGTTTGAGAACATTTGAGCAATGACCCTCCAGCCTGGTCCTCAAGATTACCAATTGTATTACCAGCTAGAGACACAAGTGTATTATTGGTGACTTAAAGCTGGTCATACATTGTCAGATATTGCTTGGGTTTTTACCTGTCAAACCAAATTTGAAGAATGTTATTCCACCATTTAATATTCCTGATATAAGCATGTTGTACCATGTACTAATCATAGCCTCTCAATATTAGGTGGATGACTAGGTGTTGCATCACACCACAAGTTCCACACTTTACCACCACTTCCACCTAGAGCCCTTTATGCCTCGGTCACCGGGCTTTGCTACTAGACAGTCCACACCACAATTTCTGCACATGCTTATGCTGTTTTCCCCTCCCTACTCATAGAGAATCCCACAGGGGCAAACCCTCACACATGGCTATGGTGGAGACCAGGTGAAAGGGAGCCATTGCAAAACCGCAGACTAACATTTGCTCTGCTGTAGACCCACACAACACTCATTCTCAGAGTGACAACGCGCCCCCTGCACTGGAGCAAGAGGTGGCTCTAACACTGGACTCGGCATTCAATTCTAGCTCTCTCAAGAACACAAGCGGATAAAAGCAAAAGTCTGTATCTGTCACAAATTCCGCAGAAAAGTAATGGCCTTAATGCAGCCAACTTTTCCCCAGGGTTTTCTTTTACTCCTGTTTACTGGTATCGGTTAAAGGCTTTTTAAAAATGTCGACATTCCACCAGTGTACGCAAATTTGACCCCTTGCGACCAGCCGCTGTCATTATACGTACGTCGGCTCCTTTAAGCAGGATAGCGGGTGTGCGCTCCCTCGCTGCACAGCGGGGGTGCCGATGCTCGTGGCCGGCAGTCGTGGGTGTGAGTGTGTCAATCTGTCATCACTGATAGTCCACTCCCCCCACAGTTAGAACACACACACACACACACACACACTGTTTACCCCTTGATTGCCCCCTAGTGTTAGCCCCTTCCCTACCAGTGACATTTACACAGTAATCGGTGCATTTTTATAGCACTGATCGCTGTATAATTGGCAGTGGTCCCATAAAAGTGTCAAATTTCCACAGAGTGAGAATGGGGATCTGTCGATGTAAACAAACAGATCCGCGTTCTGTCAGGGAAGTACAGTGTGATGGTCTGTTCCTAGTGATTAGGAACAGCGATCTCTCTGTACTCCCAGTCAGTCCCATTCCCCCACAGTTAGAAACACCTCCCAGGAAACACATTTAACCCCTTGATCTGCCCCTGGTTAACCCCTTTTCTGCCAGTGACATTTATTCGGTAATCGGTGCATTTTTATAACACGGATCGCTATGTCAATGGTGTGTCAAAAGTGTTTGGTCTGTCAGCCGCAATGTCACTGTCCTGCAAAAAAATTGCTGGTAACTACATTACTAGTAAAAAAAAAAAAAAAAATGCCATAAATGTATTCACTGTTTTGTAGATGCTATAACTTTTGCACAAACCAATCTGTATACGCTTTTTGTGTTTTTTTTTTTTTTTTACCAAAAAATGGGTATGCTTTAAGAGCATATTAAATAGGGGCAGTAGCCAGTGCATTCCAACGGGAAATAAATTAAAAAAGCTATTAAAAGTCCCGGGTGGCTTAAAAATGCATAAAAAGTAAAGGAGGTCTTTAAAAAAAAAATACAAGGCTGAGGAATCAGCATTCCAACTGTAGAATGCAACAGGAAATCTAAGGGTGCAATTAGGGCTGCTAAGGTAAAATACGAAAGGCACATAGCAGAGGAGAGTAAGAAAAATCCCAAGAAATTCTTTAAAAACTTAAATAGTAAGAAAGGGAGGTCAGATTATATTGCCAGACCAAATTTTCTTAATTTTTTTTACAAAGTCTACTGACTGGAATGGCACCAGATGATTGGAGAAAAGCCAATGTAGCACCAATATTTTTTTTAAAAAAAGGGCCAAATTACATTCCTGGGAATTACAGACCAGTTAGCCTAACATTAATTTTGAAGGCCCGTAGACGTGGTGTATCTGGACCATGGGGTGAGTACATGGATTGAAAACTGGCTACCGGGGCGAGTTCAGGGGGTGGTGATAAATTCTGTCCTGGGACCAATGCTATTTAATTTATTAATAAACTACTTGTAGGATGGGATAAACAACTCAGCCTCTGTATTTGCAGACAATACTAAGCTAAGCAGGGCAGTAACCTTTGTTCAGGTGGTTCTACCTCCTTAAAACTCAGAGCACCTCAATGCTCTATCAAGGTTCTAATCCTAAATTCAGCCCTTCCTTTTCAAATGAAGGGTGCCCTCACTTCTAAGACCAGGGAGATGCCTGTTAAGCCCCATACACACTATCAGTTTTCCTGATGGTTTTCTCATCAGGTTTACCAAAACCATGTAGTGCAAGTGCCTGCCTGATTGCATACAAATTGAAACTCTTGAGGTTTGACCTCATATTAGATGGTTTTGGTAAACCTGAAGAGAAAACCGCCAGGAAAACTGATAGTGTGTATGGGGCTTTACAGTTTGCCTATCTCGGAGTCTGACATCCCAGGCTCAAGCAGTGGTTTCAAATTAGTAAAAAAAAATATGTTTTTCCAGTCATTCGTTATGATCGAAAACCATTATTTCGAATAAGTCCGTAACTTCAGAAAAATGTTAATTAGTTATGTTCCATTAGTTTAGATGTGGTATTAGAAAATCTGAAATAATAACTAACTAATAATAACAAACGATTAAATTATAGGTGTTGGAAGTTTCTTTCAAATTTGGCTGTTTATGAATGTAACTAATATGAATTTATCCAAAGTTATGAATTATCCGAAATAACGAATGCCGCACCTAAATTGATGGAACGTAACAAATTAATATTAATAATAAAACGTTTTTTTTATTAATGAATTAATATTCATTACGTTCCATTCGTTTAGATGCAGCATTTGTTATTTCGGATAATTTGTAACTTTGGATAAATTTGTATTAGTTACATTCACTAACAGCCAAATTTGAAAGGAAATACTAATACCTATAATTTAATAGTTATTATTAGTTAGTTATTATTTTGAATTTTTGGGGCTTTTCGAATTTTCATTATTTTCAGAAAAATTTGTTAAACGGGTTTTTAATAATTTTGAATATTTCCGAATGACCTAATTTGTTGAATTTCATCGAAAAACTAATTTGGAACTAAATGAATTTGTCTACAAATAAGTTCAAAACTAATTCTCCCCACTTTCTCCTTTAAACCCAACCAATATCTTCCCATAGACAGACAGATTGGCTTGATAATTATCTCCCAGGGGGTAGTTGTTCTAGGACCCTTGTAGGACATGTTCAAATGTTCTATTCAAACCTGTTCACTGTACCAAAACCCAATGGGGGTATTTGTCCTATCCTGGACCTAAAATCTCTCTCTAAAAAGAAAAGAGAAGTATCTCAACTCCCTTCCAGCCATTTGCAAATGTTCAAAAGAGAATTCAGATTCTCTAGGCATGTAATTTAGTGATTAACTTCCAAAAATCGGCTCTCCATCCTTCGCTTTGCCTTCGCTTTGCCTTTGCTTTTCCTCAAGAACTCGCACTCATGACTTGAGATCATAGCCCACCCGCCTGTGAGATTATCCATGAGAGTTCTGGGCAACGTAGGGGCCACCCAATTTCATTTAAGACTTCAACACATAGCATGGAACAAGCATGCTTTTTCTTTCAACCTACCCATGCCTTTATCCAGCCAAGCAAGGAATTTCCTAGCTTGGTGGGTATCCAACCCAGCCTTGACAATGCAAGTCGTTTCTGCCATGTTACTGAAAAGCAGTAAAAGATGCTAGTCTTTTAGGCTGCGGAGGGGTATTCCAGTCTGTCCCTGTCAAAGGAGCATGGGCACCAGAGGAAACAAAGCTCACCAACAACATCCCCCCCCCCCCCCGTGCCATTTCAGTAGCGAGTGCCGTGACTGGCGGCTCTTGCGCGTTGGGCAGAAATGACAATATGTGACTCCGTCCAGTCACAGAGCCAGAGTCTGCAGCCCCAGAAGAAAGAGGGGGTGAGCATGGATGCGGCCTGCGGCGGGGACAGCGTGGGCTTTATTTGCATTCTAGCACATTATGCTTTTACTTTGCAGGGAAAAAAGAAAGGAAATAGAACCCATCATAATACTGCTTTAAAGCGGATCTCCACCCTAAAGTGAAGTTCCGCTGATCGGAACCCTCCAGTGTCACATTTGACACCTTTTAGGGGGGAGGGGCCCTTCCGGCCCGCAGTCTCGGGCAAAAGACTGTTTTTTCCCGTTGTGTGCTGGGAACTCTCGGCTCCCAGCACACAGCGTGAGCCAATCGACGGGTGCAGCGCGTCTCACGCATGCGCTGTAGGGAACCGGGCGGTGAAGCCGGAGCGCTTCACTTCCTGGTTTCCTCACTGTGGATGGAGGGGGGAGCAGCAGAGGGACGAGCGAACGCTCGTCCTCTGCTGCGACGCCGCTGGACTCCAGGACAGGTAAGTGTCCTAATATTAAAAGTCAGCAGCTGCAGTATTTGTAGCTGCTGGCTTTTAATATTTTTTTTTTTGTGGACCATCCACTTTAAAGACTTTGTGACTCAGAACAATTATGTAGCCAGTGAAGCAGAGGAGCATAGCCTTTTCAAATCAGCAGTGGCAGTTTTTTTTTATACCCAATCACTCAGACTTCAGCTGCCAAGACTGATAGGTGGATGCTGTCTTTTAGGTTTATCCTAAAGGCAATCGACTCCACTGGAAGTATGTTGTGGTGGTGCAGCAACAGCAGCAGCAACCAGAATTAATTGCATTCTAACGACTGCTGATGATTACCCGTTTCATCTGTATGAAGTAGGGTTGTTCCGATACCACTGGTTTAAGACCGAGTACAAGTACCAATACTTTTTTTTTTTTTTCAAGTACTCACGGATACCGATACTTTTTTTGAATGTCACGTGACAGTGACACCCTGATGGCTGGCACTGACAGACAGGGCCGTCTTACTGAGCGGGCACCCCTGGGCACAGCCCGGGGGCCCCATCAGAGCTGGACAAATAGCACTAGCCGGGGGCCCCGGAGGAGTGTCAGTTGGTGCGTGCTCTCGAGGTGGGTTGAATGAGTAGTCGGCGGCGGCGCTCTATAGGAGGAAAGAAGTGAGGGAGGGAGTTTGGTAGGGTGCATTTCTTCCTGACCATTCCTGTGTGTGCTGCGGATGTTCCGCGAGCAGAGGAAGGTGTTTCTGGTGCTGTGGAGAGCCTTAGTTAGCTGGTATCTTCGGCGGTGTACAGCTCCACATCACCGCTGAAGATACCAGCTAACTAAGGCTCTCCACAGCACCAGAAAGTTCAGAAACACCTTCCGTCGCTCGCGGAACATCCGCAGCACACCCGGGAATGGCCAGGAAACCCATAGCTTCTCCTCTCCTCCTTTGATGGAGTGACCCGCTGCTCCGTCCTGTACCCTCCACATCCCTTCTCCCACCCCTCTCTCCCTGCATGTGTGCTGCTAACTACGTCTGTGAAGGGGATGAGTGGGCGGGAAGAATAAAAAGTCAAAGACCACAAGAATGAGAGAAGTCACTAAGAGCCCCTGGGGACCATTCAAGTAAGTGAGCACTGTGACCAGACCCCCTTTTCTCTACTTTTTCCCCCCGCTTTCCTTCTCTCCCTCTCCTCCCCCCATCCTTCTCCCTCCTCCATTCTTCCCTTTGCCCCACTTCTCCCTCCCCTCTTTCCTCCCCCCGTCCTACTTTCTCCCTCCTCCTCTTTTTCCCCCGCTTTCCTTCTTTCCCCCTCCTTCTCCCCTCCTTCCCCCCACCTTGTCCTTACCTCCCCTCTTCCTTCTCCCCACCTCCCCCCTCCTCTCTCTCCTCCCTACTACTCGCTCCTCTTTTTTCCCCGCTTTCCTTCTCCCTCCCCCATCCTTCTCCCCCCTTTCAGACATGCTGAATCTGGTGGCAAGGGGCGGGTGGCAAGTGACACGCTGAATCTGGTGACAGTGGCAAGTGACACGCTGAATCTGGTGGCAGGTGACAATGGCAAGTGACACGCTGAATCTGGTGGCAGGGGATGGGTGGCAAGTGACATGCTGAATCTGGTGGCAGGGGACAGTGGCAAGTGACACACTGTAAAGTAGAAATATTGTACTTCCATGCTTGAGAGTTGGTGCATAAATTGGGGCAACCTTGTAGGGGCCCATAGCATTACTTTGCCCAGGGGCCCATTAAGGCTATTAAGATGGCCCTGCTGACAGACATCCTCTTCCATAACTGTAGAATGTGGTTTCAATTACAATAAAGGATGTGAAAATGGCACTTTGCAGCCTACAGTTATAGGTGGTACTGTTCTGGCTTTATAGTAATAAACCTGCATTAGGAAAGACACCCCTGCTGTTCTAAGCTGTTTACCTGGATTAAATTCAGAGACAAACTTGTAAAAGGAATCTGTTGGGCTTCTTTTGGAAATTAAAAGGATTAGGTGGATGCTGGTTGATCAATTAAGCCCTTAAACCTGTTGTCTCAGTTTAGAAGTCTTTTGATAAAAGATACAAGCCAGTCTGCAGCCCTAATAGCAGGACAGAGGAAAAAAAAAAACATGACAAGGAAGTAATATTGTGGTCCAACACCTAGCATGACAAATGTTTGGCTGGTTGGAGTTCTTAGAATACAAAGAGATTTGAAAACATTGTACTTAGCGGCACTCATCTAATGCCCCATCTGCACACTATCAAGGGAAATGTGACATCTGTGATGAATGAAGTGCACTTGTTATCATACTTCATACAAGCAGTTGTGCTCTACTGATATGTAATAACAAAAAACTTAGCGTGTGAGAGAACACGAACTGTGACTCAATGGTGGTTACAGTACAGATTGTTTCACTACATGAATAAGGCGATTGCCTGATCCAATACCTGGGAGAGAGAGGCAGCGTGTAATGCCTGTGGCCTGCTCAGACGGCGGCCATCCAGTGTACAAAAGTTGCGCCTCCTCCTCCTCGTCCGTGATAGGGGAACTCAGTTTCCCAGCAGTGAGTCAGTGTTCCGCCTATCACGGACATCCTCGTCCATGGGATGAGGATGAGAGGGTGTCCGTGATAGCCAGAACACTGACTCACTTGTTGGGAGTGTTCCAGTGTTGCCAACCGTTCGTATTTTTACGGACAGTTCGTAAAAACGGGCACTTTTTTCCCCTGTTCGTAAATGTCCGTGGTTGGAGGAATGTGCCAGTAAAAATAGCCGAGATCGGTTCGGCTTGGAACTGTGCAGGGGGCAGGGGGAGATTGGAGGCAGGGGGTGTTGGTGACACCGCAGAGGGGGATGGTGGCACCGCGGGGGATGGAGACAGGGGTTGTTGGTGGCACCGCACAGGGGGATGGAGGCAGGGGGTGATGTGACTAAATAATTTGCCCTTATATCGAAAATAACAAAATTATGTTTTTTTTTTTTTTTTTACCTTAAATCACATTGCTATTTGCCTAGCGTACTTGTTTGTAGCCTAAAAACTGAAATTTGCACCTAAAATGTAATTTAGTAACTTTGGTGAAATACCAGTAAAAACGTGGCTACGCAAGTAAATTTCAATCTGGTAGGTTGGCAACACTGGAGTGTTCCCCTATCACGGACGAGGAGGCAGCTTTGGATGGCCGCTGTCTGAGCATGACACAGGCATTACACACTGCCTCTCTCTCCCAGGTATCGGATCAGGCATCAGGAGCAAGTACTCGCGCAAATGCTCTGTATCGGGACAACCCTAGTATGAAGCACATTGCATTCTGATAGTATTTGTTGTACTGTTGATATGCTATTGAAGCCTTGAGAAGCCCTCTTTTCTATTTTTTTCAACCATCATGACCAATATCTGTTTTGTGAAGGCTTCTTTTTTGGTCCACTGATGGCTCTAATTCAAGGGTAGGCAAGAGGTGGAGATCTACCTGAACAACATGGAAGAAGTTAAAGATCAAGGGCACAGTGTCAACTCCTCACACCTGATTTAAACCTCTAATTTCCGTACTACCATGTCGCAGTTGCGTGCATTGCATGGCAAATGTTGGTTTAAATAAGGAGGCACTGTATTTGCGCAGCAGTCTTACAAGCACACTTTTTTTTTTAATTAAAAAAAAGACAACAGTAAAGTTATCCCAATTTATTTTTTTTATATTGTGAAAGATAATGTTACGCCAAGTACCCAACTTGTCGCACTTCAAAATTGCGCCTGCTCGTGGAACGGCGTCAAACTTTTACCCTTAAAATCTCCATAGGCGATGTTTAAAAAATTCTACAGGTTGCGTGTTTTAAATTACAGAGGAGGTCTAGGGCTAGAATTATTGCTCTTGCTCCAATGATCGCAGTGATACCTCACTTGTGTGGTTTTTGAACACCGTTTTCATATGTGGGCGCTTATTTATTTTACTCGATTTTATTTATTTTTACAGTTTTAAAAAAAAAATATTAAATTGGGTCACTTTTATTCCTATTACAAGGACTGTAAACATCCCTTGTCATAGAAAAAATAATGACAGGTCCTCTTAAATATGAGCTCTGGGGTCAAAAAGACCCCAGATCTCATATTTAGACTAAAATGTAATAAAAAAGCCTGGCCGTTGATTGGCACCACTGTATGGATTGAAAGCAGCTTAGCCATTGGCTGGCACTGCTGTCAATCACATCCAATGATGCGGCGCACCAGGGGGCGGGGCCGAGTGATACAGTCGGCGGCTATGGCTGCCGATGTATCATGGGAGAGCGCCCCGCAAGAGATTTCCACTGTGCTAGCTCGCTCGCATAAAGGTGGAAAGCTCTTGCGGGGGGAAGCCATGACAGCCGCCGAGGGACCCCAGAAGACGTGGATCGGGGGCCACTGTGTGCAAAACGAGCCGCACAGTGGAGGTAAGTATAACATGTTTGTTATTCAAAAGTGTTGGGGACTTTCACAAGGAGTGGACTGAGGCTGGAGTGCATCAAGAGCCACCACACACAGACGGATCCTGGACATGGGCTTCAAATGTTGTATTCCTCTTGTCAAGCCACTCCTGAACAACAAACAATGTCAGAAGCGTCTTATCTGGGCTAAAGAAAAACACACCTGATCTGTTGCTCAGTGGTCCAAAGTCCTCTTTTCTGATGAGAGCAAATTTTGTATGGAGTATGGAGGAAGAAAAAAACAATTACTAGGAGTAGAAATTAATGGTCGGACTTTGAGGCAGATCGGAAGTCAGTTTAAAAAAATAAAGATTTTATTACAAGCGTAAAGTATCACATAAATGCAAGCAAAATTACACAAAAATATAACCATAGGGATAATAAGCAATACTAGAAAAAATCCTTTGACGTCGCCTACGCGTTTCGCCATGGGGCTTCTTCAGGACGATACAAAGGGGATTTCTTTAATAGTACCAAAATATCATTTTGTTTGTGTAATGTAAGACTTCATGATGGATACAGCCAGTGAGTGAGTCTATCACAGTATTTATGAGCTATATGGAAACCTTATAAAAATCCAGAGTTGATACCATCTTATCAATCAGTCATTTGAAAAGACAGGAGATATAGCAACAAATGGGAGAAAAGGCCAGATAAACGGCTACGGGATAAGCAATCCCAATCTGAAATCCCAAAGTTGCCACTAAACTGGGGCGTTTGCACACAAGGCTGTGAGTAACCAGCCACAAGGTATGAATCCAAATCAATTGCTGTTTGAATATTCAATGAACATTGGACAATATAGTCCGCACAAACATCGGCAATAATAAGAAATCCGTGCTGACGTGTGTGCCCCAGGGTGAAAGCCCGTGCTATGCGATGTTTGTGCATTACACAAACAAAATGATATTTTGATACTATTAAAGAAATCCCCTTTGTATCGTCCTGAAGAAGCCCCATGGCGAAATGCGTAGGCAACTTCAAAGGATTTTTTCTAGTATTGCTTATTATCCCTATGGTTATATTTTTATGTAATTTTGCTTGCATTATGTGATACTTTACGCTTGTAATAAAATCTTTATTTTTTAACTGACTTCCGATCTGCCTTAAAGTCCGACCATCAATTTCTACTGCTAGTAATTGTTTTTTCTTCCTTACTACATACGGATGTGGCAAGTGTGAGTGCTTTCCTATTGTATCTCTCTGCCTTTCTTTCCTATTTTCCCTTACCCCATTTTCTTTTCCCCTCCCATCCTCGTCTTTCTCCCTTCTTATTTTATTGAAGAATGGAGAGGCACACACTGCAAGATGCTTGAAGTGCAGTGTGAAGTTTCCACGGTTTGTGTGATTTGGGGAGCCATGTCATCTGCTGGTGTTGGTCCACTGTGCTTTATTAAGTCGGGGGTCACCGCAGCCGTCTTCCAGGAGATTTTGGAGCACTTCATACTTCCTTCCGCAGACGAGCTCTATGGGGATGCTGACTTCATTTTCCAGCAGGACTTGGCACCTGCCCACACTGCCAAAAGCACCAAAACCTGGTTTAATGACCGTGGGATTACTGTGCTTGATTGGCCAACAAACTCGCCTGACCTGAACCCCCATAGAGAATCTATGGAACATTGCCAAGAGAAAGGTGAGAGACATGAGACTGAACAATGCAGAAGAGCTGAAGGCCGCTATTGAAGCATCCTGGTCTTCCATAACACCTCAGCAGTACCACAGGCTGATAGCTTCCATGCCATGCCGCATTGAGGCAGTAATTGCTGCAAAAATGGCCCAAACTGAGTACATATGCATGCTTATACTTTTCAGAGGTCCGATATTGTTCTATGTACAATCCTTGTTTTATTGATTGCATGTAATATTCTAATTTCCTGAGATTGTGGATTTGGGGTTTTCCTGAGCTGTAACCCATAATCATCACAAGTATGACAAATCACGACTTTAACTATCTTGCTTTGCATGTAATGAGTCTATCTCATATATTAGTTTCACCTTTTAAGTTGCATTAGTGAAATAAATTTACTTTCACACGATATTCTAATTTTTCGACTTTCACCTGTATACGGAGCTGTGCATGCATGCAATCAAGCAACAAATTGTTACCCAGGGAGAGAAACTTTTATGGAAGAAGATACAAACTGAACCTTTCTTTTTCCATAAAAGCTTATCGACCGGCAATTTTTACTAATGTTACTTTAATTCCGCTTCAACTTGTCTTTCAGTGAAATTTTGGCTTAAAAACTTCTAGAGGTTGCTCAGCAAAGTGGCAGAAACGTCCATCACATTTTTCATTTACTTACACTCATATTTGTGTTTGTAAGAGCTCTTTCTACAGTATTAAGGTGTCATTTAGGTGCTCCTAAGCTTGAAAATCACAGGAGTCGATTTACTAAAACTGGAGAGTGCAAAATCTGGTGCAGCTCTGCATAGAATCCAATCAGCATTTAGATTATTATTATTTTATTTTGTCAAAGCCTAATTGAACAAGCTGAAGTTAGAAGCTGATTGGCGACCATGCATAGCTGCACCAGATTTTACACTCTCTAGTTTTAGTAAATGAACCCCACAATTTCTTTCAGACTAGCATTCACAAGGCAAGATTATAAAGGTAAGTATGTTTAACCGCTTCAGTCCCGGACCATTTTTGTGGTCAAAGACCAGGCCACTTTTTGCGATTCGGCACTGCGTCGCTTTAACGGACAATTGCACGGTCGTGCGACGTGGTTCCCCGACAAAATGTACGCCCTCCCCCCACAAATAGAGCTTTCTTTTGGTGGTATTTGATCACCTCTGCTATTTCAATTTTTTGGATTATAAACAAAAAAAGCGAAAATTTAGAAAATGCAATAATTTTTACTATAATAAATATCTCCAAACAATATATATATTAAAAAAAAATGTTTCCACAGTTTAGGCCGATACGTATTCTTCTTTTGGTAAAAAAAAATATATCGTAATAAGCGTTTATTAATTGGTTTGCGCAAGTTATATCGTCTACAAAATAGGGGACTGTTTTATGGCATTTTTATTAATAATTTTTTACTAGTTATGGCAGCGATCAGCAATTTTTATTGGGACTGCGACATTATGGCAGACACATCGGACACCATTTTGGGACCCATTGTCATTTTTACAGCGATCAGTGCGATAAAAAATTCAGTTTACTGTAAAAATGACACTGGCAGTGAAGGAGTTAACCACTAGGTGGCGCTGCAGGGGTTAAGTGTTCCCTAGGAAGTTACATAGTTAGTCAGGTTGAAAAAAGACACAAGTCCATCCAGTTCAACCACAAAAAAACAAAACACAGCACAATCCCATACACCCAACTCCATACCCACAGTTGATCCAGAGGAAGGCAAAAAAAAACCAGCAGAGCGATGATCCAATTCGCTACAGGAGGGGAAAAAATTCCTTCCTGATCCCCCGAGAGGCAATCGGATTTACCCTGGATCAACTTTACCTACAAATCTTAGTACTCAGTTATATTACGTGCATTTAGGAAAGAATCCAGGCCCTTCTTAAAGCAATCTACTGAGCCGGCCAGAACCACCTCTTGAGGGAGTCTGTTCCACATTTTCACAGCTCTTACTGTGAAGAAACCTTTCCATATTTAGAGGTGAAATCTCTTTTCTTCCAGACGTAAAGAGTGCCCCCTTGTCCTCAGTATTGACCTTAAAGTGAATAACTCAACACCAAGTTCACTATATGGACCTCATATATTTGTACATGTTGATCATATCCCCCCTTATTCTCTTCCCAAGAGTGAATACATTCAGTTCCTCTAATCTTTCCTCATAGCTGAGCTCCTCCATGCCTCTTATCAGTTTGGTTGTCCTTCTCTGCACTTTCTCCAGTTCTCCGATATCCTTTTTGAGAACTGGTGCCTAAAACTGGACTGCATATTCCAGATGAGGTCTTACTAATGATTTGTACAGGGGCAAAATTATATCTCTATCTCTGGAGTCCATACCTCTCTTTATACAAGAAAGGACTTTGGAAACCGCAGCTTGGCATTGCATGCCATTATTGAGCTTATGATCAACTAAAACCCCCAGATCCTTCTCCACTACAGATCCCCCCAGTTGAACTCCCCCTAGCATGTATGATGCATGAATATTCTTAGCCCCCAAGTGCATAACTTTACATTTATCAACATTAAACCTCATCTGCCACTTAGTCGCCCAATTAGACAGAGCATTGAGGTCGGCTTGTAAATTGGAGACATCCTGCAAGGACATTATTCCACTGCATAGCTTGGTGTCATCTGCAAAGACAGAAATGTTACTTTGGATCTCAGACCCAATATCATTTATAAATATATTGAAAAGTAAGGGACCCAACACTGAACCTTGGGGTACACCGCTGATAACCTTGGACCATTCAGAGTAAGAATCATTAACCACAACTCTCTGAATTCTGTCTTTCAGCCAGTTTTCTATCCATTTACAAACTGATATATCTAATCCTGTAGACCTTACCTTACACATGAGCCGTGTGTGTGGAACTGTATCGAACGCTTTTGCAAAATCCAAGTATACCACATCCACTGCTACGCCTCTGTCCAGGGTTTTACTTACCTCTTCATAAAAGGAAATCAGCTTTGTCTGACAACTTCTGTCTTTCATGAATCCATGCTGTCTGCTGCTTAAATAGTTTGTTTCCAGCAAGAACTCATCAATGTGGTCTTTTATTAAACGTTCCAGTATCTTCCCAACTATAGAAGTTAAACTATCTTCCCAACTATAGAAGTTAAACTAACAGGTCTATAGTTACTTGGTAAAGACTTTGGGGCAGATTCACAGACATTTTGCTTAGCGTAGCGTATCAGAAATACACTACGCCGCCGTTTTTTACCTTGCTCTACGTGGAATTCAGGTAGATTTTCTACGGTAAACGGCGGCGGCGTAGTGTATTTCTTCCGTCGCAATCCATCTGCGCGAGTAGGGGGCGTGAAACATTTAAATTAGGCGCGTTCCCGCGGCGATCGATCTGCGCATGCTCCGTTCGCAAATTTCCCGCCGTGCATTGCGCGAAATCACGTCGTGACGTCATTCGTTGTTTATGTAGCGTACTTTACGGCCGATCCACGTCCCGACGAGTTACGTAAACAAAATAAAAATTTAAATAAATTCGAAGCGGGAACGACGGCCATACTTAACATGGGCTACGTAAAGTTAGAGCAGCAAAAAGCTGCTCTAACATTACGTAGTAAAAAATAGACGAAAACGATTGCGACGCCCGCTCGTATGTTCGTGAATCCCCGTAAAAACACATTTGCATATCCCGACGCACCAAAACGACGCGAACTCCTCCCAGCGGCCGCAAATAGATGGCAGCGTAGATCCGAAGGCTTACGAAGACGTAAGCCTCTCGGATCGAAGCCCGAAGCCGGCGTATCATGGTTTGAGGATTCAAACTAGTGATAGGCCGCGCGAAATTTGAAATTACTCCTGTCTAACCCCAGTTAGACAGGCGTAATTGTTTTGTGAATCTGCCCCTTTGTTCCCTTTTTAAATATAGGCACCACATTGGCTCTACGCCAATCCAGTGGTACTATTCCTGTCATTAATGAGTCCCTAAATATTAGATACAGTGGCTTTGAAATTTCAGAGCTCAATTCTTTTAGGATCCGTGGGTGGATGCCATCTGGTCCAGGTACTTTATCCAACTTTATTCTGTCTAAATATTTCTGGACCATATCACTTTTGAGCCATTGTGGATTTGGGGCTGTGTTACTCCCACCCCCATTATGGACATGATCTCCCCCATGCTCCATTGTATACACAGAGCTGAAGAAAGCATTTAATAAATTTGCCTTCTCTATGTCCTCAGTCACCCACTCTAGATTATTTTGTAAAGGGCCTACATGCTCAGACTTGACCTTTTTACTATTAATATATTTAAAGAATTTTTGGGGGTTTGTCCTATCTTTTGCAATCCTTGATTTCCTTTTTACATATTCTATTATATTCTTTGTAACATTTAAACAACACTAGTGTTCCTTCATTTTTATATTTTTTAAAAGCTATTTTCCTATTGTTTATAGCTTTTTTAACCTTGACTGTGAGCCACATAGGTTTTATCTTTAGCTTTTTAAACTTATTGCCCATGGGAATATACTTTGCAGTGAGGTTCCAAAGAGTCTTTTTGAAGAATTCCCATTTCTGTTCTGTGTTCATCGGTGCCAATATTCCCTACCAGTCCAAGCCCTGGAGAGCAGTCCTCATCCTTTGAAAATTTGCTCTCTTGAAATTAAGTGTTTTTATCTTTCCTGTATGTATTTCTTGCTTATAGTTAACATCAAATGAAATCATGTTATGATCACTGCTACCCAGGTGTTCCTTTTCTGAACATTAGTACTAAGCTCTGCATGGTTTGAGATTACCAGGTCCAACAGAGCATCATTCCTAGTTGGGGCCTCAATAAACTGGACCATAAAATTGTCCTGCAATAGGTTGTAAAATGTTTGTCCTTTAACTGTCCCAGAAATTCCATTATTCCAGTCAATTTCTGGGTAGTTAAAATCCCCCATTATTATCACCCTTGCAGCCCTTTCCATCTGTGCAAGGGGCCGAGTCTCCACCTCCTCATTAACATTGGGTGGTCTATAACAAACTCCAATGACTAACTTTGAACTACGCACATCTGTATGCAGTTCCACCCATAATGCTTCAACTTCATCACACTCTCCATCAACCAGGTACTCTTTCATGCTTGCTTTGAGGTCACTTCTCACATAGAGACAGACCCCTCCACCTTTCCTTTTTACCCTGTCTTTCCGAAAGAGAGCATAGCCAGGAATATTAATAGCCCAGTCATGTGAGGTTTGAAGCCAAGTTTCAGCAATACCGATTACATCATAGCTCTCCTCATGCACCAGAGCTTCCAACTCACCTGTTTTGCTTGGAAGGCTTCTGGCATTGGTGAACAAACACTTAAATGTATTGTTACATTTTTCGCTGGTGTTTTTCATATAATTCATATAATTTTTAGTAGTGCAAATGGCACTTTAATTTCCAAAGGCTATTTGCAACATGGGAACTTTCTTGTCACCTGCCATAACCCCACCTCCATCTATCCCCATTCCACTCTCCATTAATGTCTGACCTGTGTGCCCGATGTAATTCTAGTTCACCCTCCCCCTCAAGTCTAGTTTAAATACTTCTCCAGCATTCCCCTAAAGTGATTCTTACTGTTAGTGGGCATGGCTACACGTGACACGTCACTGATGACCGTTCCCGAAGAACGGGCATCAGTGACAGTGTCACTAGGCAGAATAGGGGAATGCCTTGTTTACAAAGGCATTCCCCTGTTCTGCCCTTGCCGGTCGCAATAGCAGGGTTCCCGGGACCCGCCGCCACACCCGCGAGGCAAATGGCAGGCACGCACGCGCCCTTTGGGCGTCAGATTTGAATGGACGTACTTGTACGCCAATCTGCCTGCCCGTGCCATTCTGTCAATGTAAATAGTCGTGCGGCAAGTCGTTAAACCCTTAAAGGATGACTCCATATACATAATACTGCAAAAGGTGTGCAAGCTGTCTCCAACAACATCGTCTCACATGGACCAAATCTGGTAGGTTCAGTAAGTCTATGGGTAATTTGACAGCCATAGTCAGCTGTGTCCTCTGCAGAACTTCTGCCACTGGAGTTCAGAGAATATATATATATATATATATATATATATATAATATATATATATATATATATATATATATATAAAAGTGTGTGTGTACCGGTTTCTTCTTTACAGGGCTAGATAGGTTAGCGTTAGATCATGGATGTCTGTAGAAGCAGAGATTTTATTGTTAGGCTGGACTTACACTTTAAGTTTGTCCGATTTTGGAGTAAGCGCTAAACACTGGTTTATTGTTTTATTAATTGTACACATTACAGGCACTCTACAGCAGAGAGGTAAAAAATAAAAAAAATAACGTTTGTTCCACACAGACCCAATTTTATTTATTTTTCATGCCTGCACTAGTCCACTATCGCCTGCAATGTGCGGTTCATGTTTGGTATCTTAGGCATCCCTGTTTTGTTCTTCAGAATATCGTTTTCCACTCTAGGCAGGCTTGGCCATGCTTCTTCACTATAGGCCAGTGATGGTGAATCTTGGCACCCCAGATGTTTTGAAACTACATTTCCCATGATGCTCAACTACACTGCAGAGTGCATGAGCATCATGGGAAATGTAGTTCCAAAACATCTGGGGTACCAAGGTTCGCCATCACTGCTATAGTTTATATTTCAGACCAGAGGAAATTTATATCGCTCTATACAAAGAATGCTGTACACATTTATTAGTGCTGAATAGTGTGCACAGGCTTGTATATATTATTCCATATGCAAAACAGATCAATTAAAAAAAAAAAAAAATGTAAAAAAGCCTTTTTCTAAAAGAAAATAACAATTTTACAAAATCGCATTTGTGTAAAGTTCGTAGACTTGGCACGTTAGGATGATTATCTCTGTTCATTGCAACCATTAAAGTGTTGATTTTTTTTTTTTTACTCCCCAGAAGTAATATTTCACAATTAAGGCTTTGGCAAGTCATTCATAGTGCAGTATATTACTGCTGGTATTCCTTCACTAACTGGTTGGCTATCACCAGTCTCTGGATTTCACTAGTGCCTTCATAGATCTCTGTGATTCGAGCATCTCTGTAGTGACGTTCAGCTGGCATCTCAGTCACATATCCCATCCCTCCAAGGATCTGAATAGCCTAAAAACATGAGCAATAAAAAGATCAATAACTGGCTGCTAAATTAAAATTATATGATGCTTACACTCTAAAAAAAAAAAAAAAAAAAGAAAAAGCATGTATGAAAGATCAGACAAACACATTATCTAGTTTCTGAAATCTGGAAGAATTGTGCAGCTCTCACAGAAGAGATGTCAACTCTGCAGAGATACTTGCCTCCTGGGGGTTTAAATGTACCCAGTATTACAGAGCATGCCAGCATCCCTTTTCATGGGCTTTTTATCTATAGCTTGCAATTCTAGACAATTATTATTATTTTTTTTTTTGAAATCCCTAATTTTATATAGTAGATCTGTACTGCCCCCTTAGAAGGTGCCCCGACGGATAAAAAGGTACCTGATGGGAAATCCGTGTTGCAGCCTCTGATGCTGCTAGTTTGGCCATTGCTGCCTCCTAGAATACATTAAATACATTAATTAAAAGAACAGTCAGACATCCTATCATTGTGTTAAAGCTCTGTAGATATCAAAGCTCACCTTGGTAAAAGGTTTCTTATTATCCTTTAGCATTGCAGCTCTCCATGTGAGGAGTCTGGCACTTTCTAAAGCAAGGGCCATATCCGCCAACTTAAACTAAAATGTTCACAGAAAAAAAAAAAAAAGTGCATAAGGCTGATGCATATTTAAATTTAACATTTTACATTCAATGTAAAACTTCTCACCTGTATAGCTTGCAATTTGGTGATAGGTGCTCCAAATGCGATTCTCTTTTCTGCATAGTCTACTGCACAGTCAAGAGCTGCCTGAGCAATCCCCAGGGCCTGAGATGCAATACCAATCCGGCCAGCATCCAAAGTTTGCTAAAAATAAATAAAAGATAAAAATAGGAAAAGCAGTGTGCACAAACAAACATGTAGCCTATACTCTGTGTTACAATCACCATAGCAATTTTGAAGCCCATTCCAGGTTTTCCAAGAAGATTCTCACGTGGTATCCGGCAATCTTCAAAGATTAAATTTGCTGTAGAGGAAGCCCTGATCCCCAGCTTATCTTCCTTCTTTCCAAGTGAAAGACCTGGTGATGGCATCTCAACCAAGAAGGCACTAATACCCTGCAAAATAAAGCAGTGATTCTAGTGCTGACTTTCATACAAAATACATATATATTAAAAAAAAAGTAGCAGTAACAGTTGTGCTAAATGCCCATATCCATCAGACTTGCCCATGACCGGATGGTCAAATCTGCTGCATTATGGGCTATCTAGCTCAGCAAGAGAACCACCAAACTGCCAAGCTGTTCGAATATGGAGGGTTTATACTGAAGAAACAAGTTTTATTCAATGGGAGCAAAAATGAGTAATGGGATGTCCCTTTCGTTTCCTTTTTTATTTTAAAAAATCACTTTCAGGAGTCAACGTGCTAATTTATACTTTATATCAGGGGTCTCCAAACTTTCTAAACAAAAAAGCCAGTTTACTGTCCTTCAGACTTAAGGGGGGCCGGATTGTGGCCATTGGAAGTAAAATTGTCCTGCCGTCAGAGGGAATAAACAGGGCATCATTGGTGTCAGTGGGAGGAATAGTGTCCCGTTGTTGAGGTCAGTGAGAGGAAAAGCATCCCAAGGGCCGTATCCGGCCCCGGGCCACAGTTTGGAGACCATTGCTTTATATGGTTAATTATTAAAACATTAAAATAAGGATGGATAAATTATTGTAGCAGCCAGAAACAGGTACTTTCATGTCTTAGACAACATATGCTTCTACATTCAATAGAAAGGCATCAAAACCTTGGGTGCCAATTTACAATGGGTCTAGAAAAGAAATTGCCTCCCTTTAAAATAATTACAATTTGTTGCTTTGCAGACTGAGAAAGTTTTATCCAGATGTATCTATCCAGTGCAACGTATAACATCCAGGTGAAAGATATAAAATACCAACCAACATGTCAGAAAAAAATAATACATGTCAAAAGCAGAATCACCGAGTTGGAAAAAAGATCGCCCCCATGTGCCAGTATTTTGTTGAACCACCTTTTGCTTATAATTACAGCCTTTAGTCTGTTGGGACGTCTCTAAAAATTGACCGTTTGTGGACTGCAGTCTTCAAGTCATTCCACCGATTTTCAATGGAGTGTAAGTCTGGGCTCTGGTTAGGCCATGCAAGGACATTCACCTTGTTTTCCTTCAAACACTGTGTGGTCATTTTTTGCTGTGTGAAGAATTAAACGGTATTTTGCCCCCATCTATTTTTCCTTCTATCCCGGCAAGTGCTCCAGTCACTGCTGCAAAGAAACAACCCCAAAATAGGCTATTAACACCTCCATGCTTTACTGTAGAAATTGTGTTATTTGGATGGTGTGCTGTATTGGATTTCCGCCAGACATATCATTTGGTGCCAAGGCCAAAAAATAACATTTTAGTCTCATCTGACCAAAACGCCTTTTTCCACGTGACCTCAGAATCATCAAGGTGCGTCGAGTGGCTTTTGCAACTATCCTATACAAGCCACATTTGTGACATTGTTGTTACATGCACATAATGACCACTCTTTGACATCAATTCCTGCAACTGCCTTAGGCCGAAGGACCGTTCTCATAGGTTAACCGATGAAGCTGACTGATGGTCTGATGTGCCTACACACCATCGGTTAAAAAAAAACGATCGTGTTAGAACGCGGTGACGTTTACTTGTTTTAACACAACGACATGCTGAAAAAAATGAAGTTCAATGCTTCCAAGCATGCGTCGACTTGATTCTGAGCATGCGTGGATTTTTAACTGATGGTCGTGCCTACTAACGATCGGTTTTGACCTATCGTTAGGCGTCCATTGGTTAAATTTTAAAGCAAGTTCCTATTATTTTGACCAAAGGTTAACTAAACGATGGCAGATGTAAGATAGGAACCTGCGCTGGGACTACAAGTCTGGGACTACAAGTCTAGGCTGCTGCCCCCCTAAGCCTAGCCCCTCAAGGAGGGAGTAGGTGAAGATAGATATTGGAAAAGATGGGGTAATGGCGCTACCTAGAGACCCGCATTAAAAACCATATGTACTCAAACAATAGAACAATCTAGGAGTGTAGGTCAAGTACAATATGGGGCGTGAGCCCAATAAAATGGCTGGGTGGACCTAAGACAGAGTGAGTGTCAGTATGCCAGTATGTGCTGTGCACAGTGAAACTGGTAGTGAAACAGGGGAGGGGCTCGGAGCTAGCCCTCTATCGCCTGTGACCTCACTGTAGGTATTCACTGATTTTTGTTTTTGTTGAAAATTTTTTGTAGTCCTCGTTTTACCTTGGCCTGTAGCCGCTCCCTGTCAGTGAGTGGCATTTGTCATACAGGGTTAAATAAATAGTGATCTATTTTTAAACATACTACACCATCGGAGCCTTTATTATTTTTCCCTCTGAGGAACGGAGGAACTCTCATCACTTACCCACAAGGAGAAAATTGGCCGGATTAACTATTGGAGAGCCGCAGTCCTGGGGAGGAGTGAACACCAGCTGTGATCTGAGGATTCTGTGATACATGCTTGCTACCCCTGGTGGGGTTGGCCGTCTGGTGAGTGGGGAACCCTGAGGGGAGCACCGGGACCACCTCGTCGGCTGTTTTGCACACAGAAGCACCCCCTCCACAGCAAGACACACCCCCCCCCTATTTTCTTTAATAGCTGGACTATAACACAATAGATGATGACCTGTGAATGAGAGACTCATGTGCAGCTCTTTCAGTTTTTTCAGCTCTTTCAGTTTTTTTCTTCATAGCATTATATTTTTAATATCACCGGACTAATAATACTACTATTGTTATTTCGCACATGCTGAGATGTTGTACTGATGCTGACATATTGTACTATTCAGTGGATGGTGAATAATACACATTTTCGTGGCTTGACATTCACCTTTGGGCGTATTCCAGAGCCCCATACACTTATTATTATATACACCTAGATAATACCTACAGTGAGGTCACAGGCGATAAGAGGGCTAGCTCCGAGCCCCTCCCCTGTTTCACTACCAGTTTCACTGTGCACAGCACATACTGGCATACTGACACTCACTCTGTCTTAGGTCCACCCAGCCATTTCATTGGGCTCACGCCCCATATTGTACTTGACCTACACTCCTAGATGGTACATATGGTTTTTAATGCGGGTCTCTAGGTAGTGCCATTACCCCATCTTTTCCAATATCTAACTAAACGATGGCGCCCACACACGATCAGTTTGGACTAGTAAAAGCGGTCCATCAGACCATTCTCAACGGTTTGACCGATCGTGTGTGTACGTGGCCTTAGAGTTGCTGTAGGCCTCTTGGTAGCCTATCTGACCAGTTTCCTCCTAGCTCTTTCATCCAGTTTGAAGCAATGTCCTAATCCAGCGATGGTCTCTGTGTTGTACCAAATACCTTCCAATTCTTAAAAAAAGACTTCACTGTGCTTCTAGGAATTGATAATGTTTTTTCATCCACCTCCTGACTTATGCCTGTCCACAAATTTATCCCGGAGATCTTTTTGACAGTGCCTTGCCACCCATAGTTTATCGTTTGCCTCAGTTTCACTACCAGGGACTGAAATGCTCCAGGAAAGCTCTTTTCAAGATGAGCGAATCAAAATGTCCAAAGTTGATCACAGTTCAAAGTCAAATGGCTTTGTGTGCCATTGAGAAGGTGATTAGCTACACCTGACTAAGTTTACAAGTTGTAATTTTCTGGAGGTGGCGATTTGTTTTTCAACTCAGTGATTGAGTTTGGATTTTTTTTTTACATGCTTGTGTTACATCTTTAATTTCCACTGAGTAAATACAGCTGGCTAAAACAAAAATTCTCACTGTAAATGTCTACATTGGCTCCCTGTCTCTGAAAAAAAAAAAAAAAAAAGGCAATCCATGGTTAACATGCTATTCCTGCCTTATGACTTTCTAGAACTATTAATTTTTAGGACACAAGCATTATTAGCACAAATTACAGTGATTGTTTTAAGATAGAGGGAGATATACATAGAAGGGATATCTTTTTTGGGGGGAAAAAAAGCCTGTCTCTGTCATAAAGCAATTGGATGACATACCTTGTGTTTCAAGGACTTGTCTGTTGTTGCAAAGACAACAGTTGCAGAAGCATCCCATGCATTTGTGATCCAGGATTTAGTCCCATTTAGCACCCAGTGTTCACCATCCAGCCTGGCAACTGTGCTTGCTGCTCCAGCATCACTGCCATTACCTATAATGATTACTAGTTTAGTAAGAGGCAGAATGTTTGAAAACTGCTGGGAACAAAATGTTCCTTGTATTTAATTATCGCGGCATTTTGATTTGATCTGTGACAGGCAATTTTGTTGCACAAACACTGCTGGTTGGACTCTCCAGTTTCTGTCTGTGGCCTAATTCGTCTTCCCAACCTGTGTTGCATGGTATGATCATTAGCAGCACTCAAAGTAGGAATATAACTTTTTTTTATACACTTGTCAGAATAACTCCTTAACAAAAGTTTCCCTCTGGGTAATCTATGTGCATTGCAAAGATTCTAACTTTTTTAATTTTGTTGCAGATTCTTACCTTTTGTTATTCTAAAGAGATAGTCGTTTGTGTCCATATGCACATAGATTGGGAGTGATTTTATAATGGATCAATTAACTGTTGCAAATGAGGAAAGTGACAGCAACTCAGTCCCAAAAGAAAAAAAAAAAAAAAAAAAAATCGCATCTAAAAGGGATTATCTCAATAAAAAATAAAAATTCTTGCTGCAGATGATGCCCAAAATATGACTTATCTTAGCGCAGACTTCTGGGAAAATCAGTAAGCCAACCACACAAGTAGGAGATGACATTTCTGGGAGATGTTGCCATATTACATTTTACAGAAAATTACAGTTCTGCAAATTGAAAAGGTCATTTTAACAACATTCAATTCCAATATGACTCGTGTGGCTATGTTAATGGCTGTTAGGAAAGAGCAAGGAAGTGCCTAAAGATTTGTTTTCATACACCAATTTCACATACCTGGTTCACTCAGCGAAAAGCAGCCAATCTTATCTCCACTGCAAAATGGAGTAATCCACTTTTTTTTCTGATCTTCTGTTGCATTTTTCAGGATTGGCCCTAAATAAAGAGACTAAGGGAAATAATAACATATGTTAATTCTTCTAAGAAATATTGTGTATGAAACTCAAAAAACAGTTAAAGGCTTGGTTCACATCTATGTGAAATAGTTTCTTTGAGTCAATCTGGCCCAAGAAATACGTCCGCTGTCAGCACTGTATAAACTGTATGTAGCATTAGCTACATACAGTATACAGTGCTGTGTTCCAACAGTGGTACAAGGACTTCCCATCCCAAGAATAAAATCTAGTTAGACTGAGCACTACTCAGCACTTTACTTTTATGAATGACCCCCTCTGGTTTGCCGTGGTAGATATTGTGACATCATCTGCCTACTTGTCCACCTCATTCATTTAAAGGAAGCCTTGTATTCATTCAAATCACTACAAGGCTTCTTGTGAACGGCACTCAGACAGACTCCATTTTGTTCTAGAAACAGGATGGGAAGTCCTCGTACTACTGCCAGAATACAGAGCTGTATACTGTATATAGATGATGCTACATACAGTTTATACAGCACTGACAGCAAGCACATTTATTCACAATGGAATTTTTTTGTTTGGGCCCCAAACTCGCTCATCGCTTTATGGACCTTGCATTATGCTGTGCAGTCATGTTGGAACAGGAAGGCCATCTCCAAACTGTTCCCACAAAGTTGGGAGCATGAAATTGTCCAAAATGTCTTGGTATGCTGACGTCTTAAAGGGGAGGTTCCCCTAAAAAGAAACTTTTAACATTGCCTGTCTTTTCTTAATAAGATGTAGAATCGGCTGGTAGTTTTAAAAAAAAAAAGTCCGTACATACCATTTTCGGCATGTAGTCTCACCGCCGCTTCCGGGTCTGGCGGCCGGGGATGGGCGTGCCTACTTAAATGACAGGCATCCGATCAACGCATACAGCGCGTCACGAGATGCCGAAAGAAGCCGAACGTTGGTGCGCATGCGCCGTATAGAGCCGCACCAACGTTCGGCTTCTTTCGGCATCTCGTGACGCGCTGTATGCGTCGATCGGATGCCTGTCCCCACACATCATACCCGGAAGCGGCGGTGAGACTACATGCCGAAAATGGTATGTACGGACTTTTTTTTTTTAAACTACCAGCCGATTCTACATCTTATTAAGAAGAGACAAGCAATGTTAAAAGTTTCTTTTTAGGGGAACCACCCCTTTAAGGGTTCTCTTCACTGGAACTAAGGGGCCAAGCCCAATCCCTAAAATATAACCCCACATCATAATCTCCCCTCCACCAAATGATTTGGACCAGTGCACAAAGCAAGGTCCATAAAGGACATGAATGAGTGAGTTTTGGGTGGAGGAACTTGACTGGCTTGCAGAGAGTCGTGACCTCAACACGATAAAACACCTTTGGGATGAATTAAAGCAGAGACTGAGCCAGGTTCTCTTGTCCAACATCAGTGCTTGACCTTACCAATGCGCTTCTGTAAAAATAGTCAAACATTCCCATAGACACTCCTAAACCTTGTGGACAGCCTTCCCAGAAGAGTTGAAGCTGTTAAATCCAATGTTAAATCCTATGGACCGATACTGGAATGCCATTAAAGTTCATGTAAAGGCAGGCGTCCCAATACTTTTGACAATATAGTGTACATCAAGAACAACAAACTACTGAGTTGTGCCCGTTTATATCACTAGGGACAATATATTGCTCTTATCCAGTTCTTCCAAATAGATAATCTTTTGACTTTGTTACAGGATTTTATCTTTCTTCGGCTTTGTTGCTTGCATCTTGACTTTCATCATCCCCATGCAATACTTTCAGTGCTGGATTAAAAGGTATTTGCTCACAAAGATCAATCAGGTGTCTTTTTTTCAGATCTGAACTGAAAAGTCAACACAGGATTGGCAGTTTGGAACTTGTTTACCATTTTCATAAGTAAGACCTTCTTTTCATATGACAAGGATTTACAGGAGTAATGCATATAAATGCGCTGGAGAAACTAACTCAGCATGGCCACAATCCTTCATAGAAATGTACGTCTTGATTAATTGTTCTGCCAAGTTGCTACTAGCAACAATCTTGCTTTTCTGTACATTTTCTCCAAAACACAAAGCCCAAATTCAAACTAAAGGCAAAACATTTTTGTTCATATTTGGATAGAGTACGGGAAGAATAAAAACCTGACTGGGGTTCTAATCCTCTCCACAACAAAAAAAAATGCTCTTAGTTATACTTTAAAAGCAGTGCTAAACCCAATAGCAAACATTGGGGGTTATTTACAAAAGGCAAATCCACTTTGCATTACAAGTGCACTTGAAAGTGCAGTCGCTGTAGATCCAAGGGGGGCATGCAAGGAAATAAAAAAAAAAACAGCATTTTAGCTTGAAATTGATTGGATGATCAAATCAGCAGAACTTCCCCTCATTTCAGATCTACCCCTCAGATTTAAAGCCACTGCACTTCCAAGTGCACTTGTAGTGCAAAGTGGATTGCTGTAACTGCAAGTCAGCTTTAATTTGTTAGTGTGTATAGATTCTCCTAGAGCAACTAACACTCACTTCCCCAAGACCGACAATGCTTCTTTACAAAATGTGCCCCCTGCGTTTCTTCATCCAGAGTAGGGGCTCTCTAATACAAGGTGAAAACGGGGGGGGGGGGGGGGGCTAAAAAAGAAAACAAATGCAAGCACCACATCTAATGACTGGTAAGCTGCAATACATTTCATTTTTGGTATTGGGTTTAATGTATAATATTCACTTTTCATTTAAAAAACAGTTCAAATGAATTTATTTCATGTTCTCACATTATTGACACTCATGATGACCCCAGTGGACGCACATCCTCGGCTTATTTCTTCCACAGCAATTGAATAAGCCAAGTAATCAAGACCTGCACCACCAAGCTCCTCTGGGACATCCACAGCCAGCAATCCCATCTGCCCCATTTGTCGGACCTAGAGAATAAAAATGATACATTTTAAGGCCCATTTAACATTGCATTGGTTTCTAAGGCACCACAAGCTATTCCTAACACCCAAGGCAAAAAAGAACATATTAGGCAAAACACAGGATGCTTGGCAATGCGTTCACTTAGCACTGCATTATAATGCCTCAAAATTAAAGTATACCGGTTATCTGAAATTGCATATATATATATATATATATATATATATATATATATATATATATATATATATATATATATATATATATATATATATATATATATATATGCAATCAGGCCCATTTTAACAGTTCTGACTCTACCAGGAATCATAAATATGGTGACAAAAGATACAGGGGTGCTTCTAAAACCAGTCCCTGAGTACGAGACATTTAATTTGTTAGCACTTTAGCTGTTACTCATTAAATAGTTATTAAAACATTCATAAACAAGGGATTTTATGGAAATTTGTTCTACAGACAAGAAGCTTCAACAACTGGGAAGTTTTAGGGACCAACTTTATCTGAATTATGTACCTCATTGATGTGTAAATCGCCTCCTCCTTACACATCTTGTGTTCTGCTCCTTTCAAGTCCCATAACCGCCCCTTGGCAATTTGGATACATTGTGCATGCCTTCCCTATTACAGCACTGCCTCTCCCTGTCTGTGCCCACCTATATACTCCTCTTTTGGTGCCAGATATCCCTCATATTCCTGGTGAGGTCTGGAAACTGCCCAATGAATGTTCAAACATTGCCCACTAAGTGTGCTCTTGGGAAATATAGTTTCCCATGTTTAGGGAAAAAGCTGCTGGGGCTGATGTATGCCAGCACACAGAATCTTCACTCCAGCACAGGAAAAAAAGCAACAAGTGCATAATGATGGCGTTGCAATACTGATTCACGATTCCTTGTAATGTAAGTTACCAATGACAATCAATGCAGTATTTTTATTGGCGTTCTAAGAGAGATCCATCTTGGAGTTGGGCTGTAAGAAAATCTAAAACAACTGGCTGCTAGGGTGCAGGCACTTTCATTTACATAAAATCAAGGATCAGGAGGTCAGTACATTAGTAACTATTGACTTGTGCACTAAGGCTGGGTTCACACTGGTACAACATAGGCTTCCGACTTTTATACATGCCAATGCGACATGCGCTTCCACTCAATGGTTACCTATGAGAGCTGTCTTAGTCGGTCCAACTTTAAAAAAAGGTTTCTGCACTACTTGGTCCTACTTCAGCCCATTGAATATCATTGACGTCGGATCATCATATCAAATGATCCGACTTTGGCATGTGACTTGTGCTATGAGGATCTTAAAGGGGAACCCCACACAAAAAAAAGTGTAGGGGTCCCCCCACCCCAAAATCAATACCAGACCCTTATCCGAGCACGCAGGTCAGGTAAGGGGGGCCATCCGGTGATGTCATTTGGAGACTCCGCACCCTTGTGACGTCACCGCCCATCATGCCGTTCGTCATAAATGGTCATTATTGAGAAATCCCAGGGGTATTGCTGTGTACTGAACAGTAATTAGCTGTCACTATAGGGGCGATTTACTAAACTTGGAGAGTGCAAAAAAACACGAGAAAAAAAAAGGGGGAGCAGGTCCTATGCTCACTATATTAATTAACTGTGCAGGATGTTCTTCCTGTCACAGCAACCCGTTAGTTGCGGACTCACCAGTTAAGGTGTGGTGTTCATTGGCAGGATCGATGCAATACAAAAAGACTTGGGGGGGGGGGGGGGGGGGACGACAAAAGAAATGTATCCTCCCGGAGATAAAGATGCCAAAAGTGGGCCGTGCCGCATAAAAAAAAAGGGGGGGGGGGGTTATTGATACAAAATCACATATAATCAGACACCTTGACACCCATCACCATCACCCAATATAAAAATTTAAATAGTTAGATAATGTAAACACTGACTACGTGCAGGATGCATGCATGCAAATTTACTCAAACTGGAAAAGCAGCTGGAATTTGGCCAGCCGACTACCCAGCATTTAGTTGAATGATCAGCCTCTGGACTAATCAAGTCCAAACAGGACATATGTCCGAGTAATTAAATAAATAAATGGGCTATGCGCTGTGGCTGACCAATGAATGATAACGTGACCTGAATATCACAACGCAATGACACATGGTCCAATATGAGAGGGCTATCGTGGTAGAACGTTCATAGAGGTCAAGGACACTGTGGAGCCAAGTCGTATAAGCAGGAAGCAGGATAGCAGCATGAAGATCAAGTTCATCAGCATAGCAAGTAGATGGTCAGCTGAATGAAGCAACAGTCACAGAGCAATGTAATTAAATGCAAAGTGCCAACATGATCAAATAGGAGGAGACACAGATGGAAATAGGACCGTGGGTCCGCTCACCAGACCAGGTTATATGTGGAGATCATCTGGTTTGCAAAATCTGCCTCTCTTCTGAAAGAGACGGCTTGCTGCCATGTGCAGTATAAGGCTTCATTTCCATGGACGTTTTTACAGCCACTTTTTTACAGCTTAAAAATCGCCTGTCCATGTTTATTTATTTTTTTGTATATATACACGTCCTATTTTTAAAGATGGATATCGAGGTAACGGCAGCAGCTGCTGTCACAACCGAGATATCCATCTTTACAGTGGGCGGGCTTGCACACGATAACAGGCGGTCTCCGCGGCGGATTCGCCGCAAGATCGCCGTTATCGGTGGCGGGAGAGGGCCCCCACCCTTCCGCCGCTTACCGTAGCCGTCGGCAGCGGCGGAGGCAATCCCGATCTTTCCTCGTCTGCTGTCCGGGGATGCGTGTGAGGGAAAAATGTCCCTCACCTGTCCCCATAGCTCTGCTGGGCGGAAGTGACGTCAAAACATCAGTCCCGCCCAGCGTCTTAAAGAGACAATTTCTTGGTTTACCTTTTTCTTTTAAGCCTAAATATGAGATCTGAGGTCTTTTTGACCCCAGATCTCATATTTAAGAGGACCTGTCATGCTTTTTTCTATTACAAGGGATGTTTACATTCCTTGTAATAGGAATAAAAGTGAAATTATTCTTTTATTTCAGTGTTAAAAATGATAAAATAAATAAAAATAAATCTGAAACCCCAAAACATTTTTTTAAAGCGCCCCGTCCCGACGAGCTCGCGCGCAGAAGCGAAAGCATGCGCGAGTAGCGCCCGCATATGAAAACGACGTTCAAACCACACAAGTGAGGTATCGCCGCGATCGTTAGAGCGAGATCAAAAATTCTAGCCCTAGACCTCCTCTGTATCTCAAAAAATGCAACCTATAGAATTTTTTAAACGTCGCCTATTGAGATTTTTAAGGGTAAAAGTTTGATGCCATGCCAAGAGCGGGCGCAATTTTTAAGCGTGACATGTTGGGTATCATTTTACTCGGCGTAACATTATCTTTCACAATATGTAAAAAATTGGGCCAAATTTATTGTTGTCTTATTTTTTAATTAAAAAAGGTGATTTTTTTTCCAAAAAAAGTGCGCTTGTAAGACTGCTGCACAAATACGGTGCAACAAAAAGTATTGCAATGACTGCCATTTTATTCTCTAGGGTGTTAAAAATATATATATATACAATGTTTGGGGGTTTTAAGTAATTTTCTAGCCAAAAAAAAAATGTTTTAGTCTCGTAAACACGAAATCTGAAAAACACCCTCAGTCCTTAAGCGGTTAAAAACGGCTCAGCCATCTACAGCTCAAAAACGTCATGGTGGGCATGAGGCCATAGACTAACATGGAGAGCCGTTTTTAAGCTGCAAATAACGCTCAGAAAAGTGGCTTTAAAAACGTCCATGGAAATGAAGCCCAATATAGCCAGGAATGTCCTCACCCCCATCCCGGGGATTTGAAGCTTCCGTTAGAATCTCTTGTGTGGAGGGATAGAGGTATTGCATACAGATGCTCCAGATCAGTGTGTCTCAATTAGGGTTGTCCCGATACCGATACTAGTATCGGTATCGATAGAGAGCATTTGCGCGAGTACTTGTACTCGCGCAAATGCTCCCGATGCCTGACCGATATTTTATTTATTTTTTCGTAGTGTGGCCGAAGAGGAGTCAGGGGCTGGGGAAGGCAGGAGAGGGTGCGGGGAGTGTGGACAGAGTTTGGCTGGAGAGGGAGCAGGCAGCACACACTGGGGTGCGTCAGGCCGGCACCCCCCTTCCGGGACTAAAGAGAACTTATCGCACAGCGGGCGGCATGGCGGTGACAGGAAGGTAACAGCCTCGCTTTACGGGGGTCCGTCGGCAGACCTGGGACCCGACCGCAGCTCTTATAAGTCTCGGCTGTGCAGACCGAAGCCCCCTCCCCCTCCTATCCCTCCCCTGTGTAGTCAACAAGTGCTGTGCACGGCACGCTGATCATCATCAGCCGAGGTGCACAGCATTACGGCTCTGAAGGTGGGGGGTGTCTGTATTGTGGGGGGTAGTTGTAGAGGGGAAGGCATGTGTCTGTATTGTAGAGGGGGGAGAGAGAATGTGTCTGTATTGTAGAGGGGGGGGGGAGAGAATGTGTCTGTAATGTGTCTGTATTGTAAGGGGGGGGGGGAGAGGTGTCTGTATTGAGGGGGGGGAGAGAGAATGTGTCTGTATTGTAAAGGGGGGGGGAGAGAGAATGTGTCTGTATTGTAAAGGGGGGGGGGGAGAATGTGTCTGTATTGTAAGGGGGGGGGGGAGAATGTGTCTGTATTGTAAAGGGGGGGGGAGAGAGTGTCTGTATTGTAAAGGGGGGGGGGAGAGAATGTGTCTGTATTGTAAAGGGGGGGGGAGAGAATGTGTCTGTATTGTATGTGTCTGTATTGTAAAGGGGGGGGAAATGTGTCTGTATTGTAAAGGGGGGGGGGGAGGTGTCTGTATTGTAGAGGAAGAGAATGTGTCTGTATTGTAGAGGGGGAGAGGTGTGTCTGTATTGTAGAGGGGGGGGGGTGTGTCTGTATTGTAGTAGAGGGGGGGAAGAGAATGTGTCTGTATTGTAGAGGGGGGGGGGAGATTGTAGATGTGTCTGTATTGTAGAGGTGGGTATTGTAGAAGAGAATGTGTCTGTATTGTAGAGGGGTGGTCTGTATTGTAGAGGGGGTGTGTCTGTATTGTAGGGGTGGGTATTGGGGTGTGTGTCTGTATTGTAGAAGATGGGTATTGTCTGTATTGTATGTGTCTGTATTGTAGAAGGGGGGTGGGTATTGGTGTGTGTATTGTCTGTATTGTAGAAGGATTGTATGGGTATTGGGGGTGGTGTCTGTATTGTAGAAGATTGTAGAAGGGGGGGGTGGTGTCTGTATTGTAGAGGATGGGGGGGGGGGGTGTTGTGTCTGTATTGTAGAAGATGGGGGGGGGGGGTGTCTGTATTGTCTGTATTGTAGAGATGGGGGGGGGTCTGTATTGTATGGTCTGTATTGTAGAGGGGGGGGGAAGAGAATGTGTCTGTATTGTAGAAGGGGGGGGGGATGTGTCTGTATTGTAATGTGTCTGTATTGTCTGTATTGTAGAAGGGGGGGGGGTGTCTGTATTGTAGAAGGGGGGGGGGTGTGTCTGTATTGTAGAAGGGGGGGGGTGTCTGTATTGTAGAAGGGGGGGGGGGTGTCTGTATTGTAGAAGGGGGGGGGGGTGTCTGTATTGTAGAAGGGGGGGGGTGTCTGTATTGTAGAAGGGGGGGGGGGTGTCTGTATTGTAGAAGGGGGGGGGTGTCTGTATTGTAGAAGGGGGGGGGGGTGTCTGTATTGTAGAAGGGGGGGGGTGTCTGTATTGTAGAAGGGGGGGGGGTGTCTGTATTGTAGAAGGGGGGGGGTGTCTGTATTGTAGAAGGGGGGGGGGGGAGAATGTGTCTGTATTGTAGAGGGGGGTAGGGGGGGGGGGGGAGAGAATGTCTGTATTGTAGAAGGGGGGGGGTGTGTCTGTATTGTAGAGGGGGGGGGGGGGTCTGTATTGTAGAATGTGTATTGTAGAAGGGGGGGGGGTGTCTGTATTGTAGAAGGGGGGGGGTGTCTGTATTGTAGAAGGGGGGGGTGTCTGTATTGTAGAAGGGGGGGGGTGTGTCTGTATTGTAGAAGGGGGGGGGTGTCTGTATTGTAGAAGGGGGGGGGTGTCTGTATTGTAGAAGGGGGGGGGGGTGTCTGTATTGTAGAAGGGGGGGGGGGTGTCTGTATTGTAGAAGGGGGGGGGGGTGTCTGTATTGTAGAAGGGGGGGGGTGTCTGTATTGTAGAAGGGGGGGGGGGTGTCTGTATTGTAGAAGGGGGGGGGGTGTGTCTGTATTGTAGAAGGGGGGGGGGTGTGTCTGTATTGTAGAAGGGGGGGGGTGTGTCTGTATTGTAGAAGGGGGGGGGGGTGTGTCTGTATTGTAGAAGGGGGGGGGTCTGTATTGTGTGTCTGTATTGTAGAAGGGGGGGGGGGGTGTCTGTATTGTAGAAGGGGGGGGGGGGGGGTGTCTGTATTGTAGAAGGGGGGGGGGTGTCTGTATTGTAGAAGGGGGGGGGGTGTCTGTATTGTAGAAGGGGGGGGGGTGTCTGTATTGTAGAAGGGGGGGGGGTGTCTGTATTGTAGAAGGGGGGGGGTGTCTGTATTGTAGAAGGGGGGGGGGTGTATTGTAGAAGGGGGGGTGTGTGTCTGTATTGTAGAAGGGGGGGGGGGTGTCTGTATTGTAGAAGGGGGGGGGGTATTGTGTCTGTATTGTAGAAGGGGGGGGGGTGTGTATTGTGTCTGTATTGTAGAAGGGGGGTGTGTGTCTGTATTGGGGGGGGGTGTCTGTATTGTAGAAGGGGGGGGGTGTGTCTGTATTGTAGAAGGGGGGGGGTGTGTCTGTATTGTAGAAGGGGGGGGGTGTGTCTGTATTGTAGAAGGGGGGGGGGTGTGTCTGTATTGTAGAAGGGGGGGGGGTGTCTGTATTGTAGAAGGGGGGGGGTGTGTCTGTATTGTAGAAGGGGGGGGGGTGTCTGTATTGTAGAAGGGGGGGGTGTGTCTGTATTGTAGAAGGGGGGGGTGTGTCTGTATTGTAGAAGGGGGGGGGGTGTCTGTATTGTAGAAGGGGGGGGGTGTGTCTGTATTGTAGAAGGGGGGGTGTGTCTGTATTGTAGAAGGGGGGGGTGTGTCTGTATTGTAGAAGGGGGGGGGTGTGTGTAGAAGGGGGGGGTGTGTCTCTGTATTGTAGAAGGGGGGGTGTGTCTGTATTGTAGAAGGGGGGGGTGTGTCTGTATTGTAGAAGGGGGGGTGTGTCTGTATTGTAGAAGGGGGGGGTGTGTCTGTATTGTAGAAGGGGGGGGTGTGTAAAGGGGGGGGTGTGTCTGTATTGTAGAAGGGGGGGGGTGTGTCAGGGGGGGGTGTGTCTGTATCTAGAGGGGGGGTGTGTCTGTATTGGGGGGCTGTGTAATGTAAAGGGGGGGTGTGTCTGTATTGTAGAGGGGGGGTGCTGTAGGGGGGGGTGTGTTCTGTGCAATGTAAAGGGGTCCAGGGTGCTGTGTAATGTAAAGGGGGCAGTGGTGCAGGGTGCTGTGTAATGTAAAGGGGGCCAGTGGTGCAGGGTGCTGTGTAATGTAAAGGGGGCCAGTGGTGCTGTGTAATGTAAAGGGGTCCAGAGATGCAGGGTGCTGTGTAATGGGGTGCAGGGTGCTGTGTAATGTAAAGGGGTCAAGTGATGCAGGGTGCTGTGTAATGTAAAGGGGGCCAGTGGTGCAGGGTGCTGTGTAATGTAAAGGGGTGCAGGGTGCTGTGTAATGTAAAGGGGTCAAGTGATGCAGGGTGCTGTGTAATGTAAAGGGGTGCAGGGTGCTGTGTAATGTAAAGGGGTCAAGTTATGCAGGGTGCTGTGTAATGTAAAGTGGGCCAGTGGTGCAGGGTGCTGTGTAATGTAAAGGGGTCCAGATGTGAAGGGTGCTGTGTAATGTAAAGGGGTCCAGGGTGCTGTGTAATGTAAAGGGGTCCAGGGTGCTGTGTAATGTAAAGGGGGCCAGTGGTGCAGGGTGCTGTGTAATGTAAAGGGGGCCAGTGGTGCTGTGTAATGTAAAGGGGTCCAGAGATGCAGGGTGCTGTGTAATGTAAAGGGGGCCAGAGATGCAGGGTGCTGTGTAATGTAAAGGGGTGCTGTGTAATGTAAAGGGGTCAAGTGATGCAGGGTGCTGTGTAATGTAAAGGGGGCCAGGGATGCAGGGCACTGTGTAATGTAATGGGGTGCAGTGTAATGTAAAGGGGTCAAGTGATGAAGGGTGCTGTGTAATGTAAAGTGGGCCAGTGGTGCAGGGTGCTGTGTAATGTAAAGGGGTCAAGAGATGCAGGGTGCTGTGTAATGTAAAGGGGTGCTGTGTAATGTAAAGGGGTCCAGTGATGCAGGGTGCTGTGTAATGTAAAGGGGTCCAGTGATGCAGGGTGCTGTGTAATGTAAAGGGGTCCAGGGTGCTGTGTAATGTAAAGGGGTGCAGGGTGCTGTGTAATGTAAAGGGGTCCAGTGGTGCAGGGTGCTGTGTAATGTAAGGGGGTCCAAAAATGTCGGTGCCAGCCCCCTGTCAGTGCAATCAGTGCCCACAAGCGCCACCTATTAGTGCCCATCAGTGCCAGTCACCAGTGAGTACCCATCAGTGCCACCTATCAGTCCCCATCTCTCAAACTGCCACATGACATTGAAAAAAGTATCGGTATTGGCGAGTACTTGGAAAAAAGTATCGGTACTTGTACTCGGTCTTAAAAAAGTGGTATCGGGACAACCCTAGTCTCAATACATTGGTCTGCTGCTAATGACTGCTTTTACCGCTGCATTCCTTCGCCCAAACATTTGACAGAAGGAATGCAGCAGTAAAAGCAGTCATTAGCAGCAGACCAATGTATTGAGACACACTGATCTGGAGCATCTGTATGCAATACCTATATCCCTCCACACAAGAGATACCAACGGAAGCTTTGCATTTAATTACATTGCTCTGTGACTGTTGCTTCATTCAGCTGACCATCTACTTGCTATACTGATGAACTTAATCTTCATGCTGCTATCCTACTTCCTGCTTATACGACTTGTCTCCACAGTGTCCTTGACCTCTATGAACGTTCTACCACGATAGCCCTCTCATATTGGACCATGTGTCATTGAGTTGTGATATTCAGGTCACGTTATCATTCATTGGTCAGCCACAGCGCATAGCCCATTTATTTATTTAATTACTCTGACATATGTCCTGTTTGGACTTGATTAGTCCAGAGGCTGGAAAAAACAGCATCGGGGTCCCCCCAAATTCATTCCCGACCCTTATCCGCACACGGCCCGGGAGGTCAGGAAAAGGGGGTGGGGACAACTGAGCATCCCCTCCAAACCATACCGCCCCCATCCCAAAGCACCTTGCCCTCATGTTCATGAGAACAAGGGCCTTTTCCAGACTACCCTAGCTGTTAGTTCCCCCCAGGTCCCTGTCCCCCACCCTATGTGAAGGCGTATGTGGTACATTGTACACCTACCAAGTTCAAGTGTCAAAAATAAAACACAGTACATAATAGGTTTTTAAAGCAATTTATTATGGCAGCTTCGGCCTGTCTTCTCCCCTCTCCAGCTCTTCTGTCTCCTCAGTTGATGTCTTCTGCCGAGGTCTTCTAGCCCTCACCGGTTCTTCTCCGCTGTCTACTCGCAATGCTGACTTAAAGCTCTCTCCCGCTCCAATGCCTGGTGCGCGGTTTGCCAATACTTATATTGGTGTGGGGTCACTGGAAGTCAGCCCCTTAGGACGTTACCACCAGTCATGCCCCGGGTGATGACGTCATAAGAGGCCTGCCCTCCAGATGATGTCATATGTTGACCCTGCCCCATGCCAATATAAGCAGTGGCACACTGCACACCAAGCATTAGCGAGCATTGAGTCAACATCAGAAGAGACAAAGCTGCCTTAATAAATTACTTTAAAAACCTGGTGTACTACGTTTTATTATTTTACATTTTTTTTTAAAGGTGAATTGGTAGGGGTTCAACGTACCCCATTCACATAGGGTGGGGGGCAGGGATCTGGGTGCCCCTTAAACAGGTGCTTCCAGATTTCAATAATCCTACACTCCAGTGGCGGCTGCATAGATCCCACACCTGATGTGGGATACAAGGCTTTTCTAATACAGTACATGCACCCTCCATTCCAGACTTGAGTGCACTAAGTCTTATGCATGTTGACTCAATAGGAAAAAAAAAAAAATACGACTGCAGTATGAGGCTTCCATGTGCCTTTGTTTGTCCTTACAGACAAAAAATATCACACTAGGATTGGACTGAAACAAGTACACTATAAAAGATATGCTTTGGGCATTTTTCATTCATAGGTTTACAACCACTTTAAAATCAGTGAAATTAGTTCTGCTTTCAGAGAAAACATTTTCTCATAGTACATACCCCATGCTGTCCCACAGAGATCCCTCTGATCTGTAAATTGGGGGGGGGGGGGGGGGGCAGTCATGTGACAGGTTGCACAGGGCTGAATAGGTTATTAAGAAAAAAAAAAAGTTGATTCTTCCAGCCACGCTGTACAGAATGGATGAGAAGGCTCCAGTGTCTGTTATATTGAATAGTGCCCTCTGTCGGAAAGTGCCCATACATAGTACGGAAGGTCACTCCAGACGATTTTCCGATCAGCTGGTGCAACGTCACCACAGTGCATATCGTAGGAGGCATTTTTGCAATGGGAGACACACTTTGGCAGGCATAATTGAAAGCTATGCAAACAGCAGAGGGAGACTTTAGCTGTCAGAATGTTCCTTGATGTTGCGAGGCGGGTTTACAGCATACACAAGATCAGCTTTTGTCTGTGTTGCAGGGCGGGTTTGGTGTGACCCCATACACACTATTAGATTTTCTGCAGATTTTTGTCTTCAGATTTACCAAAACCATATAATATGGAGGTCAAATCTTAAGAGTTTCAATTTGTATGCAATCAGGCAGGCCCTTGTACTACATCAGGGGTGCCCAACCTTTTCAAGAGCGAGGGCCACTTAAGCAACTTGGTAACCAGTCGCGGGCCACACAATGAGCGGAGCGGGCGGATGACAGGTCACGGCTATTCTATAGGCCTTCCGATTCCTCCAGATGAAAGGGGACAAATCCCTTCTGCTTTTTTTTTTCTTCTTTCTGATTGGAGGTTGGTGGGCGTAAGCGGCCAAAAGTCTGTTTATATCTGCTGCTCTATAGAGGTGAATTGAGGATGCAATTGGGTTGGACTGATCGTGTAAAAAGGGCTTAAGACTGCTTTCACACTGATGTGCTGTGGTTAACCCACACCGCGGGTGCAGCGTACTGCACCTGTGTCTATTCTGCTTGTAAGCTGAACTTTGCCATAGACTTTGAGGCAAAAGCCGGCGCTGTACAGGAACCATTGGCTTAGGGGGCTCTGCAGTCGCTTTTTTCCTCTACAACCAGCTTCATTCACAGCACTAATGCTGTGGTAATGATGGACAGCGATCTGGGCTTGCCAACCCCCCATTCCAGAGCAGGAGGTTGCGGGCCACATCAGAGGGCTCTGCAGGCCACATATGGCCCCCGGGCCACCCCTGTACTACATGGTTTTGATAAATCTGCAGAAAATCTGATAATGTGTATGGGGTCTAAGGGCAGGTTGCAACACAGATGAAACCCGCCCTGCAACAGCGAGGCACAATCTCACAACTACGGTGCCCCTCCACTTTCAATTCTGCCCATCCAAAAAATGCCTTGTACGTTGTGCGCATGCGCTATAGTGACATCACGTCAGCTGATCGGGAAGTCAGCTGGAGTGGCCTTCCGTACTGGGCACGTTTCAAATAAGGGCACTATTCGTGTATTTAGGTAGCTGTAGCACGAGCCATAATGTACTGGTATGGGGTACATTATGGCAGAACACTGCAGATGACTCACCTACACTTTATTAGAATTAAAGAGGAAGTCCACCCGTTTTTTTTTTTTTTTTTAAAGCCAGTAGCTACAAATACTGCAGCTGCTGAATTTTAAAAAATGGACACATGCCTGTCCAGCGTCCCCACGATATCAGCAATCGCTCGGTCTTCGGCTGCTTCCCCCGCCATTCCCGGGTGAGGGAATCAGGCTTCACTGCCCGATCCGCTACTGCGTATGAGCGAGGATCGCCGCACGCAGTCACTGGTCCTCGCTCTCTCTGGGGAACAGTGTTTCCCAGAAGACAGCAGGGGGAAATGACACGACAGGCTGGATCTGCACCCCCCTCCCCCTGAAAGGTGCCAAACATGACAGAGAGGGGGGGATCCAAAAAGCAGAGGTTCACTTTTTGTGTGAACCTCCGCTTTAATAGTTTAAGCCTGGGGGGGATTTGTAGATGGTCATCGTAACTGTGACCAGCCTGCGGTGATGTCAGAACACATGGTAATAAGCATACCAGCACTTGGCCTGTGACTGGGTGAAAGGGCACAGTGGGGGGTGGGGTGACATTGGCAGGCCTCTAGCACACCTGATCCTGCGGGAAGCGGTGTTCTCGGTCCAGCTGAGCGGCGATAGGTTGCAGCTCTCTCTCGGCGAACTCCCGGCATGTGTCCCGCAGCATGCAGTGTGTATCAGGCAGCTCGGCGCTCTGGTAGACGGTGTGCAGGCAGCGGGAAGCTGTGGGGACATAAAACACAGAGGTCAGCCGTAGTACGACGGTCAGCACAAGGTCACAATATTCACTGCGTACTCACCTGAATGAAGCGGCCGCCAAGCGCGGCACACAGACGTTAACCCACGGTACATGTCTTGTATGCTCTAACCGTACACACCGGGAGGACGGCCGCTTCGGATGACGTCAGCGCCTTTGGTCCGCCTGTCGATGACGTTCCGGATAGCCCCGCCCACTCAGAGAGGCGTACAGCACGTAACTGAAGTAAACACATTGCACGTGTTTTCAAATGCTGGGCACCGCCCACCTCAAGACATCTGCTTCAAAGTATCTGCTCCCCAGCGTTGTTTTAGTTTTACATGGGCTTCGATCATTTCATTACCAGAGCTGGTTTTGTGCACTATACTCACCTATAAGGTGCTTGAAAACGGCTCATAAAACGCCGGAGGCTATTGCAGCGCTTTTGAGGCATTAGTGGTGCGCTTCTTTTTTTTTGAAGGTCATCTGACTCAAAAGAACCTTCGAGGAGCTTTTCATGCGCTTTTAAAGCGGATCCCTGCCGAAAAATAAATTTTTTAATTAAGGGGCTCTTTATATTACTAAGCGCTGTGTTTTAATAAACTCACTGCTTTCGTTCTCCCCCGCCGCTCCACTCGTTAGCAGTCCCAAATAATAACTTATATTCAGCACCGTCTCCGTTGCCATCTTGGGTTTGGGCAGGAAGAGGAAGCCAGCATCTAATTTCCTGTTTACATGCTGTCCCAGCATCCACCGCTACATCTCGCACTGGGTGTCCGGCGGCGGAGCGTCTCTGTTGTCACGGAACGGCTGGCGAATGAATGAAACGTATCCGCCCCGTTGTGATGATAACGAAGTCTCGCGAGATCCGGCTCATACCCTCTGCACAGCGACAGACAGGAACAAGTCCAGACGAAAACCAGAGACCAGCTCGGAAGCATCGGCGTTTATAAGGTACTGTAACGCCGATTTTAGTTATAATAGCCGATTCGGGATTAGTGAGCAGCGGGATTAATATTAGAGTCAGGTCAATTTAAGGGTGGAGCTCCGCTTTAAGGTGCCTTTGAAGCAATGCCCATTCATTTCAATGGAAAGGGGCGCTACAAACTCCAAAGATGCTGCTTGCAGGAGTTTTTTCACCACCCCAGTGTGAAACCATTCATTGATTTTAAGGGGAAAAAAAATGTTTGTGAGTTTTTCAGGCGTTTTTTTTTCCACGCAAAAGCGCCTCAGTGTGAAAGGGGTCTAACCACTTGACCACCGGAAGATTTAGGGCTCTTTCACACGGAAGTGGGGGGGTCTCCGCTGAGCTGTCAAAACACTATGCAGGGACCACCCTGTCTCTCCTCCGCTATCCCCTATGGGGAATCGGATGGAAACGGACCGTCTGTCCGTTTGCATCCGATCCGTTCGGCCGGACGGAGGAAAAATAGGACATTCTTCCGTCCGAAAAAACAGATGCAGATCTGGCGGACGTTAGCGGATGCATCATCCGCTAACGGATCCGCTCCCATAGGGAGGCATTGAGGTGCGTTAACGGACGTCCAAAAAACGGACGAACGGAACGGACGTGTGAAAGAGCCCTTACCCCCACCCCCATCTTAACCAGACAATTTTTTGCGATACGGCACCTCGCTACTTTATCGGACAATTACACACCCCTCCGACAATGTACCTAAATTAAATGTATGCCCTTTTTTGGTGGTATTGGATCACAATAAAAAAAAAAAAAACACAAAACAATATTTTTTTATTTTCTGCTATAAAACATCCAATAAACGAAAAAAAAAAAAAAATCTTCATCGCTTTAGGAAAATATGTATTCTGCTACATATTTTTGGTTAAAAAGTTACCAACAAGTGTATATTGATTTGTTTGCACAAAAGTTATAGCGTCTACAAGCGATGGGATTTTTATTTTTTTACTAGTAATGGCGGCACTCAGCAACTTATAGCGGGTCTGCGCTGACCTTTTTTTGGGGACCAGTTAAATTATTACAGTGATCAGTGCTAAAAATATGCACTGTTACTGTACTAATGATGCTGTCTGGGAAGGGGCTAACATCAGGGAAGATGAAAGGGTTAACTGTGTGCATAGCTAATGTTTCAGTGGAGTGGGGGAGGTGCTTTTACTAGTGGAAGGCATGAATCAATGTTTCTACAGAAACACAGGATCCATGTCTTCTGTACTGACAGAACAGAAATGTGCCCATCAGCGGGTGCCGGCGGACATCAGGCCTGCAGGGACCTGTTGTGCAAAATCACGGCGGAAGCAAGCCACCGCTGGCAACGCCCACTTATTCCCTGATACCCGGAAGTGCAGGATCACATATATATATATATATATATATATATATATATGATCCTGCGCAGGCCGGCCACCATGTAGCAGCCAAAAAAGGGTCCTGCTTTATTTTAATGCAGATTCCATGGGATTTATGCCAAATAGAACAATGGCTGAAATTGTACTGCTGAAGAACATGATTTGAAGATTAATTCAGTGATTCCTCTTCAAAAACACATGCGGTTCCTGTACCGCATAGTGTGAACCGGCAATGAAAGCTAAAGGCCCCTTTCACATAATGGGTTCGAGTCAGGTCTGCCTCTCTTTTTCTTTTTATAAGGCGGACATGGTCAGACCCTTGATTCACCCCTATGGAGTGGTGGGTGTCAATAGTCTACAAAAAAAAAAAATGGAATCCGCCCCCTCCATCTAGATTTGATGAAGTGAACGTGCGTGAGGGCAGACCATTTTGCCTGACATTGTTTGAACCATAAAATTTGGTCTAAGCGTGTTCATCTGAGCACTAATACACTGCCCCACAAACATGCCTCTCTTGCCTCTGTGGAGCAAAGTTTCAGATTTTTTTTTTTATATTTTAAATAAAGAACTGTGAAGCAAAATAAGGGTCAGTGCCCACCTGCAGACCCACCATTGCCAGGAATGCACTTACCGCTGCCAGGAATGCACCCACACGCGCCAAAGTTTACCTACAGGAGAATCTCCTGTTTACACTGCGGCCTCTTTAATAGAAAGTCCTGCCTCCTTTGATGGACAGAACGTTGTCCAATTGCAGTGCCGGAGACGGGACTTCCTGTTACAGAGACTGGCCGTAAACAGGAAATTCTCCTGTGTATGTACAGTGCTCGCCCCGCCTCCTCCAAGGGATATACATATTTGTGGCCCCGGCGCTGGGAGATCGTAAGGGACCACAAAAGATATATATGTCCAAACAACCAGACTTTAGACATGCCTGATCTAGGTGGATCGTAGGGCAGTTGGGAGTGAACTGAACAAGATAAAGCTCTAAGCCGATTGGCGATTATGCACATCTGCTCCAGTTTTGGTTGTAAACCCCAGTCATGAAATATGAACTAAGCATATACAGTATATCTGTAGTGTTTACTTGTACCTCTCCAAAGCTACAAGTGTCGTTTCTCTCTGATGCTTCGTTCCTCTGTTACTGATGCTTCGTTCCTCTGTTATCTTCATGAGTCACTTCTGAGAAGTTTTCCCAACAGGAGATACATTTGTGACAGGGAGGGAGATTAGCACAAAGCTGGTCTATTCTGAATACAGCTTTTCATCTTCCTTTATTCCTCTGCCTATGTGGAAAGGGGGGGGGGGGGTTGGGGTGGCATGTCCCTTTCCTCCAATCTGCACTCAGATTGCAGATAAAACAAGTAAAACTTATGTAGGAGGATTTGTTTCATCTGTGTATCATCTGAGGCTGTTTACTTCACTGGGTATATGTGAGGGTTTACAACCACTTTAATTTCTTCTTCATGTACGGCCCCTTTCACACGGGGCGGATCAGTAATGAACCCCTGAACCTCCGCTTGCTCAGCAGGGATCGCTCCATTGATCACTGCTGAGCCGGCAGATGACAGGGCGGTCCCCACACACTGTGCAGGGACTGCCCTCCCCTATGGGGGGGGGAAAATCGGATGAACACGGACTGTCTGTTCGTGTTCACCTGATCCGATAGACGGATGGAAAAGTAGGTTTTTCCTCCGTCACACATTGGTGGATCGGATGTCAGTGGGCATGTCACTGCCGACGTCCGCGGCTCCATAGAGGAGCGCCTGTTCAGCTCCGCCTAAAAAACTGGCAGGCGGACCTGAACAGGCCACCCGTGTGAAAGAGCCCTAAGATGCTTTTAGATTTTTTTTTTCTATTATGTTCATGCAATGTGCCAAAACGGTGCTTGAGCTGTTGCTACATACTTACCTAGGTGGATGCAGCATCGGTCCTCTGCTGGCTTGAAGACTGAGAACCTATAGATCGATCACCACTAATCGCTCAGTTCTCAAAGCTCCTTGAACAGAAAGCTGGTGACTGTCGGTTATCGCTGTCTGCTCTGCCCTCCTCCCAAGCTTGGACCAGCTGTGACTTCAGCCCACTGTCAGCTGAAAACATGTCAGGTATGCAGAACAAACTGCACTCTTGTGATCCACTGGTACAGCTAAACAAGCTTTGGCTGTACTTTTCCTTTAAAGTGGTTGGAAATCTCACACATTAAATATGAATTTAGCATATCCCTCTGGTGTGTACTTGTCTCAATCCAGAGCACCAAGCCTTCTCTCTCATGCCTTGTCCCTCTATCAACATTAATCACTTCTGATAAGTTTTCCTGACACCAAGAGAAAAATGGTGGCAGGGAAGGGCAGTCTGATTGACAGCCTCAGTTCTGTTCCTGTGTAAAAGGGGGCGTGTCCATTCCCTCCAATCAGCTCTCAGAGCTATCCTAACTGATATACGTTCAACTCCCATCCCCTACTTTTCAGCTGAGAGATCCTGTGTAAATTCTGCACTTTGAATAGATGTAGGGGAAAGACAGCTGTAGATAAACAGGTACAATTGATGTGGGATTTGTTTCATCTCTGTGCATCACCCGAGTCCAGTCACTTCACTGGGTATATGCAATGGTTTACACCCACCATCCAGGAGATATATTTACAGCAACAGCGACACAGTATCATGTGAATACAGAAAGTGCTTCTGTGCGTATGCACGGAAGTTACGTCATCTAGGCCTGTCCGTTTAACAGCCAGAGGACACCAACCTGGAAAAAGCGCTGGGGAGAGGCTGCAAGAAGAGGGTTAAAGCGAGTAAGACAAGTTCAACGAAAAAAAAAAAAAAAAAAAAAAAAAATATATACTTAAAATTGGCCTTAAATTCTTATTTTTGGTGGCAGGCTACAGTGGCAAGTGACACTTAGGGCTCCCACCGATTCTGTATTATGGCAAGTTGAGCCATTTTACATTACAATGCAATAATAGAAATAATGTGCTTTAATCATCCTAACACCGTATGAACCATGGTGTGGTGATGATTGATGAACTAACACCAGCAATTTCCCCAATAAATCACATGCAGCCCCCCAAAAAAATCCCCCCTATTCGCACCCGGCCCTTGGCAAAAAAAATAAAAGAATTCCAGAAAACAGGTCCCCGGTGCCAAAAAGGTTGAGGACCACTGCTCTAAGGCATCCTATAAAAATTGGCCCATGATCACCATGTCCAACTGCTATTTGAGGTCTGCTGGTTCCTGCTAAAGCCACACTGATGCCCTGGTAGCTAAAGACAAAAGTTTCCTAAAGGCTGCTGTGTACAAGAATCAAGCAACTTGCTTGGGATGGTTGATTGTTGCATTTCTCATTGCAAATAGATACTAAATGAGATAAAACACAAACCACTTTTTATAAACTTTATTATTACAGAAAAATACAAGATCTTATAAACAGCCCATTGACTATGGGTAAAACAAAAACAAAACATTACACGACTGCAAATGCTGTACACTCTGCTTAGTTGTACCATCCAGCTAAACTAACTTTTCAGTCAGTATGTCAACAGTTACAAAATTATAATTAACACAAGAAAAAAAAAAAACCTACACATTTACACCCTAGAAATGTAATCCAGTAGATCCCAGGATAAGCAGCAGATTTTCCTGCATCTACTATAGTCCCTTTACCAAAGGCTTTTTAAGAAGGTCAATGCATGTGAGTTTTCATTAGTGAAAACATGGCACCTAGTAAAGTACACTTGCGAGTGAAGGATAGGTGTCCACAACGTAAAGCTGTCCTTAGTGGACTGTAACTGGAAAGAAAAAGTTACTTTAAAATGTGAGATTACTTGGCAAGCTGCTTTTCAACGCTGGCAGCAGAACCAAACTAGGCAGCATATTATAATACAGTATTAAAACTTGAATGACCACTTTTTGAATTCATTATTTTGCTACAAGGTAACTACCAAAAACTCAGGTATGTATTGATCTTAAAGGTACTCTGTCACCAAGTGTATGTGGGGGGGGGGGGGTAATGGTTTCCTCCTGCGACCCCATCATCAGGACACAAACACACCCACCCATAAGTGTATGATAGCCACAGTGCAAACAGATCTTGGAGATCGTGAGAATTTAAACACACTATTTGCCAAAAGGGTAAGCATAACGCTTCTCTTTGTACAGCCTTGTTTTCATGGCCTCCCCCTGTGACAGGGTCACTTTAAGCAATCCCAACAAATCTTTGGATATGGAAGACATTTAGGTGATCTAGCCTTAACCCATTCTCCAGTCCCCGTGGTTGAAATCCGCGGCTGGTACTCGGGTAGCAAAGTTATTGCTTGGAACTTTAATGGAAGTGAAGGTTAATTTAAAGCTTCATCATTAGTTCAGCTTAAAAACTCTTAAAGCTAAAACTACAGGCTAAGGATTTATTTTTATTTTTATAGAAAAGACATTTATTTTCAACTCCGAAAATAATTCAAAAGAGTCCCAAGAGATTTTGAAATAAAACGTTTTAAATGATCATTAGGCCCTTTCGCACGATTGGCCCACCTGTCGGTTTTTCAGGCGAATGCAAGTAGGCCACCTATTGACTTGTATGGGCAGGCGAATGTCAGTGGAGATGCATCTGCTGACACCCACCTGCCATCCGATCCGACAAGATCCTCCAAAAACAGACGGATGGTGATATGTCCGATCTTCCCATAGAGAACAGCGGGCTCTGACAGGTCCGTCCCTGCACAGTGAGCAGAGATGGACCTGTCATGCGCCTGCTCAGTGGGAATCAATAGAGCGATCTCCAGCTGAGCGGATCTGCCTTGTGTGAAAGGGGCCTTACCCTTGTTTAAAGCTTGATGAATTAAACCTTATTACACCAAGAATATATACAACTGGAAGATGACTTTTTGGAAAAAAATAGGCACATTTTGACCAACAGCAGGTAACAATAAGCTGTTGTGACACAGAGTACAACCATAACATCATAATTATATTGTACAAAAATAGTATACAATACCTCTATTAGAAATTGTGTGAAAAGAACCTGCTGTTAATGCAGACTGAGTAACTTCACCTTACTCCATACAGTCCCGTCATCCCCTGCACCAATGTAGCTGAACGCGTGTACTACCATATTGGGGGGGGGGTTGGTTTATGATGAAAGTAAAGAAGTTTGTACATCCAATTTAGCACAACCTAAACAATATTCTCCATTAAAAATACCCCTTCAACATTCTGTGGAAGCGAATAATGGGACCATACAAGCTATAACTTGGCAGTACAGGTCAAATCGCAGCTCATAATGCAGAGACCCGAGACCCGTAACATGCCTGAGAACATAGGCCAAACCTAAGCAAATCTCTCAAAAATAGAATACAGCATTGCATGTTTAAGGGAGACTATACTTTACAGCTCATGTGTTCCCAAGCCATCCCCACACTACAGCATTTTCAGGGCACCTCTTTTACTCATGTTATTTCAAGCTGTGCAGTTAAGGTTTTAATTGACGTCAATGGACGAAACATACATAGGACATGATGTTTGGATGTGATGAGATTGTGATCTGCATTTTGACCTTGGAAGTTTTGTATTGCTCCTTACCGACAGCTGCATGCATCGATTCATTTTTTTTCTGGTGCAGTTTACTGGATATTAAGGTTTTAATCAACATGGCCTATCAGACATGCAATATTTCAGTAGGTGTCAAACCGATGTGACATGAGAACAACTACCTGTACCATGGTTCGGCAGCTGTTTGACGAAAAAAAAAAACAAAAAAAAAAAAACAAACAAGATTGGTGAGGATAGGGTCTACTTATTTCCCTTGTGAAGGCAATATGCATAATAACAATTCTTTATTAAAGTAAGGTGTTATGCACATGGGTAGATTGGCATGTAAAGCAAAAAATAAATAAACACACACAACACATTTTTGGGTGCCCAGCGACTGTATAGTTGTGTACATGACCTTATGCAGACGTTCTGCATTTGAAGCATGCAGCATTGTATAGACGTACCACTCAGGTCATTGATAACAAGCTGGTGGAGGCAGGCTGTGTACACTGCATTTGTGCCTGCAAGGTACGCCAAAAAATTCCCGGTTTTAGCATTTTAAAGTGCCAAACCGCCTGTGTGCATGAGGCCTAAGAACACATTTTTATAAGGGACATTTTATATATCCTTGGTGTGAACTCAATACCATACAATAAACATACAGCAAATGGTGATGTGCAAAGTCTGTCTATGGAGAGGACAAAAGTAAAATCATATTGCACAGAACATGTCAAGTTACCATTTATGCCAACTATAGCTGTGTGCTTTCAGGATAGAAAGTATAATTTACTGTAACAGCAAAACTAGCTTCCTTCAAAAGATCTGAAGGTTGTTTAACTGATATAAGATCAGTGTATATTACAAAAAATAAATATTTTTTCCTTTGTACAAAGTCTTCCAATTACAGCGTTTTTATAAAGAAAGACGCCGATTCTTGATCTGTTGAATAAAGGACTGACCACACAGAGATGCAACAACCCTCAGCTCCTGTCCCAGAACATCCGTTTTCAGTCTGAGGAAATTGATCCTCATTGTCCTCCATTGTAGGCATAGTCCGCTTTATTATGCATGATAAGCTTGTTGTCCACAAAGTAAAAGCTATCAGATCTTGTTTCATATGGGTTATCAATCATCATCCGGACTGTAGAAGAGAAAAAAAAAAAAAAAAACAATTATGTACAAAATGTTAAGAGGTGCAAAATACCTATATAAAGAAAAAAGTAGTTCTAGTGTACAAGCACAACCAAATGGAGCACAGTATTAAATATAGAGATTTGCTGACTAGCCATTCTAGAGGACTTTCAGTTGGTAGGGGAAATTATTAAACTCTCAAACTAAATGTAAACCTAATTATGAACGTCTCTTATTGTGTCCCTTTTAATTTGCTAAATACTATACATCATTGAAAGTTTTGTTAAATCTGTTCGATGAAAGCAAAATAACAGTTGTAATTTTCTATGTACAATCTCTAAATTTATATGTATATGGAGGTAGCCATATTTGCTTTTTGTTTTTGAAAACTACACAAATAGCTGTGCTTTAAAAATTGAGGATGTTGTCAGCTTCATGGCCCGTTCACACTATCACGCAAATAACATGCCACTATACATGCATTGGTGCAATACAATGACATTTATCTGTCTACAGACCTAACATGCATTGTCGCTGCCAAAAAAAAATGGCATATGCAATGCACCACAATGCACACTCAGCAGCATCGCATTCATAAGCTTACCACAACACAAAGCGCAATTGCTGGTGTGAATGAGACCTAAAGTAAGCGGCTTATAAACCTGGGTAATGTCCATTGGGGCATATGATGACAAGATACATAAGGAGGGTTTGCCTTCAGTGAAAACCACACGTAATTTTTATTTTTTAAGATCAAGTTATATAAAGACAGTTGTGGTCTTAGATATTGACATTTCCTGTGAACGGCTGAGTCTTCTAATGTGGTTTTTCACTGAAAATACCCGCTGCTCAAGCAATTTTGATCTTATGTTTAATTTAAATCTATCAGGTTTGTAACAGGGGTCATTTCATTTGTTTACTTTTTGCCATCAATTGTGCCATTCCGTTATAACCTAAAAGTTTATCTGAATCCCATTAGAAATAAAAAGAACTGTGCTTTGCCTGCATACTCATGTAAAAAAATAAAATAAAAAAAAATAAAAAAAAAAGTACATATAGTACCAATTCTCAAAGGGTATGCAAACCTTTGAGCACAACTGTATAATTTATATATATATACACACACACACACACACACACACACATATAAAGCAGCAGAAAAGTCTGCAAAAAATAAAAATGTCTTTGTATTTTTTTCACCTTAATGCATCCTTTGCATTAAGCTGTAAAAAAAAAAAAAAAAAAAACCTTGCACTCTCGAGGTCCCCTAGCCCCCCCCCCCCCATTTACTTACATGAGTCAATCAACTCAATGACACAGCACACCGGGGGCGTGGCCAAGTGATACACTTGGCGGCTATGGCTGCCACTGTATCACACAGGAGTGAGAACGCAAGCTAACCCCCATGGGAGAGAGCGCTTCCCAGAAGGGGGGGGTTAGCTCTTGCAGGGAGGAGCCGAGACAGCCAACCCCTTTAAGGGCATAGTGTACTAGTATGCACCGCATACTGAAATATTATAAAAAGACTTACCCTAAAAACAAAGCACTCCCCAGAGTCACACTGACAGGGCTTCCATCTTCACCCAGTCTTCCTTCCGGGTTCTTGGGCTCCGGCACAGCACCCTGAAGGGATGGCATACACAGTATCCTGTCCCTGCAGAGCGCTGGCGACTTTACTGACTGCAGCGATAGTGAATATCTCCTAAATGGTACATGTTTAAGAGATATCCCTTGTACCTACAGGTAAGATTTATTATCTTACCAGCAAGAACATTAAGCGGTGCTAATTATCGCTTTAATAGAATTTCTTTCAGTGGATCCAGACTAAATGAAACATAAAGTCAAAACCAAGTCACTTCTCCTTTAAAGGGGTTGTAAAGAAAACATTTTTTTCCCTAAATAGCTTCCTTTACCTCAGTGCAGTCCTCCTTCACTTACCTCATCCTTAGATTTTGCTTTTAAATGTCCTTATTTCTTCTGAGAAACCCTCACTTCTTGTTCTTCTGTCTGTAACTCCACACAGTAATGCAAGGCTTTCTCCCTGTTGTGGAGTGTCGTGCTCGCCCCCTCCCTTGGACTACAGGAGAGTCAGGACACTTGCTACGTTGCAGATAAAGAAAGAAGCTGTGTGTTAGTGGGCGTCCCGACTCTCCCGTAGTCCAAGGGAGGTGGCGAGCACGACACTCCACACCAGGGAGAAAGCCTTGCATTACTGTGTGGAGTTACAGACAGAACAGGAAGTGAGGATTTCTCAGAAGAAATTAGGACATTTAAAAGCAAAAAAAAATCGAAAGGATGAGGCAAGTGAAGGAGGACTGCACTAAGGTAAAGTTATTTAGGAAAAAAAAAAAAAAAAAAAATTGTACCTTTACAACCCCTTTAAGTTAGCGGCTGCGCAGTGGGTTTACAAACTGCATGCTTGAGGAACAATTACATGGTTTAGAATCACTGGGGTCCAAAAATGACCCATAGGCATGTGTCCGGCTATGAAAAAAAGGGTATAAGTACCACAGTGCTGACAGCCTGAATACAATACAATAAAGTGCAACTGTAGTGCATACATCTGTACTGCCATTTCCCAGACCTGTATTTGTGTTTGGAGCACAACAGCCTGCACTTTAAAGTGACAATGACTCTTGAAAGACTTAGCTCAGGAACCACCAACTGTTAGACCGCGTACACACGACCAAATAAATCTGTTCAAATCGGTCTAACAGACCAATTTGATCAGATTTATCTGCTGGGCGGTTTTGGTTTGATCGCTGTACACACGATCAAACCAAAATCCCCGCCGGCAGACAGCGCGGTGACATGGCGGTGACGTTGACGCCGCCACGTCACCGCACCATTCGACGCATGTGCGAGCAGATATGTCTGCTGGTTAGCGTACTAACCAGCAGACATGTCGGACAGAGAGATTCCCAGCAGACAGATTTTAAAGCATGCTTTAAAATCTGTCTGCTGGCAAAATCTGTCTGTCCGCCCGTACACACGATCAAATCTGTCTGCTGAAACGGTCTGTCAGACCGTTTCCAGCAGATAGATTTGATCATGTGTACGCGGCCTTACTGACACTAAACTCAGGAGCACTGAAAACAACGCATCACATGCAACATTTGTTACTGCGTTGAGGTGCCATTGGACCCTGCAGAGAGTTGGGCGCTGTAAAACACTGGAACACATGATGGTGTGGTGCATTGTGTTACATTTTAATCATATTAGGGTGCATTGCCATAATGAAGCAAATTGCACTAAAAATCAAACAATTACTTTTTTTTTAAATGAAGCACACCGCGAAACACACAGCATGTTCATTGTGGCGACATGTAGCATGGATTTCACTGCTACTGTAACAGTACGATGAGATGCCATTCATACATTTACATGTGTTGAGGTAACACAGAAAAACACACATTTTACTATGCGTTACTGCAACACAAATGTAAATAGGCTGCTAATATTGCATCAACAATTTAAACAAACTTCATGTTCAACTTCAACTTCAAACTTCAACTTCAGTTCTGCATGGAGGGCGGAGCTGCTGCAGGTAAACAAGCAGGTGATTGGCTGCTAGGATGAAGGGCGGTCTTAGCAACCAATCACTATCTTGCAACACCCGCCCTCCACCCGAGACATGCCGTGCCTCCCTGTGATGTTCGGTCAGTGCAAGGTAAGTGAGGGGTGAAGTTACAGGGAGTGAGGACACTAGTCTGAAAAAAAAGGAAAGTGTGTGCTGCGGACTCGCTGAGAACATTAAAGTGAAAGTGGAGTTGTTAATGGCTGTGATGTGGTGGGCTGAGTGGACTGTGATGTATGGGGGAGATGTGGAGATTACACAGCGGGGGGAGAGATAAGGGGGCGTTACTACCCGCAAGAAACAAGGAGAAAGACGTCTGACTTCTTTTCCAAAACAATGTGGCAGCAACACGCAGTTTGGCACATGCAAAAAGGCACCACAGGTAACGACATGATGTTCAGACCTCTGCTGGAAGAAAATGTTGCTGACCGGACCTCAGTGAATTTTAATTCATTACCTCTGGCGTATTGTATCAATAATAGCAAAATTTGTGAAAATTGAGTGTGGCCCTATAGAGGACCCGCAATTGAAGCCTTCTAGGTTTACTAATTTGACCAGAACTGGTTTACATGCACAAATATACATAAAACATTGGCAAAATGTAATTTTCACCACATATGTATATTATTATTACTTACTTATATCCTCTGACAGTTGTGGGAATTCGTACATGTGTTCACAGGTATTACAGCTATTTGGAATGCAAAATCCAAAGTCAAAGTCAAAAGTTTTAAGCATCCGATCACGGAAGAAATGTCTCTCAATCATTCGGAAACTAGTCACAGGCTTATCACCCACTGTAAACTCTACCCTAAAAAAAAAAAAAACATTCAATTAAATGGAAGGGTTAAAGTTAAGTCATATCCTATATTCTTCCACAATTCCTAGTTTTCTTTTTATGTTCTTATGTCATTCTTTAAAGCAAATCTTCTCTGCATCTGAGCACCACAAACCAAAAACCCTATTCAATTATCAAAGCAAACTCCCCCATACATCCATGTCTCTATGCACCTGAAAAAATAAAAAAACACTGCAACATTCACTTCCGGGAATACATCTGCCCTTAGCTCATGCATGCAGGAGTGTGTGCTTAGCTAAACAAAACTATTTGCCTAGACCTGGAAACCACTTTGAAAAACGTTCCTGGCGGTGGCGATCTTGAGTAAGGGCAGATGATTCATGTAGAATTTACTCCCTGAAATCCATCTGCTCTTAGCTTAAGCACACATGCAGGAGATGGGGGTTGGATGAGAAAACCCCTCCTCTCCACCTGAATACTCCTGAGATGTAAAAAAATATTATACTAATGCTAGCAACAAAATAATCAATGTTGATTGGAAGAGGGAAGTTCCCTGTTCATGTCAATATAGACTGGTAGTACAAACTATTTACAAGGGTATTGGTTGCATCATTCTTTTTGAGGAATATTCATTACAGTTAGTGCCAGGCTTAAATAGAAGGGTGCGTCAGTTTCTCACTCTTCCTTAATAAGTTGCATATAAACCTGGCACACAATATAGTAAAAATGGCACTCCTACTATAATAAAAGTTTTACATCAATTTAATAAAGATTTCTAATTCCCAAGTAATAATTCTTGAGTACAATAACCTGCTCGCACACAGCCTGCATTCTGTGCTGGTCTGACATGAACAGAATACATTCCGGTTGGCTGCAATAGGTTAATCACTGTACTGCAACTGTGAAGGAACAGTGTTGTTACACTTGGTCAAAAGTAATAGGACTACAGAACACCTCCCCCTTTCTGAAAGCTAGGGGGTAGTAGTCTGTAGTTTACAGAGAGAACTCAACAGACATTTCAGTGCAGCACTGTCAAATCACTACAAGCCATAAAATGCTCATCTGATTTTTGTCAGGATCAACAAGTTATTTCTTTGTTTATTAACCACTTGCTTACTGGGCACATATACCCCCTTCCTGCCCAGGCAATTTTTTTTTTTTACTAGTTTTTTACTAGCAATACGGCAATCTGCGAATTTTGTCAGGACTGCGATATTGCGACGGACACATCGGACACTTTTGACACATTTTTGGGACCATTTACATTTATACAGCGATCAGTGCTATAAAAACGCACTAATTACTGTATAAATGTGACTGGCAGTGAAGGGGTTAACACTAGGGGGTGAGGAAGGGGTTAAATGTGAGTCCTGGGTGTGTTCTAACTGTGTGGGGGGAGGGGGGTGACTGATGCTGTCTCCCTATGTATAAGAGAAACAGCATCTGTCTCCTCTCACTGACAGGACGTGGAGCTCTGTGTTTACACACAGAGCTTCACGTCCCTGCTCTAAAACTGCCGATCAGCGGGTACCTGGCGGACATCGCGACCGCCAGGCACGCGCATCGGCATCTCGGGGACGAGCGCCGCCATCGGCGCTCGCGCGCCCCCCAGTGGCCGGAGAACACGATGCCGTCAATTGACGGCAGCTTGGATATTCAGATCCCCTAAGCTGCCGTCAATTGACGATGAGCGGGGCCGCAAGTGGTTAAAAGCAGAGTTCCGCCGAAAAAAAATAAAAAAGTCAGCAGCTACAAATACTGCAGCTGTTGACTTTTAATATTAGGACACTTACCTGTCCTGGACGCCTGAAATGTCCTCACCCGAAGCCGATCTGTCACACGGCACTATTTCACGGGTCCCTGCTATCTTCTGGGACGTGTATGTCTCCAAGAAAATAGTGGGGAGTGCAGATGAATGGGCCGGATATGCCGTAGATCCCAGCAGATACTGCGACGATCTATGTCCTGAAGTGGGAGCAAATACCCCTCACGTTTTTGTAAATATTTTATTATATCTTTTTATGTGACAACACTGAAGAAATGACACTTTGTTACAATGTAAAGTAGTGAGTGTACAGCTTGTATAACAGTGTACATTTTCTGTCCCCTCAAAATAACTCAACACACAGCTATTAATGTCTGGAAACAAAAGGGAGTACCTCCCTAAGTGAAAATGTCCAAATTGGGCCCAAAGTGTCAATATTTTGTGTGGCCACCATTATTTCCCTGCACTGCCTTAACCCTCTTGGGCATGAGTTCACCAGAGCTTCACAGGTTGCCACTGGAGTCCTCTTCCACGATGACATCACAGAGCTGTTAGAGATCTTGCGCCACCTTCCCTTTGAGGATGCCCCACAGATGCTCATTAGGGTTTAGGTCTGGAGACATGCTTGGTCAGTCCATCACCTTTACCCTCAGCTTCTTTAGCAAGGCAGTAGTCATCTTGGAGGTGTTTGGGGTCGTTATGTTGGAATACAACCCTGCAGCCCAGTCTCTGAGGGGAGGGGATCCTTTTCTGCTTCAGTATGTCACAGTACATGTTGGTATTCAGGGTTCCCTCAATGAACTGTAGTGCCGGCAGCACTCATGCAGCCCCAGACCATGACACTCCTAACACTATGCTTGACTGTAGGCAAAACACACTTGTCTTTGTGCTCCTCACCTGGTTGCCACCACACACGCTCGACACCATCTGAGCCAAATAAGTTTATCTTGGTCTCATCAGACCACAGGACATGGTTCCAGTAATCCATGTCCTTAGTCTGCTTGTCTTCAGCAAACTGTTTTCAGACTTTCTTCATTATCTTTAGAGGAGGCTTCATTCTGGGACGACAGCAATGCAGACCAATTTGATGCCGTGTATGGTTCGAGCACTGAAAGGCTGACCCCCCTGACCCCTTTAACCTTTGCAGCAATGCCGGCAGCACTTATACGTCCATTTCCCAAAGACAACCTCTGGATAGGATGCTGAACACTTGCACTCAACTTCTTTGGTCAACCATGGCGAGGCCTGTTCCGAGTGGAACATGTCCTGTTAAACCCGCTCTATGGTCTTGGCCACCGTGCTGCAGCTCAGTTTCAGGGTCCTGGCAATCTTATTATAGCCTAGGCTAGTGATGGCGAACCTTGGCACCCCAGATGTTTTGGAACTCTGCAGTGTAGTTGAGCACCATGGCAAATGTAGTTCCAAAACATATGGGGTGCCATCTTTATGTAGAACAACAATTATTTTTTATAGTTCTTTGCCATGTTGAACTTCCAGTCACCAGTATGAGAGAGTGAGAGTGATAACACCAAATTTAACACAGCTGCTCCCCATTCACACCTGAGACCGTGTAACACTAAAGAGTCGCATGAAACGGTGCAGGGAAAATGGCTAATTAGGCCTGATTTGGACATTTTCACTTAGGGGTATACTCACTTTTGCTGCCAGCGGTTTAGACATTAATGGCTGTGTGTTGAGTTATTTTGAGGGGGACAGTAAATTTACACTGTACAAGCTGTACACTCACTACTTTACATTGTAGCAAAGTGTAATTTCCTCAGTGTTGTCACATGAAAAGATATAATAAAATATTTACACAAATGTGAGGGGTGTACTCACTTTTGTGAGATACTTAACATGTAAAACTTATGTAGGGAAAACGCCGAACGTCGGCGCACATGCGCCGTATGGAGCCGACTCGACGTTCAGCTTCTTTTTTCGGCAATTAGTGACGCGCTGTATGCGCCGGTCGGAAGCACGTCAATCACTTAGGCTGTTAATAGGAACGCCCACTCCCACGGGATTCACTACCCGGAAGCCGGGGGTGAAAATATCGCTAAAATGGTATGTACGAAAAAATAAATAAAAAGAAGAGCAGCATACTCTCAGTCTCAGGAGTATGCTCAATGTAATGTTAGAATTTTTTTTTAGGGTGAACCCCCACTTTAAACATAAACAATGAAGCTACAGGCCCTTTCTACTGAGAAATCTTATGCTTACGGTAAATGTAGAGCGCCCTCAAAAGTTTAACCGATTGACCGCTGGAAGAATTACCACCTTCATTAACCAGGCCATTTTTTGTGATATGCAACTGCGCTACTTTAACTGACAATTGCGCGGTCGTGCGACGCTGTACTCAAATAAAAATGCATATCCTTTTTTTGCTGCCATTTGATAAGTATAATATATATAATAAATTAATTGGCTTGCGCAAAAGTTATGGCAGTGATCTATAGCAGGACTGCGATATTGCGGCGGACAAAATCAGACCCTGACATTTTTGGGGACCAGTGACATTCTTACAGTGATCAGTGCTAAAAAAAAAATATACACTGTCGCTGTACAGACACTGGCTGGGAAGGGGTTAACATCAGGGGTGATCCAATAGTTAACTTTGTGCCTAGCCAGTGCTCATGAGGTGCTTTTACTTGTGGAAATCATTGATCAATGCCTTCCCTACTGACAGAAGGTTCACCCGCCTTGTTTACAGGTGCCGGTGGATACAACGTCCATGGCAGTCGCCAATCAGCTACCGCTGTGTATATTCGCAGCAGGAGCAGGTCGCTGGTGGTACGCATGTGCGCCTCAGACCTGGAAGTGCAGGGTCACACAGTAGGTACGTGATCCAGCACAGCAGAGAAGCCTTGCATGCAAGTTTTACAGTAGGCAAGCTGTTGAGCACCACTTTCTTCTCCAGGGCCTGCGCCCATATTAATCAACGATACACTTTAAAGACTGCCATTAATAACAGCTATTCAATTTTAGCATTTCCTAGCCAGTGCTACCTGTTAATTGCTGAACAGTCTGTAGAGGCGACACTATAATATAAACCATAATATATGTCAATACCTGCAGTTAATCTATTTCAAGTACTTACGTGGCACCAACCTTGCGAAGCCTTAGAAATGCAGGTGTGAATTGATAACGTACAAATCGGCCAGCACTGCTATCTAGTTGCCCAGATTCTGGTTCTTCCTCATCAGGATCTGTTAAAAAAAAAAAAAAGTGGTGGGCACTGGACTGCTATAGATCGATGTACATCACTGACCTTTCCGCTGTTATTAAATTGCTGTGTGCATTAGCAGGTATGGTAACATATACAGTTCAGGGTTATTTTCTTATGTTTGAAGTGCATGTCAAAATGCAAACCTGTAGATGTCCAATGACTGCAATGGTGTAGTGTGTATGATCAGCTTTGAGTGTCCTTGGACACAGCAGGACCTATTGAAAACCATTTTCATTGCAGGTCAAGTGTAGCTTTGCAGCATTTTATATCTGCGCAAGTATCAATGTGTAGCAGCTATAGAATCTCTCTTTTATTCCTAGGAAAAAAATCATTGCAGTCAACGAAAGACTTGTGTCATGTAGAATTTTTTTTTCATTATTTGTGGGAAAAAAAAAAAAAAAATTATATATATTTATTTTTTCCACAAATAATGAAAAAAAAATTCTACATGACACAAGTCTTTCGTTGACTGCAATGATTTTTTTTCCTAGGAATAAAAAAAAAAAAAGAGAGATTCTGTAGCTGCTACACATTGATACTTGCGCAGAATATATATATATATATATATATATATAAACATTTGATTTTTTTTTTTTATTAAATACGGACCAATGTGCAATCTAAAAGCCTGTTGGAAAAGAGGGGGGGCAGCAGAGAGGCAAAGGACATCACTGGAGAAGCAGCTTTAAAAGTGATTTTACAGGCAAAAACTTTTCTTATATATATATATATATATATATATATATATATATATATATATCAACATTTTTTTTCCCCCCTCCTATTTGGGGAGCCCTCAACTAAAAAAAATGGCTCACATCTTTAGACACTTATACAATGTCTTTATATATTAGGACCAATTATTCTTCCTGGTTGGATCACAGGTTTTTATTTTTAACACCCAAACCCAGTTTTTTTTTGTTTTCACAATTTTTTATTTTATTTATGTTAATATATTACTTTATCGTTCCTTGTGTACTCACAAGTCATGTTGTGTTTATTATAACATATAAGAGGTATTTGCAACAAACAATAGTAATATATGTTTTTATGAACACACACACACACGTTATACTTAAAGCGTAGTTCCGCCCAAATGTGGAACTTCCTCTTTAAGCACGCCTCGACCTCCTGACACATTTGGCATGTCATTATTTCGGTATTCAGTACATCCACAGGCAGTCAGGCCAATACAAATCAATTGGGACACAGCAGCTACATGAACACAGCCCTTGCTCTGGCATGCCAGGAATGTAACTGTCAATTTGGTTGGACATGCAGGAGAGCCATTCTGCCGCTGTATGTACACAGGAGCTGGTCGGGAAGCGGTTAAAGACCAAGCATTTTATGATTCTTTTTGCTTACATGTAAAAATCTGCATTTATTGCTAGAATTGTTATTTTCTTTTTAAAAGCAGAGGCCCTAGAGAATAATATGGCGGATGTTGCAATTTTTTACACCATAGGGTATGTGCGCAGCGGGTTTTCAAATGCAATTTGTTGGGGGGGGGGGGGGGGGGGTACATTTTATTATCCATGAGCAAAGTTTTACAAGCCTTTAGGGAATACCACTTTAGATTTCCACGTCTGGTGCTATAATTATTGCCCTTGATCGGACATTAGCGGTGATACCTCACGTGTGGCGATCGCCGTTTGCGCAAGACTGACACGTGGTTGCCCTTGCGAACACAGAGTGACAGAGCACTTCTTTTTTTTTTTAAACTGTCCCCTTGAGATTACATTTTTGATCACCTTTAATGTTATCACATGGAATATAAATATCGCCTGTAATAGCAATAGCCAGCGACAGGTACTTGTTCCTGAGAGGTCTGGTGTCTATTAGACCCCAAATCTGTCCTCTGCCCTTAAAGTGGTCATTGTTGTGTTTAACCGGTTAAGACCCGGATTAATATGCAGGCTAAGGACCTTGCGCCTTTTTGCAATTCGGCACTGCGTCGCTTTAAAAAACAAAAAATCTCATATAAGCGTTTATCGATTGGTTTGCGCAAAATTTATAGCGTTTACAAAATGGGGGATAGTTTTATGGCATTTTTATTAATATTTTTTTTTTTTACTACTAATTTTTTTTTTTACTACTAATGGCGGCGATCAGCGATTTTTTTTTTTTGACTGTGACATTATGGCAGACACATTGGACACTTTTGACACATTTTTGGGACCATTGTCATTTTCACAGCGAAAAATGCTATAAAAATGCACGGATTACTGTGAAAATTACAATGGCAGTGAAAGGGTTAACCACTAGGGGGCGCTGTAGGGGTTAAGTGTGATCTCATGTGTAACTGTAGGGGGGCGAGGCTGGACGTGCAATGTCAGTGATCGTCGTTCCCTATATCAGGAAACAGACGATCACTGACATTGCCACAGAAAAGAACGGGGAAGATTTGTTTACACACACCTCTCCCCGTTCTTCAGCTCCTGTTCGCGGCAATCGGGTCCCGCGGTCACGGAGCTTCAGACCGGGTCACGAGCGACCACAGCTGGGCTCCTAAAGAGGACGTATATAAACGCCAATGTGCCCAGCTGTGCCATTCTGCTGACGTATATCGTTGTGCCGCGGTCCTTAAGTAGTTAATAAAGTGCTTAAATGGAACTTGCCTTTTTGGGTGGAGCGCTGCTTTAAATCATACCAAGTTCGGCATGATCCGATTTGCTTTTTTCAAACCACTAAAGGTTTGTTTACAACCACGAAACTGCAATTGCAGAAATGGCTCATCGCTTACGGTTTCTATGACCACCTCTATGGTCAGCTGCCGGTGTTCGAGTAGTGCCCCCCCCCCCATCGAATAGTAGCGTATGTCATAGCACAACCGCCAATTTGCCGATCAGCTGGGCTGACGTAACCATTGCGCATGCACCAGAGGTGTATTTAGGTTTTGTGCTGCCCTAGGCCTGACTAAATTCATGCACCCCCTAATTTAAATACGACACACCCTTCCTGTCAAAGCCACACCCCTTCCTATTTAAGACCCGGCCCCATCATCTGTAAACCACACCCCTTCCAGACCCCCGCACCCTCCATCTCCCCCTAGCAGCAAAAATACCCCCTTTCAGCACAAATCCTCACCCTCATAACCCCTTCATGTGAAAATCCCACTTTCTCAGCACAAACCCTCGCCTTAACCTCCCCTTTCCCAGCACAAATCCCCCCTCTTAACACAAATCCTCCCCCATCTCCCCCTTACAGCATAAATCCTCGTGTTCAGAAAAAAAATCCCCCCTCATCTCAAACATGTGCCTCCTTTTCTCCCCTCCCAGTACAACTACCCCCCCCCCCCCCCAGCTATTTCTCCTGTTCTGCTGGGACTTGTAGTACTCTCTGGGGGGCTGAGATATGGCAGCCTCCTATGCTGGGACTTGTAGTGCCCTAGACTACAGGGCATGGAAGAATGGCAGCCCACTCTGCTGGGACTTGTAGTGCCCTCAGTGGCTGAATGAGGATTCCTTAGTGCCCCCACAGTCTAAGGGACTACAAGTCCCAGCATAAGAGGCTGCTATATCTCAGCCCCCACAGTGTACTACAAGTCCCAGCAAAAACAGGGCTGCCATATTTCAGCCCCCACAGTGCACTACAAGTCCCAGCAAAAACAGGGCTGCCATATTTCAGCCCCCACAGTGCACTACAAGTCCCAGCAAAAACCGGGCTGCCATATCTCAGCCCCCACACAGTTTACCACAAGTCCCAGCAAAAACTGACTGCCACCAGTCCTCCGAACACAGCACAATGAGACTGCACAGCCTTCCACCCCCTCCCATACACTCACTCCTTGGCGGCCATACACTCTGGCTCCACACTCTCCCCTTACAAGGTGTCCTTCCTGGGCTGGATGTCACGCTGCATGGTAAAGCAGCAGGCGGGATTTCCCGATGCCTGAAGAAGGCACAGCACACAAGGCTGCAGATAACTCTTCCACTGGTCAGGCACCTCAGTGGCTGTGGGCGGCAGATGCACTGCTGAGGCCAGGGCTGTCGTAATAGCATCATGGGCCCCTGGGCAAAGTAATGCTCTGGGGCCCCTACAATGGAGACAGTACAGGTAAACATAAATCAAGTAGGTAGGAGGTAGGGTACATATAGAGTGTAGAGGGGTCAGAGTACTGGGGGGATATCTGGGATGTAGAGGGGCAGCACAGGCTCAAGGACCAGCTGCTTTGGGGAAAGGGCAGGGGCCCCCTATGCATCTGGGGCCCCTGGGCAGTGCTCTCTCATTAAGACAGCCCTGGCTGAGGCTGTATATGAGCGGGGGAATGCTGTGGGAGCCGGGACTCAGAAGGACGGGTCGGGGGGATGTTTTTGTGCAGGGGGGGGGACCGCCCCCCGCAAAGTGCCGCCCTAGGCCTGGGCCTTGTCGGCCTAGGCCAAGATACAGCTCTGGCATGCACACATCGTTAGCATCGCTCAAAGGGAGATACCATTTCAAAAGGCACAATTTTTAAATTTACACTTAAGTGGACAACGACCGTAGTTCTCAGATTGTGCACCTCTGCCGCTGGAGGGCGGCTGACAGCGAGGCTCAAAATAAGAACTACGGTCTCCCCCCGCTGTTTGTATAGGTTTCAATTGTGCTTGTGAAATGGTATCATCTCCCATCGAGAGATACCTCCTACGATGTGCTCTTATGTCACTCCAGCTAATCAGCAACTCCATCCTGTGCATGCTCGGGCACTATTCGATGGGGGGGGGGGGGGGGGCATTCGACACAGCCGGCTGCATTCTGGAGTTCCCCAGTAGGAGGGAAGCGCCAGAAAGAGCAAGGAAAGGGGTGGGGGGTCATCCTCTCTCACTTCTTGTAAAAGCAATCCAGGGCTACTTTTACAAGAAGTCTGGAAAAAAATAAAAAACACAACAATACCGGGACAAGGCCTTGCAGCTGCAGGCATCATCCTGGTATAACCACTCAAAGTCCAGCGTTGTACTGGTACTCGATGGTCATCAAGTGGTGAATTTGTAGGGATTCCCTCACTTCCTGTTTTGGGTATGAGACAGGAAGTGAAAGCAAATCTCCCCAATGGGACACAGAACTTAAAACAAATTAACTGACAGGGGTTATAGGCTTCCCTTATTCCATCCAAAATAAAAACAACTAATGTTTGCCTCCAATTCTATTGAAGTATGAAGGAGACCTGCCCCTGCCTCAGGAAAGGTGCCCCCCATGACAGGTACCTGAGCAAGGTTTGGAGATCTCAAAGAGCACAGTGCCAGTCTCCAGGTCCCGGATCTTGAAGCGAGTGAAGTCAATCCCGAACACATTCTCCTCAGGTCTGCACAGGTAATCTGATGACAGAAAACAGGCGACATTAATGACACACAGCTCTTAGCACAGGCCGGGTGACAGGTGAACGTGCTGCCACTCACTCTCTGTGACCCGGCTGAGGCCTAGGACATGCTCCGGTTTCAGCTCTTTCAGGCCTAACAGCTCCTGCTCGGTGACCGCAGCCGCTCCCCGCAGCTCCCCATCGCCGTGCACGCGCCGAGCCTTCAGCCGGTTGATCACCCCGCCCCCCGCCTTCTTACGCTCTTCTTTCGCTGCTTCTCGGTTCGACCCGCTCATTTCTACAACAAGATGGCGGCTGCCACCTCCGCTAATACCGTAACTATGGAGAGTAGGAGGGGCCAGCCGCTGCCTAGTAACATAATGAGCGTACAGTAGGCAGAGCGGGGCGTGTCTAGTCAAAGGCAATTGGCCAATAAGAGTACATACACAAAGGGCTATTAGGCGAGAGCAGCAGCCAATCGCACGTCATGCGTTCTAGACGCGTTTTTGGACGCGTTTTGTGGTTTGGCCAATGAGCAGCAGGAGCACCACGTGTGACATCATATTTCCGCGTCCGAACAGCTGCTTCCTGTTTTTGTGTGTGGCGTGATAGTGTTTTGTGCTCCCTGAGCTCGGAAGCGATGTACGCCAGGAGGAGATGTTTCTTGGCAATTGTTGTAGCAACTGCGGCATTGTTAATACAAGAAGAGGAGAATGAGAGGAGGAGGAGGAGACGAAGGAGGATGATAATGAGGAGGAGGAGGAGGAGAGCTGAGATCCATCCAGTGATTGGTAATGGAGTAAAGAGGGGCCAGTTCTGGGTCATATACAATGACCTCCGTACACATAAGAAGGAATTCTTCAAATACATGCGGATGTCAGTAGAGAGGTGAGTTCAGCTGCTGGATAATCAGACCCCATTCACCAATACGCGTCACGCTTTTGCATTTTTTTTACCCCTCACCGTAGGGCTGCTGCTTAACGCAACAGAAGAAGCGCACGTCCCTTTTCTGGGCGAAAATAATGGCACAACAAGTGCAATGCTTGAAATGTTCCCTGGAGCACGTAGGTGCAAATGGGGCCTTAGGCTCCGCCCACACCTGAGCGAGTTGCTCACAGAATAATCACAATTGTGCTGTGATTGTGGCAAATCGCAATGCGTGGAAGCGCTACAATCATAGGCGTGCGCAGACTATTGCATTAGGGTGTGCACCCCAAAGATCAAACACATAGTACCAATCACTTACTATGAAAGGGAAGGGGCTGGTAAGTTGCATATTTGCCAGCCCCTTCCCCTTCTCATCCTAAAACGTCACCGCAGCAACAGCTGGAGGGAAAGGAGAGTAGGGAAGTTGGAAGCGCTGTGGGGGGAAAGAGGAGGGAACCAGGGCAGTAGGGGGATATGTGCTGCACAGGGTGATTAGGGTGTGCCTGGGCACACCTGGCACACCCTGTGCGCACGCCTATGGCTACAATCACGGCAAAATCCATTAAGAGGTAATAAGTGTCCCACGATTTGCTGCAATTTTGAGTTGCAGGCAGAATAGCTGCGATTCCGCTTACGATTTGGATTGCTTCGGTGTGAACGGAGCCTTAGACCCCTTTCACACTGGAGGTGTTTTTCAGGCGCTCTAGCACCTGAAAAAAGCCTCAGCTGCAATCCCACTGTGAAAGCCTGAGTGCTTTCATAACAGAGCGCTGCGCTGGCAGTGAATACAGCGCTCCTAAAGCGCCCCTGCCCATGGGCAGCACTGCCGGCCAAGCGCCGCTTCTAACCCTTTTTCAGCCGCTAGCGGGGGTTAAAATCGCCCTGCTGGCAGCTGAAAAAACAACGGTAAAGCGCCAATAAAAATAGTGGCACTTTATCGCTGACACCCGGGCGCTGGCAGTGTGAAAATGCCCTTAGAGATGAGGTCAATTCGTCTTCCAGAACTCGGACCTTTAACTTTACTTAAAGCGGAGTTCCACCCAAAAATGGAACTTCCACTTAATCCACTCCCCTCCCCCTTACATGCCACATTTGGCATGTAATTTTTTTTGGGGGGGGGAGTGGGGGCTTCAGGAGGAGTGGGACTTCCTGTCCTGCTTCCGCCGAGGGGCTGGTAAGGCGATTAGGCTTAATCGCCTTACTGCAGCCCCTCCCGTAGGCAATCATCTAGGACACTGACAGGTCCTAGACGATCGCCTGTCCAATCAGCGACGAGCCGCGCGCGCATGCGCAGTGCGGCTTGCGCATGCGCAGTGGGTGCCCGGCCGTGAAGCCGAAGGCTGTCACGGCCGGGTGCCCACAGTAGAAATGAAGACGCCGGACGGGGGGGGGGGGGGTGGGGAGGAGCGGAGCCCCCCCCAGCGTGTCACTGAAACGCTGGACCAGGTAAGTGATTGTTTATTAAAAGCCAGCAGCTAAACTTTTTGTAGCTGCTGACTTTTAATAAACAAAACTTTTGGCTGGAACACCCCTTTAATCATCTGTAGTGCATCGTTTTGCAGAAGGCGGCGGCGGCGGAGCAGCAGCTGCCAGACATTCTGGAGGCAATAAAGCCTCATCCTGAATTTCAGTTTTTCTATTTATTTATTTTGATTGGGGACTTTGAGGGCCCGTTAACACCAGAACATGTGCATGAAACATGCACATTTATCACATGGGAACCACTGCCCTTGCTAGACGCACAAGGGTGCTATTAATTGTAAATTGCATCCCAAATGCATCTAGCAAACCCTTCCTCTGCTCTAAAAGCATTATGGGTTATTTTGCTGAAAGCCAAACAAAGCAGATTTTGTCTCTCTTGTCAGCTCTCCAATCAGCCGGCGGAAGTGGTGGCTGGTCGATTGGGACTCTCGGTGCGATGGGAGATCCTGATAAAGCTGCACAAGGCAGCAAAAGGTGAGCAACATCCCACTGCATGTAAAAGCAATCCAGCAGCTAGGTAACATCAAAAACGCATGGAAAGTAGGATATATATATATATATATATATATATATATATATATATATATATATATATATATATAGGAAACCCAATGGTATAGATCACAGCAGTGCGGTCAGTTCCAGTGCTTTCCCGTTACCAAAAAAAAAAGTAAAACATGCTGTATTTTTCCTGCACTGGACTGTACTGGAACGCAGTAAAATGCATCAAAAATGCACCGGAAAGCCTTGGAACACATCAAAAAAGTACAGTGGAAAAGCACCTGGAATGCACCTGAAAACGCATTAAAAATGCATCTGGAACGGATCTGGAGTGCGTTTTTGTGGTGTGAAGCAGCCCTTATGCATATGACTTTGTAATGGGCCGATATGCTTTATTGAATACCCCCAATTGTCTCTTATAGGTTTTAACCACTAAGCGCACTTTTTCTTTCTTCACAGTTTTGACGAGTTGCTTGGCTTACTCTCTAGTCATTTGGAGCAACAGAACAAAGTCTACAGAAAACGTGTTCCGCCTGTGGTAAGGCTAATAATCGCATTGCGGTAAGTTTGTTTTACTATTTTGTTCTGGTAATGCGTGTCATTTCAGCAACTTGTTCTTCAGCAACCCCATAACAAAATATCCATACAGACATAACGGGGTTCCTTGAATATGTGTAGGGCACAATAAATTCTCAAAACATTATGGCACAGGGTTCCTTGAATCTGAATCTGTGTAGGGCACAATCGAATCTCAAGACGTTCAAAGAATGCAGGAGTGACTTTCTGCCCAGTGGCCAAAAGCTTTGTCTCAGGCCGTGTACACACGGCAGAGAACCTCGACGGGCAGAACACATCGTTCCGCCCGTCGAAGTTCCCTGCTGGCCGTCGAAATCGGCGACCCGCCCGTCGGGAATGGCAACCAGCCATTCTTCCAGGCAGGCCGTCGAGCAAATAGAGAGCGTGCTCTCTATTTCTGCTCGACGGGCTTCCCGACGGGAAGCTCGCCGAGAGCGTACACACGGCCGAGGTCCTCGCTGGAATGCAGCTAAACCAGCGAGAACCTCGGTCGTGTGTACGCGGCCTCAGTCGCAAGTCATGGGTTCTCCAACAGGATAATAATCTAAAACACACGGCTATACAAACCTGAGAATGGCTAAGCACATAACGGTGGATTATTCTGTAGTGGTGGGGGAAGGGGGAAGGGATCGGTGGCAGTGCTGGGTGGGGGGATAGATGGGATCGGTGGCAGCGCTGGGTGTCTCCTCACACAGTGGTGACCTCCTTTCTTCCTACTTGATGATCCCTGGTCTGAGTCCTATTCAGCATAAATGGAAGGAGCTGAAACTTGCAGTCTGGAGTAGGCACCCTTGAAACCTGAAGCGCCTGGGAAAAAGGCCAAAGAAGGGCAACAAAATCAGTAAGGGGCCTGAACGACCTTCACTACGAGGAATGACTACAAGCACTAAATTTATTCTAGCTGGAGAAGCAATGCTTGAGAGGGGACATGATAATGATTTACAAATATCTCAATGGTGTTCCCGCCATAGGGAAAAACTATTCAGTCTCAGGGAGTGTAAGAGGACATGGGACCACACAATGAGATTGGAGGAGAAGTGGTTTAACCTTAAAGGGTAAGTTCAAATCTGTAAGGTGATCTCATGATTTCCAGCCTGGAGGAGAAATGCAGGGTCTTATTGACCCCACATCTCTCCATAAAGAGGACCTGTCACACACATTTCCTATTGCAAGGGATGTTTACATTTCTTGTAATAGGAATAAAAGTGATAAAAATAAATAAAAAAAAAAAGTGTAAAAAATTAATAAAAAAAACAATTAAAACACCCCTGTCCCTGGTAGCTCGCACGCAGAAGCGAAGGCACACGTAAGTCCCGCCGGCATATGCAAACGCCGTTTAAACCACATATGTGAGGTATCACAGCGTGCGTTAGAGTTCCAGCAACAATTCTAGCACTAGACCTCCTCTGTAAATCTAAACTGGTAACCTGTAAAAATGTTCAAAGTGTTGCCTATGGAGATTTTTAAGTACCTAAGTTTGGCGCCATTCCACGAGTGTGCGCAATTTTAAAGCGTGACATGTTAGGTATCTATTTACTCGGTGTAACATAATCTTTCATATTTTACAAAAAAATTGGGCTAACTTTACTGTTTTGTTGTGTTTTTTTTTTTTTTTAAATCATGAAACAATTTTTTTTTTTTTTTAAAGCAGTTTGAAAAATTATTGCGCAAATACGGTGCAATATAAAACATTGCAATGACAGTCATTTTATTCCCTAGGGTGTTTGCTAAACATATATAATGTTTGGGGGTTCTGTGTAATTTTCTAGCAAAAGAATTATGAACATGTAGGAGAGAAGTGCCAGAATAGGCCCGGTATTGAATTGGTTAAGCTAGTGCTTTGTTGGCTCGCTTACCTTTTCCTTCGATTTCCCTTCTAAATGTTTGTTTTCTTTGTCTGAATTTCTCACTTCCTGTTTCTCCTCAGTAAGCTTGCCCCTGTGTTCTGGCTGGGGGTTAGTCAGCCAGAACAGCTTACTGAGGAGGAACAGGAAGTGAGAAATTCAGACAAAGAAAACAAAGAAAAAAAACATTTAGAAGGGAAATCGAAGGAAAAGGTAAGTGAACCAACAATGCATTAGCTTAAAGGAACCTATTTAGAAAATAAAAACGTGAGGAGGGGGTCCTGTATAAATTCACCTTACAGATTTTTCTGTAAAGGTGAACTTGCCCTTTAAACTGCGCAGGGAGTTTTTTTTACTGTCAGGGCCATAAGGATGTGGAACGCTCTTCCACAATTCGTGGTGGCAGTGGGGAGTATGGATATTTTTAAAAGATTCTTTGATGTGCATCTCGACCGCTTGCTGCCCGCTGGCCATCAAATGACGGCTGGACAGTGCGGCTCTTGCTTTGGGCGGGCATCATATGACGTCCTCGCCTCCCTGGGCCACTAAGGGGCGCGTGTGCTCCCGCCACGTCACTGGAAACCCGATGCACGTGGCCTGCACCCGTGATTGCCCAGTAACGGAGCAGGACCGTGGATCAGTGGTGTTAAAGGTGGTTGTGGTGGTGGTGGTGGTGGGGGGGGGGGGAGTAATGGGATCAGTGTCAGTACTGGGAATAATGGGATGAGTAGCAAGGGGGGTTATTGGCAATTCTGGGGGTTGATGGTATCAGTGGGGATTGTGGTGGGGGGATTTGTGGCAGTACTAGGGGGGGATGAGTGTCAGTGGAAGGTGGGGGTCAGTAGCAATGCTGGGGGGGGGGGGGGGATGGGATAGGATGAGTGACAGTGTTAAAGGGTCACTAAAGGAAAACAGGGTATAGAGACATAAAAGTTAACTGATTCCTTTTCAAAATGATTAAAAATAGATAAAATCAATCATATAATGTGCCTGCAGGTTAGTTTCACTTTTGAACTGGCTTCATGTTTCTGCAAAGTAGAAATCGACACAACAGAACAAAAACAAACAAATCCAGGGCAGTGTTTTGTTTTTAAAATGAATCTGATTGGTTCTGGGAAGTTTTAGACACACAGTAATGACAGCTTAAACCATCGTGAGAAAGCTCCCAGCACTGTGGTTATAAGGAAACAGACAAGCAGGAAGTGTGGAGAACAGAGAAGGATTACAGCAACTTCAAAGCAAAAATGAACAATAAGGACATGAAACCAGTACTGCAGTAAGGTAAAGGAAGCTATTTAGCTAAAAAAAAAAAAAATCCTTTAGTGATCCTTTAAGGCCCTTGGGATCAGTGGCAGCAGTGGTGGGGCATGGGATTAGTGGCAGCAGTGTGGTGGGGGAAGGGATCGGTGGCAGTGCTGGGTGGGGGGATGGATGGGATCGGTGGCAGTGCTGGGTGGGGGGGATGCATTAGATCGGTGGCAGTGCTGGGTGGGGGGAATGGATGGGATTGGTGGCAGCGCTGGGTGTCTCCTCACACAGTGGTGACCTCCTCCTTTCTTCCTACTTGATCAGCTGGCTCTTCCAGTCCCCGGACCCCATGCCCCCCTATCTGCCTGCTGCTGTAAATTCAATGGGCGGAGAAGCTAGATGGGCAGTTCTGCAGCAGTTACTTAGAATGAAGGAATCAGGGGTAGCTGGGAGGTGGAGCCAGCAGTTCTAGCAGCCGATAGAAAGTAACACATAGCACAAGGCTGGATAAGAGGGGCAGCAGGGTGGCATATAGAAAAACCGATGCTCTGCATTTTCCTCCATGCAGCCCCTGAATACTCGCTTCTCTTCCTCCCGAAGACATTCAATGGCTGTAGGGTGGAAAAATCAGAGCATCGGTTGTTCTATATGCTGCCCGCTGCCCCACTCATCCAGGTGTAGACAAGTATGTCAGGGGATAAGGGTGTGCCCAGGCACACTCGCGCCCCCCCCCCCCCCCTGCACACACCAATGACCTATGTAACTATGTAAGAAGAGTGGGCCAAATTATCTGTTGACTGGTGCAGATATCTCATTGGACGCTACAGAAATAATTAGTTTTACCCTAAACTGTGGCCACTCAAACAAGCTAACCAAAAAAATAAAAAAAAGATTCAGGCAGTGATGGGAGAATGCCAACTGGTTAGGATCATACTCCGGCATTGTCTCATTCATTCCCTGGAAGGAAGATGGAATTGTGAATGTAGATGAAAAGGAAAATACAAAATCTGGAGATATGTAAAGACTGTGGCAGGAATACATGGTGGGGGAAGTGGAGTGTTGCTGGATAGTGCCGCTGGCTTGCGGGGAAGCCTAATGTAGGTGGTTTAGGGACCAGGATTGTAAATGGCCAGGATGGTGCTCCTGTGTAAGTTCACCTAAAGGCCCGTACACACAAAATTCCGACGGTGTGTATGCCCCATCGGAGTAATTCCGATGAATTCCATTGGAGTTTAGATAGACATGTTCTCTTTTACTCCAATGAAATTTAGTCGGAATTCCGATGAGAGTTTGGTCGGACAAAGGGCCGATCGTGTGTACGGGGCTTTACAGATTTTTCTGTAAAGGTGAACTTACCCTTTAAAAATGTTGTCCATGTCTTTCTGTGCTGATTCTCGGCTGCTTTACTTGCTGTAAATTCAAAATATACTTTTGAACCTCTGACATTGTGTTAACCTCTCTAAACTACTCGCAGAGGTCCCCATACAGTATGAGTCTTTGACACTTTTCCACTTGGCTTTTAAACTGTGCTTTGCAAAACAACAATTATATGTTGTTCTTTGTTTTTTTTTGTTTTTTAGGTACCTAGCAACTGGTCAGTCCTTGGCTAGTCTGCACTTCCATTTTATGGTGGGAAAAAGGACGACAAGCTACATTATCCGTGACACCTGTGCAGTCATATGGGATGTGCTGAAGGATGAAGTCCTGAAAAAACCTACGAAGGAAGAATGGTCAGAGATATCCCATCTTTTCTGGGAGCGTTACAATTTCCCTAATTGTTTGGGAGCAATAGATGGGAAACACTTGCAAATTATCAAGGCAGTATCAAGTGGCAGCAATTCCTTTAATTATACAAAAAAATATCCTTTTGTTTTATTAGCAGTGGCTGATGCAAATTATTATTTTAGTTATATCGATGTAGGATCATATGGGAGCTGCGTTGACTCCAATATTTTTGACCACTCTTCATTTGGACAGATGCTGCATGAAGATGGACTTGACCTGCCTGAGAATTGTCCACTACCGGTTACAGGTCCTACTTTACCTTTTGTCTTTTTAGGAAATGAGGCCTTTGCTTTAGGAGAGCACCTGCTAAAGCCCTATTTAAATTTCTCACGAAATTTACAGGAGAAGGTTTTCAATTATCGCCATCACAGGGCACAAAAAGTTGTTGAGGAAGCTTTTGGCATCCTTTCCAATAAGTGGCATGTGTTGCGCACTCCCATCAACTTGGACATGCAGGATGCTATCACTGCTGTTAAATCGGCGTGTGCGCTACACAACTTTGTTCTGGAGCGTGAAGACTTCATTTTTGAAGACTCGCTCACTCACAGCATGGGAAGAGCCCACTGGACTAGAACTCAGGACAACACGCATAGTGCAAACATCCGGGAAGATTTTGCATCTTTCTTTATGTCTCCCACAGGACAGCTTCCGTGGCAGTTTACATCTAGTGAAAATTATTAAATAAGAAATTCTAAAAGTTTGAGGTCTACTCTCTTGTTCTTTTGCCTGATAAAATACAGTAAACACTGGTAATTTTAATTATTTCTTGACTACGTGACTTTATGCAAAACACTTACTGGGGGCTCAGTATTACTTGAAAGTCTTTATTGAATAGTGACCTACTGTTGACTTACATTTGTCTTATTCTTTATTACTTGTATATACTTCATTCAGATGCTTACTTTTTTTGTAGCTGAAAAAAATGACACGTTTTTGTTTTTCAATGTTTATTCAATAAAATTTATTGAAACTGAAAAAGAATCACTCATTGATAGGATTAAATCAAGTTGTGGCTTCTGCGCTACTACACAGGTCTATCTAGAGTCAGAAACAATATGCAGCAAGCACAAAAATGCATACACAGCACCTAGTGAATTAATAATGGATAAAGTGACAGCGCAAATTGTAAACTCAAAATACCATACATCAATATATGTGATAAATATATAAACTCAACAGCATACATCAATACATGTGAAAATAGTGCAACAGTGCTGAATTAAGGTGCATATGAGGAAAAAGTCCAAACAAAGTGCAACAAATATTCCAACAAGTGCAGTGATTATCCGTAATGATGAAGAAGAATAAAGGAGGATGCCCACTGATCCGAGAGTTGTAAAGAAAGACACCCACACACCGGGTCTGGTCTCCCAGAACTCTCACCTTAGGTAGGTATAACAAAGCATCAAACAGATCCTTTCACTGGCAGTCTCCCGGAGGATCCTGGTCACCACCACGGATCGATGGAAAAGTGAATGCCTGCAGTCTCAAAGGACAACATAGAGGGGGGGGGGGAAGAAGGAAGCCTCCAATCGTGTAATATCGTTGGTACTCCGTTTAATAAAAGTAAAAAACACACTTACAATGGATAAATGAAAAACGAGCCTGTAATACAGCAACAGCCGCAGCGCAGCACAGGAGGCACGTCACTCGATGCACGTCTTTTCCCTACGCGTTACGACACTGTGTCACGTGTCTTCATCAGATGAAGACACGTGACACAGTGTCGTAACGCGTAGGGAAAAGACGTGCATCGAGTGACGTGCCTCCTGTGCTGCGCTGCGGCTGTTGCTGTATTACAGGCTCGTTTTTCATTTATCCATTGTAAGTGTGTTTTTTACTTTTATTAAACGGAGTACCAACGATATTACACGATTGGAGGCTTCCTTCTTCCCCCCCCCCCCCCCTCTATGTTGTCCTTTGAGACTGCAGGCATTCACTTTTCCATCGATCCGTGGTGGTGACCAGGATCCTCCGGGAGACTGCCAGTGAAAGGATCTGTTTGATGCTTTGTTATACCTACCTAAGGTGAGAGTTCTGGGAGACCAGACCCGGTGTGTGGGTGTCTTTCTTTACAACTCTCGGATCAGTGGGCATCCTCCTTTATTCTTCTTCATCATTACGGATAATCACTGCACTTGTTGGAATATTTGTTGCACTTTGTTTGGACTTTTTCCTCATATGCACCTTAATTCAGCACTGTTGCACTATTTTCACATGTATTGATGTATGCTGTTGAGTTTATATATTTATCACATATATTGATGTATGGTATTTTGAGTTTACAATTTGCGCTGTCACTTTATCCATCATTGATAGGATTATTTTAATAACTACCGCTCACAAAAAAATTATCACTTTACTGTGAAGAAGAAGCCCTACTATATGTGTGAAGTGTTTTTTTCTTTTTTTGTATTCGTTTGTGATTGCATTGGGGAGTTTTTCTCTCACTTTTTAACTATGTGACACTAAAACAGGAATAAGAAAGGGGAATGGATCACAGATGTAAAAAAAAGACCTGTTTGTGGCTCAAAAATTTCTACAATCGGCTAAAAGTGTTTTTAGTTCTCTTTGCCTAGGGCCCCATTAATTTAAAGAAGGAAGTAAAGGCTGCGCTACAAAGTGAGGAACCAATATTGCGATGAGTCCATCATGTGACAAAGTGCATATACCAATAGTGAAACATGTAACCATGAATTAAATGTTAATAGTATAATCATAAATAATACACTTAAAGCAGGGGTCTCCAAACTTTTCAACACGAGGGCCACATTGTAGATTTTACAAGTATTCGGGGGCCAAAAAAATAAATCAGTTATGTATAAAATATCAGTGGTGTCCCCATCAGTGGTGTCCCCATCAGTGGTGTCCCCATCAGTGGTGTCCCCATCAAAAGCATCCCCATCAGCAGCGTCCCCATCAAAAGCATCCCCATCAGCAGCGTCCCCATCAGCGGTGTCCCCATGTCCCCAACAGCATCCCCATCAGCAGCGTCCCCATCAGCGGTGTCCCCATCAAAAGCATCCCCATCAGCAGTGACCCCATCAGTGGTGTCCCCATGAGTAGTGTTCCCATCAACAGCGTCCCCATCAGCAGCGACCCCATCAGCGGTGTCCCCATCAGCAGCATCCCCATCAACAGCATCCCCATCAGCAGTGACCCCATCAGTAGTCTCCCCATCAGTAGTGTCCCCATGTCCCTATCAGCAGTGTCCCCATCAGCGGTGTCCCCATCAACAGCATCCCCATCAGCGGTGTCCCCATTAGTGGTGTCCCCAGCAGTGTTCCCATCAGCACAGCAATGTCCCCAGAAATATCCCCATTAGCACAGCAATGTAGCAGTCTCCCCTGTAGTGTGCTTATTAGTGTTGTGCAACACGGTAACACGATCAGCCTCTGACCTCCATACAAGCTGATTTCAGCTCTTCTGCAGCTCCCTTCTCCGAGTCCCCTCTTCCCGCCCGCTGTTTAAAGTTAGGCTCCTTTCACGAGTGACGTCAGGTGCGGCACCTCCCCTCTTCCCGCCCGCTGTTTGAAGTTAGGCTCCTTCCACGAGTGACGTCAGGTGCGGCACCTCCCCTCTTCCCGCCCGATGTTTGTTAGGATCCTTCTACGAGTGTAGCAGTGGGCGGGAAGAGGGGAGGTGCCGCACCTGACGTCACTCGTGGAAGGAGCCTAACTTCAAACAGCGGGCGGGAAGAGGGGAGGTGCCGCACCTGACGTCACTCGTGAAAGGAGCCTAACTTTAAACAGCGGGCGTGAAGAGGGGAGGTGCCGCACCTGACGTCACTCGTGAAAGGAGCCTAACTTTAAACAGCGGGCGGGAAGAGGGGAGGTGCCGCACCTGACGTCACTCGTGGAAGGAGCCTAACTTTAAACAGCGGGCGGGAAGAGGGGAGGTGCCGCACCTGACGTCACTCGTGAAAGGAGCCTAACTTTAAACAGCGGGCGGGAAGAGGGGAGGTGCCGCACCTGACGTCACTCGTGGAAGGAGCCTAACTTTAAACAGCGGGCGGGAGAGGGGAGGTGCCGCACCTGACGTCACTCGTGGAAGGAGCCTAACTTCAAACAGTGGGCGGGAAGAGGGGAGGTGCCGCACCTTGGGTTCTCTTGTTTAAAAAAAAAAAAAACGGCGTGACAGCATGGGCGGCTTTGCGGGCCGGATAAAACACACACGCGGGCCGGATGTGGCCCGCGGGCCGGGGTTTGGAGACCCCTGACTTAAAGGATAATTGGAAGACCATAATAAACTAGTGAAAGACATTGTGAATATTGGTGAAAGTACAATCACATCCTGTGATGGAAAATTAATAAAAAGTCCCAAATCTCAAAATAACTGTGATGAGCCAACAAAGGTGATAGTGGAATATTGAGGGGATGAGACCCAAAGTGACCATAAAAACACCCGTGCTCCGCCACCATCTGAATGAACCATTTACCATAGGCAAGTGGGTGCCAGGCCTGTCAAAAAATCTGGAGCACTCCAATCGATCGCATTTAATCCCATTGGATTCGGATTCTACCGATCAATAGGGTTGAGCGAACCCGAACTGTAAAGTTCGGGTTCGTACCGAACTTTAGTTTTTTTTTGACCCGGACCCGAACCCGAACAATCTTCTGAAAGTTCGGGTTCGGTGTTCGGCTATGTAACTGTGCGCCAATCAGCATTTCTTTCACTTGTGTGACCTAGAAGCCATTACAGCCATGCCTACTAATGACATGGCTGTGATTGGCCAGTGCAGCATGTGACCCAGCCTCTATATAAGCTAGAGGCACACAGCACAGCTCATCACTCTGCTTTAGCTAGGGTAGGGAAAGGCTTCAGCCGCTCTCAGGGACAGATTTAAATAGGATTTTCCTGCTTCAGAAATCGAATTACAATACTCAGCGATCGATCTACATAGCGTTAGCTACATTAGGCAAAGGTTTCTGACAAATCTAATTGCAGCAGTAATGCATATGTTCCTGTCAGATACTCTGCATATTGCACCAGCAATGCATATGTTCCTGTGAGATACTCTGCATTAGATAATTTAGGGGAAGGTTCCTGATTGTGCTTATAGGGAGAGAATTAGATAGGAGTCAGTCCTACTTCACACATCTAATTGCACCAGCACTGCATATGTTCCTGTCAGATACTCTGCATATTGCACAAGCACTGCATATGTTCCTGTGACATACTCTGCATTAGATAATTTAGGGGAAGGTTCCTAAATGTGCTTATAGGGAGAGAACTAGAGAGGTGTTAGTCCTACTTCACAAATCAAAGTGCAGCAGCACTGCATATGTTACTGTGAGATACACCCTTTATATACTTTTCTTCTATTGTGCTATTCCAAAAACAACCATTTAGGTAAAAAATAAAATTTTTGCAGTGTTTCTCAGTGTTTCCTGCATATCTGTAGGTGTGAGATAAACACCTTAGCTAGTGTTCTTCTATTGGTGTATTAAAAAAACAGCCATTTAGGGCAAGATCCTACATTTGAGAAATATGAGAACGTCAAATAAGGGACGTGGCCATGGTCGTGGTGCTGCTGGTGGAGCTCCTGTTGCAGGGAGAAGAGGTGGTCGATCTGTGCCAGCTACACGCACAAGTGAAACACCTTTCTCAGGTGCGAGTAGGCGACAGAGCCTGCAGCAGTATTTGGTGGGGCCTAATCCGGCTCTACGAATGTTGAAGCCAGGAGTAGAACAGGCGATAGTAGATTGGGTTGCTGACAGTGCCTCCAGTTCCTTCACATTGTCTCCCAACCAGTCTTGTGCTGAAAGATCAGAGTTGGCACCTGCAGCCGATGTCCATCAGTCTTTCACCTCACCCCCTTGCAAATCAGCCAAGCAGTCTGAGCCCCAAATCATGCAGCAGTCTCTTTTGCTTTTTGATGACTGTTAGCATGTTTTCCCAGGGCCATCCACCTAGCCCTGCCCCAGAAGTGGAAGAGATTGAGTGCACCAATGCCCAACCACTTATGTTTCAAGATGAGTACATGGGGGGACCATCACAGCACGTCTCTGATGATGAAGAAACACAGTTGCCAACTGCTGCTGCTTTCGCAATTGTGCAGACCGACAAGGAGGGCAGTGGTGAAGACTGGGTGGAAGATGATGTGGTGGACGATGAGGTCCTCGACCCCACATGGAATCAACCTCATGCAGGTGACCCATCTAGTTCGGAGGAAGAGGCGGTGGTCACACAGAGCCACCAGCACAGCAGAAGGGGAGCAGGGTGCCAAAGCGCAGCATCCTTCCCCTAGACAGTACGCCTGCTACTGCCCAACGCAGCAAGGGACCGAACACACCAAAGCCAGGTCCAAGGAGTTCCCTAGCGTGGCAGTTCTTCAAACAATGTGCTGATGACAAGACACGAGTGGTTTGCACACTGTGCAATCAGTAGACATGTGCACAACAAAAATTTTCGTATTTTTTTGTTCCGTTTTGTCTCGTTCCGTAGATTCGTAAATATTCGTAATTTCGTAGGATTCAAGTTTTCCTATTCGGACCCGTTCGTATTTTGTAAGACGCAAGTTTTCCTATTCGGATCCGTTCGTATTTTCGTAACAGTTTTATTTTCGTTTATACTGAATGATTCGTAATTCTGTCTACTTTATGTTCGTTGATTCGAAATTCGTAATTTTGTTAGATAATAATTTTCGTTTAATGGATTCGTAATTTTGTACTTTCGTAAATACATAGCAACACGTGGCTAATCCATATTAAGATATGCTTTCTCTTAAGCCCCGTACACACGGTCGGACTTTTTGCCAACAAGGTGACTCAGCACAAAAGAGATAAGCTGATTGGCTAAGATATTTAGTAAGATACATCACTTACTAACTACACTGCCCATTCGAAAGAACGTTACAACTTACAAGTACACAAATTTACGAACAGACAAAGAAACAGATTTACAAAACACACAAATGAAAATACGAACATACGAATGAAAATACTAACAGACAAAGGATTTAAAATGCGGAATGCAAATCATTCGTTATAGATGTAATTTTCGTTCTTTTGCTTTTTCGGTGTTTCGTATTTTAGTAAGATTGTCCATTCGTACTTTCGTATTTTCGTTTGTTCGTTATTTTGCTTATTCGTAATTCCGTAATTTTCGTATTTTGGGTCTTTCAGCTATTCGGATGTTCGAATTGATACGAATGTACGAATACTAACAAATTCGTATAAAAATCCATTCTTTACGAACGGGAACGCACATATCTAGCAATCAGAGGCTGAAGTGAGGCATAAACATTCTCAACCTGAGCATAACCTGCATGACCAGGCATCTAAGTTCAAAGCACGAGCTGCAGAGGAGGAGACACCTCAAAAACCAAGAAAGGTCTCTTGCTCCTCCTGCTTCCACTTCTGCTTCAGTCTCGGGCCTCTTGGCCTCTTCATCCACCTCTGTAGTGACAGTGCCACCTGCCACCCCACAATTAGAGGACCGGCAAACAACACTACCACCTGGGTCACCAAACATCCCCACAATGTCCCATGGAAGCGTTCAGCTCTCTATCTCCCAAACACTGGAGCGGAAGAGGATGTACCCCCCTACCCACCCGTGATCCCTGGCCCTGAATGCCAGCATTTTTAAAATTCCTGGCCTTTGAAATGCTGTCATTCCGTCTGGTGGAGACGCAGAGTTTTAAAAGTCTGATGGCATTGGCTGTCCCACAGTACGTCGTGCCCAGCCGCCACTACTTTTCCAGGTGAGCCATCCCTTGCCTGCACAACCAAGTGGGGGACAAAATCAGGTGTGCACTGCGCAACGCCATCTGTGCCAAGGTCCACCTAACTACAGATATCTGGACCAGTAAGCACGGTCAGGGACGTTATATCTCCCTAACAGCGCACTGGGTAAATGCAGTGGTGGCTGGGCCTGAGGCGTATAGCAGTTTGGCGCATGTCCTTACACCACCGAGGATTGCAGGGCGCTTTAGTTTGCCTCCTGTTGCTAACTCCTCCTACTCCGCTTTCTCATCCTCTATCGTCCCCTCATCCGGTCAGCGTAACACATTCACCACCAACTTCAGCACAGCCATGGGTAAACGCCAGCAGGCAGTTTTAAAACTTTCCTGTTTGGGGGAAAAAACCCACACCATGCAGGAGTTGTGGAGGGACATGGAACAACAGACCGATGAGTGGTTGGCATCAGTGAGCCTTAAGCCGGGCCTGGTGGTGAGTGATAATGGGCGAAATCTCGTAGCAGCTCTGGGCCTAGCCGGTTTGATGCACATCCCTTGCCTGGCGCATGTGCTGAATTTGGTGGTGCAGAGGTTCCTTAAAACTTACCCCGATATGCCACAGCTGCTGCAGAAAGTGTGGGCCGTCTGTGCGCACTTTCGGCGTTCTCACCCTGCTGCTGCTCGCCTGGCAGCCCTGCAGCGTAACTTCGGCCTTCCCGCTCACCGCCTCATATGTGACGTGCCCACAAGGTGGAACTCCACCTTGCACATGCTGGCCAGACTGTGCGAGCAGCAGCAGGCGATAGTGGAGTTTCAGCTGCAGCACGCACGCGTGAGTCGCTCTGTAGAACAGAACCAATTCACCACCAATAACTGGGCCTCCATGCGAGACCTGTGTGCCTTGTTTCGACTACTCCACCAACATGGCCAGTGCCGATGACGCCGTTCTCAGCATGACTATCCCAGTTCTATCCCTCTTTGAAAAAATGCTTCGGGCGATGATGGAAGAGGATGTGGCACAGGAGAAGGAGGAATCGGGATAATTTCCAAGGCTTTCAGGGCAGTCATTCACAAGTGGCTCCGAGGGTGGGTTCTTGCACCAACAAAGGCCAGGTACACAATTGTCCAGCAAGGGCACAGTTCTGGAGGATGACGAGGTGGGGGATGAGGAGGAGGAGATGGAGGAGGAACCATGTTCACAGCAGGGTGGCACCCAGACCAGCTCATGGCCATCACTGGTGCGTGGCTGGGGGCATACAGAGGACTAGGGATGAGCTTCGCGTTCGATACGAACGTATGTTCGACTCGAACATTGTCTGTTCGTACGTTCGACGAAATTCGAACAAAAGCGGTCGTTCGCGCCAAATTCGAGTGACGCAAAACGGCCCATAATTCACTGCGGCATTGCGTGCTGATGATTGGCCAAGCATGCTGTATGTCCTGTATGCTTGGCCAATCACAGCGCGCAAAAAACGAAGAGCCATAATTGGCCAAAGCCTGGGTGGCATCAATAAAATCACTGCTCCTGGAGCAGTGATTTTAATGATGCTTAACTTAAAAAAGAAAAAGAAAAATTCCTTTAAATATTGTACCTGCTGGGTGTCTATAGTTTGCCTGTGAAAACGTCTTTGAGAACCCGGGTCTTGCCCGAGGGAACATGTATCAATGGAAAAAAAAGTTTTAAAAACTGTAATTTTTTCAGGAGTCCTGCTTCTGAAAAAACGACAGTTTTTTAAACTTTTTTTCATTGATACATGTTCCCTGGGGCAAGACCCGGGTTCTCAAAGACGTTTTCCAACAATAACTTGAATATTGGTCTTTAAAATTATCGTTTTTGAATTCGAACGTTCGAGTCCCATAGACTTCTAAATGTTCGCCCGAACGGTTGGTCTGATCGACGGTTCTGGTGCGAACCGAACGCGGGGGTGTTCGACTCATCCCTACAGGAGGACACAGATGATACACCTCCCACAGAGGTAAGCTTTTCGTTGCCTCTGGGCAGCCTGTTACAAGGACAGTGTACCGTCTTTAATTCCCTCACTGGAGCGTGATCACAAGATGCGCGAGGACAATCGCACGCTGTTAGACGTGCTGCTGGTGGAATTCCCACCTGACAGCAGGGGCACAGTGGAAGCACAAGGCGAAGGCAGAGGAGGAAGAGGTCGCCAACGCAGCCGGGGCACCGCCATCACCTTTTGAAGGCAGGGTTAGCATGGCCTAAATGTGGAAAAGCTTTGTCAGCACGCCACAACAAACAACACCACCAGCTGATATGGAACGTTTTAGCAGGAGGCAGCATTTCAGCAACATGGTGGAGCAGTATGTGTGCACACGCCTACACGTACTGAATGACGGGTCTGAACCCTTAAACTTCTGGGTCTCCAAATTGGGCACATGGCCTGAGCTTGCACTTTACGCCTTGGAGGTGCTGGCCTGCCCTGCAGCCAGTGTATTATCTGAACGTGTATTTAGCACGGCAGGGGGCGTTATCACAGACAAGCGCAGCCGCCTGTCCAGAGCCAATGTGGACAAGCTCATGTTCATTAAAATGAACCAGGCATGGATCCCACAGGACTTGTCCGTACCCTGTGCAGAATAGATATGTATACCGGCCTTAACCAGCCATTCTTGTATTTCTGATCTTTCTAGGGTTGCCACCTTATCCCTTTAAAAGCGAAAACATATTAATTACACAGGTTCTCTGGCTGATTAAGGTGCTAATTAAACTCACTTGGTGCCTTATCGACATTAAATTAGCCCCAGAACCTGTGTAATTACTAATGTGTTCGGGTTAATTGGATGAGGTAGCAACCCTAGATCTTTCTCACTCTTTTGGGGTGTACCCTAATTAAAAAAATAAATAAATTAAAAACAAAAAGCTGTGTTGGCTACCCTGTCCTCATCCACCACCGCTTCCACCGCCACCTCAACCTCCTACTCCATATGGACCTCATCCTCCTAGGTCAAGATTATTTATTTATTTATGTTATTTTAAGTTATTTCCCTATCCACATTTATTTTCAGAGTACTTGCCATGCTCTTACCGACATTTTGCTTCCATTTGCAGCCCTCTAGCCTTCCCTTCGTTTTTTTAGATACATTTTAGTGGTCAAAATTTGCAGCCCTCTAGCCTTCCCTTAGTTTTTTAGAGACATTTAGTAGTCAAAAGTCCGGGTCCCCATTGACTTCAATGGGGTTCGGGTTTGGGGTCAAGCTCGGGTCCCGAACCCTGCCGAACATCCAGGTGTCCGCTCAACTCTAGCGATCAATCAATTTCCGGAAGACATTCTTGAGTTTTCTTTTTCCCTGTGGTCATGGGCAGTCCTGAATGACTTGTACAGCGTTCAGCAGACACGCAGGAGATGAGCTCATCAAAGCTGGTGGTCCCCACAGTCCTATAGGGGAAGAGTATGTTTGTTATTGTGGGGACCACCAGCTTTGAGCTCATCTCCTGCGTATCCGCTGAACGCTGTACAAGTCATTCAGGACTGCCCATGACCACAGGGAAAAGAGGACCCCAGAATGTCACATTGGAGGACACCAAGTGAAGAGTTTAGGGCATGACTGGTGGTCTTCTGGGAGATGATTGATCGCATTTATTCTTATTGGATTCAGATTCTACCGATCGATTGTAGTGCTCCAGATTTTTTGAGAGGCCTGGCACCCACTTGTCTCTGGTGAAAGGTTCATTCAGACAGTGGCGGAGCCCAGGTGTTTTTATGGTCACTTTGAGTCTTATCCCCTCAATATTCCACTATCACCTTAGTTGGCTCATTACTGTTTTTTTGATTTTGAGATTTGGGACTTTTTATTAATTTACCATCACTGAATGTGATTATACTTTCACCAATATACACAATTTCTTTCACTAGTTTATTATGGATTCCAATTATCCTTTAAGTGTATTATTTATCTTTGTCAAAGTTTTTTTTTTATTGGAAAAAAGAAAAATCAGAGTACAAAATACAGCCAGGGTACCGAAAACACAAATCAAAACATATCAATACATACTCTGAAAAGTAAGCTACTTTTATATCTTATGACACAAGATAGCAAAGGGAAACATCACAACCTAGGATGTCACCCGCTACTAACTACTACTAAGAAAAAGAAAAAGGAAAGAGAGAAGAGAAGAAGAAAAAAAAAAAGGGGGGGGGGGGGAAAGACACTGTGCCCAAACGGCTCATCTAAAATCTCTATATACCAATGGGAGTGAACAAGAAAAGATCAAAACTACAACCACAATCTCATCTCATATCTAATTGTGAGTATTGATCTGAGTATCTAAACGCCACCCAAGGTGACCACATCTGATTAAATTTCTTTGACGATTCCCTGGCAATGGCTACCGTTTCCTCCATTTGGTGGATATTCTCTATGGAGCTAAGCCATTCTGGAATAGAAGGAATATCCTTTGATTTCCAGTGCCTGGGAATTAAGACTTTCGCTGCATTGAGCAGGTGTCTAACCAGTGATTTTTTATAATGCTGCATAGAACAATCCGCAATATGGAGTAGACAACATGCGGGAGAGAGAGAGATTGTGGTATCCGTAATGGCCTTGATCACCTCACACACCCTGTCCCAGAAGGGTCTCACACGAGGACATTCCCACCAGATGTGAAAAATAGACCCCTGGTCTTGCTCACATCTCCAGCAAGAATCTGATGTCTGTGGGTACCATTTTTTAATTTTATCCGGGGTGGCATACCATTGTGTTAAAAGCTTATAAGACGTTTCCTGAAATCTTGTACCAATAGAACACTTATGGGCAAAAATACAGGCACGTTTCCATTGCTTATCAGTGAAGCTTGTTTTAATCGCCTTTTCCCATTGTACTCGTATTCCGGAGGGTATCCCCCCCCCTATCTCGTTGGAGCCATGAGTACGTGAGAGAGGTAGCTCTAGGTACCGGAGCTCCAGCCAAACAAATTTGTTCAAAGGGAGTTGTTGGTCTAAACAACTGTTTTTTGGTCTGGGAAACCTGTGTATAATTATGCAGCTGGCGGTAGGTCCAAAATGAAAGAGAGCTCTGAGGATTCAATTCTCGTTTTAATAACTCAAAATGTTTTAGGGTGTTTGCCTCTACACAGTGTATCAATAGAAGGGGAATCGATTTGTCAGTAGGAGCAGAAATGTGCAGGTTCATCCCAGGCAGAAAATCTGGGTTGCGAGTAATGGGAGTAAGCGGTCCAGGAGATGAGGAGAGTTTATGGTGTTTCGTCATCGTATGGAACACTTTAAGTGTGGTCCCCACCAAGGGATGCTGCTGCACATTTTGCGGCAATTTTACCCAAGGAATCCAAGGTAGGAGTTTAAGATGAAGTGTGGTGGATGCTTCCTCCAATGTGACCCAATCATTTTGCTCCCTATGGCAATTCCAGTCCATAATTCTAGCTAAGTGTATCCCAGAATGGTAAAGTTTAAAATCAGGTAAACCTATACCTCCCTCTTCCTTAGGTTTTGTAAGCATATCAAACTTTATCCTAGGTTTTTGCCCCTTCCAAATAAAAGTGCGTAAAATGGCCTGAAGTTGTTTGAAAAAGGAACCTGGGAGTGGAATAGGTAAGGTGTGAAAGTGGTATAGGATTCTGGGTAAAATTACCATCTTCAATATAGCTGCTCTGCCGAACCAGGAGAAAGGCCTTGAGATCCAACTTTTAAGATCTACTTGAATTTTTTTTAGTAAAGGGAGGAAGTTAATATTATATATATCTCCGAATTTAGGCGCAAGTTTGATTCCTAGATAGGTAATAGATGAAGTTACCCACTTAAACTAGCCAAGAGAGCGTGCACTTTCTAAAGGTTCAGCTAATAGTGTGAGATTGAGAGCTTCTGACTTAGAATAATTAATTTTCATATTGGAAATATAACTAAATATTTTAAAAGCTTTAGAGAGCTTCGGAATTGAGACCTGAGGCTGTGTTAAAAAAAATAGAAGATCATCCGCATATGCTGCTATTTTAAAGTCGTGTTGACCTATCTGGAAGTGTATTATTTATGATGAATATTCCACTATCACCTTAGTTGGCTCATCACTGTCTTTTTGATTTTGAGATTTGGGACTTTTTATTCATTTTCCATCAATGGATGTGAATATTGATGAAAGTATAATCACAATTTCTTTCACTAGTTTATTTTGGACTTCCAATTATCCTTTAAGTGTATTTTTTATGATTATACTATTAACATGGTTACATGTTTTACCATTGGTATATGCACTTTGTCACATGATGGACTGATCACAATATTGGTTCCTCACTTTGTAGCACAGCCTTTACTTTCTTCTTTACCAATTTTTATGTTTATCGCATGATAGAGCTGCCGCTATTTTTTCAGTTGCATAGAGTTAGCGCAGTATTTTTTTCAATTTTTTTTCCCCATTCATTTAAAGGCAGCCATGTCAACTCATCCTAAAATCCCAATATGTTCATACGTATGTGTAAAATAAAAGTTACAGTTTTAGTTATTTTTTTGTAAAATTATAAAAACTTTAATCCATGCTGCTCCTATAAAAGAGCTACCTGCAAAAATTGTATATACACCCAAGTAAGGCCAATCAAAAATGAAATAGTGGTGCACTTATTGATGTTTCTTTTTTATTATTACAATAATTACATTGCCATCATCCACATACAAAAAAGAGAAGGGACAATGTAAATTAAACACTAGTTTTAGTATCGCTTTAACCACTTCCCGCCCGCACGGCGGGTTTTTACGGTCACATTGTGGTTCTGAATTGCCGGGGCAACTGGGGGCGCGCGAGCCCGCCGCGTCAGTCAGGTGCCGATAAGTGAGGTAATCTTCTGCACTGGCCAAGTGAATAAGTAGAGAAGTCAACAATATGGGAGTGTTAATATATAATGTCTACGATAGTGTATAAATTAATGAAAATGCTGCTCAAATCTATGTGACTACAAATCACTATGAATGTGGTATAAATGGTGGATGAGCGCAAACGCAATTACACCTGTTGTGTCAGATATGATCACTGTGAAGCAGTGTATGTGACTTTAAATGTGTCCCAAACAATAGATAAATGTAATCTGTGAAATGACAACTCTGTGTCCACAAAATTAATATAAGGACAAAAATACAAAAACCTATTAAAAAACTTGTGCGTGCTGAAACAATGACTGTGGCCAATTCACAAATGAATAACAGTGCAAATGTATATATCCAGATAGCTAGCTGCTAATAAAGTCCAAATAACTATAAGATCAATGAAATCATCATAAGCAACAGTCCATGGTATGGGCATCTTTTCTTTGTTTTGGCTGGACCTGTTTACCATCTGATCCGTTTGGGAGCCTCCATCTTTCTGAAGTCCACTACAATCCAAGCTGGGAAACATATACACAGAAGCCATTACCTGCCTGAGAGGCTGCAATTCAGCCATTTAAGCTGGTATAATTCTGCTGCAAGGTAAGCGCTCTGTGAGCCCATCCACCAGGAAGATCAGTATTTGAAACTCATTTATATATTTAAGTCAGGTGCCGATGCACGTGCCTGGCGGCCGCAATTTCCGCCTGCTGGCCGTGATCGGCGGTCACGGAGACAGAGATGTGGAGCTCTGTGTGTAAACACAGAGCTCCACGTCCTGTCAGGGAGAGGAGACTGATGGTGTGTCACTTGTACATAGGGACAACCATCGGTCACCTCCCCCAGTCACCCACCTCCCCCCACAGTAAGAATCGCTAAGTAGGGAATACTTCCACGCCCCCTAGTGTTAACCTCTTCCCTGCCAGTCACATTTATACAGTAATCAGTGCATATTTATATCATTGTTCACTGTATAGATGTGAATGGTCCCAAAAATGTGTCAAAAGTGTCCGATGTGTCCGCCGCAATAACGCAGTCCTGAAAAAAAATCGCAGATCGCCGCCATTACTAGTAAAATAAATAATAATAATAAAACAAAAAATGTCAATTCTATTTTGTAGAAGCTATAACATTTGCGCAAACCAATCACTATACGCTTATTGCAATTTTTATTTTTACCAAAAATATGTAGAAGAATACGTATCATAACTAAATTGTTTTTCAAAATTGTCGCTTTTTTTTTGTTTATAGCGCAAAAAATAAAAACCGCAGAGGTGATTAAATACCACCAAAAGAAAGCTCTACTTGTGGGGAAAAAAGGACGTCAATTTTGTTTGGGAGCCACGTCGCATGACTGCGCAATTGTCAGTTAAATCAACCCAGTGCCGGAAGCTGAAATTTCACCTGGGCAGGAGGGGGGTATATGTGCCCAGTAAGCAAGTGGTCAATACATAATATGGCCATTGCTAAACTGTGATGTTTAATAAACCGACCTTTTATCTTTGAGTTTCTGCTGACATCGCTGGCTGTTAGAAAGGTACCCATGCCAGTGCGATGCCACATGCCAGCCATAGAGGACGTATCGACTTATGCAGCTCCTGCTCCCTCCGGTGCCATCCACTCTGAGATAACGGGTTGGCAATCCACGATCTGGGTTTGCTGACCCCGCTATCCCAGAGTACCGGTTCAAGAAAGGAAGGGTAACCCCTGTAAGTCACACAGATACAACGTCCTACTGCAATGAATTGAGTGGTAAACCTGAGCCTGGACTCCGACCAGGCCACCCCCTAATGCGTTTCGCTCCACCCCCCAGAGCTTAGGCATGGGGATCGCAGAGCACTGGTTGAGCAACCCTGCCCTAGAGCAACCTTAACTTTTTCACATCACAGTAAACCTTGTAATATAAGTTTTAGGGAATCCCTGCTAAAAGCTAGTTGGTCTAATGCTCACAGTACAATAGTGTGATCAGTATGTTAAAAATAATAATGTGGCATCTACAGTATTTTGACCCCCATCTATATCTCCAGTTGGTGAAGGACTGCTCTTACATTGGTGGTCTGTGATAGAAGAAATGATATAATTCATCAATAGACCCATATTCGCTGATTTATGTGGTCAGTGCAGGTCCTCAAAGCTTCACGATCAATCCTTCTGTTCAGGGTTTCTAAACAAGACCAAACATTTCACAGGTAGGGTCATCCTCGGCACAACTCATACTGGCCACATCCACTAAAGAGGGAAGAGTTGGTGGATGACAGATCTGACTCCAATAGTAGTTACATCTTCTGTAAGCAGTTATGCGAGGATCTTGCTTATTGTATGCCAGCTACTAAGACAAAGAATAATGTTAGCCTTCAAGTGCAGAACATATTCTTAAATATATTCCTAAAAGTGTACAAACCTAACAAATCACCAGAACTGTAAATAGAAAGGAAAACAAAAACCACACACAGTGGTCTTCTAGCATTTTAATGGGCTGTCAGGGTATCTCAGCTGGCCACAAGCATAGTGTTATCGGTACCAATAGAAACTTAAAGCGGAGTTCCACCCTTAAAATCACTTTGTTTCATTACATCCAGCATACTGGCGTCAGTGCCAGTATGCTGTTTTTTTTTTTTTAATGCACATACTTACTTTATATAAAATCATTGAATTTCAGGCGCACCGCGGAATGTCGCCGCTATAAGGCGTCACGCCTTCCGGAAAAACCCGAACTAGGACCGGCTATTTTCGGCGCCTGCGCAGTCAGCTCCTGGGTCTGTGCGCAGGCGCCGAGAAAAGCCGAATGCTAATCGGCTGTTTCCGGAAGGCGTGATGCCTTATAGCGGCGACATTCCGCAGTGCGCCAGAAATTCAATGATTTTATATAAAGTAAGTATGTGCATTAAAAAAAAAAAAACAGCATACTGGCGCTGACGCCAGTATGCTGGATGTAATGAAACAAAGTGATTTTAAGGGTGGAACTCCGCTTTAAAGTGGATGGATTTTTTTTTTTTATGTCACAATGTAGAGTAAAAGATTTCCTATCATCTGTGCCTAATCTTGCCACACAGAGTTAATCCAGCTCTGGGCAGTCCTCTTTTATTGTTCAGTGAAATAAAACAGACTTACAGAGTAAAATCTTAGTCCTTTCCACCCCCTTGCTGTGAGTGACATGTTATTTACATATCTCATGCACTAGCCTGGAGATCGGCATTATTTTTATATTCCCACCCCACTCCTTTTCTGAAGTCATGTGGTTACTTTTCTGGATTTTGACTGGATGTTAGTGATCATAGCAGAATTTAGTGTAAGGAAAAATGCATGTTGACAAGAAGAATGTAGGAGGGCAGGGAGTCCACTGACATCACGACTCCACCCACAGAATCTGCAGTTTTTCAGTTCTTATAACTGACAGAGGGGAAACATTTGACAGGTAAGGATACATGCGGGAAGCATCTATATCCTTATAGATCAGCACTATTGCAGTAGTTTAGAAAGGATGAGAGTTGGTTTACATCCACTTTAAAGTTGATAAGAGGCTGAACCCTCGCATGTAAAACTGTCAAAGGCAGCTGAGCAGGAGATATGCTGCAGCTAGAAATATGAAAGTATCTAGTGCAGTAGAAAACTAGTATATATTATAAAAAAAAAAAGTGCGTATGTGGACTTGTCAGTTTATATTAAAGTAATTGTAAAAGGTGTGAGTTTTTAAAAAAAAAAATAACAAATATGTCACTTACCTCCACTTTGCAGCTTGTTTTTCACAAAGTGGCCCCGATCGTCCTCTTCTGGGGTCCCTCGGCAGCTCCATGAGTCCAGCATTTGGCGTCCATTAACACATCATTGGATTTAATTGACAGCAGCGGGAGCCAATGGCTGGGCTGCTATCTAGCTCTCCAAACGAGACCCGAGAACCCCAGGCAGAGGAATCGTGCATCTCCACCAGGTGAAATTCCAGGGCTTAGGCAAAAAAAAATTCCAAACCAATTCCAGCTGCATATGATGCATTAAAAGGTGAAAAAACATGGAGGGTTTACAACCTCTTTAACTACTTCAATACCATGCAGTTACACCCCCTTCCTGCCCAAGCCAATTTTCATCTTTCTGCAATGTTTAAAAAGACAAAATTGCACGGTCATGCTACACTGTACCCAAACAGACTATCATTTTGTTCCCGCAAATAGAGCTTTCTTTTGGTGGTATTTGATCACCTCTGCGGTTTTTATTTGTTGTTATACAGTAATAAAAATAAAATAAAAATGTTTTTGTAAATAACTTTTCTCCTTCACTGAAAAGGCAGCACTGATAGGCTGCAATGATGGGTACTTATGGGTGGCACTGCTGGGCATTGATACATGGCCCCGATATGCATCACTGGTGGCGATGGCAGGAATTTTGGGTGGGCACTGGTTGTGAGCTGCCTTGGCACAGATTGGCATTTCCCTGGTGGTCTAGGAGGCATACCTGGTGGTCCAGTGTGGATGCCCATCCCTGGTGGTCCTGGGCGGGCATCCGAGGGGGGGCTGCGCTGATAAACTTATCAGCACAGACTCCCCTGTCAGGAGAGCAGCCGATCGGCTCTTCCTGTTTACATTGTGATCAGCCTCCATCGGAGGCTCTTTACCGAGATTGGTAAACTGACACACCGCACCACCAATCGCCGCGATGCGCGCCCCCACGGCCACGATTATCCTGCTGGACGTCATATGACATCCAGTCAGGATAACTGTACCACCACCCAGCCATCATTTTGCTATAGGCTGGGCAGGAAGTGGTTAAGCTGCCTAGCTAGTTTATGTGCTTTGCCTGTGTAAACCAGATTTTCAATAGGCAGTCAGCCCAAACCAGACAAAGGAGAAAAAAAAAAAAAATAAGGGGGGAAGGGGGGGGAACACCACACACACTTTTTTTGACCTACTGTACTTTGGTGTCAATGGCAACTCTGTCCTCCAACTAACCACCTAGCTCTTGGTTTCTGTGGAATCCCATTTAACACACACACACACACACACACACACACACACACACACCTTTATGCATTGCATTTGTCCAGCAAAAAAAAAAAAAAAAACAAGAATTAAAAAGGCAATAAAACATTTTTTATTTGATATTGCAAGAAAAACAGGTTCAAAGCAGAACTATATCCCCCAACTCTAAAGAAATGGTTCTTGAGAAACAAAAAAACAAAACAAAAAAAACAACACATTGAAAATCAATATGGGATTATATGGAGCCCAGAAACCGTACCATGTTTTCTCATTTGGTACCTGAACAAAATAAAAAAAAAAAAAAAAAAAAAAAAAAAGGGACCAGTGATCCATTCATCACAACTCATCTCCCACACAGTATTAACATATTACATTTTACGAGGCCAAATGAAAATGGTTCCATTGTTAAGCACTGATCACACTGGAAATTTAGCATTCGCTAGTTTCTGACCCAACCTATACATTTCAAGTTATCAGAGCAAAAAGGTAGTACCTACTGTGTATCAATCCCATGATCAAACATGTAAAGGTTTAAAAAAAAAAAAAAAAAAGTTGCTCAGACCATAAAACAGCACTTGATAATTATGTTTGACATTTTTGCAATAAGTAGCCCGCTGTCCAGAGACCATAGGTGAACAGTAACACTATGGTAAAACTAAAAACATTGAAAGTTATTAATATCAAGCAGTATTTTATGGGTGAAGACCAGACTAAACTCTGGATCTTTTGGCAGCATAAGAATAAGACTTTTTCCCCAGTGGATGCTAGATTAGATTGTATTCCAGAATAGCAGCAGCAGCATGAAAAAGGTCCGAGATTTAGAACCACATTCTGCTACAATTCTCGGATCTGATGCGGATGGACCTAGGAGCTGGATTTATTACCCAGTCATGTCCAAGTAATGCATCAAAACACCAGCTATAAATAGGCTGACAGCATTTCATCAGCACCACATAGGAGAAGCACTTATCTGAACTCGAGTATTCCTTCATTGCACTGTTCAGTCTATATTGCTCCGCAAGCATTAAATGACATTGGCATATGTGAAGTTCACATGACTCAAATTTTGTACCATAAAACTATCTTTAAAAAGGCATTTGACCTTGGAGATCTTAAGCTTGCACTCAGCTTTAAGCCAAAAGAAAGTCTGAACACCCCACCACACAAAAAAGGCAAATTAAAAAGGCAATCAACAAAAGAGAAAAAAAAAAAAAACACAAACAAAAAACAAACACACAACATATCAAGGCAGCAAAAACAGTGCCCTCCAAACAAGTCCTGGCCCAGGAAATTCCTGGTTATATGTGCTATACCGGCAGTCTGGACGATCACCAACTAAACTAATCTTTGAAAGTGCTGCAGAAATAAACTAGGGTTGTCCAGATACCGATACTAGTATCGGGACCGATACCGAGTATTTGCGGGAGTACTTGTACTCGCGCAAATGCTCCCGATACCTAAATAGAATACTTTTTTTGTATTTATCAACATGTTCTGTGAAAATTCTTTGAGTTTTTTACTACTGCATGACAAGAAACTAAAACATTTTTATTCATCGTTACTCATTTTTATTCTTTTAAAATGTCTTGAGTTGGAGTTCTTCATAATTCTAAAGAAAATATCCTTAGTCTCTATTGTGGTTTGAAAACTGTCACATGACATTTAAAAAAAGTAGCGGTATTCGGTATCGGCGAGTACATGAAAAAAAGTATCGGTACTTGTACTCGGTCCTAAAAAAGTGGTATCGGGACAACCCTAAAATAAACAAACTGCAGGCTCTGGTGCAATTAGTACAAACCGTTTCCACTTTTCCCAGCAGCATGGTGTTAAATGGCAATTTGAGAGGTGTTTGGACCTATAGCGAACAAATCCTTCATACTAGAACAGGCAGTGGCTGATGTATAAAAGGAGTGCTTAAAATATTTTGCTGGAATTATTCAATTATTTGGAAAAAAAAAAAGGGGGGGGGGAAGCAGGCTTCATAACCTTTAGCCTGTGGACTCTTAAGAGGGTGAAACAATACAATTCTTAATGGGTCACTTCATGACTGTAAATTGTGTGCAATATAGATCAAGTTACCAAAACAGTCTTCCCAAAAGCCGATGTTCTCTATTTTATTACAGCAAGACGCCTAGCTGCTTTGATGAAGTTGTCACACACTAAACAGGATTAATAGAGATTTAAGTAAAATTCCTGACCCCAGACAAAAACACACACATACATCAGACAAGATACAGCTTAACAATGTTGTCTGGTGATGTAGAAAACCGAAACCCAGTGACCGTTTACATCAAGAAACAGAGTATGCACAAACCGTACCCTGAAAAAAGTCCCACGTTCATCTTGTAGGTTGCAACTTGTGAAGCCATAGTTCAAAGAGCGCCTCCATCTCAGGGAGACTAGTTCAAATAAGTCTTGCTCAGGTCTCTTATGAATGTTACCATATTAGGTACTTTAAACTCACTCAGGACCACATACCTGAACATTTGGCAGAATTGTCTAGTATTTAGCTGCTCCGTAACCATTAATCATAGGTCATATTATTGTGGTACAATGATCTGCTGCTTGTTTAGGGTCACCAATCCTCTCTAGTTTTAGAGAAGGAGATTTTCTGCTTCATCGCTGTAGTTTATGAAAAATTACTGGAAAAAAAAAAGCAAAACTAGAAAAAGAAAAAACATAAGTTGGCACTCGGCCTCCTATAGCCGGCATAGGCAGAAGAGTGTGGGGATAAACACTCCAAAGGCCACCAAGATTGGAAACATGAGGCTGCTGTTGTCTGAGGCATATGGGTTAGGAGTGCGAGGACCAGACTGCACACGGTTCTTGTTGCTTTGCTTCTTTGTGCTTGGGCCTTCATCCTCTTCATCTTCTTCCTCCTCTTCCTTCTTCTCCAGGCCAGGATGAGGCTGCAGTTTTGGTACCTCTGCAGAAAAGAAAGAATTTAGGATGAGGATTTGCTGTGCAAAAAGATTCTGTCAAACAGTGAGTGAAGAAAAGCTTTGGGGGAAAAAAAGCACAGATAAAAACTGCATGAGGGCACACAGCAGCTGCATCCTTCTTTAGGAAGAAGGTACTGTGGTCAGATGAGACCATAATCAAAAGTTTTGGCCTAAAAGCAAAAACGAACACTGCACATCATCCTGAACACACCATGCCCACTGTGAAACATGGTGGCGGCATGTTGTGGCGATGCTTTTCTTCAGCAGGGACAGGAAAGCTGGTCAGAGTTTATCGGAAGATGGATGGAGCCAAATACAGGGCAATCTTGGAAGAAAACCTGTTAGAGTCTGCAAAAGACTCGAGACTGGGGCGGAGGGTCACCTTTCAGGACCCTAAACATACAGCCATTATATCTTCCACTGATAGCCATGATGAGGTAATGGTACCCCATCATCGCCATCAGTGGAAGATGTAATGCCCCGTTGTTGGTTTCAGTGGACAGAATATTGCCCCTTATTGCCAGAAATTAGTGCCCCACTAATACCAACGACGAGGCACTACACCTCTTACTGATCACAAATCCCGAGGCCATGTTTATTCTCACTGATGTGGGCCCGGGACATTTTTCACCCTCACTTGCAACAATCCAGCCCCCCTAAAGCCTAAAAGACAATAGTACACTAGCCCTTTGAACATTTTGGAGACCACCTTCTAGAGGGGGGAAGATCGGCTTTAAAGCTGAGTCAAATGCACCCATCAATGAACTCTGAATGAGCTCAATACAGTCTTGAATTAATTTTGATGACAAGCCAAAAGCCCATAGACACAGATCCTTACTTAGCATTTTCCCTGCAAACAAGATATTAGCTGCACTAATGATATACACTGGGGAATATGGAATATTTAAAACAGAAATAGCCATGTAACTCACCATCAACTGCTCCTTTCATGAGGTAAAGTGCACATACTTTGGGGTTATCGTAATATCCCTGAAAAAAAAAAAAATTGTCCGTTATTAAATATTATTTTCCCATAGTTTGATACATTAAGGAATTCATATCTGACAACTATGCTAAATTTGGTGGTAAATAGATAAAAAAATTATCACTTTAATGGGGATGGTACTACTATTAGCAGCTCATTTAGCGAAAAACAAAACAAAAAAGGGGAGAAGGATTTTAATATCGCTTTAAAGCATTATTAAACTCAAATGTTTTAAAAGCGCTGACATTTGGGGACCTAGTGGTCTCTTCCATCTTTAAAGTGGACTTCCAACCCAAAAGTAGAACTTCCACTTAGATGCTGCACCTCCCTTCCGGTGTCACATTTGGCACCTTTCAGGGGGAGGTCCCCTTCCCCACTTCTGCGAGAAGGGCTGCAGGATGATCTTCCAGAAGTTCAGTCTCCCTCCTTCCCCAAAAATGGTTTTGACAGGTGCCCGTTCCCACTTCCAGTCGGATGGAGTTCGACCCAGGAAAGAAATTTGTTCCGTGTATGACCTGTCTTAACATTTAGGAATGTGGCACCCACTAGAGTATACCCACCATCAGAGGCGTATCTAGTAAAAATAGCGCCTATGGCAAGCACTGAAACTGCGCCCCTGTCGAAACATTTGAAACCCATCTTTCAGATAACCTTAACAAAAAAAAAAACAGCTAACAAAACTAGTGATATTTATCATCCCTTGTGATACCTTGGGTAGTGACATATCCTCTTTATGGAGAAATCTGGGGTTTATTAGACCCCTGATCCCTCCTCTGCCCTCCAAGGCCAGGTAAATGCAGAACCAATACTGGAAGTGATGAAATCTTCATCACTTGGGGCCTCAGTTTTCACAGAGGAGAGGGAGAAAGTGATGTTCCTCCTTTGTGCGCTGCCAATCTGACCAGATGGAATGGGAGAGCCTGGAATGGGAGAGCTGTGGCTGAATGCAGCAGGGATAGCGCTGCCATTGTCCATTAGCAAAGGTGCTGAAAAGGAGATCCTGCCTATGCTCGAGAGAAGGGAAGAAGAGACCCTCAGACCCTGGTAAGTGCCTTGCTGTCCAGCCACTCAACAGCGCCCCCTTTATATGGCACTTGCCATGGCTGCCATACCCTAGATACGCCACTGCCCACCATAAGTAATTGGCCTGCCTTAAAATTCAAAAACAAACATGTTATACTTACTTCCACTGTGCAGCTCGTTTTGCACACAGTGGCCCTGATCCTGGTCTTCTGGGGTCCCTCGGTGGCTTTCTCGGCTCCTCCCCGCAAGAACTAACCCCCTTAATGGGAGCTCTCTCCTATGGGGGTTAGTTCTTGCGGGCACGCTTGCGATACATACAACCAACGGCTATAGCTGCCGACTGTATCACTCGGCCCCGCTCCGTGTAATTGAATATGATTGACAGCAACATAAGCCGATGGCTGCGCTGCTATCAATCCATCCAATCAACAGCCAGACTGAGTGGAGAAGAGGACATTGGGGGCGAGCGCAGCAGATGAACAGGCTCAGGTAAGTAAAGCTGGGGGGGGCAGTCATTGCCAGGTTTTTTTTTTCACCTTAATACATAGGATGAATTAAGGGGGGGGGGAACCCCAAACCTTTACAACCCCTTTAACATGACCAATTCAGGACTGGGTCCCAGAGATACATTGACTGCATTTGTCACAAGTACATTTTAAATTTGCTTGGAGTGGGAAAAAAAAAAAACAACCCAATATAAATAAAACAGGACAATGAATGTCTGACAAGTTAGAGACACAGAAAGAGAGAGAGAGAGAGAGAGAGAGAGAGAGAGAGAGAGAGAATAAGCTTTGGTAAAATAGTAATATGGTTGTGTTACTGTACATTAATGTTTTATATACAAAGTGCTCCTATCTTCTTTAATAGATCATAAAAGATCAATCATCTATAAACAGATAAGTAAAAGACAAGTTAATATTACCTTTACAAACTCGACATTGAGCTTCCCAGTAAAGGTGGACACTTCCCCTTGTACACTTAGTTTACCCTTCCTGATGACAATTGGTATGATTTCATCATGTGCTGTACTGTGTCCCACACGGTCAAATATATCCAGGTCTTTTACCACAATATGGCCATTCACACGAACATCAAACACCTGAGGGTAGCGAAATGCAGAAATATGAGCTGTCGCTTATCGTCGCACACCTGCACAGACAAAATATGCCATCTGCTAGGCTCTCGTGTCACGCCTTGAACAGGAGGGGACAAGTAAGGAACACGACACCCTTACCTTCTGCTGGGACTGTGCAAAATAGACCTCTGCAAATTTTAACACCAAAACGTATTCTCCTTCTTCCCTTATCGGGATCTCGTATCCAAAGCTGTCCTCATTATAGCGCTCGGTCTGGTACAGAATCTGATCTTCAGTATTTGACCGTAAAATTGGCAATTTCAATCCATAGTCTGATGCTAAACAACAAACAGGGGAAAATAATCAATCATTCAGACACGCACAGAGATCACACAATTTAAAAAAAGGTCGGTACACTAAAAAACACGAAGAGCACTTTCACACGCGTCGGGGAGGTAATGCACCGCTATAACGTCCACTAGCAGGGATCTTTTAACCCCCACTAACAGCCGAAAAAAGGTTCAAGCTTAAAAAAAAGGTTAAGCTTTGCCGGCGCTGTATACACCACTCCTACAGCGCCTCAAAGATGCTGCTTGCAGGACTTTTTTTTAGCACCCTGCCAGTGCACTGGTCCAGTGTGAAAGCACTTTCACAATGAAGTGAGAGGAGAGGCGCTTTGCATGTGCCATTTTTAGCGCTATAGCGCCTGTAAATCGCCTCAGTGTGAAAGTAGCCTTAGAAACATTACCAGTTCCTGACGCTAACCACCAGTATCAAAGATTGGTCTGTACAAGCAGAAAGGCTGACAGGATGTGTGATCACCTGCTCCCAGCATGAATTACTATGGCCTGTTTGTTCCAGACATGAACTTCCTCTGATCATTGGTAAAGCACACTTCCTGTTTTGTAGAATGTTAAAGTAGTTGTAAACTCTTATATACACCCAGTAAACTGACTGGCCTCAGGTGATACACAGAGATTAAACAAAGAACCGAGGCTGTCAATCAGCTAGAAGTCCCTCCCCTGTCACAATTTTTCTATTAGACTCAGGAAAACTTGTCAGAAGTGATTCATGCGGATAGTAAAAGGAACGAAGCAGTGGACAGAAATGGCACTTAGTGCTTTTAAAGCGGAGGTCCACCCAAAAGGGGAAGCTCCGCTTGTTTGCCTCCTCACCACCTCGCTGCCACATTTGACACCTTACGGAGAGGAGCAGGTACCTGGTTTTGACAGGTAACTTCGCTGCGGCAAAGTCACCCAGGAAGGTTGGCCCCCTTCTCTTTCCACAGCCACGGGCCATTCACAAAGCACAGTGCGCTTCACACATGCGTAGTAGGGAACTGGCTGTGAAGCCGCAAGGCTTCACTACCGGTTTCCCTTATTAGAAATGGTGGCAGCAACATCTGAGAGCCCATTGAAAAAGCAACTGGGTGAGGACACTGCGGGATCCCTGGACAGGTAAGTGTTCCAATATTAAAAGTCAGCAGCAACAGTATTTATAGCTGCTGACTTTCAATTTTTGAAGGAGCCTGGAACTCCACTTTAAATTGAGACAAGTACACACTATAGAGTGTTATGCTTTGTTCATATTTTATGCCTGAGGTTTACAACTGCTTTAACCACTGGCCACCACATACGGTATATACTGTGGCAGGGCGGCCATATTGCATGAAACAATGTACCTGCATGTCGTTTTCTGCACGGGTCACTGTTGGTGTGGGCGTGCTGCCACTGCATAGAGGAGCAGCCGATGCGCAGGTCCGCGGCCGCAATGTCCGCCTGCCACCAGCGACCTCTCCTCAGAGGAGGCAGAACAGGGACCTGCCAGTGTAAACAAAGCAGATCCCTGTTCTGACAGGAGTGTATTAGAAACAGCAATCTCACTGTATTCTTGTCAGTCCACTACACCCCCCCAATCAATCAGTTAGAAATACCTCCCTAGGACACGCTAAACCCCTTGTGTTAACCCCCCTCCCTGCCAAAAATTGTCCGATCCGTTTGCCGCAATCCCGCTAAAACAATTGCTGATCACTGCCTAGTTACTAGTAAAAATAAAAATGCCATAAATCTACCCCCTATTTTGTAGATGCCCTACTTTTCCGCATACCAATCAATATATGCTGTATGTAGAAGAATATATATTCAGCCTAAACTGATGAATACGGTCGTTTTTATTATTATATATATATATAAATTTCAAAATTGACGGTCTTTGTTCATAGCGCAAAAAAAAAAAAAAAAACTGCAGAGGTGATTAAATACCACCAAAAGAAAGCTCCATTTGTAAAAAAAAAAAAAAAAAAAAAAGGGATGTAAATTTTGTTTGGGTACATCATCACACAACCGCGCAATCGTCAGTTAAAATAATGCAGTGCCATAGCGCAGAAAAAAAAACATTAAGGTGGTACATCCTTCCAGGACTGAAGTGGTTAAAGAGACAGCAGGGTAGGACCTGACTCCTTTAAATCTACCAACAAGTGTGTAGCACAAGGGCCCGCCAGATCACATAGATTAGACGTGTCCTTATATTACATAGTTTTGGAAATTTAAAGTTAATTGTAAGGTCAGATTGTAACATGTATTGTTACTCAGAGGGTAGATTTAGACGCGTCTAAATCCACCTCTCCTCTGAAGAGTGATCCATGTATGGATTGCTTTGCAGAGACAATTAACAGGCGAGAAGAGGGTGATGCAACAGCTTCCCGCCACCCATTTTACCTTGATTTTTGCAAATAAAACGCATACAGTTGTGTGGCATTTTTGGCACTTTCCAACCGCCGATTGTGACATGTTGGGCAGCTGCGAGCGTGAAGAATCACAACCACGGCATGTAAACACTCCCACCCACTGCCAATTGCAGCTTTGGGTGGGGAACACAACTCGACCATGCATTTTTACCACTGCCACACCATATGCACATCTAAATAAGGCCTAGGGCTCCCCCCACACTTTACAATGAACTTTATACATTCATACTAAAACTGTATTATCAGGACACCTATCTATTCAATCAATTTGTATCCAATCTGGCAGGCACTTGGACTACCGCTTAAACTAGAGGCGCTTTACTGCCGACGCACTTACAGCCCCAGTGTGAAAGTAGCCTTTCGGCCCCCATCACACTGGGGCGGTAGGTGCGGTGGTGGTAAAATCCTGCTATTTTTTCGGCGCTATCTGGATGCTAACGGGGAGGTTTAAGACCCACCCACAATGCACCTCTGCAGAGGTGCAATGCCAGCGGTATAGCCGCGCTATGCCATTGATTTCAATGGGTGGGAGCGGTATACACACCGCTCCTTCACCACCCCAAAGATGCAGCTAGCAGGACTTTGTTTCACGTCCTGCTAGCACATTGCTCCAGTGTGAAATCCCAGCGCCTGCAAACCGACCTGTAACAGCGGCTGCTGTTTCAGGTCAGTTTGCAGGCGCCATTTTTAGCGCAATAGTGCCTGCAAACCGCCCCAGTGTGAAAGGGGTCTTAGTGTTTACATATTTGTAGGTAGATCTAAAGAAGATTGTACAATCAGATGGTTACACGTTTAGCAAGCCTAAGGACACATTCACACTGGTTCGCTTGAAAACTGCCAGTAAAAACACCCATGTGTTAATGGAGCGCTTTGGCTGTGCTTTTCCTTTAAAGGACATGCGACTCAAACGTTTAGGCCCCTTTCACACTGGGGCGTTTTTCAAGCGAAGCCTCATCTGCAATCCCAATGTGAAAGCCGAGTGTTTCAGAGCCCTTTCCCACTGCCAACGCCCAAAAAACGCTGGTAATGCACCGCTAAGACCCTAACGTTTTAGGGCGTTTTTGCAGTGCCTCAGTATGAAAGGTAGGGTTGTCCCGATACCACTTTTTAGGCCCGAGTACAAGTACCAAGACTTTTTTCCATGTACTCGCTGATACCGAATACCAATACTTTTTTTAAACGTGTCCCCAAATGCAGCCATGTCGCCCCCACACGTTGCAGCCATGTCCTGTGCCCCCACACATTGCAGCCATGTCCTGTGCCCCCACACATTGCAGCCATGTCCTGTGCCCCCACACATTGCAGCCATGTCCTGTGCCCCCACACATTGCAGCCATGTCCTGTGCCCCCACACATTGCAGCCATGTCCCTCATACCTGGTACCGCTGCTGCCGGTGCAGTGTCATTCTGCGGGTTAATCCCCGTGCAAAATACAGCGGGCATTACAAGCCACGCCGTGTATAGACACTCCTTTTTTCGGGATTGGACGGATCCGTGCATAGACACTCCCCCTTGCTTAGGATTGGACAGATCCGTCCAATCCAGAGAAGGGGAGTGTCTATAGATGGCGTGGCGCCCATTACAAGTATACAAACGAAAACTTGTAATGCCCGCTGTATTGCACAGGGATTATTGCGGCGGTATGCGGCGGCTTGGGGGGGGGGGTCAGTCGGGGTGGGGAAGTATTCTATTTAAGAATCGGGAGTATTTGCGCGAGTACAAGTACTCGCGCAAATTCTCGGCACCGATACTAGTATCGGTATCGGGACAACCCTAATGAAAGGGTAAGGCGTTTTTACATCGCTTTTCAATTTATTTCAATGGAGAGGGGCGTTTTTGGAGCGTTTTTTTCAGCACCCAAAAGCTGCTCCAAAGATGCTGCTTGCAGGACTCAGCCTGAAGGAGTCCATTGAGATGCATGGAAAGCGTTTTAATAGCGCTAAGGGGTCCAAGTGAGGGTGTTTGAGGCTTCCCATTCATTTCAATGGAGGAGCACTTTTTTTCCCCAGCTCATCAGACAAGCTCCAAAGATGCCACAAGCAGGATTTTTCTCTCTGCCATAAAAGCGCCCTGCCTCATTGTAAAAATATTCATTTTAAAAGGAAGCAATTTGACACAAAAGCACTTGAAAAATCCTCATGGTGACCACGCACACTCTCCGATCGTTTTATCTGATCGATATGCAATCGAATTTAAAATGATGGAGACAGATTGAATAGGTAATACTTCCCTTGGATCAGCCAGGGATGAAACGTATTGATCATTTGGCAGCACCAAGGTGGTATAAGTCATACATTTGATCGTCAATGTTGCACAGTGGAATTTGATTACTAATCGATAGCTTTCAATCTTATTTTCCAATGATTGATTGAATTCCACCTCCATGTGTGGTGCATATGTTGACTATAGATGGATTTTTCGGATCAGGAGAAATCGATCAGAAAATGAATGGTGTTGGGCCTCCATAGGGTGTGAAATGGATCATTATTCAGGCGTGCTGCTGACAATGTAAGGCCAAGTGCTGAGCTGTCACCTCGTGTCCCGAGGGGGGGGGGGGGGGGTGATGAGTGTGGGGGAGGTTCCTGATCGCAGGGATCCCCCAGATCATGCTCCGATCACACCCCCTCCTGTCATCAGTCACTCACCTCTGCCTACTCTGCCCTCCAGCGGGTCCTTCCGGTAATGGATGCCGTGCACGTCCACATGAGCATCGCCCCCGGCATTGACAGCCCAGATCACCTTGTCCCCCAGGCCGGCTCCTTGTGCGATGAGCGTAGCGAGCAGACAGCAGAGCAGAGCGGCCGCTGGGGCCCATGTCACCGGAGCGGGCATGTTTCCGCCTGACACTGGACTAACGAGAAAGCCGGACACTGTCCACTCACCGGACCCAGGCGGCTACCCCGCACTCCGCCGCCAACAGCCCGCACATTTCATTCACTCTCTCTTAAGCGACAGCCAAACATGATGCTGCCGGGCTTCAAACACTCATTGCGCCGAGCCTGACTCGCTTCTCCTTCTCCGGCTTCTGATTGGTCAGAAGACACAGCGCGGGTTGGGCTTCGAAGGACACATAGAACACGTGTCCAATCCAAATGAAACGCCAGCTTCTAAGGCGGGGCCAAAGTAAGAAGTTTGTCTGAGCCGAGGAAACCGGTTGGTCCGGTTGCAGGGTGGCGGAAGTGAAGAGCGCTTCCGGGTAGAAATACCGTGTATGAGTTTTTATCGCTCGTTACTATTTAAACAATTGACAATTCACCTCAGACCGGTCTGTCCGCCCGGGTAGAAAGCTGAAATGCCAGGAGTAGCAAGTCTCCTTGGTGCAATAAGGTCAACCAATCAGCGACCTCCAGCGCGGCCTCACGCTAGGCATTGTGGGACAGGTTCAGTATACGGGATGCTGGCAGGCTGGAAGCCAGTCGCCATGACAACGACCCCGAGTGTGTACATACACGTGTACCATGTGCTTCTCCAGCTGGGAAACCTTGACAGCTGTGAATTCTGAATTCATCTGCTGCAATGGAAATTATCCGCCTGGGAACAGATCCGTGGACATTGCCGCACAGCGATCAGGACATAAACATGGACCTGCACTTATTTGTATCAACATTCCCCACAATAAAAGGGAAATATGTCTTCGTGATAGGATTGCCACCTTATCCCTTTAAAACCAATCACATATCAATTACACAGGTTCTGTGGCTGATTAAATTCACTAAGGCCACTTTCACACTGCAGCCCGGTGTTTGCGTTGTTTTAACGGTGCTGTGCGGGCGGTAGTGGGGCGCTTTTAACCCCAAAGAAAGGGTTAAAAGCACCGCTGCCGAAGCTTTGGGCTAGATGCTCATTTATTTCAGTGAGCAGGGCAGCCATGCATACCCCGCTCCCACACCGCCCCAAAGATGCTGCTTGCAGGACTTTTTTTCTCGTCCTGCAAGAGAGCCGCCCCAGTGTGAAAGCACTCAGGCTCTCACTGGGGAGGCATGAGAAGCGCTATTTTTTTTAGCACTAAAATGCCTGCAAAGCACCTCAGTGTGAAAGTAGCTTTAGTGCCTTACCTGCATGAAATTAGCCCCAGAATCTGTGTGATTCCATACCTCCCAACCCGCCCGGATTCTGAGGGAACTTCACGCACAGACTGCATCCTCCCACAGTCCCGCGAAGGGGTTAAATTTCCCGCACAGGAAGGAGAAGAAGTTCTGAGGGGAGAAATGCGAGGAGAACTGACAGGCTCTGCAGTGGTGAGTGGCAAGAACTTCACATCCATCCACGGCAACTCACCTGCGATCGTCCACCCCCCCCCCCCGCTTAACAACCTTGATCGTTCCCCCCGCTCAACAACATAGATCTACCGCCCCCCCCGTCAACAGCTTTGACCACCGTTCCCCCCCCGCTCTACAATTTAGATCTGCCACCCCCGCTAAACAACTTCGATCGGGCTAAACCCCCCCCCCCCCCTCGCTTAACAAAAATGTCCCGCAGTGGATTTATTAAATGTTGGGAGGTATATGATTCATATGTGATCCGTTCTAAAGGCATGACCTACTTTGCGAAAAAACAAACATCTACCTTAGGGTTGCCACCTTATGCCTTCAAGCTGGTTTCATATTTTTTTTGGAGCCGGTTCACATATCTCTGGGGAGGCTGTGGAGCAGATTGCACAGAAACGCTGTGTGTCTTTGGTTCAGTCTCAGGGCCGAATTTAGGCAAAGATTCAGCCCTGAAACGGAGAACAGGGACGCACAGCGTCCCCTCTTGAACTATACCAGGCCACAGGCACTCAACATTGGGGGGTGGGTGCTTTGGGGCAGGGGGGCTCTGTGGCCTCCGCCCCCCCCAAAACACCTTGCCCCCCATGTTGATGAGGACAAGGGCCTCTTTCAGACAACCCTAGCCAGTGGTTTTGGGTTCTGCGGGGGGCTTATTGGAATCTGGAAACCCCCCTTTAAGAAGAGGGCCTCCAGATCCCGTCCCCCATGCGTATGGGTATCGGGTATAAAAATAAAAACTCAAGAGCCAGTTTTTGACAATTCCTTTATTATTAGCTCTGTCTTCTTTAGCTGTCTTTTCCCACCGTCATCTCCTTCCTGCCATCTGTCTCTTCACGCTATCTTCTCCTTCCTGCGTCTCTTCTCGCGGACTTCTCCTTCCCGCCATCTTCTCAAGCTGTCTCTTCCCACTGTCTTCTCCTTCCCGTCGGCTCTTCCCGCTGTCTTCTCCTTCCTGTCGTCTTCTCCTTCCCACTATCTCTTCCCGAGAAACTGTTGAGCTGTCTCTTCCCGCTGCTGTCTTCTTCCTCACAGCAGGTTACCCGCCAATTTTTTTTTAAAAGCCCCTCTTGTTCTGTTGATGTCTTCATCTGTTTTGTTGTTGCCCACTCTCTGCCGACTCTTATATAGCAATGGGGCGTGGCCATCCAATAACATCACCCGGATAGCCCGCCCCTTGTGTCAATGGTTCAGGGGCGGAGGCAATCGCTCGTTCCTTTCCGCATGCTCGGATAATGGTCTGGTATGGATTGGGGGGGACCCCCACACCATTTTTTTTAAAATGTTGGCACGGAGGTCTCATCCAAATCCATACTAAACCTAAAGGGCCTGGGGGGGGGGACTCCATACAGTTTTTTTCTCAATTTTTTTGCCGGCAATTTTTCACTCATCCGTTGTTAAGGATGCTGTTGCCAGCTTCCAGGCCCCCTGCTTAGCAACCAGCTACATACAGTGGTAAAATAAGAATGGCGGAACACATAAAAAATTGCATCAAAAATGCATCACTCGTGTTTTACACAGGGTGTCAGGAACACACTGCAACCAGATGGATGCGCACCTGCCAAGCTGGCCAAATTCCAATGGGTACCCGCCAATCTTACCAAATTCTGACCACATGGGAGTATTCGCCAGACGCGCAGGTGCACGCATTAGCCTGTACTTTGGCACCAATGGGCCTTTATAAGGAAAGCAGCTGCACTAGTGCAGTGCTGTCTGATCTGCAGCTTACCCTGTGTCCTGATCTTGTGTCTGTATCTGAACCAGTTGGAAAGCTGGAGGAAGAGTAAATGAGGGCACTGAATAGTCTATTGAGAGCAAGCTGTCTGCCATGGTGGCAGATGGGACAGGTAACATGTTACACCCTAAATATGTATGTAACGTGTTTTAAAGGCAAACTTATCCTTTAAGCTCACCAGACTTCTTACAATTTGATGGTGTAAACTTGTCATGATAGTGACATAAAGGGAAGGGGGCAAGCAATGCAGGGAGACACAGGCATGTAACACACACACGGAAGTGTTGCATGTGAAAGATTCTCGCAGCACTTCTGAGAGTGAATGATCATTCAGCAAAGGTACTAATGGTAAGAATCACATACAATTCCAGAGCTGATTTTAATTACATTTTTAGTTATTAAGATAACTGTGTTTTTTAAATAAAAAAATAACACAAAAGTGTCTGTAAAGCATGTAACTTGAAATCTGTGAGAGGGTGAAAGCACTGCTTACCCTAAGAAAGACCACAAAGACAACATGCTATTTGGCTTTGACTCTGGCCAAATAGCTCAGCTGTATAAAATCTGTGGTCACTTTTTGCATCAGTAATTTATTTTGTACAAATGACAGCAGGAAGGAAGACACATTAGGCAACGTCATTCCACTGAAGAATTCAGTGGCATAGTAACAGCTTACCATGAAGATAAATGGAGTTCAAGACACATCTCTTTGGCAGAATTTCTTTACTGTTACAGAATAATGGTGCTGTTCATCCTTATTTTTCCAGATGAGTATCAAAACATCGAAAGAAGCACCTTCTTAATTATATTGTTAAAAAGGGATTAATGGGATAAAATACCTGGTGCACGCCCAACTTGTAAAGAGCTAAAGATAGTAGATGCTGAAACAATCAGATAAACAGATGTTGCCATTCCTCTAAATTCCACGTAAGTATGGATGCCACCAGCATCACAAGCCTTATTTTAGTTATGACGAACAAATGCAACATTTCAAAGCCAACAACACATCTCAAAAATGTGGGACGGGGCAACAAAACGCTGGCAAAGTAAGTGGTACTAACGAGAAAGAGCTGGAAGAACTTCCTGCAACTAATTAGGTTTATTGAAAATAAGTCAGTAAAATGATTGGGTATAAAAAGGACAACTTAGAGAGTCAGAGTGTCTCAGTAGTAAAGACGGGAGAGGTTCACCAATCTGTGAAAAACTGCATCTATAAATTGTCAAAAAATTTCGGAATAACGTTCCTCAATGTAAATTGCAAAGACTTTAAATATATCATCATCTACAGTACATAATATTATCAAGAGATTCAGAGAATCATAAAACTGGATGCCTGTGATCTTCGGACCCTCAGACGGCACTGCATTAAAAACAGGCATGACTCAGTGATGAACATCACTGCATTGGCTCAGGAATACTTCCAAAAATCTCTGTGTGTAAAGACAGTTTGCCGTGCCATCTAAAAGTGCAAGGTAAAGTACTGTCATGAAAGAAGAAGCCATATCTGAACTTGATCCAGAAAACGCCGCCATCTTCTCTGGGTCTAGGTTAATTTAAAATGGTCTGTTGCAAAATGGAAAACGGTTCTGTGGTCAGACTAATCAAAATTTGACACTCCATTTGGCAAACACGGGTGCCATGTCCTCTGGACTAAAGGGAAAAAGGGATCTTCCGGCTTGTTTTCAGAAGTTATAAAGCCTACATCTCTGATAGTATGGGAATGCATTAGTGTGTATGGAATGGGCAGCTTGCACATCTGGAAAACCACAATCAATGCTGAAACATGGCCCTGTTTCCAATGTTTTTGGAATTGCGGTTTTACATTGCCAGCTTTTTGTGGCCCTGTCCTAACTTTTTTGAGATGTGTTTTTGCCATCAATGTCAAAATTACCTTATTTTTTTCTTAAAATGGTAAACTTTTCTCATTTTAAACTTTTGATATGTTTTCTATTGTAAATAAGATATGTGTTTATAAGATTTTCAAATCGTTACATTCTGTTTTTATGTAATTTTACACAACACCCCAACTTTTTTGGAATTGGGGTTGTACTTCCAGGGTCTCTTACTAACACTGTTGTAGATTTTTGGAAATGTATGTACAGGTCATTCTCAAAAAATTTGCATATTGTGATAGTTCATTATTTTCTGTAATGTACTGATAAACATTAGACTTTCATATATTTTAAATTCATTACACACAACTGAAGTAGTTCAAGCCTTTTATTGTTTTAATATTGATGATTTTGGCATACAGCTCATGAAAACCCAAAATTCCTATCTCAAAAAATTAGCATATCATGAAAAGGTTCTCTAAACAAGCTCTTAACCTAATCATCTGAATCAACTAATTAACTCTAAACACCTGCAAAAGATTCCTGAGGCTTTTAAAAACTCCCAGCCTGGTTCATTACTCCAAACCACAATCATGGGTAATGGCCCATACACACGATCCGAATATCGGCCGACGGATCGTACGACTTTTTTCGCTTAATAATCGCGAGTAAAATAAAATAGGTTTTTAAACTCACGAAAATTCTCGTACGATAGAAAAAAACGATCGGAAGTGATGTCACGTGTTGTAATGTATTTGTATTGTATTGTCGGACGACGGCTGTACTGACTAAACGAAAATCGGACATCGGACGAGAAATTTTTTCGCGCTTGTCCGATCGAATTTAATCGGATGAACGGTCGTGATCGGCTGTCGAAAGTAGTGTACACACGATCCGAAAATCATCCAATCCATCATCGGACGATCGTTTTCGTCCGATATTCGGATCGTGTGTATGGGCCATAAGACTGCCGACCTGACTGCTGTCCAGAAGGCCATCATTGACACCCTCAAGCAAGAGGGTAAGACACAGAAAGAAATTTCTGAACGAATAGGCTGTTCCCAGAGTGCTGTATCAAGGCACCTCAGTGGGAAGTCTGTGGGAAGGAAAAAGTGTGGCAAAAAACGCTGCTCAACGAGAAGAGGTGACCGGACCCTGAGGAAGATTGTGGAGAAGGACCGATTCCAGACCTTGGGGGACCTGCGGAAGCAGTGGACTGAGTCTGGAGTAGAAACACCCAGAGCCACCGTGTACAGGCGTGTGCAGGAAATGGGCTACAGGTGTCGCATTCCCCAGGTCAAGCCACTTTTGAACCAGAAACAGCGGCAGAAGCGCCTGACCAGAGCTACAGAGAAGCAACACTGGACTGTTGCTCAGTGGTCCAAAGTACTTTTTTCAGATGAAAGCAAATTTTGCATGTCATTCGGTAATCAAGATGCCAGAGTCTGGAGGAAGACTGGGGAGAGGGAAATGCCAAAATGCCTGAAGTCTAGTGTCAAGTACCCACAGTCAGTGATGGTCTGGGGTGCCATGTCAGCTGCTGGTGTTGGTCCACTGTGTTTTATTAAGGGCAGGGTGAATGCAGCTAGCTATCAGAAGATTTTGGAGCACTTCATGCTTCCATCTGCTGAAAAGCTTTATGGAGATGAAGATTTCATTTTTCAGCACAACCTGGCACCTGCTCACAGTGCCAAAACCACTGGTAAATGGTTTACTGACCATGGTATTACTGTGCTTAATTGGCCTGCCAACTCTCCTGACCTGAACCCCATAGAGAATATGTGGGATATTGGGAAGAGAAAGTTGAGAGATGCAAGACCCAACACTCTGGATGAGCTTAAGGCCGCTACCGAAGCATCCTGGGCCTCCATAACACCTCAGCAGTGCCACAGGCTGATTGCCTCCATGCCACGCCACATTGAAGCAGTAATTTCTGCAAAAGGATTTTGCGTGCATAACTGAACATAATTATTTGAAGGTTGACTTTTTTTTTATTAAAAACGCTTTTCTTTTATTGGTCGGATGAAATATGCTAATTTTTTGAGATAGGAATTTTGGGTTTTCATGAGCTGTATGCCAAAATCATCATTATTAAAACAATAAAAGGCTTGAACTACTTCAGTTGTGTGTAATGAATCTAAAATATATGAAAGTCTAATGTTTATCAGTACATTACAGAAAATAATGAACTTTATCACAATATGCAAATTTTTTGAGAATGACCTGTATAAAGGAGAATAGTAAGTCCCTGCTAAGGTACCGGTATATTCTGAAGCAAGATTGATCAAAGTATCCTGGAGTTTGCTGTGTGTGTCCATTAATGCATGATTTTATCAGCTTTTTCTCTTCCTATACTCTAGCAAAGCTTTCCTTCATTTCTGCAGGGCATTTAAGCCTTTAACATTTTGTGAAGACAGTTATTCTTAAGTCCATTGTAACAGAGAACATTTGCCGATAGGATATGCCAGAGGTAAAATTCTGGCGTATTACACAATGATCAGGAATGAACTGAGAATACAACTAGTAGGATCAGACAAACTTTGTAACACAATTTTTTTTTTTTTACCCAACTTCAGCAGTCTGAATATTAAAACAGATACCCTCAAGCTATCTAACTCAAGGAAATGAGTATTAGATGTATGGGGGTGAACATCTATATGTTGCCTAATTGCTGCATACACTATTCGTGTAAAAGAATAGGAATACCATAGTATATCCAGACTCCATAAAGCAATAAATAATTCCTGTAGCCCCTTTAAGGTAATGGGGCCCTGGCTAGCTTCCTATATGCTAAGGTTAAGTAACATGAAAATAGAGAAAGCCTGAGTACCCCACTCCAAATAAGAAAGGAAGCATCTGAAAATAAAGTCAATCTATAAATTAAAATATGTTAAGAAACTACTGCATAAGAGCTATTCCTGTCGCAGAGGTTAAGCAGAAGCCTCTATGGGCCAGATTCAGGTAGATGGGCGCTTCTTTACTTTGGAGTAACGTTTCTCATTTACGTTACTCCGCCGACACTTTCAGGCGCAAGTACTGTTATTCACATAGCAGTTGCGCGTAAACTTGCGCCAGAGTAATGATAATGCGCTGGCGTAACCCGACGCAAGTGGAAGTGGGTGTGATCATATGTAAATGATGGGCGGAGCCCAGCACAGAGGCTTACGTTCAGCGCATCATCCACGGAGCATGCGCAGTAAGTGAGGATTCACTCGGCCCCCTGTGCGCATGCTCACAACTTCCGTCGGCACCACTTCACGGGAAAACGCCAGCGCAATGTGTTCCATTGCGCGTATAAAAGCACCAGCGGAAGCGCCATTCCGGCGCAAAAGTATTTCCGTTTCCCCCCACCCCAGGGAATTTACTTTTGCTCTGTTATGGCTGCTCCCGCTACCCCCAAAGAGAGGAGGAACCTCAATTTTAATGCCCAGGAGGTCTCTGTGGTCATCTGGCAGGGTGAATGTCTTGGGGTACTCCACCCGGACTGCTGGGGATATACAAAAAAAAATCAATGACCTGCGGCGCAAGGTCCGTGGCAAGGTGGCCACCATTCGGAGCCATGAGCGGGGCACAGGTGGTGGACCCCCATGTCCGGTCAGCCTGACCACAGAGGAGGAGGTGGTCGCCCGCTGCCTGGAGAGGGAGCAATTGGAGGGGGTACCAGGCTATGATTCTGTGGAGGAAGGCTCCAGGACAGGTAAGTGTTTTTTATCCCCTATTTGGTGTGTTGCATGTGGGGGGGAGGGTACATGTGCCAAGTGTGTGGGACCACCAACATGTGTCTGCTTTGTGTCATCCACAGATGACGGAGCTGGGCCAGTCCACCCCAGTCCACCCCATCCCCCCAACGGCACCCAGTGCCTGTGCCCCTGGGTGGTGAAGACACCGAGGTGGAGGAGGAGAGTGCCCGCACCTCACCTGCAGAGGTCGTTGTGGAGGAGCCTGTTGGGGCAGAGCAGGACTTTATTTTATTGTTGGAGGAGTCCTCCTCTTCTGCAGGACCCTCTCAGATCCCCTCCCCCGTCATAGGAAGCCCCTCAAGGGCGACTCCATCCCCCCGGGACAAACATCTACTGGCCCCAGGAAGGCCACCCATAAGACCAGGGGGGTGTCTGATCTGGTCCAGGACCAGGTGGCGAGGGATCACGCCAGGCAGACCCAACAAATGGGGGACATAGTTGAGCACCTGGACAGAGTGGCTGACAGCCTGTGCTCCGTGGCCCAGATTTCATCGGCAGTGCAGGATGTGAGCTGCAACTGCGCTGCAGTGGTGATCAGTCTGGGGGAGGTGCAGGGTGACATAAGGGACCTCACTGCAGCCGTCCAGGCAAACACTGCTGCCATCCAGGCAAACAGTGCTGCCATCCGGGACCAGGGGAGGCTGAGTCGGCGGGCCCAGCATTATCAGGTCACCCGGCAGCTCAGGATGCAGGCCCAGCAGCTCAGGGTGCAGGCCCAGACAAGTTCGTATCTCGGCCGGATTGCCGTGGCCTTGGAGGGCAGGCAGGCCACACCTGCCAGGAGTGGCCCACCCGGGGATCAGCCACCTCCAGATGTCCCCCCACCCACTCCATCCAGGCAGCTGAGGAGCCAGAGAGGGGCCGCCAGAAGAAGCCCTCGGCATCCCAGATAATTTTTTTTTTTTTTTTGATTGATGCTCAGGACATGAGTTTTGTATTTTTTTTTCTGAAATGCTCAGGTTATGAGATTTTTATTTTAATATTAATGCTCAGGTTATGAGTTATTTTATTTGTGATTATGCTCTGGATATGAGATTATTTTTTTTTTGATACTGCACACGTTGCAGTGTGAATGGTGTGTGAATGTGAGGGGGTGGCACTCCTGCCAGTAAGGGGTGTCACCCTAGGCCGTGGTGGTGAAGTTAACCCCACGGCTGTATGAATGACGTGTGAAAGGTGTATGAATGGACAGCGACATCATTGGGGCCTTGACGCTGGCGTTGCTGCTCCCAAGTCCTACATGCTGGACTTGGGCTAATCCAATGCGATGTGCATGTGGTGTGTGTGATCTAAGGACATCAGTGGTGTACACGCGTGCATTGTCTGTGTGATTAATGTTTTGGTTTATTGTCCAAAGATGCCTACGGCGAGGACCCTCCTGACTGCTCTTCCATCAGCTGAATGGGTCTCCTCTGGCAGGGGGGGGCTGTCTGGTTCGGGGGTCAGGTCATCACGCATTTCAATCTGCAGGCCTTTTCTCATGGCAAAGTTGTGCAGAATGCAACATGCACCGATGATCTGACACACGAAGGTAGGGGAATACAATAGGGTCCCCCCAGACTTATCCAGGCAGCGGAAACTTGCAGCGGGGACTTCAGGAGCCCAAATGTTTGCTCCACCACTGCACGGGTTTTGATGTGTGCTTCATTGTATTTTCTCTCTCCTCTGGTTTGGGGGTTCCGGAAAGGAGTCATGAGATGGGGTCCCAGTGCATATGCAGAGTCACCTGTAAGGGAAAAGACAGGAGGATGTTAGTCATGCATGTGCCACTTGTGATGTGCATCATGGGAAGGGATAGTCATACCTGCCACCCATGTCACTCACCAACCAGCCAGCTGTCCCCATACATGTTCTGCTCGAATTCTGCTGGGATGGGACTCTGACGGTATATGAAGCTGTCATGGCTGGACCCGGGGTGTTTGGCACGGACGTGCCATATAAGGCGCTGGGCATCGGCTATCACCTGTACGTTGATGGAATGCCAATGCTTCCGATTGCGGTATATGTGCTCTGTGGCACTGGGGGGCTGAAGGGCCACATGTGTGCAATCAATGGCCCCCACAGTGCGTGGGAATCTGGCAATGCTGTAGAAATCTGTCATTGCCTTCAGCCGCAGCTCCTCAGTGGTTGGTCTGATGAACTGGTTGGACATGCGTCTGAGGATTGCAGGGAAAACCTGGTGCACACATCTGCTTATGGTGGACTGTGACATCCCAGCCACCACTCCACTTGTACGCTGGAATGATCCACTTGCTAGGAAATGAAGTGTTGCCAGTACCTTCACCAGTGGCTGCACTGCTTGTGAGCGGTGTGTCTTGCTGGTGATGTCCTCCTGCAGGGTTGTGGTTAGTTCAAGTATTGCATCTGGGCTGAATCTGAAGAGGCGATACACCTCCTCATCCCCCATGTCAAAGAGGCTCATGCGCGTGCGGTATATCCTCTCACGTGCCCGCCTCCTCCGTACCGGGGGACCCAGTACTAGTGCTAGGACCGCGACCTCCCCTGGCATGTTGGCACACAGAGGTGTTGTCCTTGCAAGTGTGGTTGTTCAGCTTGCTAGTTTCGTCGGTAACGCTGCTGCTGTAGCTGCTCTCCTGCTGACCTGTGGCCGTCTGGAGTAAAGATAAAGCAGCTATTTGTAGAAATAACTTTGCGCCGGACGGATGAGATATGCGCGGCGCATGTAACCAGCGTATGGTGCTAATCCGTTCGCGAATCGGGAAATCTCCCTCATTTGCATATTTGCAGGGGAAATCAATAGGCGCGACTGATGCGCCAAGCGAAATTATGCGCTGACGAGACTCTGGCGTCGGAAAGTTAAGCCAATCGGAAAAGGCCCGTTTTCTGTCGCATCTAGTTTGGTGGGTACGGCCACATAGAAACGACGGCGCATATTCACAGTTACGCGGCGCATATCGAAATACTCCAGCGCAACTCTACCTGAATCTGGCCCTATAGGTGTAATAGGTTGAGTTTTTATTAGGAGGTCATCAAAGTTCAGTTTAAGGTGGATGATATATATAGCTAAACAAACAGGTTTTTATGAAAAGCGGGGGGGGGGGGGGGTTTGGGGGCGACGGGCTACAGCGAACGTAGTTGATGAGCGGGGGGCCGACATGCTGCCGCGAACAAAGTTCTCTCAAGTGTCTGTGTGTGCACCTTGTCTCTCTGTCTCTCTCTCCCTTGAGATCATTTCCTCCATTTCCTAATTTCCTCCACCTTCACCTCCTGTGCGGGACAATTAACCCATTCGCGGGACTGCGGGAATATGCCGTCTGTGCGAGAAAGTGGAGCTAAATATTATAGGAAATTCATATAATACGTAGCTCCATCTATTGTCTAATGTTGTATTTTCTATTTTAAATCAGTTATTTACATTTGGACAGCACAGGTTATAGCCTGTTTACTTTACCAAGGTTTTACTGCATTTACTTTGGCTAGGCGTCTGATGCCAAATTAGCTGTAGAAGGTAAATTACGAAGCTGTGGAGAATATTTGGAGGCCTACTTTGATAAAGATATCCTTGCCTTGCTGTATGGACATATCAATGAGATTTGTGATAATGCAGATGTAAAGTCTTTCAGCTTTTTTCTTCTCATTAATGTTGCAGGGGCAACAGAGATGTACCGCTCTATGTGGCAATCCCACGATTACACCTACCCTGCGCGTAAGGAAAGGATGCTGACTCAGCATACACAGTCTATGGAAGTAATGAGGACTGGACGGCCGCGCACAATCATCTTTATTGGAATAAAATACAGTCCATACAGTAGACAGAGGTACAGAAATCAGCTGTAGCTGATGCATTTTACACCCTAACCCTGCTTAGACATAGCTAAAGGAACCACACGCTCAGATCACAAATATACACACATAAGCTAATGACTGAACAATTAATCATCCCATCCTAATCACGTGTGGACCATAGAACACATATGGAGGTGATTAAAGTAGTCAAGCTAATCAAATGAACCCATTAACAGGTATATCAATTCACTAATAATGAAAACAGATAAAACAAGTCATAATATCAAAATAGTGTGACGGTGGTAGAACATATCCCCGTCAAGCCTTTCCCTTCTTCTCCCATAATAGAAATCACCCAATATTCCATGAGTAGGAATATCCCTGGAATCGACGAATAATTTATACATGAGCCAAGGCTTAATGCTGAATGTAAACAGGACACACTTTATTGAAAGTACACAGCACACTTTTATACAGGATTTGGAACATCCCGCCCCCAACAACCGCTTTCTTATTGGTCCTTTTTACAGTCTTATCAGTTTCCCATCAGGTCCACTTTCCATGCAAATGAGGACTTCAAAAAGGCTCAGCAGAGATTGGTCCCAAAGCTTGAATAGCCTGAATATGTGTGTTGAGACAGAAGCCCCCAGGGGGTAATTACTACAATGAAGCAATCAGAACAACAATTAACACCTCTACACACTGATAAATAAAATGTCTCTCACAAGCCCGACTCCACTTATTTCACTAGTCGGAGCCAAGCATTGAAGGGTCATTGTCCTAGTGACCTAGTCAGGACAAATTAAGCCACTTCCAGTATCTCTTGCAATATGTACTCCACAATGTCTCATCTTCTGCAATACATAAATTAGGATTTCACATAGAAACACTTTAATATCTCATGGTCCATGACAAATAGCATATAAGTGTAGCGCCAGGCTCCCAATGACTGGGGCGCTACTATAAATTAAGGGGGTGTCTGAGCCCATAGTTAGGCTCAGACTTTACTAATTTCATGGACATTAGCCTCTGTTGTGGCTATAGTTGTGCTCAATAGAAGTTTTCCCATGTTGCCTGTAGGTGGCGTTACCACCTCAGGTCCATGTTGGAACTCGGGTGAACCATGGTGTGTTAAGTGACCCTTCTCGGCAGCTCAGTAGGAGTGATGGCCCGCTGTGCATGCTGGGAAGGGATACTTAAGGGGCAGACACCGTTTTGTGGGGGTCCTTCGCCTCGTGGCCCTCCTGGCACTAGGTGCATGTGTGTGATTTTAGCCCCGGGGACCACGTAGGGCTAATAGCTATGCTGGCTGGGGCCTATGGTTCTAGAAGGTATCCCAAGCTGTCGATCCAAGCGGGGGAAGCTTTTTAATGAAGGAAACCGAGGGAGGACCTGCCCTGGAGGAGACCAAGCAAGGCAAGCTGATGTCTCGGGATAGGCCTGGTGACCTTGTTAAAAACGGTATCGACTATTCAATTTGTCTTATAGGCAACCTCCCCTCAAAACTAAGCAATACCCTGGGAATTCATGCACCAAAAAACAAACTCTGTATAGGGGATATATAGGGGATATAAAATATATATATATATAGGGCTATATTTTATATATTAATCTTTATTTTTTTGATCGGTCAAAATATTTTTGATCAAAAATTCTTTTACTTGACTCACCTCTCCGCCGGCTTCTGGGCCTTCAGGGAGTTCCGTCAGAGATCCGGTAAGACAAAAGTGCTTGCTGTGTTCATCTGAAGGGCTCCTTTGCTGTGCCTTCAATCTGCATGCCGGCGGGAAATCTGCCAACAAGGGCTGTTACACTTCCCTCTATCACTTCCCTCTATCAACCTGAATTCTACAACCATCCACTGAGTTGTGATAGTTCCCTTCGTGGGACCACGTGCCGACGGACTGATGTTAACCTCTCCTCATCTGATTTAGAGTGGTATTGTTGTACCATTTTTATACCAGTATCATACTTAGCTACATGTTTATATGATGCTTTTGGTACCGTTTGGTATTACTCGACATTTTTACAGTTTATGTAGCTACACCGATTTTATCTCCAGTGCAATATTTATTTTGTTACCTACGAAGACTATAAAAGTTTTAATGCATTCCCATATCTGCCTTTGTGTGCATTTTGTATCTGTCTCCATTTGTCCAGTGGTTGGTAGCTGCACTGGGATCAGCTGCAGAAGATGCTAAAAGTAGTTGGATCTGTATTGCGGTTAATTATCAAATTAGGTTAATCATTAAAAAGAAAAACGATTAATCGAACACAAAAATTTTGATCAGTACCAGCCCTAATATATATATATCATGAGGAAACAAAGAAAAATAAGACAAAAATCTGAAGGAAAAACAACAGGAACTCACCACCCTGAGCCCTGGGAGGTCACGGGCAATTCTTAAAGCTGACTTGCCATTTTAAATCAGGTCAGGTGTTGCTCGAGTGGCTCTGAGCAGGTCTTCTTTGACTTGGTAACGCTCAAGGTGTAGTATAATATCCCTTGGAGGGTCTCCAGCTGGAGGCCAAGAGCGAAGTATGTGAATCACATTAAAATGTTATCCTGGGTGTATCAGGATGCATATGAGTAAATGTCGTCCTGAAGGTCCATTACTTTGTTTGATACTCCTCGGATACTTGTTTCATTTTGTAGAATATTTGGTGGGCCAGGGATTCTTGCAGAGCTGTTACCTCTTATAGAAGGTCGTTGTGAGTCAGCACACATTATGCTTAGATTCTAGCATATCTGTTTGCTCATCCAGTTCTGCATTCTGATTAATAAGAGATTACCCGGCTTAGATATTTCCATTTTGATAGTATTTGAGCTCCTGTGCTGATGCTGGATCTCATGGCAACTCTATAAAAAAAGGCTCTTATTTTGGGACGAAACAGCAATTAACCACTTCCCTACGGCCGTACAACTATATGCAGCCGCAGGGTGGTTCTAAATCTCCGGGCTGCCGTGTTTTCACGGCAGCCCCTTTCTTTGTTCCCAGTGCGCGCTCCAGAGTGCGCAGCGGGGAACTTGTGTACTGGCCGTGTACCTTGGACACAGCCAATCACAGATCGCCGTGAACGGCCAATCAGAGTGGCCGTTTGCGATGCGATCTGTGCAGCGAATGAGAGATGATCTCATATGTAAACATATGAGATCATCTCTCATTGCCGGCTCTCACAATGACAGCGTCCTGTCACTGGAGAGAGCAGACCGATCTGTGTTCCTAGTACATAGGGACACAGATCGGTCACCCCCCCTCCCCCCACAGTTAGAACACTATACAGGAAACACATTAACCCCTTCCTCACCCCCTAGTGTTAACCCCTTCCCTGCCAGTCACATTTATACAGTAATTAGTGCATATTTATAGCACTGATTGCAGTATAAATGTAAATGGTGCCAAAAATGTGTCAAAAGTGTCCGATGTGTCCGCCATGATGTCGCAATAAAAATCGCAGATCGCCGCCATTACTAGTAAAAAAATAAATAATAAAAAATAATAATTCTGTCCCTTTTTTGTAGGCGCTATAAATTTTGCGCAAACCAGTCGCTTATTGCGATTTTTTTTTTTTTTTACCAAAAATATGTAGAAGAATACGTATCAGCCTAAACTGATTTTTTTTTTTTTAAATTGGGCTAGTTTTTATAGCAACAAGTAAAAAATATTGTATTTTTTTTCAAAATTGTCGTCCTTTTTTGTTTATAGCCCAAAAAATAAAAACCACAGAGGTGACCAAATACAACCAAAAGAAAGCTCTATTTGTGGGGAAAAAAGGACGCCAATTTTGTTTGGGAGCCATATCACACGACCGCGCAATTGTCAGTTAAAGCGACGCAGTGCCGCAAGCTGAAATTTCACCTGGTTAGGAAGGGGGTTTACATGCCCAGTAAGGAAGTGGTTAAAGGGGTTGAGAAGCTTTGTGTTTATTCACCTTAATGCACAGGTGTCAAACACAAGGCCCGCGGCCCGAATCCGGCCCTCCAGGCCATTTCATGTGGCCCTCGCTCTCCTCAAGACCCTTACTTTCTGCTTTTAAGCAATGCATCCAGCAGCAGCTTAAGGAAAGGGGGGTGCACTGTGATGTAAGGGAGAGTGGGGGACTCAACTTCTGATGGTGGGGTGGCTCTTAAAATCTAATGTAAGGGGAGGGGATGCGCTGGACATCTAATCTTACAGATACAACCGGCCCTTTTGAGGGCAATCATAATGCTGATTCGGCCCTCGATGAAATTGAGTTTGACACTCCTGCCCTAATGCATCCTATGGAGAGAGCTTCCCAGAGGGTGTTACCTCTTGCAGGGAGTAGCTGAGACATCCGCCGTGGGACCCCAGAAGAGGGTGTTCGGGGCCACTCTGTGCAAAACAAGCTGCACAGTGGAGGTAAGTATGACATGTTTGTTATTTGTATAAAAAAATTAACCTTTAGTGTCCCTTTAAGTTGATAAACACTTCCTTGTTATAGAAAAGGTAGGTCTGGCATGGTTGAGATCACTTGCCCAGTAATCATTTTTAAAACTGTCTGAAATATACATTAAACGTAGTGAATGTATATAATATAAGATGCAAATATAAACTATACCTGAAACTATGCAGAAATAATAACGTCTAAGATCGTTAAATAATGCTGGAGAGATGCGTTCTGGGAGCAGAAGGGGAGGAGAACAGCTGCATGTGGAAAAGAGCAGATGCAGAGAGAGAGACACAAGCAAGACACACGTGGAGATTGAGCATGTGATGTGCAAAACTTCTAATGTGTGTTTTTCTTAAGCCATGTGTATTTCTATCACCTGGGTTTCAGAAAAGTCATCCAAAATAGTACGTGAACGGAATACACGTTTATAAATCTGAACAACATTCTAACGTGTTCTTCTTCGCCTCTGGATAATTTTAAGTTCAAATAGAGCATGGTTCCATCTTGCCCAACACTACTAAAAACTTCACTACACTACAAAAATCGCCAAAAGCTTCCTCTAACAACAAAATATCGCCTGGGAAATGTCATAACGACACCCTGAGGGAGGTGTTAAATTAACGATCGATAACTGTCCAAAAAATCTTTGTGAATTGCACTTCTGTACATATTTAACGATTTGACTCTTTAAAATAACGAGTTGACTCTTTAAAATAACGATTTGACTCTTTAAAATAACGATCAAATCTTTAAATAAGGATCCACACCTTAAAATATCGGTTCTGTGTAGTGAAACGTTATTTGATGATTTTTCAAAGCGTTAAATCGTTTAGTGAATTGAACTAGCTTCAATAACGTGCAAAATCGTTAAAATAACACCCGCGATCTGAAAATAAAGCTTTGTGAATTGACCCCAATGTCTCTACAAATGTTCTGTTCCTAGTTCCAGTCCTTCCAGAAACAGAGATCTATAGCTAAGATTATTGAGATTCACAGATAATCCTTCAGTGAAAGTCTCTGCTAATGAGATGATCCTATTAGTGAGTCTGTTAATGGGATCATCTCTCAGTAACTAAGTGAGTTACTGAGTAAGTGAGTATATTGATGGTAGATTCTGTGGTATACTGGGGTTTTCTTGAATCACTGTATACAGAATTCTTGACAAAGCCTAAGTTAAATCTAAAAATCGTAAAAAGAAAAAAGCATAACGGACATTACTTACATTCATGGCACGTACACACAATCATTTTTCGGCATGAAAAATATGCAAGTCATTGTCGTAAAACGTCTTTGAGAACCCGGGTCTTGCCCCAGGGAACATGTATCAATGAAAAAAAGTTTTAAAAACTGTCGTTTTTTCAGGATACACGTTCCCTCGGGCAAGACCCGGGATCTCAAAGACGTTTTCACAGGCAAACTATAGACACCCAGCAGGTACAATATTTAACCACTTAAGACCCGGACCAATATGCTGCCAAATGACCAAAGGGGTTTTTGCGATTCGGCACTGCGTCGCTTTAACAGACAATTGCGCGGTCGTGCGACGTGGCTCCCAAACAAAATTTGCGTCCTTTTCTTCCCACAAATAGAGCTTTCTTTTGGTGGTATTTGATCGCCTCTGCGATTTTTATTTCTTGCGCTATATACAAAAATAGAGCGACAAATCTAGATTTTTTACTTTTTGTTATAAGAAAAATCAATAAACTAAATTTTAGTCAAACATTTAGGCCAAAATTTATTTAGCCACATGTCTTTAGTAAAAAAAAAAAAATCGCAATAAAAAAAAAAATTAGCTACCTAGCGGGAACAGCGACACTAATACAGCGATCAGAAAAATGATCACTTAGTGACGCTGGCAATAGGGAGTGAAAGGGTTAACTAGGGCAGTGATCAAGGGGTTAAAACTTTATTAGGGGGGGTACAGGGCTACCCTGAATCTAACACTAACTGACTTTTACACTGCCTGTCACACTGACACTAAATACAGTAATCATACATGTATGATTACTGAATTCAGTGACACTGTGACGGGGGGGGGGGGGGGGTTAAATATGCCTGTGTGTAGTGTAGTGTTGGTGCAGGACTTACTGTGTGGTGATCTCTCCTCAGCGGTGGTTGAAAAAAACCGCCGAGGGAGAGATCACATCGCTTCCTCCTTCCTGTGTTTACACAGGAGGAGGAAGTGACAGGGCGGGCGGGCGGGCTGGGAGCGATCCGGAGGGGGCGGACAAAAACGAATAGCCGCCCCCTCTTGTCGGATCGCTCCTGCAGCCGCGCGGACCGCCGCATGTACGGGGGGGTCCGATCGGACCCCCGAACCCCCCCAAGGCACCAACGTATATATACGTTGATGTGCCTGTCGGTGCCATTCTGCGGACGTAAATGTACATGTGGCGGTCTTTAAGTGGTTAATGGAATTTTTCTTTTTTTTTTCTTTTTTATTTAAGCATCATTAAAATCACTGCTCCAAAATTCCTTTAAATATTGTACCTGCTGGGTGTCTATACCTGTGATAACGTCTTTAACCGCTTGCGGACCGCCGCATGTACATTTACGTCGGCAGAATGGCACATACAGGCACATTGGCTTACCTGTACGTCCCTGCCTTGACGTGGGTTGGGGGTTCGATCGGGACCCACCCCGGTACATGCGGCGGTCTCCGTGGCTCTAGGAGCGATCCGGGATGAGGGGGCGGCTATTCGTTTTGAAGTGATGTCATCTCTCCCTCTGCGTTTTTTTCAACCACCGCTGAGGAGAGATCACATCTCACAGTAAGTGTACACAACACTACACTGACACCAGAACATGTAGGCACATTAACCCCTTGCGATCACCCCCCCACCCCCTCCCCCCTGTCACTGAATGCAGTGATTATATGTATGATCACTGCAGTTAGTGTCAGTGTGATAGGCAGTCAGTGTTAGGTTCAGGGTAGCCCCCGTACCCCCCCTAATAAAGTTGTAACCCCTTGATCACCGCCCTAGTTAAACCTTTCACTCCCTATTGCCAGTGTCACTAAGCGATCATTTTTCTGATCGCTGTATTAGTGTCGCTGTTCCCGCTAGGTAGCTAATTTTTTTTATTGCGATTTTTTTTTTTACTAAAGACATGTGGCTAAATAAATTTTGGCCTAAATGTTTGACTAAAATTTGGTTTATTTGATTTTTCTTATAACAAAAAGTAAAAAATTGATTTTTTTCAAAAATGTCGCTCTATTTTTGTATATAGCGCAAAAAATAAAAAATCGCAGAGGCGATCAAATACCACCAAAAGAAAACTCTATTTGTGGGAAGAAAAGGACGCAAATTTTGTTTGGGAGCCACGTCGCACGACCGCGCAATTGTCAGTTAAAGCGACACAGTGCCAAATCGCAAAAAAGGGGCCTGGTAATTTACCTGCATTTTGGTCCGGGTCTTAAGTGGTTAAATAGCACAATCACCTGCCTGCCAGTAAATTAGGAAGAACTGATCTAGCTAAGCTATACAGTGTATAAATACTGTATATGTACAACTCTTGGGATGTATATATATCCTCTACACACTGTAAATTTAACTAAACTGACTAGCCTGCCTGCTCTATCTATATATCTAGTAATAAAGACACTGGCCCAGATTCATGTACATCTGCGCATTATTGGACCGGCGTAGCGCACCGCCTTTACGTTAGACTTGCGCAATTTTGTCGCGTAATCAACCTATTCTCGTAGGTTTTGCGCAGAAAATTGCGCATGCGTAACGTTATTTCAGAGGCGTAAGGCAGAGTAATACAAATTGGGAAGGACGTGGGCGGGTTACATTGATATGAGCCGTGACCCCATGCAAATGAAGGGCCAGCCGGCTCGCGCATGCGCGCTTGAAGGAGACCATGTTCAGCTCCGCTGTGCGCATGCTCACAACTCGGGAGCAGCGCAATCAGTGAAATTGGAAATGGACTAGGGCAACTTTGTGAACTACGCAAACAGCATAAATAGACAGACACAAACGCACTTGCATTGCAAAAGTACATCCCTTTGTCCCTTCCCATTTAACCAAGTGCTTTTGTCCTGTTGTTCGTTGCGTTCTGTTTTGTAGTTGTCAGATTAGTGTTCTGTGTGATCAAGTGTTTGTTAGTAGATCTTTGAAAGTGTTTTTTGATAAGTGTTTGAGAGACTGTTTGTTTGATATATTTCTGTTCGTTTGTTTTCTTGCTGATTTTTTGCTGTTTGTTTTTGTGACTGTTTCTTGCTGAGTGCTTGTGTGATTTTTTGGGTGTTAGTTTTCTCTTTGTGTGTGTTCTTGCTTGATTGGTTGTGCTTGTTTTTGTGACTGATTTTTGTTGACTGGGAGTGATTTTTTTTGGAAGTATGACAGAGAGAAAGCGAAAGCTCAATTTTACTGTGGGGGAAAAAAGAATTCTTGCCCGGGCCATTAGCGATTATGGGCGTTTACTCCACGGCCCAGACAGTGGCAACACCACCCCGGCCAGGAGGAGGGAGATTTTGGACCTCACCACTGAGCAGGTCAATTCAGCAGGGGAGGGGGAGACACGGACCCGGTCTGGGATTGACAAAAAAATTAATGACCTCCGGCGTCTGGTCAAACAGAAGCTGTCCAAAATGCATGCCCATGCCAGGGGCACAGGAGGGGGCCCACCATGCCGTATTAGGCTGACAGCGGAGGAGCGTGCGGTGGCCCTGACCTTTCATCGGCATGAAGTTGAGGGCCTGCCCGGCTTTGACTCAAGTCCGGAGCCCGTGGTGCCAGGTAAGTATTTTTTTTAATATCAGGTGTGTAGCATGTGTGGGGGAGGGGGTGAAAGGGAATATGTGGCAAGTGTGTGGATCCTCCAACCTGTGAATGTTTTGTGTCATCCACAGATGTGCAGGAGGGTGCAGGGCCATCTGGCCTGACCGCACCATCCCCAGGACAGCAGCCTAATGTGGCCCCCCCAACAAGGCCGGAGTCCGCGGAGGAGGTTCAAGAGGAGGAGGAGAATCATGAGGAGGAGGAGTCCATGTCAGGCACTGGACTTTTGGTTTTTGAGGACTCTTCCCCTCTGGCTGGCAGCAGGCAGCCCTTCTTCTGGTCAGCCAGACATTGGTGCGGATGGAGGAGAGCCTGTCCTCCATCAAGGATACGCTGGGGAACCTGGACTCCCACTCCCGGGCTTTCACAACCTGCCTAAACGAACTGCAGACGGCATCAGCAGGCGTTGGGCAGGATGTGAGGGCCCTCACCCAGGCTATCCAGGCCAACACGGCAACACTTGGTGCTGCCCTGGACAGAATAGCCGTGGCCTTGGAGGGCAGGCCGCCAGGTGGGCAGAGATCAGGGGCTGCTCCTCCTTCCCCGGTTTTACCCCTCCCCATGAGTCTCCCCTGAGGAGCCGGGGCCGTGGCCGGGGGCGCCCCAGGCGTGGCTCACGTAAAGGGCAATAATTTATTTTTCCCCTTTTTTTTTTTCTGGAAATTTTTTGATTTTGCTGGTAATTTTTTTTTTTTTTTTGTGTTGTGAATGCTGTTTGAATGTGGGGGTGACATTCCTGCCGGAAAAGGGGTGTCACCCTCAATTTTGGTGGATAAGGGTTCCCCAGGACCAGGGAGAAATGATCCCCAGGTCCGTGTGAATGGTGTATGAATGTACAGTGACATAATTGGAGCCTTGGCGTGGCGTTGCTGCTCACAAGTCCTGCATGGTGGACTGGTGCCAATCCAATTTGATGTGGATGTGGGGTGTGTGTGCTAGGGACCACAGTGGTGTGCATGCATGCATTCTCATTGTGCCATGATTAATGTGTGTGTTTAACGTGCAAAGATGCCCAATGTGAGTTGTCTCCTGGCTGCTCTTCCCTCAGAAGACGGGGTAGCCTCGGTTAGGGGGGGATTGTCTGGTTCAGGGGTCAGGTCATCACGTAGGTCAATCTGCAGGCCCTTTCTTACTGCGAAGTTGTGCAGCATGCAACATGCACCGATGATCTGGCACACAAAGTTTGGGGAATACAAGAGGGTCCCCCCAGACTTATCCAGGCATCAGAAACGTGACTTCAGGAGGCCAAAGGTGCGCTCCACCACTGCTCGTGTTTGGGCATGTGCTTGATTGTATCTTTCCTCTCCATCGTCGCACATAGCTATACTACTGACTTTAGATGAACAAAGAAGGATGAGGACATGGAGGATGGCACGGAGGATGGCACGGGAGAGGATATACCGCACCCGCATAGACCTGTTTGGCATGAGTGATTCTGAGGTGTATCGCATCTTAAGATTCACCCCTCATGTCATCCTGGAATTAACCACAACCCTGCAGGAGGACATCACCAGCCGAACACAACGCTCACATGCAGTGCAGCCACTGGTCAAGGTCATGGCAACACTCCATGTCCTTGCCAGTGGCTCTTTTCAGCGTACAAGTGGAGTGGTGGCTGGGATGTCACAATCCTCCATGAGCAGATGTGTGCACCAGGCTGTCCCTGCAATCCTCAGACGCATGGCCAACCAAATCATCAAACCCACCACTGAGGACCTGCGGCTGAAGGCAATGACAGATTTCTACAGAATTGCCAGATTCCCACGCACCATCGGGGCCATTGATTGCACACATGTGGCACTCCAGCCCCCCCAGGAGACAGAGCACATGTACCGCAATCGGAAGCATTGGCACTCCATCAACGTACAGGTGATAGTCGATGCCCAAGGCCTCATATGGCACGTCCGTGCCAAACACCCAGGGTCCAGCCATGACAGCTACATATACAATCAATGCCACATCCGAATGGAATTCGATCAGAACGTGTATGGGGACACCTGGCTGGTTGGTGAGTGACATGGGTGGCAGGCATGACTATCCCCTCCCATGATGCACACATCACAAGGGGCACATGCATGACTAACATCCTCCTGTCTTTTCTCTTACAGGTGACTCTGCATATCCACTGGGACCCCATCTCATGACTCCTATCCGGAACCCCCAAAAGACTCCTATCCGGAACCCCCAAACCTCCTCACTAACAGTGTTGCTTTATCTAACTAGTAGACTTTTTTTCTCTTTTTAGACCAGCTTTTATATGCTCTAAATTTTAGACAGGACATTTTGCTGTTGCGCACACTGCGTAGCCTGCGCTGCCCCAACGTTCTTTTGGGGGTTCCTGTCAAACAGGTCTATGCGGGTGCGGTATATCCTCTCCCGTGCCATCCTCCGTGCCATCCTCCGTGTCCTCATCCTTCTTTGTTCATCTAAAGTCAGTAGTATAGCTATGTGCAACGATGCCCCTGGCATGTTGACATACAGATTGTTGTGCAACACGTGTGACTGCTGAGCTCCTCACTAACAGTGTTGCTTTATCTAACTAGTAGACTTTTTTTCTCTTTTTAGACCAGCTTTTATATGCTCTAAATTTTAGACAGGACATTTTGCTGTTGCGCACACTGCGTAGCCTGCGCTGCCCCAACGTTCTTTTGTGGATCCCCGTAAGTCCCTCATTAGCATATTTGACTAGCAAATCAATGGTCTGTCTAGCGCAGTTTTGCGCGGACGGATGCGCCTGTCTAACGAAATTACGCCGGACCAAAAAAAGTAGATTTCTTGCGTATCTCGTTTTGGGGATGCCGTGCATCGAAACGCACGCGCACATTTAGACTTACGCACGCGCATCTCCTGTTGCGCAGGTGTAATCGCTCTGTGAATCTGGGCCACTCTCTCTCTCTATAGGACTGATCTCTTTAACAACGCCGCAACACACTACACAAGGCCACCTTGCAGGCAGCCTTTTATAGTGTGGGGCATGTACTAAACCCCCTGAGCCATAATTGGCCAAAGCCACCCTGGCTTTGGCTAATTATGGCTCTCCGTTTTTTGTGTGCTGTGATTGGCCAAGCATGCGGGTCATAGTGCATGCTTGGCCAATCATCAGCGCGCAATGCCGCAGTGAATTATGGGCCGTGACGCGTCACTCGAATTTGGCGCGAACGACCCGTTTTGTTTGAATTTCGTCGAACGTACGAAAAGACGATGTTCGAGACGAACATATGTTCGAATCGAACGCGGAGCTCATCCCTACTGGTGGTGATCCAAGCCTGATTCATTTTTATGAAGGTCAGTTGATCGACCAAGTTGGTGGAGAGGCGCACCCTGTGATCGGTTACAAAGCCTCCAGCAGCACTGAAAGTGCATTCTGAAAGAACGCTGGATGCAGGACAGGCCAGTAGCTCAATTGCATACTGTGCAAGCTCTGGCCAGTGATCCATCCTCAAGACCCAGAGGATTTTCAATGGGAAAGGTGTCCAAGTCTGATCTTGCCCCTAGGTATTCCCGCACCATATAAAACAGACGCTGGCGATGGTTGCTGGAACCGGTCATACCTTGGGGCTGCGGACTAAAAAATTGTCTGAACACATCGGTCAGATGGCCACCTTCTCCACCGCTCCTTCTTTGACTGACCGAAGCCTCAGCAACACGTTGTCCAGGACCAGGATTTTGTAACCTCCCAGTCTCTGGGAACACGTTGCACAGACCTTTGTGCAAGGCCTCTTGAAGATGTTTCATCTTCTGCTCCCTCTGCACCCGCAAGATAAGGTCCGCAACCTTACCCTTGTAACGTGGATCAAGCAGGGTTACCACCCATTAATGATCCCTCTCCTTGATAGCACGAATACAAGGATCCTTCCGCAGGCTTTGCAGGAAACAGGGAGGCCATGCAGCCTAAGTTTGCTGAGGCATTCGGTGCAGAGTCCTCTGGGTCACTGAGGACAACGTGATCCACAGCCACCTCCTCCCAGCCACGTACAAGTCCATGGTTTGCTAGGCTCCACCTCCATGCTGACACAATCCTCCTCTTCATCCTCTTCCTGTGTGATAGGCAGGCAAGCAGGAACACTGTCAGGATAAAGGGGGCCTTGAGAGAAAAGGAAGTCCTCCTCTTCCTCCCTCTGTTCTGCCTCAAGTGCCCTGTCCATTATTCCACGCAGCATGTACTCCAACAGGTGGATAAGAGGGACAGTGTCACTGATGCATGCACTGTCACTGCTCACCATCCTCATGGCCTCCTCAAATAGTGACAGGACAGTGAATGCATCCCTGATCATGGGCCACTGGCTTGTGGAAAAAACCCAAGCTCCCCTGACCCTGTCCTGGTGCCATATTGGCACAGATACTCATTGATGGCCCTCTGCTGCGTGTGCAGCCGCTGCAGCATGGCCAACGTAGAGTTCCACCTGGTGGGCATGTCACAGATTAGGCAGTTCTTGGGCAGGTTGTTTTCTTTTTGGAGGTCAGCCAGCCAAGCGCTGGCATTATATGACCGTCGGAAATGCACACAGAGTTTCCTGGCCTGCTTTAGGACATCCTGTAAGCCCGGGTACCTGCTCAAGAACCGCTGCACCACCAAGTTAAGGACGTGAGCAAAATAGGGCACATGGGTCAGTTGTCCCTGTCGGAGGGCGGAGAGGAGGTTGGTGCCATTGTCACTAACCAACATTCCTGGCTTAAGCTGGCTTGGCATCAACCACTCTGAGCCTGCCCCTGCAGAGCTGACAGAACCTCTGCCCCAGTGTGGCTCCTGTCCCCCAAGCACACCAGCTCAAGCACTGCATGGCATCTTTTTGCCTGCGTACCTGCGTAGTAGGGGTGTCAAATTTAATCGATGCATCGGTGCATCGCAATTCGGGTGTTCCCGATGTGGCACCGATGCAGACAGAGACACACAGACAGACAGGCGACAGCCTGCAGGACTCCTCGTCTCCCCTGTCCCCTCACTCCAGTCACAGTGCAGTCCAGTGATCTAGTCGGGACCACTTGAGTGAGGTGGGTGCACTGCAGAGAGAGAATGTACTATAGTGACCCCTGGCCTGGCTGCAACATCCATCCATCTCTTGACTGGATGCTATCTATGTGATGTCTACAGGCAGCGGTTTTAGACAAGAATGGCAGTGGTATGATTGTACAGAATTACAGATGTTCACAATCTCTGTCTTGCTATCTCCTGTATCCTGTCTGAATCCTCTGACCACCTCCTGTCTGCCATCCTCTGACCACATCCTGTATGCCATCCTCTGACCACCTCCTTATGCCATCCTCTGACCACCTCCTGTATGCCATCCTCTGACCACCTGTTCTGTACCCTGTCCGCCTCTCCTGTAGCATGTCTGCAGTCTCTGATCATCTCCTGTAGCATGTCCGCAGTCTCTGATCTTCTCCTGTACTATGCCCGCAGTCTCTGATCGTCTCCTGTACTATGCCCGCAGTCTCTGATGGTCTCCTGTACTATGTCCGCAGTCTCTGATCATCCCCTGTACCACGTCTGCAGTCTCTGATCATCTCCTTTAGTATTTTGGGGGGAGAGCCATTCGCACTTGAGCTGCAATCATGATGCATTGTGATGCATCGCGGAATCGAATCGAATCGTGGACTTGATAATCGTAATCGAATCGTGAGACCGGTGAAAATGCGTAGCCCCTTAAATGTCTACGGAGTACCACTGGTTCTGAGGACAAATCAACAAAGAAAGAGGCCACAGAGGAGGAAGAGAAGGGGTGGAGGAGAGAGGTGTGTCGCAATCACCAGTAGTAGCATTTTGGAGGCGTGGTGGCGGAAAAACCTCCAACACTACTGCACCTTGTCCTGCATCCTTCCCAGCTGCCAGCAGAGTCACCCAATGCGCTGTGAAAGATAGGTAAAGTCCCTGTCCATGCCTGCTGGACCATGAGTCAGCAGTAATATGCACCTTACCACTGACCGCCCCGTCCAGCGAGGCATGGACATTGCCTTCCACATGACGGTAGAGAGCCAGAAACGCCTTCCGTGAGAATAAGTGGCGTTTGGGAACCTGCTACTGAGGTACCGCACATTCCACAAACTTATGGAAGGGGGCAGAGCCTACCAATTGAAAAGGCAGCAGTTAAAGTGCTAGCAATTTAGCTAAGCTAGCATTCACCTGCTGGGCATGTGGATAGCTGGGAGCGAACTTCTTTCAGCGCTGCAGCAGCTGGGGCAGGAAAATTTGCCTTTTACAATCTGACGTCGGTGTACCGATAGTAGATTGCCCACAAGTACTTGGCTGTGACACACCTAATTCTACACCTTCAGTCCTATCAGTGCAGGCTTCAGAGAGGACTGAAGGTATAGTGGGATTGGAGATCCCAGCTGATGAGGAGCAAGGAGAGGTCCGCTTCGTTCTTTGGTGTGGGTCTTTGAGGTACACTTGCCAATGAACTGCATGGCAGGTCAACATATGTCTGGTCAAGCATGTGGTGCCCAAGCGGGTGATGTTTTGGCCACGCGAGATACGCTTGCAACATATGTTGCAAATACCAGCGGTGTGATCTGATGCACTTGTCTCAAAAAAGGCCCACACCAAAGAACTTTTGGAATAACGCGAAGAGACAGCAGCGCCCTGCACATGCGGAGCTCTGCTACGTGATGCAGTTGGTGTGCTACCCCTAAGCTGGCCCCTGGAGGGCATCCTCCCTCGTTGGAGATGTGCCTCCTCCTCCTCTCTCCTATCAGGCACCCACGTGGAGTCAGTGACCCCATCATCCCCTCCCTCTTAATCACTGTGGCCGCGTACACACGAGGGGATATGTCTGCTGAAAACGGTCCGATGGACCGTTTCAGCAGACATCTCCGCTCGTGTGTATGGGCTAGCGGACAGATTTGTCCACCCGACAGATTTCAAAGCAAGCTTTGAAATCTATCCGGTGGGGATCTGTCCGCCCGACATGTCTGCTGGTTAGTACACTTACCAGCAGACATGTCGTCCCCCACCGCCGCCGCGCCGCTGCCGAATGGATTCGGCGCATGCGCGGAAGTGTTTTACTTCCTGGTGCGGTGACGTGGCGGTGACGCGGCGGCGTCAACGTCACCGCCACGTCACCGCGCCGTCCGGCGGCGGGGAATTTGATCCGATGGTGTGTACACGCCATCGGATCAAACTCCCGATCGGACATATCCGATGGAAATGGTCCGCGGGCCGTTTTCATCGGATATGTCCGATCGTGTGTACGAGGCCTGTAGCAAACCTGGCAGTATGCTGCCGCTTGGGGAACATGACTGCCAGATTGCTGTCCTTCTTGGGCACCCCTTCTCTCTGAGCTCACGTTACTGCCTTCCTCTAGCTGGGTACCATCATCCCAGCCTTCAAAACGCTGCACATCCTCCTGCAGCATGTACCCAACACTGTGGTCAAACAGTTCGGGGGACTCCTCAGGCCATTGAGCAGAGGGAAGAGGCCGCATTGGCAGCTGCTTTGCCAGACAAAGTACCCTGAGCCTGGTTGAGAGAGGATGAGGAGGATGAGGAAGGCTTGGTAATCCACTCTACCAAGTGTTCGGCATGTTACGGCTCAACACGGCCAGCTGCCGAAAAAAAGTGAAAAGACTTGCAGATCCCTGCCTGTGGTATTAATATGAGAACACCGACAATTGTACACCAAGTGAAAATACTTGCTATGAGAACACCAGCAATTGTATTCACGTAGCTTTAGGTGCACACTGTGCAAAGGACACAGTACACCAAGTGAAAATACTGCAGCTAGCACAATCACCTGCCTGCCTGTCAGTATATTAGGAAGAGCATACAGGAACGGATCTAGCTAATCTCAATACAGTGTATAAATATATATACAACACCTGGGATGCATATATATCCTCTACACACTGTAACTGACTCGCCTGCCTGCTCTATCTAACTCAAAATAAATGACACTGCCTCTTTCTCTCTGTCTGTCTTTAACCACCCAACACGCTACACAAGGCCGCCACAAGCCCGCCGCCATTTTCTCAACAGAAAATATTGTACAGTTTATAGGAAGGTTGAAGGATAGGATGGGCCAGATCCACAAAGAAGTGCCGCTGGCGTAGCTTATCTAAGTTACACTACGCCGCTGTAAGTTACAGCGGCGTATCCATATCCACAAAGAATTTCCACTGTAAGTTACGGCGGCGTAGTGTAATTGTTGCGGCAATTCAAATCAGTAAGATGTGGGCGTGATTTAATGTATATCATCATGACCCCACGTAAAGGATGTTTTTTTTGAACGGCGCATGCGCCGTCTGTGGAGATATCCCAGTGCGCATGCGCAAAATCATGTCGCAAATAGTAAATTAAATTTACGTGAACGTAACTTACGCAAATCCCTATTCGCGAACGGTTTACGGTTTGTGCCGGGCGTACGTACGTTCGTAGATCGGCGTATCTATCTCATTTGCATATTTTACGCGGAAATTCAATGGAAGCGCCCCTAGCGTCCAGCTTAAATATGCAACTAAGTTATGATGGCGTAATAAACTTACGCCAGTCGTATCTTAGCGTAATTCCGGCGTATCTTGTTTTGTGGATACAAAACAAAGATACGCCAGCGCAAATTAGAAATTATGCCGGCGTATCTGGGGATACGCCGTCGTAATGCTTCGTGGATCTGGCCCGATGTGTTTTGTGTCTTCTTTTAGGAGCTTCTGGGATGGGATGGCCGTCCATCCCCTTTGACTGGAGTCAAGATTTTCCTGCGGGCAGATTATCTTTTTCAAGTGAGAGATGCTCTGGCTCAAATGTCTATTGCTTAACCCCCCTGGCGGTATTCCCGAGTCTGTGCTGCGATCGGTAACCCAGAGTCAGACTCGGGCTGGCCTCGCAGCATCCACAGGCACAGGTTACTTACCTTGTCCCTAGATCCAGCGATGCATCCCCGCTGTGTGAGCGAGCGGGTCCTTGCTCGATTCACACAGTGTCCCCGTGTGCCGCCGATCTCCGTTCCCTGCGACGTTACGAGGCACAGGGGCGGAGATCGGCCCCAAATTCAAAAAAGTTAACAAACACAATACATACAGTATACTGTAATCTTATAGATTACAGTACTGTATGTAAAAAATACACACACCCTTGTCCCTAGTGGTCTGCCCAGTGTCCTGCATGTACTTTTGTATAATAAAAACTGTTCTTTCTGCCTGCAAACTGTAGATTGTCCATAGCAACCAAAATTGTCCCTTAATGTCAAAAATGGTTTTAGATCAGCTAGAAAACAGCGATAATAAAATATAATCACTTGCAGAATTGAGCGATAGCGATTTGTGGGGAAATTCATATATATAAAAAAAAAAGTAATGTCAGAGACAATTCTGCAACTGAGCAAATTTCAGTGATTAATGAGTTGATTACATTATTGAATAATTTTTATTATAATTATATTATTATTTGTTATAATTATTTATAATTATTTATTATATTATAATTTATAATCTTGTTTTAAAAAATGCCTACTAGACTCAAGTTTGGACAGATTTAAGTGAGTTATTTTTAAGAATTACAGGCCTACAGTATAAAACGCCAAATTTCCTTGCAAATAATTGTACCGCTTTCAGCACCTAAAATCTGAAATAATCATACCGCCAGGGAGGTTAAAGATCTTGTTAGCTACAGGGATCTGTAGTCTGGAATGTATATATTCTGCACAGATGTCAATCTAAATCGCAGGCTGAAATTGCCAAAAGTAGTACAGAAACTACTTTTTGAAATCGGTGCAGCGCCGCAGATGTGGCGTTGCACCGATTAGGACAGTGCCATTGCTGGCAAGTGCCGCCAATTTGACATGCGATTTGACATGTCAAATCGCACCAGTGTGAATTAGGGTTAATTGTGCAAAGCTGGTAGAGATATCCCCAAAAAGACTTGCAGCTGCAATTGCAGCGAAAGGTAGTTCTACAAAGTATTCAATCAGAGGGGCTGAATACAAATGCACACCACACTTTTCACATATTTATTTGTAAAAAATGTTGAAAACCATTTATCATTTTCCTTCCACAAATTTCGTGCCACTTTATGTTGGTCTATCATGTAAAATCCCAATAAAATACATTTAAGTTTTTGGTTGTAACATGACAAAAATGTGTAAAATTTCAAGGTGTATGAATACTTTTTTAAGGCGCTGTATTTATAGGATCTACATTTCTACCATAGCATTAGGATTTTGTGTAGCTTGTGACATCCCTGCCAGGCAGAACAGCCGGGTCCTTAAAGCGGAGTTTCACCCTAAATATAAGATCTCCCATGTGATCCAGCATACTGGCGTCAGCGCCAGTATGTTGTTTTTTTTTTTTTTTAATCCCACACTTACTGTATTATCCTGGAATTTCATTTTTTTCCCCCGCGGTGGACGGCGCCAGTATAGCGCGTCACATCTTCCGAAAATACCCAATATGGACTCGGGTAATCTCGGCGAAAATGCGGCGCCTGCGCACAGACCTAGGAGCTGACTGCGCAGGCGCCGTATTTCTCCGAGTCCTATTTCGGAGGGCGTGACGCGCCATAGCCGTAGGACTCGGAGAAATACGGCGCCTGCGCAGTCAGCTCCTAGGTCTGTGCGCAGGCGCAGCATTTTCGCCGAGATTACCCGAGTCCATATTGGGTATTTTCGGAAGATGTGACGCGCTATACTGGCGCCGTCCACCGCGGGGGAAAAAAATGAAATTCCAGGATAATACAGTAAGTGTGGGATTAAAAAAAAAAAAAAACAGCATACTGGCGCTGACGCCAGTATGCTGGATCACATGGGAGATCTTATATTTAGGGTGAAACTCCGCTTTAACTTAGACTGCAGCAGCAACAACAGCCAGCTGATTGAACCATGAAGAAGCAGCAGTAAAGTGATTATTTGGATCAAATGATGGATCAAAATAATGCTGCATGTGAAATTTGAGATTGTAGGGCCGGTATAAAATGTACTGTAGATGTAATGGAATCCTATAACAAGGTCAGTATTCATGTAATCAAACCTATTATTTTTAAATATACAGTTTTTTTTTGTTTGTTTTTTTCACATCTAAGCAAATATTCAAGCTAGAAAAGTACAAAGGCTGCTGATTGCAGTAATCTACAAGTGAATTTTTTTTTTTTTTATAGAGTGAGTTAATAGGTGAAGTCTGTTTTCTGTGGGTTTCTGTACTTTGCACATAACGGTTGCACTTTGCACAGTCTTGTTAAATACGCTTTTGATACTTCACAATGGTACGGGTGTCTTTTATGCTGCTGTCACTCTTCTTCTCTTCCACTCATGCCATGAACTTTACATAATGCAGAATAGCCATTTATTACTGCCACTGACAATATTTTACAGTCAGATCTTTATTCTGACAAAACAAAGTGCTTCATTTTGTCTTTGTCTCCAGATTCTCAAATCAGTTACATCAAGCTCTATTACCAGTTATTTCAGGAGACAAATTAGAGGAGCCCAAAAATAAATTTCAGAAGCATCAAACAATATCCAAACTGCCTCCTGACTGTGCCGACTCCATTTACATATTCTGATTACTAATCCCCATTAATCTAACGCACTTCAAAAGGGCTTAGATCACCATGCATAGTCTGGCCTCATTCCAGTGACAGAAAGCGCTCGGAGAGAAAGATAAAAAAAAAATGAAGACAGCAAGAAATGAGGTATAAATAGATTAAAGATTAGTGACGCGAGTATGAAGAAATTCTGCAGCTGACTGTGGATCATCCAAATTATTTTTTCTTTTCTTTAGAAATTCAGGTTATATTCACTTCTTAAAGAGACCCCGTTGTCCGACCATATATTTTGACACCAACCTCCCATAAGTTAATATGAGCATTTAACCACTTAAAGGGGTTGTAAAGGTTTAGGGCCAGATTCACGTACATCTGCGCATTATTGGACAGGCGTAGCGCACCGCCTTTACGTTAGACTGGCACAATGTAGCGGCGCAATCACCCTATTCTCGTCGGTTTTGCGCAGAAATTTGTGCCTGCGCAACGTTATTTCAGAGGCGCAAGGCGGAGTAATTCAAATTGGGAAGGACGTGGGCGTGTTACATTGAAATGAGCCGTGACCCCATGCAAATGAAGGGCCGGCCGGCTCGCGCATGCACGCTTGAAGCAGACCATGGTCAGCACCTCTGTGCGCATGTTCACAACTCGGGAACGGCGCAATCAGTGAAATTGGAAGTGGACTAGGGCAACTTAGTGAACTACGCAGACAGCATAGATAGATAGACACAAACGCACTTCCTTTGCAAAAGTACATCCCTTTGTATCCCTTCCTATACAGCAAAGTGCTTTTGTTCTGTTGTTTATTAGTGTTTGTTTGTGATGTGTCTGAGATATTTGGGGACTGTTTTGCAGAGTGATTTTTGTCTTTTATGGGCCAGATTCAGCAACACTTGCGCTGGAGTATTTCGATATGCGCCGCGTAACTGTGAAGATGCGCCGTCGTTTCTATGTGGCCGTACCCACCAAACTAGATGCGCCTGAAGACACGCCATTTGCGACCGGCGGAACGTTCCGACGCCAGAGTATCGTCAGCGCATAATTTCGCGGGGCGCATTAGTCGCGCCTATTGATTTCCCCTGCAAATATGCAAATGATGGAGATTTCCCGATTCGCGAACGGATAAGCACCATACGCTGGCTACATGCGCCGCGCGTATCTCGTCCGTCCGACGCAAAGTTATTTCTACAAAAGGCTGCTTTATCTTTACTCCAGACGGTCAGAGGTCAGCAGGAGAGCAGCTACAGAAGCGTTACCGACGATAGGAGCTAGCTGAACAACCACACTTGCAAGGACAACACCTCTGTGTGCCAACATGCCAGGAGCAATTGTGGTCCTCGAACTACTGATGGGTCCCCCGGAACGAAGGAGGCGGGCACGTGAGAGGATATACCGCACTCGTATGAGCCTCTTTGGCATGGGGGATGAGGAGGTGTATCGCCTCTTCAGATTCAGCCCAGATGCAATACTTGAACTAACCACAACCCTGCAGGATGACATCACCAGCCCAACACACCGCTCACAAGCAGTGCAGCCACTGGTGAAGGTACTGGCAACACTTCATTTCCTTGCAACTGGATCATTTCAGCGTACAAGTGGAGTGGTGGCTGGCATGTCACAGTCCTCCGTGAGCAGATGTGTGCACCAGGTTGTCCCTGCAATCCTCAGACGCATGTCCAACCAGTTCATCAGACCCACCACTGAGGAGCTGCGGCAGAAGGCAATGACAGATTTCTACAACATTGCCAGATTCCCACGCACTGTGGGGGCCATTGATTGCACACATGTGGCACTCCAGCCCCCCAGTGCCACAGAGCACATGTACCGCAATCGGAAGCATTGGCATTCCATCAACGTACAGGTGATAGCCGATGCCCAACGCCTCATATGGCACGTCCGTGCCAAACACCCCGGGTCCAGCCATGACAGTTTCATATACAATCAGAGCCCCATCCCAGCATAATTTAACCAGAACATGTATGGGGACAGCTGGCTGGTTGGTGAGTGACAAGGGAGTCAGGCATGACTATCCCCTCCCGTGATGCACAACAGAAGTGGCACATGCATGACTAACATTCTCCTGTCGTTTACCTTACAGGTGACTCTGCATATGCATTGGGACCCCATCTAATGACTCCTTTCCGGAACCCCCAAACCAGAGGAGAGAGAAAATACAATGAAGCACACATCAAAACACGTGGAGTGGTGGAGCAAACATTTGGGCTCCTGAAGTCCTGTTTCCACTGCCTGGATGATGCGCTGAATGTAAGCCTCTGCGCTGGGCTCCGCCCATCATTTACATATGATCACACCCACTTCCACTTGCGTCGGGTTACGCCAGCGCATTATCGTTACTCTGGCGCAAGTTTACGCGCAACTGCTATGTGAATAACAGTACTTGCGCTGAAAGGGTCTTCAGAGTAACGTAAATGAGAAGCGTTACTCCAGAGGAAAGATACTCCCATCTACCTGAATCTGGTCCTATGTGTTTTCTTTGTTGTTTTTTTGTTTAAATTATATTTTTGCTGGGCCTTTTTTATTTTTGCTGGTCATTTTTTTTGTTTTTTTGGTTCTGTTTGTGTATGATTTGGGAATGTGGGGGGTGACATTCCTGCCGGAAAAGGGGTGTCACCCTCATTTGTGGTGGAGAAGTGATCCCCAGGTCCGTGTGAATGGTGTATGAATGTACAGTGACATAATTGGAGCCGTGGCATGGCGTTGCTGCTCACAAGTCCTGCATGGTGGGCTTGTGCCAATCCAATGTGATGAGGATGTGATGTGTCTGTGCTAGGGACCACAGTGGTGTGCATGCATGCATTCTCATTGTGCCATGATTAATGTGTGTGTTTAACGTGCAAAGATGCCTAATGTGAGCTGGCTCCTGGCTGCTCTTCCCTCAGAAGACGGGGTAGCCTTGGTTTGGGGGGTTCCGTATAGGAGTCATGAGATGGGGTCCCAGTGCATATGCAGAGTCACCCTGAAGGGATAAGACAGGAGGATGTTAGTAGTGCATGTGCCCCTTGTGATTTCAGCATCATGACTTTTTTTCTCTTTTTAGACCAGCTTTTATATGCTCTAAATTTTAGACAGGACATTTTGCTGTTGCGCACACTGCGTAGCCTGCGCTGCCCCAACGTTCTTTTGGGGGTTCCGGATAGGAGTCATGAGATGGGGTCCCAGTGGATATGCAGAGTCACCTGTAAGAGAAAAGACAGGAGGATGTTAGTCATGCATGTGCCCCTTGTGATGTGTGCATCATGGGAGGGGATAGTCATGCCTGCCACCCATGTCACTCACCAACCAGCCAGCTGTCCCCATACATGTTCTGTTCGAAATCTGTGGGTATGGGGCTAGGATTGTATATGTAGCTGTCAAGGGTGTCATGGGTGGTGTCATGTGTTGGGCTCCTGCAGGGTTGTGGTTAATTCCAGGATGGCATAAGGGGTGAATCTGAAGATGTGAGACACCTCAGAATCACTCATGCCAAAGATGTCTATGTGTGTGTGATATATCAAGTGAAGAGTGAGGGGCTTGTATCAGATTAGATTATTATATCCATCAAGGTTTTAAAGGGCTATTGAAAGATAGTGAGACCGTGTTTGTAATTTGTATGTATGTTATGTATTGATGTAAATATGTATGTATATTTTTTGTAAAAATGTTTCTTAAAGCAAAGAAATTTTTTTTGTAAAAAAAAAAAAAAATCCTCTCCCGTGCCATCCTCCATGCCCTCCTCCGTGCCCTCCTCCTTCTTTGCTCATCTAAAGTCAGTAGTATAGCTATGAGCATGGATGCCACTGGCATGTTGGCATACAGATTGTTGTGCAACACGTGTGACTGCTCAGCTCCTCACTAACGGTGTTGCTTTCTCTGACATGTAGACGAATTGTCTAATTTTATACCACCTTTTATATGGTCTAATTTTAGACAGGCCATGCAGCTGTTGTGCACACTGCGTAGCCTGCGCTGCACCAACGTTTTTTTGTGGATCCCCGTAACTCCCTCATTAGCATATTTGAATAGCAAATCAATGGTGTGTCTAGCGCAGTTTTGTGCGGACGGATGCGCCTGTCTATCGAAATTACGCTGGACAAAAAAAAGTAGATTTCTTGCGTATCTCGTTTTGGGGATGCGGAGTATCAAAACGCATTAGCAAATTTAGACTTACGCCGCGCATCTCCTGTTACGCCGGCGTAATCGCTCTGTGAATCTGGCCCTTAGTTTTTAAAAACAACAAATATGTCATACTTACCTCCAGTGTGCAGTTGGTTATATATAGAGTGGATCCGATCCTCCTCTTCTGGGGTCCCTCCGCTTCACTCCTGGCTCCTCCACTTCTCAAGTGTCCCGTCGGAGAAGCGCTCTCCGACAGGACACCGTGCGGGCGAGCTCAAGGGCTTAGCTCTGCCCCCCCGATGCCGGCGTCATTGGATTTGATTGACAGAAGTGGGAGCCAATGGCTGCGCTGCTATTAATCTATCCAATCAGGACACAATACTGTATACTAAAAGCATTTCAAAATGCATCCAATTTTTTTTAAAATCAATTCATACTGTAATTGTTTTGCTTTAATGCTGTTGCGAAATCTAAATAATATTTTTTTTTAAATATTAAAAAAAAATGTATGTGTTAAGTACTTTGAACCTTATAATAGTTATTATAATAATAATTCTTATTATTCAAAGTAATCATAAGTCAGGAGCCTTTGGAGTACCTAGTTTTCCAATCACTTGGAGTGCAGGCATACCACATTTTCTGCATTTTTCATATGATCTTTCACTCGCAGAACAGTAAACAAACAACATTTAGATGTAGAATGATTAAAAAAAAAAAAATAACAGCTTTAGAACAACCAATGCTATTGCATTGGGTCACAGAGCTACCATATTCAAACAAGGTCAGTACCAGTGGTGGCCTGTCCATAAGGGTGCATGGGCGAGCCCTGTCCATCGCCGCCTCCCCTATCCATGCGTCTGGCCCCCTATCAGTACGCCGGCACATGGATTCCAATGTAAGGGGGGCTGTTTTTTTTTTTTTTGAAGCACTGATTACAGCCAGAGGCTCTATTAGGCTTTAATATAGGGAGGGCTTGGTTTGTGTGTGCGCTCCGATCTCACCCAGGTGTGTTACAACAGCGAATGAACATTTGCTGTTGTAACACTGACCCTCCTCCAATCAGGAAGCAGGTTTTGAAACTGGTCACCCAATTGGCTGAAAGGACAGGTGATCCTATTGGATGCCTAGGAGGAGGAGAGGACCCGGAGCCCAGTCGTGGGAACCAAGCTGCCTGCCACCCACCACGATGGGTTAAGTGCCGGACCGACTGGCAAATAGTGGGGGGGGGGGGTTGTCCAGGTCCTGGTCAGACTCAGCACCAAGGATATAGAGAACAACAAGTGGATTCCTGGTTTATATTTCATCTTGTGTGGCCATATACCTTTGTTTATTTACAATTTATACTATCATAGATCACTTTGCAGGACAATATGGCAAGAACTGGGTATCTATCTATCCATCCATCCATCCATCCATCCATCCATCTATTTATTCTTTCACTGCATTAAGTAGTGTCATAATACTACAGGCCAAAAATAGCCCTGGCTACATCCAGATGTGCCAGCATTATCAGCAGTGGGAAGAGAACGAAAAAAACATATTAACCACTTGCTTACTGTGCACTTACACCCCCCTCCTGCCCAGGTGAAATTTCAGCTTCCGGCACTGCGTCGCTTTAACTGACAATTGCGCGGTCGTGCGACGTGGCTCCCAAACAAAATTTACGTCCTTTTTTCCCCACAAGTAGAGCTTTCTTTTGGTGGTATTTGATCGCCTGTGCGATTTTTATTTTTTGCGCTATAAACAAAAAAGAGCGACAATTTTGAAGAAAAATACAATATTTTTTACTTGTTGCTATAATAAATATCCCAATTAAAAAAAAAAAAAATTTTTTTTTTCTCAGTTTAGGGCGATACGTATTCTTCTACATATTTTTGGTAAAAAAAAAAAAAAAAAATCGCAATAAGCGACTGGTTTGCGCAAAAGTTATAGCGCTTACAAAATAGGGGAGAGAATTATTATTTTTTATTATTTTTTTTTTACTAGAAATGGCGGCGATCTGCGATTTTTATTGTTACTGCGACGTTATGGCGGGCACATCGGACACTTTTGACACATTTTTGGCGCCATTCACATTTATACTGCGATCAGTGCTATAAATATGCACTAATTACAGTATAAATGTGACTGGCATTGAAGGGGTTAACACTAGGGGGTGAGGAAGGGGTTAAATGTGTATGCTAGGTGTGTTCTAACTGTAGGGGGAGGGGGGGTGACTGGGGGGGTGACCGATCTGTGTCCCTATGTAGGAAGGAACACAGATCGGGCTCCTCCCTTCCAGAGACAGGACATTGTCTCTGTGTGAGCCGGCAATGAGAGATGATCTATGAGAGATCATCTCTCATTCGCCCACAGATCGCATTGCAAACGGCCGCTCTGATTGGCCGTTTGCCGCGATCTGTGATTGGCCGTGTCCAAGGGACACGGACAACACAGGGCTTCCCCGCAGCGCGCTGTACAGCGCGCGCTGGGAACGCCAGAAAGACATGCCGTCAAATGACGGCATGTTGGATATTGAGGCCCGCGCTGTTGCCGTCATCCGACGGTAGCGCGGGCCTCAAGTGGTTAATATTCCATTAATTCTCCTCCTAATTTGCACGTGGCAGCTTTCTCATCAAGCTCATACCGCTCAACCCATTTTTTTTTACTAGGCTCTCATTAATCTCTAAATGCTTTCGAGCAGCTGCTATTGCTTGATATGCAGGCCTTGTATATGTTCTGCATACTATTAATGTAAATCCTGTTTTAAATACAATAAATCATGATAATAATGCAAGATTCCTGAGGTGAATGGGAAATGCAGCCTGGTTACTGTTAGTGAAGCTCCTGTATCCCAGGTTTCTGATAACAGATACATACAGTATATGAATGCTTTACTATAATCCTATAATTCTATCTGTGTTTGTAATCATTAATTGTTTACTGTAAGTATTAATATGTAATTTGTTATTTACTTGTTTTATAACAAAAATGTATAATTTTCAAACCTAACAGCTCAATCCTCCCATTAACCATAACAGTGATTTACAAGGGCAGAGTAACTACTGTATTTATTGGCATATAACACTCACTTTTTCACCCTGCAAATCTGTTGCAAATTGTGTGTTATAAGGCAATACTGCAATTTGGGCTGCCTTGGAGAGAACGGGGAGGGGGCGGGACAAGCACCATCAGATTACATACAGCGAGAATCTCCTGTTTATTCAGCGGCCTCTGTAATAGGAAGTCCCGTCTCCTGGGCTGGCATTGGACCAATGTTCTGTCTATCATAGAAGCCGGTCCAGGAGGAGGGACTTTGTATTAAAGAGGCCGCCGAGTAAACAGGAGATTCTCGCTGTATGTAATCTGACGGTGCTCATCCTGCCCCCCTCCCTGAGCTGGCCATTGATCAGACTGCATTAATGGCAGTAGGGAGGCTGCAGATGGGCATTAATCAAGCGCATTGATGGGCACTTGTGAGGCTACAGATAGGCATTGATTTAGCTGCATTAATGGGGAATTGTGAAGCTACAGATGGGCATTGATCAAGCTGCATTGATGGGCAATTTTGAGGCTGCAGATGGGCATTGATCAGGCTGCATTGATGGGCACTGACCCTTATTTTGCTTCAAAGTTCTTTATTTAAAATGTACGTTTTTTTTTCTCTGAAACTTCCCTCTTAAAATGAAGGTGCGTGTTATATGCCGATAAATACGGTATTTGATTTTTGGCAATAGTAGAGTTGATCTTAGTTATCAAGGAGTGCATTTTATATTCAAAGATATAACGTTAGTTCTATTTACAATGATGAAGTGCCCAAATAAACGTATCTGGGTATTAGTACATAAATCTGCTTGCAGAACTTTATACAGTTTATACTTTGCTGCAACTCCTCCATGGTCATTTCATTGTAGTGTCAGGTAACTGAGGAACATTTACGGAGGCCAGGTAAGTATTGGCGTTACTGTATAATAAGCATCTGTACTAGTGTGCATGCACCTTCATTTACAGTTGTGCTCAAAAGTTTGGCAGAAAGCATGACATTTTGGCATTGATATTAAAAATATGAATGATCCTGCCAAAAAACTGTCTTATCTATAACTACTTGCCGACCGCCGAATTGTATATACACTGCAGCATGTTGGCCTCTTTGCGCTGGATCACATACATGCACATACATACATACATGCACATGATCTGGGTATTTTGGGTAGTGGACACACGTGTGCCTGCAACCCCGACTGTGCTGCCATTCACTCCACCACATACAGATCAGTGGGTCCGGCCCATGATTTATGGCCAGGACCCACTGATCAGCAGATATAATGACAGGAGAGAGGTGAACAACACAGAGTGCTCTACTGACTACTACAGCGATGTGCTGTTTTTTTTTCTTCCTCCCTACAAAACAGGGAGCAAAAATCGGCACATTGTTTAGTAAAAACACCACACAGTAAACACATTAGACATTGTTAGACAGTAAACCCCTTGATTACCCCTAGATGTTAACCCCTTCCCAGCCAGTGTCATAAGTACAGTGACAGTGTATATTATTAGCACTGATCACTGTATTAGGCCGCGTACACACAATCAAATCTATCTGCTGAAAACGGTCTGACAGACCGTCTCAGCAGACAGATTCGATCGTGTGTACGGGCGAGCCGACGGATTTGGTCAGCAGACAGATTTTAAAGCATGCTTTAAAATCTGTCTGCTGGGAACCCGTCGGACCGATATGTCAGCTGGTTAGTACGCTAACCAGCAGACATATCTGCTCGCACATGCGTCGATTTGATCCGACGCATGCGTGGAAGTAATTTACTTCCTGGTGCGGTGACGTGGCAGCGTCAACGTCATCGCCACGTCACCGCGCTGTCTGCTGGCCGGGATTTTGGTTTGATCATGTGTACAGCGATCAAAACAAAACAGCCCAGCAGACAGATCTGTTCAAATCGGTCGGTCCGACCGATTTGAACAGATTAATTTGCTCGTGTGTACAAGGCCTTAGTGTCACTGAAGATGCCAGTGACAGTTCCGCTAGTGTCAATTTTTTATTTTATTTGTTTATATAAACTTTATTAGATTTTTCCAAATATATATAATTTACAAAATGAATACCACATTTGTTATGCAGTACATACAGTCTACCTTATTTCCCCATTTCCCTCCCCCTCCGCTTCATTCCCCCTCTCCCTGATTGTACCATTCTTTCTTTCTCCTCTCCACTCCAGTCCCCCTTCCCCTTTACCTATTCCACAAAATGTTCCATATATTTCTGTAGCACTACCCCCGAAGGACCTGCTGGTTGATTTGGGATCTACTCTCTTTTTGGCTTAGCTCACCCCTATTTAACTAGCTCGAACCCTCCCTTGACACACCAGAAGTCTGGTGAGTGAGATATTGGGACCTCTGCTGGGCTGGGGTTTAAATACAAACACAACTGGCAAGTAATGAGTCAGTCTGATTTGCAAGTAAAAAAAAAAGATCTAAACCTAAGAATGGTACCATTCATCTAAACTAAACAGGCAGTCTATGCTTGCGAGCGCCCTCCAGGGGACAGTTCTACTGGACAGTCAATATCCCCATTGCGGCCGGTTGGTGCACATTAAAACTGTAATCCACAGGTGGTAAATAATAGTGAAAGGGGCCTCTAAACTTCAGCTGGAGGCCCTGAACGTGTCTCCGGCCTGTGGGGTGACATTAGGTTAACTGTCTAAAGGGAGAGTTTCAAGCTGAGCATGTGCTCTCTCACCAGACAGGCCGATCTGCCTGAGTTCTTCTCAGAAGGTGTGATGATTAATCACTGCTCCACAGCACAAGGATCCTGGATGAGGGTTCTCCACTGTTTCAGTTGTCAGCTGGGTTGCCTCTCCGATCTCCGGGAACATGGGCTGGATGCTGGAGTCTTGCTTCCTTCCGGATGGCTGGTCTCTTGGTGAATTTAGGCCCAGGCTTCTTGCCTAGCAGCACGGCTGTGCTCCTCAGCAGCTCTGCCCAGGAGAAAATGCAGATCCCAAGAGGGGGAAAGCAGCCCCTCCGTTTCCTTAAATAGCCTCTCATATGAGTGGCTGAGCAAAGTTGTCACATGTTCCAATCACACAGGGCACTGTGAGAAGTGTAGTCTGTTTCTCCTGCTACTTGCAGTCCCACAGTGCATAACTAGGTATCTTACATATTTACAAGCGTGGATAAAGTTCCAGCGGGGATGGCCTGTTATTAGACTCTGACAGGAGGACCCCGCTACATTTCTTAGTTATCTTATTTTCTATCCATTGTTCCCATATACTGTTAAATCTTCCTGCATGGTCCTCGCCCCTGATACTTCATCATATATATATATATATATATATATATATATATATATATATATATATATATATATATAAAATATATTGTGACAAAGTCGCAGAAATAGCGGTAATGCAATGCAGCAAAGTCGCTGATCTTAAGCAATAAATACGGCTTTATTGCACTCAAAATAAATAATACAAAACAAAATGGCCTACTCCAGTTTAGGAGGCTAACTGACAGTAGTGTCCCTTACTACACTGTACTGGAGGGGCTATTCCAGCCTCCAGTATAAAACAAACAGAATAACAGTCCAAATAAACAAATCTGTGACAAACCTTGTTCCTTCAATGCAGACAGTTTCCAACCTGTCCGTCCAGCTCAGCATACCTCTCACACTGAGCTCTCACTTCCCACTTCCTTACCAGGTGAGTGTTAATTAATAGGGGAATAGAGGCGGTTTTACCTGTTGGCCAGGCTTAACCCCTTCCAGGGCAGGGAACGCTGAGTTTTCCAGTCTCTCACTGGTGTACATACAATCGTGTACCCTGTCACACATCCTCCCCCCCAGCTTAACACTTGGGTGGGAAGCGGCCACCTCTACAAACCCATGCACTCGGAACAGAGCATCTGCATTACTGTGGAGGAGACCTGCCATATGTCGTAACACAAAAGTAAAGGGCTGTAGGGACAGAAACCACCTTGTGACCTGAGCGTTCTTGTCCCTGTTGGTGTGCATCCACTTTAACGGAGCATGGTCTGTGACGAGGGTAAACCGCCTGCCCAACAAATAGTAGCGGAGTGTTTCTACTGCCCACTTGATCGCTAAACACTCTTTTTCCACTGTGGCATAGCGCTGTTCTCGGGATAACAACTTCCGACTCAAATACAGCACAGGGTGTTCCTCACCATCCACATATTGGGACAAAACTGCACCCAGACCCACCTCTGAGGCATCGGTCTGGAGAAAGAACTCCTTTCCAAAGTCAGGAGCCACAAGCACAGGTTGGGCACAAAACGCTGCCCGCAGACCAGCAAAGGCTTCCTCAGCGACCACTTTACAGTGTCTGGACTTCTGGCTTTAATAAGGTCAGTGAGCGGAGCAGCCCTCGTAGCAAAGTGAGGAATAAACCTCCGATTGTAGCCTACAATCCCCAAGAAAGCGCTGACTTGTTTTTTCCTCAACGGTCTGGGCCAGCTCTGTATAGCTCCTATCTTGTTCATTTGTGGTTTAACAAGTCCTCTGCCTACCAGGTAACCCAAGTATCTAGCCTCTGCTAGACCCAAGGCACATTTAGAGGGGTTAGCTGTCAGACCCGCTCTTCTAAAAGTGTACAACACTGCCTGTACTTTATCCAGATGGCTTTCCCAGTCCGGGCTATGAATGATCACATCATCCAAGTATGCGGCTGCATACTCAGTGTGAGGCCTGAGCAACTTATCCGTTAGCGTTTGAAAAGTGGCTGGAGCCCCATGGAGGCCAAAAGGCATGATCCTGTACTGGAATAGGCCATCAGGAGTGGCAAAGGCTGTCTTCTCTTGAGCGCGTTTTGTCAATGGTATCTGCCAATAACCCTTTGTCAGATCCAACGTGGTGAAGAACCTATCTTTGGCTAATCGCTCTACTAGTTCATCCACCCTAGTCATTGGGTAGGCGTCAAACTTAGACACCTTGTTTAACTTCCTGAAGTCATTACAAAACCTGATGGACCCATCAGTTTTGGGCACTAGAACAATGGGGCTGCACCACTGGCTATGAGACTCCTCTATCACTCCAAGCTCAAGCATTTTCCTGACTTCAGCCCTTACAGCTTCCCTCTTGGCCTCCGGAATGCGGTAAGACTTCACTCTTACGACAACCCCTGGTTCTGTAATAATGTCATGGGTAATCTCTCGGGTTTGTCCAGGGTTGGGGGAGAAGACATCATTATTCCTCTCAACCAAGCCTCTAGCTCCTTTTATTTGCTCAGGTGTCAGCTCTGGAGAGATTGTCACCGAAGGACTAGGTGCCTGTGGACCAGGTGTGGTGTCCCCCACTGCAGCCATGCAGTCCTCTCTAGTCCTTCATGGCTTAAGAAGGTTTATGTGGAACACAGCCTCCTTCTTCCAGTGTCCCGGCTGACTAACTTTCTAATCTACTGGGCTCACTTTTTCCAAGACCTCATAGGGTCCCGGCCACTGTGCTAGAAGTTTGCTTTCTGTGGTGGGTACTAGAACCATTACTCTGTCCCCCCTTTCAAACTGTCTCACTAGGGCCCTCTGGTCATAGTAGGACTTCTGCCTACTCTGCGTCTGCTCCATATGCTGGCGAACAAGAGGGGCAATCTGAGCCATACGCACCCGCATATCTTCAACATACTGGAGGACATTGGTCCCAGTTACCCCGTGTTCTTCCCAGGTTTCCTTTAGAATATCCAGTATACCCTGGGATGCCTACCATATAAAAGCTCAAACGGGGAGAAGCCCGTAGAACTTTGGGGAATCTCTCAAACTGCAAACAACAGGTAAGGAAGTAACAAGTCCCAATCCTTCCCATCCCTGCTAACGACTTTTCTCAACATCCTCTTTAGGGTCCGGTTGAACCTTTCTACCAACCCATCTGTCTGGGGGTGATACACTGATGTTCTCAGAGTCTGTACATTAAATAGCTGACATAGCTCTTTCATAATACGGGAGACAAACGGTGTCCCCTGATCCATGAGCAATGTCCTGGGGATCCCCACCCGTGTAAACATCTGAACCAACTCTTTTGCAATACTTTTAGCATTCGCCTTACGTAGTGGAATGGCCTCCGGGTATCTGGTGGCATAATCGACGATGACAAGGATATACTGGTGCCCTCGAGCTGTTTTCTCTAAGGGACCCACTAGGTCCATGCCAATCCTCTCAAACGGAACGTCAACTATGGGGAGAGGTATGAGTGGGGCTCTCAACTTCTGTCTGGGAGATGCCAGCTGGCATTCCGGGCAAGAAGCACAATACCTTTTAATCCCCTCATACACCCCAGGCCAGAAGAACCTCCTGAGCACCCGTTCTTGGGTTTTCTCCACCCCTAAGTGTCCCCCCAGAAGATGAGAGTGAGAGTAATCCAGGATTTTTCGGGTGTACGATGAAGGCACAACCAGTTGTTCAAGCTCTTGTCCCTCATCGGAGGTTACTATGTAAAGGAGATAGTTTTTAAGGATAAAATAGGGATATGGCCTTTCCCGTTACCCCTTCCACTGGTACCCCATTAAGCTCTAAAACATTACTCCTGGCTTCCTGCAACAGGGGATCATCTGCCTGGTCACGGCCAAAGCCACTACCCGAAATATCCAGGATATCTGTATCCCCCTCATCGCCTTCACTGGTAGCCTCTGGGGCGGGTTCCGGTTGACCAACCTCTGCCTCATCTTCTGTCTGTCGTGGGGCCCCGCCTCTCCTGGACTGCTCCCCACGCTGATTCAACAGGACTTCCTTGACAACCCTATTAAATCTTAGCTTGTTCTCCCTGTGTTCCCGTCTTGTTTTACCTCTTTTTTGGTTAGAGATATACAAGTCAGGATGAGCAAAGGGAAATACTTCATGGACCCCTGTATTTCTCTGCTCCACTTCAGGTTCCCCTTGTTCTCCCATCACAGGGGGCTGTAACAGAGCCTGTAAATTAGGGAAATTCCTTCCTATTATCAAAGGATATGGTAGACGAGGAACTACCACTGCTACGATCCCTACCAAACTGCCCTGTACTGACACTTCTATGTTGGCAGTAGGATACCGCACAGTACACCCATGGATACACAATACACCCATGGTTCTATGCTTCTTAATCCAACAAGGTTTTACCAATTTACTGGCTACCAAAGTCAGGGCACTACCAGAGTTCACCAGGCTCAGGAAGATTGGGGCATCTCGCCCTGACATGTCCTTTGGCGCCACACTCAAAACAAGTTATGGAGTTTCTCCTAGGGTGGTCCTCTTTCCCATGGTTTTGACTTCTAAAGTCTGTTTTGGAAAAACGGGCTCCGGATCTGAAGTCTGCTTCCACTCCACTCCTCCGGTCTCCTGGTCTTTGTATTTTCCCGATCCTCCTAGAGAGAGAGATCGATCCAAATTTTTGGTAGACAGGTACCGCTCCACTTGTGCGACCATACTATCACAGTCCAGGGGATTTCCCTGAGTGACCCACTCCCGGAGGCCATTTGGAAGCTCTCTCACATAACAGTCCAGTACAAGCGCTTCTATAATCTGTGCAGGGGTTTGAGTCTCTGGTTTGAGCCACTTCCGAGCCAGATGAATTAAATCGAACATCTGGGATCTTGGCGCTTTTCCTTCTTTGAACCTCCAGTTGTAGAAACGCTGGGCCCTCACTGTGGAAGTCACCCCTAAGCGAGCCAGGATCTCTCCTTTCAGTTTGGGATAGTCTGCAGCAGCCACCTCATCCAGATCAAAATAGGCTTTCTGTGCTTCTCCCAGGAGGAAGGGTGCAATGATTCCAGCCCACTGTTCTGGGGCCCAGCCTTCTCGGGTGGCGGTCCGTTCGAACGCCAGTAGGTAAGTCTCCACATCATCATCCGGGGTGATTTTCTGCAGACAGCTGCTTGCACGTATTTGGCTTACCCCCCTTGCTGCTGGGTTAGAAGACCCTTGGGTAGTCATCTGATCCAGGGCTGCTTTGAGAACAGCATGGTCTGACTTTTGTGCTTCAGTCAAAGCTTCAATCTTTAAAGTCAGGAGCCTGTTGGTCTCCTGTTGTACTGCAGCTGCGGCAGCTGCCTGTCTACTACTCTCTTGTTGCGCTGCAGCGGCTTGTCTATTAGTCTCTTGTTGTGCTGCAGCTGAGGCCGCTACCTGTCTATTAGTCTCTTGCTGCACAGAGACAGCTTGTAACAGGGCTTTCACAATATCTTCCATTTTCTGGGTCCTGTACCTTTAAGGCCACTGTAACTGAAAATTGACCGGTACAACAGCAAACATCCCACTTCTGACCACCACTTGTGACAAAGTCGCAGAAATAGCGGTAATGCAATGCAGCAAAGTCGCTGATCTTAAGCAATAAATACGGTTTTATTGCACTCAAAATAAATAATACAAAACAAAATGGCCTACTCCAATTTAGGAGGCTAACTGACAGTAGTGTCCCTTACTACACTGTACTGGAGGGGCTATTCCAGCCTCCAGTATAAAACAAACAGAATAACAGTCCAAATAAACAAATCTGTGACAGACCTTGTTCCTTCAATGCAGACAGTTTCCAACCTGTCCGTCCACCCCAGCATACCTCTCACACTGAGCTCTCACTTCCCACTTCCTTACCAGGTGAGTGTTAATTAATAGGGAAAGAGAGGAGGTTTTACCTGTTGGCCAGGCTTAACCCCTTCCAGGGCAGGGAACACTGAGTTTTCCAGTCTCTCACTGGTGTACATACAATCGTGTACCCTGTCACAATATATATACATATATATATACACCCCGTGTTTCCCCTGAAAATAAGACCTACCCTGAAAATAAGACCTAGCGTTATTTTCCAGGAGGGCTGCAATATAAGCCCTGCCCCGAAAATAAACCCTATTTAAAATGCTTGTAAAACCCTACAATCAACTCCATTACAGTAGTATATAATGTACAATGTGTGTGTTTCTGTAATACAATTGCATGGAAGAGAGCTGCAGCGGGTCACAGAAGAGCAGAACAGTGCTATAATGAAGGTATTTGCCACAATTATATTACAGAAACACACACACATTGTATATTTATATACTACTGTAATAGAGTGGATTATAAGATTTTACATGCATTTTAACTCACACTGGGGATTCCTATCAGGCAGGGAGAGAGTGGGGGAGAGAAGACAGCACATTAAATGGTAAGACCTACCCTGAAAATAAGCCCTGCTGTGTCTTTTGTTGCCAAAATTAATAGAAGACCCAGGCTTATTTTTGGGGAAACATGATATATTCAGTTGTTTTATACCATTCTCCTATCGTAGTATTTCTGGATCAAGCCTTTTTTTTGGTATTGCTTCTTTTGCTGCATTTATTAGATATGGCAACACTGTACCCTTATATTATTTTATTATTACATTTGTATTGTGAAATTCTCCCAACGGCATTGAACAGTTCCCCTAGCGTCAGTTAATATCAGACTGCCCGCTGCACTATCACAGTCCCACTATAAGCGCTATTAGTAGTATAAAAAAATCATCATTTGTAGACGCTATAACTTTCACACAAACCAATTATTATACACTGATTGGGATTTTTTTTATACCAAAGACATGTAGCAGAATACATTTTGGCATAAATTTATGAAGACATTTTTATTTTTTTATTTTATTGGATATGTTTTAAAGCAGAAGGTAAAAAATTCCCCCCCCCCCCCCCAAATTTTGGGTGTTTTTTTGTTTATAGTAAATGGGGCCACTCTACAAATGCCCCACAACTGCATGCTTTTGCAGGGTCCAAGGGGTTAAAGCAGGTGATGAGAAAGCAACACAGCCCTACCTGCTTTAACCCGTTATTTGCTGTACTGCATAATGTTGCAGGACACTTGCAGAGTGGCCTCATTCACTTAAATTGGTCATGCAGTAGGTGCTAGACCCATCAACCATGAACATATAACTCAAGCCGTGGGTTCCACATGTGCAAACCCCTGGCCACTGCAGCTAAAGGGGGTGTTTGGGACATCTCAAAACCCTTTCCTGATTGGCCGGGAGGAGGTGGTGTTACAATAGCGAATATTTATTTGCTGTTGAAACACACCTGGATGTGCTCTGTTTGCATTCTCTGTGCCCCGAGCCCACCATTTTTTGAAGCCTCTGGCTGTAATCAGGTGCTAAAAAAAATGTAATTCATGCATCTGGCGTCCTGCATGGGGCTGGAGGTATAGATAAGAGGAGGCAGCAATGTAAACAGGGGGGGGGGCATCCATGTGCCCTTAATGGACAGGCTGCCCCTGGTATAAGGTGACCAGGTTTTTAAAATTAAATCTGGAGACATATTTAATTTTTTTTTACTAGTAATGGCGGCAATCAGTGACTCTCTGCCCGTCACCGCCCGCCTCGCAGCCTGTCAAGTCTCACTCTCCAGGCCCCGGTTACTATTGGGTGGGGAGTGGAGGAAGATCACTCTGCCAGGGAAGGCAAGAAGATAAGCAGGCAGGTGGCTGGCCGGGACTTACACCCCCCTAAGCTAGTAGGAGCGGCGGAATTCCAATTTTTTTTTTCCTGCATTGACTGTATTTTAAATTGCCCCAGCCCCTGTTCAAATCCAATCTGGGGACAAAACCAGGGACAAATTTGGTCCAGGGACAGAAGTGCAAGAAGTGTGTTAGGCAAGGTAGACGTCTCAAGCACTTTCTTGACCACGACATAGATGATATTGCAGTACTTGCAAGAAAACTTGCCTATTTTCAGCTTCTCCTGGGAGATCTAGGATTCTGATATTGGCAGCTGCAGCTTCTGCATTTATATCTCTGGCCTCAAGGGATTCAGGCTTTTGCTACAGCTGAGGCACCAATCATGGGCAATGAGAAATCCTTCCAGCTGTTTGTTTCTGTTTTCTTCCGTTTGCCTGATCATTTTCAATATTTTGCTTGAAAGGTCAGAACAAACTGATTATAGTCAATCTTATCTGTCAGTATTGCTTGACAGGAAGTTAGTTACAGCTATTAGAGCTGAAGCATCTGACTGGTGTTATTGCTTTTAGTTTCACCTGATAGTACTCATACATTTTGGGTGCTTACTGGCTTAGCGGAGGCAGTATTTTGCAACTACTACAGTAGATTACAATCCTGAGATACCATAATCTTTGGATGTTGGTTTTGCAGAGATGAAGCCAGTAGGAAGGTTTTTGCAGTGCAGAATCCTTTAATATAATAGGGAACGAAGCACTGCATATCTGCACCCAGGGCCGGACTTACCATTGGGCTTGACTGGGCTAAAGCCCATGGGCCCCGCCCAATAGGGGGCCCCTCTTAGGGGTCTGGAGGGCCCCGGACAGCAACCCCCACTTTTTTTATTTATTTTTTTATAAAAAAAATATGTTTATATATATATATATATATATATATATATATATATATAAAATAAAAATAAAAATGGGCTAACTTTACTGCCTATTTTTTTTTTTTAAATTCATTAAATTAATTTTTTTCCAAAAAAATGCATTTAAAAAGACTGCTGCGCAAATACAGTGCAACATAAAATATTGCAACAACCGCCATTTTATTCTCAAGGCCAAGGTCTTTACTAAAAAATTATATAATCTTTGGGGGTTCTAAGTAATTTTCTAGCAAAAAAAAATAATAATTTTAACTTGAAAAGAGCTGTCAGAAAAAGGTTTGGTGTTTAAGTGGTTAAAAATTCCTAATTTACATACAGAAGAAGTTAATTCCTTTGAAGAGATACAATGTTTAGACTTAACTTTCCACTGATAAAGAATGTTTCCAAAACTTGGCAGATTGCCCAGACTGACTTTTGGCTGAGAGCAGACAGGAAATTCTTTGCATACCAAAGTGCAGAGAGAAAATTATTTTCATGTGAAAGATCGTGAAACCCTGTATCATATCGATTAATCGTGCAGCTCTAATATATATATATATATATATATACTGTACATATATATATATTTATTATTATTAAAGGCCCCAGAGGTCTCCAGGGCCCCTGGATGGCAACCCCCCTTTTTTTTATAAAAATATTTACATTTTTACAACTTTAATGTGCACCCCCCCCGCTCATCAACTTTAATGCCCCCCCCCCCGGTCAACAACTTCAATTCGCCCCCCCCCCCCACTCAACAACTTTAATGTGCACCCCCGCTCAACAACTTCAATTCGCCCCCCCGCTCAACAACTATGATCCCCCCTCGCTCCAGGGGGCCCCTTCAACACTCAAGCCCAGGGGCCCCCACCACCCTAAGTCCTGCCCTGTCTGCACCCAGCTAGCATATAACCTTGACACGGTGGGGGAGATTTACTAAAGTTGCTGCAAACAGGATCTGGTGCAGCAGTGTACCAATCAGCTTCTAACTTCTGCTTTTTCAATTAAGCTTTGACAATAAATCCTCATGCACACTGGACTTTATAAAAACGTTTTGTTTGGAACAAAAAAATAAAAAATAAAAACGTCAGAACTTGAAGCATTAGCTGTAGAAAGCTGTAGAATGAGTTTTGCAGCGTTTTTGCAGTAGCGTTTTTTAGTGTTTTCATTATTTAGCTTTTTTTTTTTTTAGCAGAACTATTTCCTACAAAAGCTTATGGTTTAAAAACGCCAAAAAGTTTTTCAGCATTTTTTAGCTTTTTTTTTCAGTTTTTCAGAGTTTTAGAGCATTTTTATACCTGAAAGTGATGATGTCCCCTCTCTTGTTTGTAGTGGTAATGGAGAAAACTTGGTCCACTTTTCCAGGTCATTGGAGGACCACTCTGTCACTGAAAATGTACCGACCGGGACTATAGTCTTTCAAGCAATCTTCAAACCGATGGCTCAAATAAACAAAGGTACTCTGGCTCGAACCACTTATCATCCCCACTCTGGCTCGAACCACTTATCATCAGATAATAATGAGTCCCAGGTCAGAAGTGTCATATTCCTCAGCAGGCAAACACACATGTTCTCCAGCAAAGGCACTGACCTTGTCATGCGTAATGGCAGGTGGGTCTCCACCACAGCCGTGGGAGACCTGAACGGGGCCCATCTTTTTAAGGGCGAACCACGCGGGGACCACCGTCATACATACAGTCTCAGTTACAGCATCCACTTTCACGGTGGACACACTAGTTTTGTCTTCGGTATCGCTTACCTCCGGTGACACGATCGTTGTAGTAGCCGATGGCATGGTCAGCGTGGAGGAAACAGTCACTATCTCCTAATCAGCGATCACAGTAGTTGAAGAGGGATCTGGCCATGAGGCCTCTTCTTCTGCGGTCACTGTCCCAGTAATCCAATCCACCTTGTATTCCTGGGGAGATTCAGTCGGTGGCTCCACTTGGAACAAGTAATGCCAGCAGTCCTTGCACCGGGCAAAAGGCAAAATCCGGACGGCCAGCTCTGAACAGCGGGGGCAGGACAATCCGAGGGCCTCCACGCTACCGCTGGAAAACAGGACGAACTTCCTCTGGGTCCGCATTCGGATTCCGGTATCTGTCAGGGGTACTCCAGAAGTAGCAGACATTGCGCTGACTCCCGGAGCAGACATCGGGGGTCGCAGCCTTTCAAATGGAGTTGACGGCACGGACATGTTCGCACCTCTCTCTCTCGGGGGCGGGCAATCACTCTGTCCTTGGCGCCAAACTCAGTCTTCGTCTCACACAGGGGTGGGTAACTCTTCCCACCCTGAGTTCTTTTTCTCCACAGGTTTCAGGCACACATGGCTTCGCCACACATGCGCCCAACTTCAATGGTGATGTTAACTTTTTCCTTTCTGGCACAGTTTAACGCCACAACAATTACTTGCATTAATGGCAGAATAAAACTTCTGAATTCGGGTATTCGAGGTAACAGCCTATCCCGGACGAGCCCCCATGTGTAGCACTACCCCCGGAGGAGCTTCTGGTTTGTTTTGGGTGGCACATTTACCTTGTGGCTCTTCCGAATTCCTAGGATTGAATGGTGCATATAGCAGTAGTAAAGGAATGTCTGCAACAGGTGTCTTTTCTGTGCTCTTTATTACCCAGCCGGGTAAAAACAAATAACTTGTGGTGAGGAAAGTAGAGTTGAAGAAAGAAGGAGAATAGCAAATTCCGGCGTAGCAATAGGGAAACGGTCCTGCTCCCAAGTGTAACACTTCTCTGCGCCACTCCTGCTTGAGTGGGAATAGCGTACCTGGACATGCCTCTCTCACTGACCTGGCAGCCAGAGTATCGCTCGAACCTTTGAGGAAAAGTCTCTGCAACAGACCCTCCTTGAAATGAACGTCAGGGAGACACCTCTGCCACAGGCCCTCTCTGATTGCAATTACAGAGGTAATCCTCCTTGGTAGAATTACGCCTGGAACTCCTTCTTAACGTCGCCCAGGTACCGACTGACAGGTGATCAATCCTTCAGTGTCCGGCTACCTTGATCCCCGGTGGTTTGTCGAAATCCTTTTGGACCGACAGCCTCTGATAGGCGCTCCTCAGACGGACTCCCCACCGAACAGCTATACCTCTTGGGATCCTCAAAAGTGGGAAACCAGTCGACCACTGGGTCTCCCCCGCTGCTCAAATGTTCCGGACCAACATGGTCCCGGAACCAGGAACACCACGTGGCACGCATGCCCCAACCAGGTAGGTCATAACGCTGGGGCGCCGTGATGTGGTCACCCTAAATGTGGGTGCCACACTGGACAACGAAGACCCAGAACCAATGGCGTCTGCCCCATAAATACCCTCCCCCAGCATGTACAGCGAGGCTCAACCCTCCTGATTGGCTGCTGGGGAAGAGCACTCAAACCTTGACTCCACTGCTGCCATCTACTGCACTGGGGTGGGAAGAACACCCCAGCAACAACAGAATGAGCCCACAGCACAGGCAAGCTGAGACAGAGACCCAATTTAAACACATTAACCAGATCAGAGTTTAACTACACTCTGATCTCCCTCTAAATTTAAATAGCACTGGTACTTTGAAGTACCCAGGCGCTACATGTGGTTGGGGAAATCTGTTGATTTTGTATTTTTTTTTTCACTGGCTGAAGGCAAAAAAAAATAAAACTGAACTTTGGCTGAGCTTTAATTTACCAAGTAAAACCTCACATCAAGTCTGTTGCCTTTTAATCTTGATGTTGAGATAAGAACTTGCTGTTTCCAAAGATACATTTTACAGGAAACACCATGGTCACATTACACAGTCAGAAGATCTGTTACAGTATATTGCTTACTGTACTGTATTTATTTTAAAGAGCTTTTATACACAAAATATCACCCACTGTAAAAGGGGCTTCTTTAGACCCCATTCACACCTGAGCGTTTTGTAGCTTGAAGCCTGAAGCTACAAAACGCTGGAGGGGAAAAAATCTATAATTCTCTATGGAGATGGTTCACATCTCCACTCCAAACCTGACCTGAAGCTCAAACAAGTTCTGGGACTCTTTTTTTTTTAGACAGATTTGGACGTTTTTCTTCTTTTTACATTGGTGACCTTTTGACCTGTACAAAATCGCGGGGAAAAAACGCGGTAAAAAATGCATTAAAAATGCTGCAAAAATCCCAGTAAAATTGCACGACTTTCTGTCTGAAAAGGCTATGCTCAGATTTGAATGGGGCCTTAATGTACAGTCTAGAAAGTGTAACGTCCAAAACAAGCTCCCTAAAATATTTATTTAACCACTTGATTACTGGGCACTTATACCCCCTTCCTGCCCAGGTGAAATTTCAGCTTTCAGCACTGTCACGCTTTGAATGACAATTGCGCGGTCGAGCGACCTGTCTCCCAAACAAAATTTATGTCCTTTTTTTTCCCACAAATAGAGCTTTCTTTTGGTGGTATTTGATTATCTCTGTGGTTTTTATCTTTTGCGCTATAAACAAAAATAGAGTGACAATTTTGAAATAAAAACCACAATATTTTTTACTTTTTGCTATAATGAATATAAAAAAAAAAAAAAAAATTCTCAGTTTAGGCCGATACGTATTCTTCTACATATTTTTGTTAAAAAAATCGAAATAAGCGTATAGTGATTGGTTTGCACAAACGTTATAGCGCCTACAAAATAGGGGATAGAATTATGATTTTTTTTTAAATTAATTGTATTACTAGTAATGGCAGCGATCTGCGATTTTTGTCAGGACTGCGATATTACGGCGGACACATCGGACACTTTTGACACTATTTTGAGACCATTCACATTTAAACAGCGATCAGTGCTATAAATGCACTGATTACTGTATAAATGTGACTGGCAGGGAAAGGGTTAACACTAGGGGGTGGGGAAGGGGTTAAATGTGTGCCCTGCTAGGTGATTCTTACTGTGGGGGGAGGTGACTAGGGGAGGTGACCGATGGTTGTCCCTGTACAAGGGACACACCAGTCTCCTCTCCCTGACAGGATGTGGATCTCTGTGTTTACACACAGAGATCCACGTCCCTGGCTCTGTGACTGACGATCGCGGGTGCCTGCCGGACATCGTGGCCGCTAGGCACGCGCACCGGCACATGAGTGACATGGCGGGAGCGCACCCTTTAGCGGCGGGAGACCAGAGGCCATATATTGACGGCCTCCCGGGAATTTTGGAGCCACCTTGTGGCCGTAAAAACTCGATCTGCGGATTGTAAGTGGTTAAAGAGAAACTGCCACCTGCTTAGATAATTTGTAATTAAAACATCTTTGCAATTCTGAAGCTTCCCTCCAACCACTTTGCATATAATTTTATGTATACTGTGATTCTGTACTTGCCAACTATGCTGCAGAAATCTCCCTCCACTAAGCTGAAGCTGCTGCCTGTTTACTTCCTGGATTTACACAGGATTTCACACAGAGGCACACCTCCAGCTCTGCAGCCCTGCTGCTCACATTGGCAGACATTCATTGTGTAGTGCCCCCCCTCTATTTGCGGGGCGTTACGCTAAAGTTAGTGGGGAATGGGAGAGTTAAGTTACTCCCATTCAAAAATTGCCTACATTTGGATTGCTGCCAGTTTTGGAACTGCCTTGTAGGTCAGTCTGCATGCCAGGGGGGTGTTATTACCCCTGGGTGACAGTCGGCGCTAGAAGGTGCTCTGACAGACCCACCTCCTCCCAGCAGCCAATCAGAGGAGCGGTTCTTTCTCTGGACATGCTGGCGAGAGGGTATATCTGGGGCAGTCGCCTGTGAGAGTTGTGCTATGCCCGCGTTCCAGGTGCGGCATCCACCTTCAGGGTGCGCGCATTCATGGGCCCCGCCATCAAGGCCTGCCTGGCCAAGGTTGCGTACCAAGCGGAACTTCATTCTAATGCAAAGAGGGGCCCCAGCGGCTTGATGGGTCCCACGTCCTAAGCGGGAGCTGAACGGTGGGGGATCGGCTCGGGAGAACCCAGAGGCAGAGGTTGTCTGCGAGGCCTGGACGAACCACCGGGGATCCGGTCACCCCGCCACATGACAGGTACATTTCAGCTGTCAGTCGGTGACCTTGAAATTGGACTTACTGGAAGGATTCATTGGTTCTAGCCTTTGGCCTCGTACACACGATGAGATATGTCCGCTCAAACTTGTCCGACGGACAGTTTAGAGCGGACATGTCTCATCGGATTTCGGTCCGATGGCGTGTACACAAAATCCCCGCCGGCAGACAGCGTGGTGACGCGGCGGTGACGTTGACGCCGCCACGTCACCGCGACGTCACGCACCAGGAAGTAAACACTTCCGCGCGCATGCGTCGGATCCATTCACAGGATACGACGCATGTGCAGGAGGATATGTCCGCTGGTTTCCCGTACTAACCAGCGGACATATCCGACGGACAGGTTTGTAGCGGACAAATTTCAAAGCATGCTTTGAAATTTGTCCGATGGACAAATCTGTCCGCCAGCCCTTACACACGATCGGATTTGTCTGCTGAAACGGTCCATCGGACCGTTTTCAGCGGACAAATTCGATCGTGTGTACGCGGCTTTTGACAAATCTAAGAAAAATTCACCAGGCCTGTGGTAGAGGCCCTGTTTTCCTCCCAGTGACTTTGTTTAAAAGTGGCCCTTCGGCTGCCAGGCTCAATTAAATCGCCTGTCCGGGGCACTTTACCCACTCTGTTGAGAGTGGTGAAGTTTGAACTTGACTGTGCTGAGAGCGGGTTTGCTCTCTCTTTGATATCCAAGGCCTGATACTACAGTTCTCTTCTTGCTCATCAACCTTTTCTCTATCGTGTGTCATGTTGATGTTGGCCATGTTGGGTCTTGGAATAAAGCATTGAAAACTCAAGTTGACGTCTGGTCACTCTCTATCCACTCTCACTAATATTATCCCTAGACAAGAATCATTGGCAACCTAACATGCAGGTCCGAAACTAATCAGCAGCTCCTTTGGGGGGGGGGGGGCTACAATTGTGACTATAGACCAGGGGTGTCAAACTCAATTTCATCGTGGGCCGCATCAGCATTAGGATTGTACATTAAAAGGGCTGTATCTGTTAGATTAGATGTACAGCGCATCCCCTCTACTTATATTAGGTGTCAAGAGCCCACCCCACCATCAGAAGTTGAGTCCCCCACTCTCCCTTACATCACAGTAGCTGGAAGTAGCTGGATGCATTGCCTAAAAGCATAAAGTAGGGGGCTGGAGGAGGACCAGAGGAGGGCTGGAGCTCTCCTGCAACTGCAGGAGAGGTGCAAGGGCCACATGAAATGGCCTAGAGGGCCGGATTCAGCCTGCGAGCCTTGTGTTTGACACCTGTGCTATAGACTGTGGCATATGTGTGCTGTGTATACAGTGAGTAGATTCTATTTACCGATGCCCTTTAAGCTGCTTCCCACTGTTAGAGCAGTATAACACTGTTTACCAATTTACACTATTTGCGAAGGCATCAGTGTTCTTCTTGGAGTGCCTCAGGTCTTAGTAACGCCCCAGCTGACAGTTTTTTTTTTTATTCTTTACTCCTTGAATCTAAAACTGAAAAAAGGTTTTGGTTATACTATAACTTTAGGAAAGAAACAAGAGATAAGGCAATTTTGTAATTAGTATGTGAAATCTTAAAATGAGACGTGCTTATGATATGGACAGTTGCTTTTATTTATTTTTTAGACAGATTTGGACGTTTTTCTTCTTTTTACATTGGTGACCTTTTGACCTGTACAAAATCGCGGGGAAAAAACGCGGTAAAAAATGCATTAAAAATGCTGCAAAAATCCCAGTAAAATTGCACGACTTTCTGTCTGAAAAGGCTATGCTCAGATTTGAATGGGGCCTTAATGTACAGTCTAGAAAGTGTAACGTCCAAAACAAGCTCCCTAAAATATTTATTTAACCACTTGATTACTGGGCACTTATACCCCCTTCCTGCCCAGGTGAAATTTCAGCTTTCAGCACTGTCACGCTTTGAATGACAATTGCGCGGTCGAGCGACCTGTCTCCCAAACTAAATTTATGTCCTTTTTTTTCCCACAAATAGAGCTTTCTTTTGGTGGTATTTGATCATCTCTGTGGTTTTTATCTTTTGCGCTATAAACAAAAATAGAGTGACAATTTTGAAATAAAAACCACAATATTTTTTACTTTTTGCTATAATGAATATAAAAAAAAAAAAAAAAAATTCTCAGTTTAGGCCGATACGTATTCTTCTACATATTTTTGTTAAAAAAATCGAAATAAGCGTATAGTGATTGGTTTGCACAAACGTTATAGCGCCTACTAAATAGGGGATAGAATTATGATTTTTTTTTAAATTAATTGTATTACTAGTAATGGCAGCGATCTGCGATTTTTGTCAGGACTGCGATATTACGGCGGACACATCGGACACTTTTGACACTATTTTGAGACCATTCACATTTAAACAGTGATCAGTGCTATAAATGCACTGATTACTGTATAAATGTGACTGGCAGAGAAAGGGTTAACACTAGGGGGGTGGGGAAGGGGTTAAATGTGTGCCCTGCTACGTGATTCTTACTGTGGGGGGAGGGGACTGACTAGAGGAGGTGACCGATGGTTGTCCCTATGTACAAGGGACACACCATCGGTCTCCTCTCCCTGACAGGATGTGGATCTCTGTGTTTACACACAGAGATCCACGTCCCTGGCTCTGTGACTGACGATCGCGGGTGCCTGCCGGACATCGTGGCCGCTAGGCACGCGCATCGGCACATGAGTGACATGGCGGGAGCGCACCCTTTAGCGGCGGGAGACCAGAGGCCATATATTGACGGCCTCCCGGGAATTTTGGAGCCAACTTGTGGCCGTAAAAACTTGATCTGCGGATTGTAAGTGGTTAAAGAGAAACTGCCACCTGCTTAGATAATTTGTAATAAAAACATCTTTGCAATTCTGAAGCTTCCCTCCAACCACTTTGCATATAATTTTATGTATACTGTGATTCTGTACTTGCCAACTATGCTGCAGAAATCTCCCTCCACTAAGCTGAAGCTGCTGCCTGTTCACTTCCTGGATTTACACAGGATTTCACACAGAGGCACACCTCCAGCTCTGCAGCCCTGCTGCTCACATTGGCAGACATTCATTGTGTAGTGCCCCCCCTCTATTTGCGGGGCGTTACGCTAAAGTTAGTGGGGAATGGGAGAGTTAAGTTACTCCCATTCACAAATTGCCTACATTTGGATTGCTGCCAGTTTTGGAACTGCCTTGTAGGTCAGTCTGCATGCCAGGGGGGTGTTATTACCCCTGGGTGACAGTCGGCGCTAGAAGGTGCTCTGACAGACCCACCTCCTCCCAGCAGCCAATCAGAGGAGCGGTTCTTTCTCTGGACATGCTGGCGAGAGGGTATATCTGGGGCAGTCGCCTGTGAGAGTTGTGCTATGCCCGCGTTCCAGGTGCGGCATCCACCTTCAGGGTGCGCGCATTCATGGGCCCCGCCATCAAGGCCTGCCTGGCCAAGGTTGCGTACCAAGCGGAACTTCATTCTAATGCAAAGAGGGGCCCCAGCGGCTTGATGGGTCCCACGTCCTAAGCGGGAGCTGAACGGTGGGGGATCGGCTCGGGAGAACCCAGAGGCAGAGGTTGTCTGCGAGGCCTGGACGAACCACCGGGGATCCGGTCACCCCGCCACATGACAGGTACATTTCAGCTGTCAGTCGGTGACCTTGAAATTGGACTTACTGGAAGGATTCATTGGTTCTAGCCTTTGGCCTCGTACACACGATGAGATATGTCCGCTCAAACTTGTCCGACGGACAGTTTAGAGCGGACATGTCTCATCGGATTTCGGTCCGATGGCGTGTACACAAGATCCCCGCCGGCAGACAGCGTGGTGACGCGGCGGTGACGTTGACGCCGCCACGTCACCGCGACGTCACGCACCAGGAAGTAAACAGTTCCGCGCGCATGCGTCGGATCCATTCACAGGATACGACGCATGTGCAGGAGGATATGTCCGCTGGTTTCCCGTACTAACCAGCGGACATATCCGACGGACAGGTTTGTAGCGGACAAATTTCAAAGCATGCTTTGAAATTTGTCCGATGGACAAATCTGTCCGCCAGCCCTTACACACGATCGGATTTGTCTGCTGAAACGGTCCATCGGACCGTTTTCAGCGGACAAATTCGATCGTGTGTACGCGGCCTTTGACAAATCTAAGAAAAATTCACCAGGCCTGTGGTAGAGGCCCTGTTTTCCTCCCAGTGACTTTGTTTAAAAGTGGCCCTTCGGCTGCCAGGCTCAATTAAATCGCCTGTCCGGGGCACTTTACCCACTCTGTTGAGAGTGGTGAAGTTTGAACTTGACTGTGCTGAGAGCGGGTTTGCTCTCTCTTTGATATCCAAGGCCTGATACTACAGTTCTCTTCTTGCTCATCAACCTTTTCTCTATCGTGTGTCATGTTGATGTTGGCCATGTTGGGTCTTGGAATAAAGCATTGAAAACTCAAGTTGACGTCTGGTCACTCTCTATCCACTCTCACTAATATTATCCTTAGACAAGAATCATTGGCAACCTAACATGCAGGTCCGAAACTAATCAGCAGCTCCTTTGGGGGGGGGGGGGGCTACAATTGTGACTATAGACCAGGGGTGTCAAACTCAATTTCATCGTGGGCCGCATCAGCATTAGGATTGTACATTAAAAGGGCTGTATCTGTTAGATTAGATGTACAGCGCATCCCCTCTACTTATATTAGGTGTCAAGAGCCCACCCCACCATCAGAAGTTGAGTCCCCCACTCTCCCTTACATCACAGTAGCTGGAAGTAGCTGGATGCATTGCCTAAAAGCATAAAGTAGGGGGCTGGAGGAGGACCAGAGGAGGGCTGGAGCTCTCCTGCAACTGCAGGAGAGGTGCAAGGGCCACATGAAATGGCCTAGAGGGCCGGATTCAGCCTGCGAGCCTTGTGTTTGACACCTGTGCTATAGACTGTGGCATATGTGTGCTGTGTATACAGTGAGTAGATTCTATTTACCGATGCCCTTTAAGCTGCTTCCCACTGTTAGAGCAGTATAACACTGTTTACCAATTTACACTATTTGCGAAGGCATCAGTGTTCTTCTTGGAGTGCCTCAGGTCTTAGTAACGCCCCAGCTGACAGGTTTTTTTTTTATTCTTTACTCCTTGAATCTAAAACTGAAAAAAGGTTTTGGTTATACTATAACTTTAGGAAAGAAACAAGAGATAAGGCAATTTTGTAATTAGTATGTGAAATCTTAAAATGAGACGTGCTTATGATATGGACAGTTGCTTTTATTAGTCTAAATTGCGAAATTGAGCTGTATGCATAATATTTAAACCTATTAACCCCATGGAGCCGAACCTGCAGCCCTTTGGCACTTTTTGTGTGGCCCTCTGGACCCCTGCGGACACTGAGGACTCGTACACACGACCGTTTTCCTCGACAGAATCCATCAAGAAACTTGGTGGCAGAGCTTTTTTGCTGAGGAAAACGGTTGTGTGAATGTTTTTCATCGAGAAAACTGTCATGGATCCCGATAAGAAAAAAAGAGAACATGCTCTCTTTTTCCTCGTCGGGAGTCGCAATTTCCTCGTCGTGTTTCTCGTCGGGCTGGTTTACAATGAGAAACACGTTTGTGTGTATGCTTAGAAACCCGCTCATGCTTAGTATAAAGTATGAGATGGAAGCGTGCCTTCGGTAAAAGTAGCGTTCGTAATGGAGATAGCACATTCGTAACGCTGTAACAGACTGAAAAGCGCGAATTGTCTCTCACCAAACTTTTACTTAACACGCAGTAATATGAGATTAGCAAAAGCAGTTTGTGTTGTACGTCTCCGCGTTTCAGAAGAACGAGATTTTGTCTTGACAGTGTGTACGCAAAAAAAAGGTTGTCAAGATTCTCGACAAGCCTAACAAGGAACTCGTCGAGGAAAACGATGTTTCTTTTATGACAAGTTCCTCGGTCGTGTGTACGAGGCCCAGTGTTGTAAGTAACGGAGTTAAAATAAACGCAGTTACCTAACGCAGCCCCTTTTGAGGGTAACGAGTAATCTACCTGATTACTCTTCCCCTCACGGTAACGCAGTTGCCATTACTTGGGCGGCGTTACTGCAATTACATCTACTGCCACTAGATGGCAGCAGAGTAATTGCCTCTGCCGGGGCTGTGAATATGAATATGGGTGGAACTCCGCTTTAGAATCATGTGACCGCTGTGATGGCCTGTCACAGCGGTCTTAAAACTCCCAATCGTAAGGAGCCCTGGATACAATGAGCCCCACCCGCCTCACACTGACCTATCACCGGGGAACAACTCACATCGATCACACACCCTGTGTGTGCAACCTGATCAATGATCCGGGGAACACATGGCCGGAACAAAATGTTCCACAGAACAAACGTTCCCTATACAACATAGTGTACACAGCGACATCTAGTGGTCAACATGGTAAGTGCAGGACACCTATACAGACCAATGATCAGCAGGTTATTTTTGGTCAGTGATTTCATCTCTTCATCAGACAACAAAGAAAAATATGACATCCCCATTCCAGATCCCTTGCATCTAATAAAGCTTATATAAGATAAATAAAATAATAAACAATAAACGATAGAAAATTCTTATAAAGCCTAATATAAGATTTTAAATTAGAGACTCTGTAAACGTCAAGGGAATGTATATTGTAAACATACATTTTAATCCAGTTTATAATTTGGATGTAATATACAGTATAGCAGATGGATAAGAGTTTTAAGTCCTATTAGCTGCACATACATGGTGGGACGGATGCACCTAGGCTGGGATATACATGGTGGGACGGATGCACCTAGGCTGGGATATACACGAGATCACCATTTGTTTCCGGTTTTCTTCTCTCAAGGATCTGGCATTCTTTTGTCTTGGAGTATTAACTCACTGCTCCCTGGCAAGCGCCCGTCATCTGCATTCTAGAAAGGGAATCATCTCAACAAAGCATTGTAGAATATTTAAAAAAAAATCAGTTACTTTGCTGAGTAACTAATTACTTTTTCAATGTAGTAACTGAGTCACTAACGCAATTACTTTTTCGGGGAAGTAATTTGTAACTGTAACTAATTACTTTTTTAAAGTAAGATGAGCAACACTGCCGAGGCCTGATATGTGTTTCCCACTGTCCAGTGATTTCTAGGGGTCTTGTGTAATATGTTTCCAGTCTCCAACAGCATGTTCACAGTCTATGATACTCTCCTGCATCATGTCTCCCTTATTTTTCATGTCTGCAGTCACTGACCATCTCCTGTATTATGTCAACAGTCTCTGACATTTAAAGGCTAATTCCACCTTTAGCAACACGTTACACCCATATTTAGGCTGTAACTTGTAACATGTTGCTAAGTACCCCTCATCTGCTGCAGGAAAAAAAGTGCATTTATTGTTTTTTTTCCACAGGAATGAGCAAAACATTGCATCTGCGATCAGTGGATCTGCCTTTAATACTCTTGCCTTTAACCACTTTAGCCCCGGACCATATTGCTGTCCAAAGACCAGAGCACTTTTTGCGATTTCAGCACTGCGTCACGCTTTGAACTGACAATTGCGCGGTCGATGCGACGTGGCTCCCAAACAAAATTTATGGCGTCCTTTTTTTTCCCACAAATAGAGCTTTCTTTTGGTGGTATTTGATTATCTCTGTGGTTTTTATCTTTTGCGCTATAAACAAAAATAGAGTGACTAATTTTGAAATAAAAACCACAATATTTTTTACTTTTTGCTATAATGAATATACCCCCCAAAAATATATAAAAAAATATGTTTTTCCTTCTCAGTTTAGGCCGATACGTATTCTTCTACGTATTTTATCGTAAAAAAAATCGCAAATTAAGCGTTTATTGATTGGTTTGCGCAAAAGTTATAGCGCCTACAAAATAGGGGGTAGAATTATGGCATTTTTATTATTAAATTATTTTTTTTACTAGTAATGGCGGCGATCTGCGTTTTTTTTCAGTACTGCGACCTTATTACGGCGGACACTTCGGACACTTTTGACACATATTTTGGGACCATTCACATTTTTTTAAACAGCGATCAATGCTATAAAAATGCATTGGATTACTATAAAAATGCCATGACTGGCAGTGAAGGGGTTAACACTAGGGGGCGGGGAAGGGGTTAAATGTGTGCCCTGCTAGGTGATTCTTACTGTGGGGGGAGGTCTCCCTGACAGGACGTGGATCTCTGTGTTTACACACAGAGATCCACGTCCCTGGCTCTGTGACTGACGATCGCGGGTGCCTGCCGGACATCGTGGCCGCTAGGCACGCGCACCGGCACATGAGTGACATGGCGGGAGCGCACCCTTTAGCGGCGGGAGACCAGAGGCCATATATTGACGGCCTCCCGGGAATTTTGGAGCCACCTTGTGGCCGTAAAAACTCGATCTGCGGATTGTAAGTGGTTAAAGAGAAACTGCCACCTGCTTAGTATTTGAATTAAAACATCTTTGAATTCTGAATCCCTCCAACCACTTTGCATATAATTTTATGTTACTGTGATTCTGTACTTGCCAACTATGCTGAGAAATCTCCCTCCACTAAGCTGAACGCTGCCTGTTTACTTCCTGGATTTACACAGGATTTCACACAGAGGCACACCTCCAGTCTGCAGCCCTGCTGCTACATTGGCAGACATTCATTGTGTAGTGCCCCCCCTCTATTTGCGGGGCGTTCCTAAAGTTAGTGGGGAATGGGAGAGTTAAGTTACCCCATTCAAAAATTGCTCATGGATTGCTGCCAGTTTTGGACGCCTTGTAGGTCGTCTGCATGCCAGGGGGGTGTTATTACCCCTGGGTGACAGTGCCTAGAAGGTGCTCTGACAGACCCACCTCCTCCCAGCAGCCAATCAGAGGAGCGGTCTTTCTCTGGACATGCTGGCGAGAGGGTATATCGGGGCAGTCGCCTGGAGAGTTGTGCATGCCCGCGTTCCAGGTGCGCACCACCTTCAGGGTGCGCGCATTCTGGGCCCCGCCATCAAGGCCTGCCTGCCAAGGTTGCGTACCAAGCGGAACTTCATTCTAATGCAAAGAGGGGCCCCAGCGGCTTGATGGGTCCCAGATCCTAAGCGGGAGCTGAACGGTGGGGGATCGGCTCGGGAGAACCCAGAGGCAGAGGTTGTCTGCGAGGCCTGGACGAACCACCGGGGATCGGTCACCCCGCCACATACAGGTACATTTCAGCTGTCAGTCGGTGACCTTGAAATTGGACTTACTGGAAGGATTCATTGGTTCTACCTTTGGCCTCGTACACACGAGAGATATGTCCGCTAAACTTGTCCGACGGACAGTTTAGAGCGGACATGTCTCATCGGATTTCGGTCCGATGCGTGTACACACCATCGGATCAAAATCCCCGCCGGCAGACAGCATGGTGACGCGGCGGTGACGTTGACGCCGCCACGTCACCGCGACGTCACGCACCAGGAAGTAAACACTTCCGCGCGCATGCGTCGGATCCATTCACAGGATACGACGCATGTGCAGGAGGGCACACGCACGGGCACACGCACGGGACTCGGGGGCGAGCGGGGGGCGCGCGCGCACGCGCCCCCTAGTGGCCGTCGAAAGTGGCGACGTAGAGCTACGGGGTCTCGCGCAGCAGTGCCGATCTGCCGCCGTATTACTGCGGCGGCTGGTCGGCATGCGGTTAATATTGACTTTTTGAACAGGGATGTACTTGTGGTGGAGAGGTTGATCTTCATATTTTATACCAGGGGAACCAGTGCAAAGATGAATGTATGTTTTACTGGACTGGTTCAATTTTGGGATATGACAAATTAATAGCTCAGCTGTTCTTTAAGAAATTACTTCCTTCTGGTAAAGGTCCCAGGTGATAATCAAATTAGCTAAATTGTCCTTTTGTCTTGAAGGGAAGTCGGACAAGCTAAAAGACTCCATCACAGCAGGGGCCCTTTGCATACTGGTGTGACTACGCTTCAAAGGATAGCGGCATACCATTTTATAGTTACAATATATTTTCTGATAGGAAGTGGCAACCTGTATATGTGAGTGAGTGATCACAAGGGAAGTTGGTATGTGTCAATTATGCAAACTCCAATTCACATCCGTTGGCACAGAGATGTGACCACAGGAGGTTACTGGTTGGGGCTCCTTATCTGTCATTCTGAAAAGACACATAAAGTCAACCAATCGAATCCTCGGGAACTTGAGTTTTTTTGGAGGGAGAAAATTTTGGCTCAGGGGTATAAAATCCAGTCAAGTCCGCTTGACTAGAGAGCAGTGTAGGATGTCCTGATGTAGACCACAGCCTGGTAAAGTAATCTCTCTTCCTCCTCTCTTCCTTTCTTTCTATCTTTCTCTCATCCCCCTCTCTCTCTCTCTCTCTCTCTCTCTCTCTCTCTCTCTTGGTGATGTGATGCAATATCTCTCCTCTCTCCCTCTCTCTCTCTCTGTCTCTTGGTGATGTGATGTAATCTCTCTCTCCTCTCTCTCTCTCTCTCTCTCTCTCTCTCTCTCTCTCTCTCTTTCCCCCTCTCTCTCCCTCTCTCTGTCTCTCTCTCTACAACTTAGCATTACTTATTGTTGAATCCTCTATAGCCATATTCTTATTAATATCATGTATGTTGTATCAGTATTCAGTAGTGTCCTCTCTGTTTTAACAAGTGATATCAAAGTATTGGATTAATACAAGTGTCTTCTCGTTATCAATAAATGTAATCCTTTCTCTTTTTCGCACCGCTATTCATTGGTTTAATTTGTATATAGACAAGAAGGTTTTGATCGCTCAGTTTAATTAAGTACTATAATAATTTTGCTTTGACATACTGAGCACTTTTGTTTTTAATTTGTCTCGGCATACAATTTAGTGCGCTACCACTTTTTCATTGTCCACTCAGTGCCCTGGGCAAAATAAGTGACTAAGGAAGCAGAACTAAAGCTATAGTTACCCAATACATGAATGAGTACCAATACCAAGATTTCCGACAGAGAAGGTTGTTGAACTGTGCAAAGGAGCATGCAGCTATCGAGTAAAGTAGGACATTTATGTGGGACATATCATTGAGTTCGTGAGATGATGGTCTTTGCTCGGCTTTCTGCTCAAAATAGTTAAGCTGTAATTAATTATTGTTTTCTGCTCCATCTCACTGTGTCTTCCATCTCTTACTTAAACATGATTTATTGTGTCTTCTGTTTCAGATATGTTTAGTAGTTCTGTATCTTTTCTCTTCACACATTATGGTTAATTTAATGTAACTTTTATATGTGAAATTATTAACAGTTGTTTTTCTCCTTTTGCATATAAATAGGTGGTGGATCTTTATGTGATTATCCTTCATTTAGATATCCTTCGTATGGACTGAGTTTAATTTAAACATATTTAGTGGCGGCCCGTCCGTAAGGGGCGCACGCCACACAGGTGCCGCCCCCCCCAAAGCTAGTCACAAAAAAAGGCCCTTAAAAATAAAAATGTCCTTTAAGGGCACTGTGGTTGTGCGCCAGACATAGTGCATTATGGTAAACGTAACGTCAATGCAATCACATCTTTGCTGACGAGACGCTTCATTTGCAGGGTTTTGTGCTGCATTGTGGGCAATGCAATACGCCGCAACACTCATTTTTATGATTGGCACCGCCGTAGGACATGAACGGTGCCTTCTCACATACCCGCAATGTCACTTCCGGTTTCTCTGTGACAGTGAGAATCTGGAAGTAACGTCACCATGGATGGATCGCACAGTGAGCCTATTTACAGAAGAAAATGTTGACAGGAAAATAGGCGACAGCCATTGGACCTCCTGTCAGCCTCGAGCCACCCACAGGGGGGTTTGCTGTGAGTGTGCCACGACCCACGGGGGGAGTGCTGTCAGCAAGCCACTCACAGATGGGGTGCTATATAGTATCTGTGATGCTGATCTATGTACTATCTGTGATGCTGATCTATATACTATCTCTGATGCTGATCTATATATCCTATCTGTGATGCTAATTTATACTCTGTCCTGTGATTCTGGAGCTGTATACTCTGTCCTGTGATGCTGAGCTGTATACTTCTGACACTGGGTGGAATAAGGGGATGAAGTGGGTGGATTCTATAAGGGGTGTGGCTTATGAGAAGTGGAAGGGGTCAAAAAGGAAGGGCAGGGTCTGGCGTCCCCCCATCCTAAAACTTCACCAGCCGCCACTGTGTTTTAATATAGCATACATTGTGATATTTTGTATCCTTTTTCGTATGTATGTAAATAAAGTCCAGTTTTCATAAAATGTGTTTATTTAAACATCTGATACCACTTTATAATGTAAACTCTTACATATACTAAAGAACAAATGCATTGGGTGACAAAGAAACCATGCAAATGCATAGGTTTGCATTTTAAAGGGGTAGTTCCCCCAAAAACCTTTTTTTTAACATTGATTGAGGCTCGTTTTGTCAAGGGGAATCGGGTGGTTTTTTTTTAGAAACAAAGCAGTACTTACCGTTTTAGAGATGCATTGTCTCCGACGCTTCCGGGTATGGTCATCGGGGAAGGGCGTTCCTGTTTGATTGACAGGCTTCCGACGTTCGGATACATCGCGTCACGATTTTCCGAAAGTAGCCGAACGACGGTGCGCAGGCGCAGTATAGAGCCGCACCGGCGCTCGGCTTCTTTCGGCTACTCGTGATGCGATGTATGCGACCGTCGGAAGCCTGTAGGAAGCCTGTCAATCAAATAGGCTCGCCCAGACCAGACGATCATACCCGGAACCGACGGAGACGATGCATCTCTAAAACGGTAAGTACTGCTTAGATTCTAAAAAAAAAACCACCCGATTCCCCTTGACATAACGAGCCTCAATCAATGTTAAAAAAGGTTTTTGGGGGAATTACCCCTTTAAAGGACACGTGGTTACTTTATGTAATCCCTAGTTTTTTTGCACATAATTTTTTATTTTTTTTAATTAAATACACAATAGTAATAGCATCAATACCGTATGTATGTTATCATAAAACAATGTGTAGAATGAGAATACAAAGCAGTGACTATATTTTCATATGACGATATAATTGGTGGTGGCCCATAATGCAGGGCACAGGGGCGACGACCCCCTATCCATGCATGTATTCCAATGTTTTTTTATTAGAAGCATGTGATTAGAGCCAGAGGCTTCAATAGGCTTTAATAAAGGGTGGGCTTGGACCACAGAGCACTGCGCCCCAAGCACACCCACTTGTGTGAATATTCGCTATTGTCACACTGTTTTCTTACTCCTGACCAATCAGAAAGTAGCTCCTGAGACCCGATTGGCCAGAGATTCTTAGGACTCCGTGTCTCAGGACACACTGGCCAATCGAGTTTCAGGACACTTCCTGTTTAGCCGGAGACAGAGAGGAGAATGGGCCCGCTCTTCATTCCCCCTGCCTCCCTAGTCTCTGCTGCCATCTAATAAGATCATCCATTTTGAATTAGTGAAATACACCAGTTGCCACCTCCTATGTATTTAGTGACACCCTGTATGTTACACATCTTTGTCTGAGACAGAACAATGACAAAAACCCACAACATTATGACCACCATGCAAGAGATTTATGCACACAGTTCAGTGGAAAGTTTACATGCTTTTACAAGCAAGTGATTTCCCCTGATTGTTCACACTTAAAGGTGGACATGAAATACCTTGGCAGATAGCCAGTATCAGAAATCCTGGAGGTGAGCATTGCCTCCACTACAGCAAACGGAACAGTTTGGATGATATCTTTAGGTCAGGGCTTTGGATGGCGCATGGTGCGAAGATTGGAAGCACTGTAACCGGCAGCAGCATGTTAACATCTCTGTCTACTGCCTATCACAGCCTCTGAAGGTGGGGCTGTGGTGAGCAGAACCCCATTTTTGCTGAGAAATGCACCACAACTATGTGCATTGCACACAGTTATGGGGCATTTTCAGCAATTTCCCATTGACTTGAATGTGTAGCGTTCAGTGGGCTTGCCCCACTATGTTAGGTCAGCTTTGCCGCAGGTGCGAAGCACTGTAACATGTTAACATCTCTGTCTACTGCCTATTACAGCTTAAGGTGGGGCTGTTGGCAGATGGCAAAAATGCAGGGTTGAGCCAACCACAAGTTTAAAGAAGTGGTGAGACCCATTTCACTTTGGGTTATAATGGATGCAGCGCGTGTGGTGTTGTATTCTATATGTGAGAACGCAATCCTGTTTTAACACAAGGGTTAAAATGCCCACAAGCCCCTCTGCAAGCCCCTCTATTGCTGGGGTATAACTTGATGAAGTCATCTGAAGCTAGCTACTGAATGTATCAGAGGTTACTTTGCCCTTGTAACCCAATGCTCCACCTTGTCCCCCTATGTGCCCCCTGGGCACTTATTGTTTTTTTGTTTTGTTATGTTTTGCTTTTCTCAATGTATGTTATTTTGAAAATATAAAATAAAGATTATACAAAAAAAAAAAGAAGTGGTGAGACATGCATACTGATATGTCAGTTAGTAAATTAGTGATGTAGGAGGAGATTAATGATATGGGCAGAGGAGTAAATAGTTAGATTTGGTTGTCATCGGCATAGAGATGATATTGGAAGCAGGAGAACAGGCTATCAACTGAAAGGAAGGGAGGAAAGATCCCTGGTGCCACACATCCACAGTGTCCTATGGTGGTATGAGAGAGACAACCTCAGCCTGCCCTCGGATCTTAGTCATGACTTAGCTCCGAGGGGTGGAGTGAAACATATTGGGGGCATGGCCTGGAAGGAGTACAGGCATGGCCTGGAAGGAGTACATGTTGTCTCTCTTATACCACCATAAGACTACGTGGATGTGTGGCACCAGGGATCTTACCTCTCTTCCTTCCAGTGACTACAGGAGCTGAGATGAGCTCCATCCCTTGCTGGCGTGGCTGCAGCATCACCCAAACTACTCCCCATAGGGATCGAGCCTGAGTCAGACACTAAACAAACTGAGGCTATAAACTGATCCAGGGAGAAATTGTAGATTTAGAATGTAAGGGGTCTGAGGACAGAGCCTTGGAGATCCTTCGGAAAGGTGACACAGTGAGCCCAGTCTCGGGGGCCAAGAGACTGTATTTTTTTTAGGAGGAGCACTGGGTCAACAGTATCAAAGGTAAGGCTTATGTTTATACAGTAGCATGATACAAAGGGAAAAGAGCACACCAGCTCCTAGTGCAGTAGTCCTTTATTAAATACATAAAACACAAGTGAAATTGTACTCAATTGCAGGCTTCAAACAGCAATATGACGGTTACACCGTCAGTACATGTGACACACCGTTGCTATGCCAATGTGATTCAAAGGGGCAGAGCTTTCTATTTCAAGTCCCTTGAAAAGGCACAGATTCAAAAGCTAGCCAATATCCGGCTGATTAGGAGAGGTAGCAGAGCTGCATACAGCACCATGGGGGTTATTTACAAAGGCAAATCCACTTTGCACTACAAGTGCAAACTACAAGTGCAAAGTGCACTTGAAATTGCACTGAAAGTGCACTTGGAAGTGCGGTCACTGTAAATCTGGAAGCTCTGCTGATTTTATCATCCAATCATGTGCAAGCTAAAATGCTGTTTTTTTATTTCCTTGCATGTCCGCCCTCGGATCTACAGCGACTGCACTTCTAAGTGCACTTTTAGTGCAAGTTCAAGTGCACTAAAATCCACTTTGCACTTCTAGTGCAAAGTGGATTTGCCTTTCGTAAATAACCCTCAATGTCTTTACATTGGACGACAAGCTTGATTTTTGCCTACAATTGTGCGTTCAATTTCACTTGTCTATAATGTACTTAATAAAAGACTACTGCACTGGAGCTAGTACATTATTTTCCCTTTGTGTCTTTTCAGGTTCCAGTGTCTTGCTGGCCCTAAGAGCAGCAAGGCTTCCCTGGATACAGTGTATAATTGCTAGTAATTGACTACCTTTGAACTTTGGACTGGTACAACAGGTTTGCCTTTGGCACTAGCGCATGTTACATTTATAGTAGGTGTTCTAGAAGTCTGGAGGTAAACAGGAACAAGGAGATGGATCTCAGGTTGTACAGGCTGGTGGAGTCCAGCAAAGTAACAGTAACAATAACATCTAGATAAGTGTTTCTCAACTCCAGTCTTCAAGACGCCTCAACAGGTTATGTTTTCAGGATTTCCCTCAGATGAAACAGCTGTGGTAATTACTAAGGCATTGAAACTGATCAAATCACCTGTGCAAAATACCGGAAAGCCTGAAAACATGACTCGTTGGGGCGCCTTGAGGACTGGAGTTGAGAAACACTGATCTAGACCATCTATCATTTCCAGGAGGAGAACTGCGGGATCCAGCATGGTAACTGCAACTGTACCAATACCTGTAAAAATCTGTTGCCAATAATACTCAAGTACATGGCAGATCTACATCATCTGTGAAAAGGATCCAGATTCCTCCTGACACTAAGAGCAGAGACAAAAAACTGGTGGGTAGATTGTGAAAAGTTGTAGTGGAGTATAATATGCTCTATGCAACAAATTCAATTAAATGTATCTATCTTATAAATAAATCATCTGATTAAAATACACATCATCCCAAGCCTCATCGTCTAAAGCAGGGGTATCTTCCTTCCTCTTCTGCAAAGGCTTTTGCAGGTGGAACTAAACCCCCAAAGGCACTTACCTCAACCTTCCATCGATATTGTGGTTACATCCCTCACTGGGCGTTGTTATCTTCTCCCCAGGTGCCGAGTTCTCCACGTCTTGATTGGCCAGCGATAGAATCATATCATTCTGTGTTAGTGCATGGGAGTCAGTCATTCCGGCACAGCCAAATTCTGCTGAGAATGCACCGTGAGCTGCGCATTGTGCATTGTTTCAGAAAAGATCTAGCATTTTTCTTCTTCAATAAAATGCTGTCTGCCTAGGGTTTGGTTAAATGTAGGTATGGGCCTGACCAGTGCATGTTTTAGAAGGGTTGGGAAGATGGCAATAGAAAGCCGAGGGGTATTGAATATGTGAATTAGGAGGATAGATTAGAGCAAGAGGGTGAGCAGAATAGTTTTTAGGGAACAGGATCTAGGGGGCAGGTGGTTGGGTGGGCATCAGAAAAGAGTTTAGCAACCTCCTCTATGATAACATGGTCAAAAGAGGAAAGTATTAATGTATGTAATGCTAGACATGGTATGTTGGCAGGAGATATCTGAACATTAAAAAGCGCCTCACAAACTGATTCAATCATGTTTTTCTATGATTGCTTGCAACTGCTCTGGGCAATGAATGAATTAATGGGTGGAGGTTGTGGAGGATGAAATAGAGAGTTACAGGTAGAAAAGACTTGACGAGGATTGGATGAGAAGGTGCTAATAAGGGTGATGAAATAGGTTTGCTTGGCAGGGCAGAAATTGTATTGTGGGAGGGCATATTCATACAGGGTGGTGTCAAGGTCTGGAGCTGTACCTGGGACCTCCGTTGTGTCTTGCTGTAGCTCTTCTTGCTGTGCCACCTGGGATGCTGGATGACTCCCTGTCTGATCCCCTTACAGTTTTGCCTTGTATCTTGTTTCTGGTGACCCTTGAACTCTTTGCTCCTCCCATGAGCTTCCTGATTTAAGCCATATTTCTGCACTTCCTGTTTGTCAGATTATTGCACTTTCTCCAGATTATATCTTGCTCCTTGCATACCTGCAGATGTCCTTATCTTCGCTACCATTTGTTACTGACCTTTGGCTTGTACTTTAACTATGCTTCCGATTGATCTCAACCTGCAACCACTTTTTACTGACCTTCGGCTTGCTTACTGACTATGCTTCTGCTTCATCCCTACCTGCTACGTGTTACTGGACCCTGGCTTGCTCACCTCCTGGTGGGGCGATTCTAATGAACACAACCTGCCACTAGCAAGCCGTGAAACTACAGAGACTATGCAAGTTCATATGTATACCAGTGGATCTACCGATAGCTGAAGCATGGTGTGGTTTCTACTCAGTCATACATCTCTGAAGATCAGTTGGCAAGTCTCTGATTAGTATTCTAAAATCTGCAGCCACCTCTGTGTATGTCTATTCTTCATGCATTGCTCCAGATGACATGACAACATATATATTACACAACCCATAGACTGGTACTGATCTTACTGACATATCCTGCCTTCATGCACATTGATGGACTGCCAGGACCATTCCCGATCTTTGTGATGGTTACGCTATCAGATCTCACCTTGGACACCAGAATGTGCAATTTTCCAGCTTGTGGGATAACATTCTAAGCACTAGCAAACTGACAGTGATCACCATAGGGGCAGGTTAACTGAGCAGTTAAATAGTGTACAGAGGGAAATCTGCGCTACCCTCAGCTCTTCACTTCAAAAAATTATTAAATATATTAATATGTGAAAATAGTGAAAGAAAAAATTAATGAAACAACTGAGTGTGAGTAAGTGAGTAACTTGTATAGCGCTACAAATGCGACCTAAATTGCCTCAAGGCGCTGTATCCAATGTCGTTGTCCAGCCACGCTTCAGAATAGATGTGTCTTAAGTTTTTTTCTGAAGGCCCGATGGTTCACTTCCATCCGAATCTCTGTAGGTAGAGCGTTCTATAGCTGTGGCCCTTGGACTGCGAATCTTCGTTCTCCCTTAGATTTGTAGTGGGACTTGGGGATGTGGAGAAGGTTCTGATTAGTTGATCGTAGGGCCCGATTTAGGGTGTAGTGCTTTATTTTCTCGCACAAGTATTGCGGCGCGATTCCAATTAAGTAAAATAAATTACAAATGAGATACATGTGATTGAGTATTGGGTGTTCCAACTAAAATAGCCTGAATATACAGCTCATAAGTCATGGGAAAAAGTTCATAATTGAGGAACCACATAAAAAACAAATCCAATATAAACAGTGTTGACTTTCCATACAGTGGTTCAAATAAAACAGGTGATTTTAAACATTCAGGTTGTGGCTTGGGACTTCTTTTCATTGTTAAATGATAAGAAGGGCTGCTTACTGGATAAGGTGGATCTCAAGTTATAGAGATCAAACTAGCTCAGCAATGGTTCAATTGACCTATGGACAGTCTCTGACGTCACCACGCACCAGTTGGCTGGCTTGAGCCGCGGCTGTTATACTAGTTTTATTGCTTTTGAATGTCAGTTTGTTTGGAAGTCTATAATAAATCTTTTAAACGGAAATACTGCACATGAAGCCTCTTCTTCTTTTTACCTGGTAAATATATCCCAAACAGAAGACACACAGGAGGACCTGGCAATGCTTTTTATGAGGAATATAGCATAAGAATAGCAGTCTGCTGCATCAGTTGGGATATCGGCTCTGGGGGAGTCCCAGGAGGAATTTCGATAGGTCGATTGAACCATTGCTGAGCCAGTTTGTTCTCTATAACTTGAGATCCACCTTATACTGTAAGCGGCCCTTCTTATCGTTTAATAATGGAAAGAAGTCCCAAGCCACAACCTGAATGTTTAAAATCACCTGTTTTATTTAAAACACTGTATGGACTTGAAAGTCAACAATGTTTTATATTGGATTTGTTTTTTATGTGGTTGCGCAATTATTAACTTTATCCTATAACTGAGCAGTTAACCCTTTACACACACACACACACACACACACACACACACACACACTATCCACCACAATGTGTTTAAACATGCACCATTCACAGCATCTGCTGTTGCAATTGTAACCTAAAATAAATCTATAACTCACTGCCACGTCCACACAAGAATGTAATACATTTTACTCTACAGTACCTCTTTACAGAGGCAAAGTTCTTTAATTTTCAGTTAGAGCATTCAAAGATTAAGCTTATCAATTTTTAAATATTGTTTTAATGACAAATAAAAGAAAAACAGTGCAAAAATGTTTACAGAAACAATATTACAAAAGAGACAACAGCAACAGTAAAATAAAAGGGTTTTTGAAAGTGAAAAATACTTAAGTGGAGTCCATCTGGTCTTTGGTTCAGTGCAGAGTTCAGATCATTGGCAGAGTAAGTCCAATCTAATGAGTCACTGGACCTCTTAATGTGACAGTATCTGATGGTAAAAATGAGAGCCCAGAGCTGCCAATTAGACAGCTTTTTCTTGACCCTGGAGATGGTGTCACAAACCTAACTCTACCAAATCAAAGGGTCTAAGGGGTGTGTTGGAGGTGTGTTAAAGTGTATTTTATTATGTTTGTCAGACACCCTTGATGCTAACTATCCTAAAAACATCTATAGCGGCATTTGACAAGTTTTCACAGACAACTAGCATATTATATTTAGCAGAATGAAATTACGATTCGTTAGATACCAAATACGATATAGATCTCATGTATATTTTGTCTTAGGAAGTCTAATGTGGCTTATTAGCCTTCTGGACCTTGTAAATTAGGTATGTTTGGTGTATATCTGAATGGTATCTTCTTATGCACTAGTAAAATGACTTTTATAAAGATAAAGATTACAACAGATATTATGGAGCATGTTTACATTTGAGAGATTGAGATGTATTAAAATTGAATTGAGTTTTAGGTAAAAAAAAAAACAGACCCACAGATGTATATCGCTTTCTGTTTTTGAAAGAGCCATTTACATTAGTGTCTCATTGCAAGCTATTTGAGGACTTTGGCATGTTGAGGCTTATGGCATCTCTGCATTCTTTATTGTCTGGCCTACGTCACCCTCTCTGGCTGCTCATCACTGACCTAATGTTTAAATCTGATTGTTTCTATTCAGCACCACTTCCCCATTCTCTCCACACAGTTTGGAATTACTCAATCTCCTCTTCTGTTCAGCTAATATTTGAAAGGTAAAAAAAGGCAACTGACAATATCCAGTCGCATTTTGTAACTTATTGAAAAACGACACTGTGTGCATGCCATTTTATCCATAATGCCGCGTACACACGACCGTTTTTAATGTCATAGAAAAAACGTTGTTTTTCTCGACGTGATTCTTGTCAAGCCTGCCTTGTATACACACGATCATGAAAAAAAAAATGCTCGAGCAAAGCACGGTGACGTACAACACTTACAACGGCACTTTGGGCTGCTTTTGCTGATTTCATGTTAGTAAAAGTTTGGTGAGAGACGATTCGCGCTTTTCAGTCTTCATGCTTTTCAGTCTGTTACAGTGTGACGAATTACAAACGCAAGTTTTACCAGAACGAGTGCTCCCGTCTCATAACTTGCTTTTGAGCATGCACGTTTTTCCCCCGCCGTTAAAGCCTACATATGACCGTTTTTCTCGACGTGAAAAATGACAAGAAAAATTAGAGCATGTTCTAAGAAAAATGCTCTGGAGCCTACACACGGTCTTTTTTTGACCAATTAAAACAATTGCATTTTTTCTCGTCATGAAAAACGGTCGTGTGTACGCGGCTCTAGACAAATTGGGAAGAAAATATTCCCCAACTACAATGGAGTTGTTTAAGGACATGCAAAGTTTCAATGTCTGCAACTATTGTTAGCCATCTACCATGTCTGCCTAGTCTATTTCATTATAGAACTTTTCTTTTTCTAATGACTGATTATTCAGTATTTTTGAGACCTCCATTTGTAGTAGTTATATAGAAAGCCCCAATGTTATCTTTATAATCCTCATCTTATTGTTTGCAGTGACTCCGTAGACTAAATACAAGCATAGCAACAGAAGATCATTGATGTGAATTTATATTGTCATTGACAAGTCTTGGCACCATTTTCAGCTTAAGGAAAGATTATTGCAGGCCTCGTGAGCGGTAAATTGGATGGATGGACACAAAGCTGCACATGCGTTCGAGACCTATATAAGGTTATGAAATATAAAGGCCAGGAGCATCTTTAAGTCTGTCACCATGCACCCAGGACTTATATATAAATCCTAGTCTCCATGAATATGTCATGCTAATGGCCAGGTGTAACACCTGACTGCACATGAGGACAGTGACGTGGATGAGGCCCCTGCTGTTCTGTTTAGTGAAGAGAAAAATACTTTTACACTACCATCGCTGACCTCCTTTTTAAAATGTTGGTTGGCTGGACTTCTCTGTTTTCAGTGCTTTTTATTCCACTGACCAAACCAAGTATACAGCAAGTACAATAAAAACTTGAGCTCAAGACTAGTTCAAGGTCAGTGACTCAAAGTACTATAGTCAGAGAATTAGCATGACAGCCAGGCATCTAGCATTTTTTCAGAATATGGTCAGCAAAGGCACCTTAAATATTAATTGCATTACAGATTTACTTTAGTTCACATAGATAATGTGAAATCCACTTACCTTTTACAGCGTTTCTTTTTTTCTATTTTAGTTTGAAGCAGTGAAAATGTTGGTTAAAGTGACTAGTCAGATCTTTGCTCTTTCTTCTTATTTGCTTCTTAACCACATCCCGCCCAGCCATCATTTTGTTATAGGTCCTTCCGTTATCCTGACAGGACAGGGACGACTTTCTATCCTGACAGGACAGGGGGCACACAGCGTGGCGACCGGTGGTGCGGTGTGTCTGTCTGACACTCCGCAACACCGATTTCAGTAAAGAGTCTCTAACGGAGACTCTTTACCACATGATCAGCTGTGTCCAATCACAGCTGATCACGGTGTAAATAGGAAGAGCCGTGTATCGGCTTTTTCCTTACTTGCGTCTTACAGACGTGAGTAGAGGAGAGCCAATCAACTGCTCTCCTGACAGGAGGGGGTCTGCACTGATTGATTATCAGCACAGCTCTCTGAGGATGCCCACCCAGGACCACCAGGGATGACCACCAGGTATGCCACCCATTTCCAACAGGGATGCCAATCTGTGCCCAAAAATTATGCCAACCTGTGCCCAAAAATTATGACAATCGGTGCCCATCAGTAATGCCTGCCAGTGCCTCCTTTACAATGATCAGCGCTACCCATTAGTGCCACCTATCAGTGCCGCATGTCAGTGCCCATCAGTGCCACCCATAATTACCCATCAGTGCAGCCTTTTAGTGCCCATCAGTGTCACCTATCAGTGCCAGCTATCAGTCGCCATCAGTGCTGCATATTAGTGCCCATCATCAGTGCCCATCAGTGCCACCTCATCAGTGCCGATGAGTGCTGCCTTAACAGTGCCCATCAGTGCAGCCTCATCAGTGCAGAACAGAAACAAAGAACATTTTTTTTATATATATTTTTATTTGTTTGGCAAAAAAAGTTAAACCACAGAGGTGATTAAATACTACAAAAACAAAGCTCTATTTGTGGGAATAAAATGTTAAAACCATGTTGGGTGCAGTGTTGTAATGACCACGCAATTGTCATTTAAAAAGCGACAGCGCTGAAAGCTGAAAATTGGCTTGGGCAAGAAGGGGGGGGGGGGTGCTTGGTATTGAATATTGAAGTGGTTAAAAAAATCAAGTATTTGGTAGACTGCTGTGGTCAACACTGCTACTTTTTTTTGCCAGGTTTTACAAATAGGCCCTCTAGTTGTCTAATGCTGCGTACACACAGAGCGAAATGTCCGTCACCGCGTTCTTGACGGTCAGAATTTAGTGTGACCCTGTGTATGCAAGACAGCTTGAGCGGAATTCCCTCGGAGCTCCGTCGGAAAAACCTTCGGAGTTTAGTCCGACGGAAAACCCGGTCGTGTGTACAAGGCATTAGACAGTCTACAAACTAATTACAAACAATTTAGTACTGGTAACCATGTCTTTCCACGTTTTTAGTTTTGGGATGAAATAGAAGGTTTTTTGATTTTAGAAAACACAAATTAATTTTATGTTAATCTAATTTTGTTAAATGTTTGACATGTGTTTCTGATTTTTTTTTTTTTTGCTGTATTTCAAATTTTGGTAAACCAGATTTTAATAAAATGTAATAAAATATTTTCTTTGAATGTGAGTCATCCACGTAACAAGAAATGTTTATTTTTTATTTTCAGCCTGAATAAAAATATCAACACAGCTTGGTTCTATGTTCAAGCTTGTTTATTTATGTCCTTGCAGTAACCCGCGTAGTGACCTGAATAAAGCGTGTCTGTATGAACTGTGTGATGCCAGCCGAGACTTCGCTGCTCATGCATTCTGTGTTGTTAGACAGTGTAATCTCGATGTGGATGGCTTCTTTCCTAGAGCAGCTCACAGATAAACACATTGAGATTAGCAGACCAATTGGATAATGATGTCAAAGGGAAATGCTGACCTTCTGCAAACAGAGATGAGGGGCAGGCTGCCCATAGTCTATGTTATTGTTAATAAACCAAATGTGCTTTACTGTATAATTGTTACTGTTCTAAATATATTTCCAGATTACTAAGCTGCACGTGCACAGCTGTGTGATCTTTTAGTATGTAATCGTGTAACATCTGCATGTCCTTTATACTTGCATTTGGCTATCATAATGTTTTTTCTACATAACAAGTCGTTCTGCCTCTGTTTCAAAATGCCCAACATAATGTTATTAATATTCCATTTTAGTAAAGCACATACTTAAAGGAGGATGATTTTCCTCAAAAATAGTTGTCATAACACCCAGTTCTTTCAGTTTACATCCCATTTTAGAAATAGAAAACCTGGTCATGGCAGATTTACAGGAAATATCCCATTGCTTACATAACCAATTTTCACAGTCAACTGTAGTATAGAAAGTCTATCCCTAATAGAGGGGGTTCTGAAGGAGCCAATGGTAATATAGAAAGCCCATCCTTCACACAAGACAATCCAAAAGAGACCAAATGTAATAAAAGAAAGCTTATCTCTGACATTGAGAATTCCCAAGGACTGAAGTATAATATAGAAACTCTTTCTTAACAAAGAGGGTTCCAAAGCAGTCAAAGAAAGCCTATCTTTGACACAGAGGTATCCCAAGGTGCCAAATATAATATAGAACTACCATCTTCAATACAGAGGAACCAAGTGTAATATAGAAAGCCTGTCTCTGATATATAGGATTCCCAAAGAGCCAAGTGTCTTAAAGAAAGCCTATCTCCGACAAAAACAAACCCCAAAGAGCCAAGTGTCGTAAAGAAAGCCCATCTCCTACAAAAACAAACCCCAAAGAGCCAAGTGTCCTATAGAAAGCCTACAGGATGTCGGACATCCAACAAAATTTCCCTTGGATTTTTGTCCTAATTGATTTGTCCGGTCACACCCATACCATACACACAGTCAGACTTTTCTGCAAACTTTTCTAAAACTTTTCCATCATCACGTAGTTTTTTTGCTCTTTACCGCCACCCTTTGGTTAACTTCTACTATTGTTGGTTGATTTTAACATTGGTTCTGAGCATATGCATTTGTACTTTGTCCAAAAGTCCGATGGTTTGCTGTACACACAGTCGGACAAGGCACCATCAGACTTTTGTTGCCGGAAAGTTGGTCCGTTTCGCAGACCCAACTTTTTGTCCGATGAAACCCAAAAAAGTTGGTCCGATGGAACGTACACACGATCGGACAAATTCAAAAAGTTGCAGATTTTGAAGTTGGTTGGCCAAAAGTCTGACCGTGTGTACGGGGCTTAACGCTGACAAAGAGGATTCCCAATGAGCCATGCATCACACAGAAAGCCTGTCTCTGACATAGAGGATTCCCAAAGAGCCAAGTGTCTTATAGAAAGCCCATCTCCAACAGAGGATTCCCAAAGAACCAAATTTCTTATAGAAAGCCTGTCCCTGACAAAGAAGATTCCCAAAGAGCCATGCATCATATATAAAGCCTGTCTCTAACACAGATGATTCCTAAAGATCCAGATGTCTTAAAGAAAGCCTATTTCTGACACAGAGGATTCCCAAAAAGCCAAGTGTCTTATAGAAAGCCAATCCCTAACACAGAGGTTTCCTAAGGAGCCAATTATAATATAGAAAGTCCATCCCTGAAACAGAGGTTTTCCAAGGAGCCAACTGTAATATAGAAAGCCCATCCCTGATACAGCAAATTTCCAAAAAGACCAAATATAATATAGAAAGCTCATTAGTGTTGCAGGCCACTTGCAAGTAGCTAGGTGAAATAAAGAAAGGCCATTTCGGACACAGATGATTTCCAAGAGGCCATGTATAATATAGATGTGTTACCCTCCAGGCCATTGTAATATGCAAATCTGAGCTACTTGTGGCCAGCATAACATCCCCATGTCTAATTTGTGTGGTCAAAGCAAGTGGGCAGTACCTATAAACAAACAGCAATGGAAAGGAGACCAGGTCATTTGATAGAGCAAAATAATTTGTAGGGCGGCTACATTAAATGTCACTTTTGAAGTTAATGGTTAATTTGTTTTGCACAAATAGCTAAAGAATGCACAGATGCTTACATGACTTGATAAAATAAAGTTAGACCTTTCATATACTGAAACATTCGTAGAAAATCATTACATCTGATTGGAATCGATGAGATACCAGATTGCATTACTGGAAGAAAACTCATAATTTTTGCTGCTAGTAATAATAGGTCAATGGAAGTGGGCAGAGACCAGCATAAAGGTAATCATAAACCATATGGCACCAACATCCCTAAATTATGAAAATAGTAATAATAGGTGTTTAGGCAGTAGGGTCCACGCTAAATAAAACATTGGAAATTTGTTTTTGTTTTACAATAGCTGGCCTGGCACCTCATACGTTCATTGAATAGTGCTAAAACCATCATCCCCTACATCAGTGTTTCTCAACTCCAGTCTTCGAGGTGCCCCAACAAGTCATGTTTTCAGGATTTGCCTTAGATGAAGCAGCTGTTGTTATTACTAAGGCCGTGAAACTGATCAAATCACCTGTGCAAAATAGTGGAAAGCCTGAAAACATGACCTGTTTGGGTACCTTGAGGACTGGAGTTGAGAAACATTGCCCTGCATGAACCATCAAATATTCATCAAGTAAATACTCTCAGTGTAAGAAGACTAGACATTGTTGATCCCTAGAGCTTCCATACTTAACCATACGGGATACACTGTATTTGTCCTTGTCATGATTGATGAGAGTTGTGGAATATTTATTATAGTGAATCATTGCACACAATCATTTGGGAAGAAGATTTTGTTCTGTGATTCTTCATTGTGCGTGTGCATATTTTTTCATGTTGTACCAATGTAATCACAACATTCATCTGAGTACAAAGTTAAATATTTATAAAGACACAGTACACATAAAATGATAATGCTGTATTGATGCAGTTGGCACTGTTTAAGTCTTTGAAAAAGAGACCATTAGAATATTCAGTTAATTAATCTGCATCGGTAAACTATTGTATAAGAACAAACACATAAATCAATGCACACAGTATCCAAAGTACTAGGATTGTATGAGGGAAATATCAAGGAGCATCCAGGAAATCATGTTATAGGTGCTCACTATGACATATATAATATGTAACATGCACATTCTATCACTTAACATAGAAATATGTTGAGAAGTGGCTTGAAGACACAAGGATAAAATGTTGGCATGCTTCCTAGTCTCTCTCAGCTTGGGGATCCAATCTGTCCTGAGGACCATGGTGGATTTGCTGGTAACTTGAATGGCCAGTTCAAGCCTCAAGGTAAGTTTCCTGTGCTGTCCAATTTTATGAGTCAAGATACACTTACAATGTTGTAGGCTACTGATAGACATCAAGCTGATTTGATTTGTCAGGGTCATGGGGACCTAGAGGGGTAATGGTATTAAAATAACTCACATTGTGATATTCGAAGATGTTCATGGAAATACTATTTCAGTTTCATGCTCACTAAAAAGAGAACACCTTCACTTTTGCTTATGGCTATCCGCTGCTTAGTTTTATCAGCCAGGAACCACAGTGCAATAAAGATCATACATAAAAGTAAATGCACAACAATCAACATATTTTTTGTTTCTTAAAAATATAATTTACATAAAAAAAAAAAGTTTTCTTGCTTAGTCGGCTCTGTCAAACAATTTAAAATTAGCCTATTTCTAATAAACTTGTAGGTATTAAATACTTAATATTCTGTTGCTGATTAGAAGGTGAATATTTATCTCATAACTGCAGTTTCTCAGGAATACGCATTATTCTCCGGTAAATGCCCAAATTACCTATTGGTAATTGTGACAGTCATATCATGCTTGCCAAGATTTACCGAAGATCATTTTTCTGACCCAACGAAAAGGGGTATGTTAATAAAAAAAATACGCTGAATAAATGTCACAAGCATTTTGCCTAGCCATCACAAATTCTGACATTATTTTTCTTAAAGTGTTACTCAACCCACAACAGTAAAATCAGTCTGTACATACAGTAAAGCATGCTGGTCATACTCACTATCGAACCCAAGGGTTTAACCCCCCTGCCGGTATCCCCGAGCGCGACTCGGGATGGATTTTTCATGTAAATATCGATATCCCCGAGTCGCGCTCGGGGTGAATGCAGAGCCTGCAGCGCGCGCTGGCTTACCTGTTTATCCAAGCGGGGTACTGTACTTACCTTGTCCCTGGATCCAGCGATGCATCCCCGCTGTGTGAGCGAGTGGCGTCCTCCATTCGACTCACACAGTGCCCGCGCGCCGCCGATCTCCGTTCCCTGCGACGTAACGGCGCACGGGGGCGGAGACCGGCGGCAAATTAAAAAAAGTAAACAAACACATTACATACAGAATACTGTAATCTTATAGATTACAGTACTGTATGTAAAAAGTACACACCCCCCCCCCCCCTGTCCCTAGTGGTCTGCCCAGTGCCCTGCATGTTCTTTTACATAATAAAAACATTTTTTTTGTGCCTGCAAACTGTAGATTGTCCATAGCAACCAAAAGTGTCCCTTTATGTCAAAAGTGATTTTAGAGCAGCTAGAAAACAGCGATAATAAATGATAATCACTTGCAGAATTGAGCGATAGCGATTTGTGGGGAAATTCGTCATAAAAAAATAAAAGTAATGACAGCGACAATTCTGCAACTGAGCAAATTTCAGTGATTTTGATTTGATTACATTAGTGAATAATTTTTATTATAATTACATTATTATTTGTTATAATTATTTATAGTTATTTATTATATTATAATTTTATGATTTTGTGTTTCAAACTTTATCATACCCGGGATGTCTACTAGACTCTGGTTTGGACAAATTTAAGTGAGTTATTCCTAAAAATTGCAGGCCTACAGTATAAAACGCAGAATTTCCATGCAAAATAATTGTACCGCTTTTGGTACGTAATTCCAGACAGAATCATACCGACAGGGAGGTTAATCCTCTGCATTGTGTACAAAGGCTGCTTGATCTTGTATGCTCAGATCATCCTCTTCTTCCACTGACTCCAGAACATTTCTGGATAATACAGAACCTTTGGAATCAGGCTGCATCAGTTTGTTGTGTATTGCTAGATAGTTTTTTTTCTTGTGAGAGTGTATGTGATCAGCACAGGGCCAATCAGCACTGTCCACACAAAGGGTCAGGGGTCCTGGATCCTGATAGGACAGCTCAGTGCAGTTTAAAAAATTCTACTACGAGCTTTAACCAGGAACTAATAGAAGTCACAAGATTGCTATATACTGCTGATGAGAAAAGGTTTTTAGCAGTTTATATTTACTAAAATAATTACATTTCCAATTTCAGTGTACTGTGGAAGACCAGATATAGTGCCTGCAGGGTTTATTAACACTTTAATACCTTGATTTTCAGGATCATCAGCTCCATCTAGTGGCCATACTGCAGAATTTTTCATAAAATACTTAAATCAGGGAAATACTGTAATATGATCAATAGATGGAGCCGAGGATCATATTAAAGGAATTGTAAAGGAAATTTTTTTTTTGCCTAAAATGTATGTCTGCAAGGTAGACAGACGGAATAGTGTAATGATTCTTTTAAAAAACGAGTAAATACCTATTAAATTCCTTCATCTATATCACCTCCGGCGTTCTAGTTTCTGTTCTCTCATTCGCTTCCTGGTTTGCATCACTTGTGCATGTAAGAACTACATTTCCCAGTATGAATTGCGGCATGCCCAGTAATTCACACCTCCTTGAAGTCTCTAACACGTAGAGATCGTCCTACCACACAGATGTAGTTCCCAGGAGGGGGCGAGCACGTTACTGACCACCTCTGTAAAGCCTCCCTTCACGGTGGTCAGTAAAATCAGACAAGCAGGAAGTGAACAAAACAGACAAGAAATAGAGCAACTTCTGAGCAAAAACGAACAATGAGGAAGTGAAAAGAGGAATGTCTGCAGGTAAAGAATGTTTATTATGAATTTTTTTTTTTCCTTTACAACCCCTTTAAGCAAAATAAAGTCAGAGTTTATGATAGGTGAGAGAATGCAAGTGACATTTGTCCATCTATAAATAGTTTAGCCAAAACCTTTTTTCATTTAGGATAGGGGAGAGAGATTAAAACCCCTGTCAGTTTATTTGTTGCTGTCGGTGGCCTGTTGGGTCGATTTTCCTTTAATTCTTGTCCTGGAGACACACTAGGAGATGAGAAGAAATTTCTACAAAGTGAGGCCTCGTACACACCACCGTTTTCTTCGACAAAATCCATCAAGAAACTTGGTGGCAGAGCTTTCTTGCAGAGGAAAACGGTCGTGTGTATGTTTTTCGTCGAGGAAACTGTTGTGGATCTCGACGAGAAAAAAAAAGAACAAGTTCTTTTTTTATTGTCGGAAGTCTCAATTTTCTCGTCATGTTTCTTGTCAGGCTGGTTTACGGCAAGAAACACGTATGTGTGTATGCTTAGAAACCCACGCATGCTCAGAATAAAGTATGAGATGGGAGCGCACCTTCGGTAAAAGTAGTGTTCGTAATGGAGATAGCACATTCGTCACGCTGTAACAGAATGAAAAGCGTGAATCGTCTCTTACCAAACTTTTACTTAACACACAGTAACATGAGATTAGCAAAAGCAGCCCCAAGGGTGGCGTCAGTGGAATAGAACTTGCCCTTTATAGTGCCGTCGTACATGTTGTACGTCACCGCGTTTGAGAACGACGAGATTTTGTCTTGACAGTGTGTACGCAAAGAAAGCTTGAAAAGATTCTCAACAAGCCTGACAAGAAACTCGTCAAGGAAAACGATGTTTCATTTACGACGAGATTCTCAGTCGTGTGTACGAGGCCTCAGAGTTCCTCTCTTATACAGTTTCCCAAATTGCAGATTTATCTTGTGGTTAATCTCTTGTTCTGGTAGCAGTTCTAAAATTTGGGATTTCACTTTCTGTTTTGGTGATGGTGGTCACCAGGGCAAATAGGGGTGAATAAATGTAACTCTACTGAACCAGGACAAAGACAGCAATAAACACTACTCTACCTACTGTATCCAAAAAAAAATGTTTGGCTACACATAACGTTTTAAAAGAGTAGGTTTTGGCCCTTGAAACAGAGGTTCCATTGTCTTTCTTAGGCATTAGTCAGTCACATACCGTTTTTTACCCTAGGCCAGCCAGAACAGGGGGTCACAAATATTTTTTTTAAGTATTAAAGTAATTTTTCAATTGAAAATGGATGAGTGAATCTTAACTCTCAATCTAGTATGCCAGGATGCACATTCCTTTTGAAATTATTTTTCAAGTTATAAAACCTGCGTAATCTTGAAACTGTCTTTCTCTCACCTTCTCTGTGCTTTCCCACTGCTCCACTCAATTCGCCTGCAAGAGTGCTGAGTCTAAACCATGTGATAGCTTGGTTTGTGTCAGAGCTTACACAGGTTAATGACCTCCTTTTTTCCCTTGTGGTGCACGGCATCCTGGTAGGAAGAGGAGGTCAATTGTTCCCCATCTCCGGAAATACCGGATGTTTCTCAGCACTCCTGCAGTGGGGGAGGCAAAAAATGTATGTGGGATTCCCTTACATTCTTAAAGCAGTGTTATTTATAACAGTCCTTATGGTTAAAGTATTAGGGGTTGATTTTCTAAAACTGGAGAGTGCAAAATCTGGTGCAGCTGTGCATGGTAGCCAATCAGCTTCTAACTCCAGCTCGTTCAATTAAGCTTTGAAAAAACAACCTGAGAACTGATTGGTTTCTATGCAGAGCTGCACCATATTTTGCACCCTCCAATTTTAGTAATTCAACCCCTTAATGTGTCGTGTTTATAAAGCATTACATAGAGGAAATGTAAAAATGGAACCAGGTAATACCACTCTGTCGCTAAAATTATATTACATTTGGTCCTTGCCCCTAAAAAAATTCCTGTCTTTGGCTCTATGCCCAGACTATTTTCCTTGATACTGTGTATTGTTACTAACAGATGTTTTTTTTTAATCACATCCTAGTAAGATACTAAGTCATTAGATGCTTGAGTATGTACCAGTAAAGCTATATCTGTATGTAATAGCTGTGTACATACCTGTATTCTACACTGTCCTTGCATTGCAAGATCACGATTATATATATTTAAGACTATTTATTTAATATAGTTGAAAATCCAGGAAGCAGATTCTATTCTATTATTGCACAAATCCTCTAGGAGTTAAAAATCACATGATGGGAGTTGTCTCATGCACACACAGGTTTGTTCTTCTCAGCATCCTGAAGGCTTCTTCAAGCTGTGTGACAGTTAGAAGCAAGCCCCTTATGGTTGTCCCATACATTGATTATCACATTTCTGGGAGTGGGATGGCACACTAAGAGTCAGAGCAGCGGGATCAGCAGGAATAATGACCTGTGCTGTATTCCACAACAAGAATACTGACATGGCATTAACATGGTGCCTCCAAGATAGGGACATTATGGCTGATGTGGGCACTGCCCTTTCAAGTCCAAATATTAGTGGAGTGATTGAGGCACAGCTTCGCCAAAGTGGCGCAGTCAAGTGGGTAACATGGACATTGTTTCACAAGTCAGCGAGACATCATACGAACAAACTCTGTCAATGAAAAAAAGAAAAAATAAATGATTAAAGAAGTAAATACATACAGTACAAGTAAAATTTGTGACTGTAAATAAAAACAGATGGCAATTAGACACCACCTTACCACAGCAATGTTAGAAATTGGAGCGAAAATTATTCTTTAATGTTGTACTACTATGCGTGTTAACATTTACCTTCCTCATGTTTGTACTTTCTTTTTTTAAATTAAAAAAGGGATTGAAATTTAAATGATTCATTATCCTTTTAATGTTAATTAGATTTTTGTTTATTCCCAGGCCTAAATGAGGTTCTTTCAGGTATATACTAACCTTCAAAATCCACTTGTCCATCCCCATTTAAATCAACATCACGTATGATATCCTCAATGTCTCTGTGACCAACTTGTTGTCCCAGAAGCTTTTTCATTGCCTCCCGTAGTTCACTTGTACTGATCTCTCCATCTCCATTGGTATCAAACTAACAAGACGAACAAGATATTAAAACAACTGGTAATAATAATAATTGTAAATAAGAAAGATAGGTTTACACAATAGGACGTTTAAGGATTTCCTTACCTCTTTGAAGGCATCTCGAAGTTCTTTTACTCCAATCATATCAGCTGTCTCTGCTAGAAGCTTAGGACCCATTAACTCTACAAAGTCATCAAAGTCAACATGTCCTCCAACTATAAATATATAGAAGGATAGAAAAAAAAGGGTAAATAAGTTACTGTCTTCCAAACACTGATTCATTGAATACATAATTCAGTTCTAAAGCCCCCATCTTACATTTCTAATATTTGATTAACCTTTTGCATATTCCAAGTCATGATAACTATGTGGGATCAGTTTGCTATGAGTAAATAATAAGACATCCTTACTAAAAATTAGGAAGTTTACAATAAAAGAGGGACATTACTCACGGTTCATATTGATTTGCTGAGACAGTTCTATTAACTCCATCTCGGTTGGCATGTATCCCATGGTCCTCATGCAATCCCCTAGGTCCTTACAGCTGATATATCCATCTTTGTCTTTGTCAAACTCTTTGAAGGCTTCTCTGAGCTCTGTGGACAACAATATATGGATTAAAGTTTAACAGACTTTTATGAAGCTGAACAAAAAAAATGACAAAATATATTACATGTGAAGCCAGTCATTTTTAATTTGATAATGAAAATTGCCCTGAGTGCTTTGCAAGGAGTTAGGTGGAACATGTTACAGTATGTATTCATGACCTGGAAGGATATCTAAACTTGGACTCATCTGGCCCTGTCAACTTGATTGTCCATGGTCCCTGTACAATTTAGAACTCCAACACCAATCTGTGGCTGCAAATTCAAATTTATTGAAATAGATAATTCAATATTTTCCATACAGTCTTCACAATAATACATGTTTTTACATTTAGTATGTCCATATCCAATTTATCCACAGTGTGTTCCATACCATTCAAGCTGTTTCCAAATCAGAGCTTCTCAGAGCACTGACAACTGTGCTTTTCTTTGTTGTTGAATATAAATGAAAAATTAATATATTCAACTTGTACTCTGAAACACAGTGGGAATAGAGAGGAAGATGACTCATTGAGAATAGGTGATGTTTCCTCTTTGCCTCTAAATGACTTATTGCATTACCAGAACCTGCCAGAAGTTTATTTTCAATTAGATAAATGGATGAAGTGCACATAAGGGTATATTGTATCGTTCGAGTTTAGCTAAAGCACACTGTAAGTTTCTCCTGTACAACTGGTAATATGTATGCATGGAAGACACATACACAAACTAAATGAAAGGCAAGTTTATTAAAGTGTTACTAAACCCAGGACCCTGCATTTACTATATTTGGTCTCCCACAGTACACAGAACATGGAAATGCAATTATTCTAGTAAATATAAACGGCTAAATACCCTTTTTCATCAGCAGTATATAGCAGGATTATGACTTCTATTAGTGTCCAGCTGAACACTGGTTAAAGCTTGTAGGTGGAGTTTTTATTCTCCTCTAAATTACCTACGAAGTTACATGACCTCTGACCTCCGTTTGGACAGTGCAGATTGGCCCTGTGCTGATCACATACAACCCCCCCCCCCCCCCCACAAAAAAAGAAAACCTCTATAGCAATACACATTAAACTGAGCATGTGCAGAATGCCCCAAGGCTCTGTACTATCAGGAGATGGATTGGGGACTGTGGAAAAAGGGTGGATAAAGTAAGTATAACAAGTATGCTTTACTTAATTTACTGTTGTGGGTTTAATAACACTTTAAGGTGCATTTGAAGAACAAAATTCACCAAAAAATTTAAGTGACACAGCAATTGTTGGAGAATTTGTAAAAATTATTTGAAGCACACAGACATGAAGTACAGAGATATATACAATTAAATCAGAAAAACAAAGTAAACTAACTGGACAGCAAAGAACAAACTAACTACAGCAGACAAGTATGTAGACTGTAGAGGATATTTAAAAAGCAAAGCTGAGTTACTGGACTGGGGAACATGCCACAGACAACTAGAACGGTGGACTGCAGGATACAGGGATATAGGGTACAAGAAGCAGGAGATCAGAGTACAAACTGAATTATGCAACAAACAATCTGGTGGAATGCTGAGACTGCTGACTGGGAGAGAAGACAGTAATCATATAAACCAATATTCAATGGTGCAAGAGCCAGAGAATGCAGATTAACAGGTAATATGACAATTTTCTCTCTCAACTAAAATGAGACCTGACAGATCTTTATAGACATGAGGAGATTTTCCAATGTGTTTTTATTTGATAATAATTGATCATATTGTTTGCACCAAGTATGATTATTTCACCAACAAACCACCGCTATCGATCGGTTTGTCTTAAGATTTTATTTTCTGTTAGTTTACTATTGTTTTTAGGCTTCACTGGGATCGCAGCAGCAATATAAACCCTGAGGGGCTGGGTGCACTAGTCAGAGGCAAGCATACAGCTTGTTTTGCTGTATCAGGGCCCATAATAACAAGATATACTCATTTTGATGGTATTGGAGAGCATAGCTAATCAGAAGGTAGGAGAACATTTCTATTCATTGCTGATTATAAGTTCCTCATCGTGCCATTCACTGAACTGGGTCCACCAATGGTGGTAAAATGACCGGAAGTGATGCTAATGGTGCTGGCAATGGAACAGTGGATGATGTGGTGGTAGGGAACAGAGACAAAATGGGAAGCTGGGGTTACAGGTAAACCATACTTTACTTGCTCTAGGGAGGTCAGACAAACAAAGACAGGTTAGCGAGATATGAACATATGTGAAGAGACAATAATATGCCTCAAGCTGTGTGTGAGGGGTCTGAATTTTTACACGGTGATCATCGATAGTCAAAATCTCCCACTGGGAAAATATTCTTAGGAAGTAATAATGAGGAAAATATTGCTTTAGTTTCAGGGATGTATCAGTATTACTGTGGTGTACACATATGATCAAGGCTTGTGTAAAAATACATTATTACATTACCTCTCCTGCATCATAGACTATTAAAGGGGTTGTAAAGTTTGTTTTTTATTTTCTAAATAGGTTCCTTTAAGCTAGTGCATTGTTGGTTCACTTACCTTTTCCTTCTATTTCCCTTCTAAATGTTTTTAATCTTTGTCTGAATTTCTAACTTCCTGTTTCTCCTCAGTAATCTTGCCCCCATCATCCATGGTGGTTAGTCAGCCAGAATAGCTTACTGAGGAGAAACAGGAAGTGAGAAATTCAGACAAAGAAAAAAAAAACATTTAGAAGGGGAATCGAAGGAAAAGGTAAGTGAATCAACAATACACTAGCTTAAAGGAACCTATTTATAAAATAAAAAACAAACATTTACAACCCCTTTAAACATATTATATTATTAACTATATTGTTTTGTTTTTGCATACAAATGTTGTTTACCTTCTATTTCCTCTGGACGCAGCTCTCTGTCCTATAACAGAACATATTGAAACACAGATTAGAGAAAGAAGAGAGCATTGCAGTTGGTGAATGAACAGGATTACATGGCTGAACTACAATAATCTGTACAATAATCATGCACAAAAGTCTGTGGGGTACAAGGGAAAGGTCTGTGATTGCTGAGCCTTGAATGTTTTCCGTGATTTTAATCATATGAAGGTTGTACTTTGTTCTAATTTGTCACCTCATTAAGTTTGCAATAAGGAAATCGTAATTATCTATGTATGCATAGCCTTCCGACATAAAAGCATGCAAAGGCAATCACGCTCAACGTAAATATGACGTCAACAACTGTATTATTTAAATTATGTTCATATTATACATGGAAAAATGTAAGCCCTACAGTAAATTATAAGGATGCTACGATCCACACAGAAGTTCACAACGTGAATACACAAAGCCTCTGGCTGATTTAATTATAAAGATCACTGGACTCCACGCTGAATCCTAAAATGCTGAATAATTTATTTAGGGGGACATGTTTTTCCTATGATACCAAAAAACTCAGATGTCAACCGCTTCCACACACTTTCAGATGTCAGTTGGACTAAGGCTTACTATACAGCTAATACTTGCATAAAGTGCCTTTGGCACATAAAGAGAACCAGTCACAATTGGGCTCATGGAAAAATCTGAACATTCTATCCTATATTATGACAAAAGTGTCTTTCTGCCAACTGCCTGATCTTATGCTGCTAACATATGCTGTCTCCTGAGTGTACATAACATCTTCACATAACAGTAGCTGATGAATGTAAACAATTATAAGGTTCTGTGTTTAAAACTGCTATGGATACTTAGGAGCTGGGAGAGAGTGCATACTATCAAGTTCGAGCTTTTGATATGCAGCAAATATCAGACCATAGGAGGCCTTCTACCTCTGGCTCCTTTCTCCAAAACTTTTTTTCTGATATACTTTACTAGGCAATGCTAAATAATCTTGGGAAACATAAATCTTTCATGCGGGGTGCCGGAAAACCTATAACAAATTAAGACTGAATTCTTGTATAAACCCACAGCTAATTCTCTGTAAACTTAAATCCAAAGTATACACAAATTATTAATATTGCACCCACTTGTTGAACATAAATATGTGATAAATAACGTGGGTGTCTTTTTAGTCACAGTGACATCTCCCCTCTTCGTTATCCTGGCCATAGGCGTGCGCACAGAGTGTGCCTGGGCACACCCTAATCCCCTTGTGTGGCACTGATTTCCCTTTTAGACCCCTAATGGGGCTCCTAAAAAAATTGTAATAAAAAAAAAAAATATATATATATATATATACTATAATATAAAGACCAATAACGCTGGCAAATGACCCAAGGGGTTTTGACGATTCGCATCTACACGATACACTGCTCTTGCTCCTTTAACAGACAATTGCGCGTTCGTGCGACGTGGCTCCCAAACAAAATTTGCGTAGCTTTTTTTCCCACAAATAGATCTTTTCTTTTGGTGTATTTGATCACCTCTGCGGGTTTTATTTTTTTGCGCTATAAACAAAAATAGAGCGACATATTTTAAAAAAAAATGCAATATTTTTTACTTTTTGCTAAATAAATATCCCCCAAAAATATATAAAAAAAACATTTTTTTTCCTCAGTTTAGGCCGATACGTATTCTTCTACATATTTATTTTTGTAAAAAAATCGCAATAAGCGTTTATCGGTTGGTTTTCGCAAAATTTATAGCGTTTTACAAAATAAGGGATAGTTTTATTGCATTTTTATTAATTATTTTTTTTTTTACTACTAATAGCGGCGATCAGCGATTTTTTTCGTGACTGCGACAATATGGCGGACACTTCGGACAATTTTTACACATTTTTGGGACAATTGTCATTTTCACAGCAAAAAATGCATTTAAATTGCATTGTTTACTGTGGAAATGACAGCTGCAGTTTGGGAGTTAACCACAGGTGGCGCTGTAGGGAATGTGTACCTAATGTGTGTGTTTACTACTGTAGGGGGGTGTGGCTGTAGGTGTGACGTCATCGATCGCGTCCCCCTATTACAGGGATGACGCGATCGATGCTCCGGCCACAGAGAAGCACGGGGAAGCGCGTGTGTACACACTTGCCTCCCCCCTTCAACGGATCCACCCCTTGCGCCGGCATCCGGTCCGCGGGTCCCCGGTCATCTGGAGCTTCCCGTCCCCAGGGGGCGCGCTGGGTACTAAAACCAACCGTATATATACGTTGATGTGCCCCCAGCCCCATTCTGCCGACGTAAATCTGCAGGAGGCGGTCCTTAAGTGAATATATATATATATATATATTATATATATAAATATTAATAATAATATAAAAACTACACACCCACAAAATCCTACCCACCCCCTATCCCCCACCTGCCCCACCCCTGACCCACTCCTCTCCAATGTCACCATCTGTATACTGTACACCATTCGTATATGTGTACACCGTACCACCCTAATGCAATACTGTGCACACCTATGACATATACCATGTGGAACTTTGGTGCCCCACCCCCATCCCCCCCACTTCATGCCCGACATATGTGGGTTCCCCAGATTGTAATTCACATTATCCACCCCCCCACTACACAACGGCATGCAGTGAAGAGGTTTGGGGTCCCTCTTAACCTCATCCTCCACAATGCACATGCTCATAAGAAGCTTCTGAAGCATTTTTTTCTCATGCCTGCAACTACCCCTCCATTCTAGCTCATTCCAGTTTCCAACCAATTTCCCAGCCCCAAACCCCACCCAACACCCACCCCCCTCCCTCAGTCCTCAGAACAAAAGGCTGTGGGAATTACCATTCCAGTCAAATAACCTAAACAATAATCCAACCATCCCCATCCAATAAAAACCACCAATCCTGTTGGGGGGGCGTGAGGGTGGACATTGAGAATTAATGTATGTCCCATAGTTTAGGTTTCATTATTCAATCAGGATAGAAAAGTTTTAAATGAAAGTAAACAATTGTGCGTTTTGAAGAGGAGCTTGCATACATTCTAAAAAAACCTCAAAACTACCTCCCATTCATGTCTAAGCATAAGCAATGGCCCTAATTTAGCCCCATATAAACCCCCATATCAACCCTAACAACACCCCCCAAAAGCAATTCCTTGCCAAACCCCCCATCCCAAAACAAACAAATTTTACTGCATTTTTGCTTCTGCTTAACTCCTGTAACAAAAAACCCAACCCTCCCATATACCCCCATGAGGCCTTAAACCCCAAGGTGTAAAAAAATCCCAACCACCCTCACCACTCCCAATATCCCCCCCCCCCACACCCCCAGAAGACCCCACAACCCCAACCCCCCCCCCCCCATCACCCCAACCCCCAACCCATACCCATTAATACCCCCCCCCCCCACTCAACCCCCACCCACAAACCACACCCACCCCCCCACACCCCAACCAACCCACACATCCCACACCCCCCCACCACCCCCCCCCACCCAACACCATAACAACCATAAACACCCCCACCCAACCCCACCCACCCCCTACCCCCCCCCCCCCCACACCCAACCCCACCCCCCACCACCCACCCCCCCCCACCCCCAAACCCCCCCCCCCCCACCCCCCCCCCACACCCCCCCCCCCCCCCCCACCACCAAAACCCCTCCCCCCACCCCCACACCCCCCCCACAACCCCCCCCCCACAAACCCACCCCCAACCCCACACCCCCACCCCCCCCAACACCCACCCAACACCCCACCCCACACCCCCCCCAACACCCACACCATCCCACCCACCCACCCCCCACCACACCCACACCCCCCCACCCCCCACCCCCCCCAAAAACCCCCCCCTCCCCCACACCCCCCCCCACCCCCCCACCACCCAAAACCCCACCCCCACCCCCCCCCCCCAACCCCCCACCCCCCCCCCCCCCCCCCCCATCCCCCCCCCAACCCCCCCCCACCCACCACCCCCCCCCCCCCCCCCCCCACCCCCCCCCCCCACACCCCACCCCCCCCCCAAACCCACCACCCCCCCCCCCCCCCCCAAAACCCCCCACATACCCCCCCACACCCCACCCCCCCCCCCCCCCCACCCCCCTACACAACCACACCCCACCCACACCCCCCCACCACCCCCCCCCAACCCCCCCCCCCACCCCCCCCCCCCCAACCAACCACCCAACAACACCCCCCCCCCCCCACCCCCCCCACCCCTACCCCCCCCCCCCCCCACCCCCCACCCCCTACAACCCACCCCCAAAACCCCCCACCCCCCCCCCCCCCCCCCCACAAAAAACTCAACCCCCCCCCCAACCCCAAACAAACCCCCCACCCCCCCCACAAACCCACACCCCACACCCCCCACCCCCCAACCCCCCTACACCCCACCCAACCCCCCCAACCCCCACCCCCCCCCCCCCCCCCACACCCCCCCCCCCCCCAAAACCCCAACCCCCCCCCCCCCCCCCCCCCCCCAACACACCCCCCCCCACCCACCCAACCCACCACCCCAACAACCCAAACACCAACAAACACACCCCCCCCACCCCCCACCCCACCCCCCCCCCCCCCCCACACCCCCCACAACCCACCCCCCCCCCAACCCCCCCCCCCCCCCCCACCCAACCAACCCCCACAACACCCCCCCCCCCCCCCCCCCCCCCCCCCCCCACCCCCCACCCCCAACCCCCCCCCCCCACCCCCCCCCCCCCCCCCCCCCCCACCCCACCCCCACCCACCACCACCCCCCAAAAACCCCAACAACACCACCCCCCACAACCCAAACCCACACCCCAAACCCCAACCCACCCAACCACCCCCCCCCCACACCCACCCCACCCCCCCCCCCCCACCCAAAACACCCCCCAAACACAACCCCCACAACCCCCCCCCCCCCCCCCCACACCCCCCCACCACCACCCCCCCCCCCCCCCCCCCAACCCACCCCACCACAACACACCCCCCCCCCCCCCCCCACCCCCCCCCCCCCAACCCCCCCCACCCCCCACACACCCCACAATACACCCCACCCAAACCCCCACCCCCACCCCCCACCCCCCCCACACCCCCACCACCCCCCCCCCCCCACCCCCCCACCCCCCAAACCCCCCCCCACCCCCCACCACACCCCCCCCCACCCCCACCCACCCACCCCCCCCCCCCCCCCACCCACCCCCCCCCCCCCCCCCCCCCACACACCCCCCCACCACCCCCCCCCCCAAACCCCCCCCCCACACCCCCCCCCCCCCAACACCCCACCCCCCAAACCCCCAACCACATCCACCCCCACCCCACCCCCCCACACCCACCACAACCAACACCCCCCCCACAACCCACACCCAACCCCCCACCACCCCCCCCCACCCCCCCACCCCCCCCACCCCCACCCAACCCACAAACCCCCCCCCCCAACAAACCCCAACAAACCCCCCACCCCACCCCCCCCCCCACCCCCCCCCAACAACACCCACCCCCCCCCACACAAACCCCCCCCAACAACCCCCCAACCAACCCCCACCACCACCCCCCCCCCCCCCCCAACCCCCCCCCCACCAACCCCAAAACCCCCCCACCAACCACCCCCCCCCCCCACCCAAAACCCCCCCACCCCCCACACACCCCCCCACACACCACCCCCCCCCCACCCCCCACCCCCCCCCCAAAACCCCCCCAACCCCCCACCCCCCCCCCCCCCACCCCCCCCCACCCCACCCCCCCCCCAACCCCCCCCCCCCCCAACCCCCCCCACCCCCCACCCAACCCCCCCCATCCAACACCCACCCCTACCACCCCCCCCCCAACCACCCACCCCCACCCAACACCCCCCCCCCCCCCCCACCAACACACCCCAAAAAACCCCCCCCCCACACCCCCCCCCACCCCCCCCCCCACCCACCCCCCCCCCACACACCCCCACCCCCCCCCCCCCCCCCACACCCCCACAACCCCACCCCCCTACCCATCAAACCCCAATCCCCCCCCCCCCCCCCACCCCCCAACCCCCACACCCCCCCCCCAAACCCCCCCACCCACACCCAATACCCCCCACCCACCCCCACCCCCACCAACCAACCCCAACCACCCCCCCCAATACACCCCCACCCCAAAACCACCCCCAAACACCCCACATCCCCCCCCACCCAAACCCACCCCCCACCCCATACCCCACCCCCCCCCCACCCCCATCCACCCATCCAACACCCCCCCCCCCTCCCCCCACACCCACCCAACCACCACCCACCCCACAAAACCCCAACCCACCCCCCCCCACCACCCACACCCCCACCCCCCACCCCTAACCCCCCCCCCCCCCCAAAAACCAAAACCCCAAACCCCCCCCCCCCCCCAACCCCCCAACAAAACCCGGCCACCACCACCCCCCACCCCCCCCCCCCCCCCCACAACCTCCACCACCACACACACCACCCCATACCCCCCCCCCCCCAACCACCCCACCCCACCTACCCCCCCGTACCCCCCAAGGTTACCCCCACCCCACACACCCCCTAACCGTAACCAACGAACCACCACACCGGCCCAACCAATATACAACCCGGTGTCACGTCCCCCTACCCCCCCCACCCCCCCCCCCCCTCCTACCCCCGCAAAAAACAACCCCCATACCCACACCACAACCTCACCCCCCCAACACCCCCCCCCCCCCGACACCCGACACGATCGGAGCACCACACCCCCCCTCACCCGGCGCATGCGCAGTTCGTTCGACTCGGGGGGCGCTTAATTTAAATACAAGCCGTCCCATTTGAATTGCGCGGGTTTACACGACGCAGGCGAAAACTACGGAGCAAGTGCTTTGAGATTAAAGCACTTGCTCTAGTACGATGCGGCGGCGTAGTGTAAATGGCTTACGCTATGCCGCCGGAATTCTATGAGAATCTGGCCCTTAGAGTTCATATTAAGCAATGTACAGCCTAACAAAAAAAAAAAAAGATTAGTTCAGATTTTGTCGCATAAGGGACTTAGGGCCAGATCCACAAACAATTACGGCGGCGTATCTCCAGATCCGCCGCCGTAATTTCAAATCTGCGCCAGCGTATCATTGTTTTGTATCCACAAAACAAGATACGCCGTTTTTTTGCGTAGATACGCCGTCTTACGCCGTCGTCCTAAAGTTTCCTATTTATGCTGGACGCTAGGGGGCGCTTCCACATCGAATATGCAAATGAGCTATAAACGCCGATCCACGAACGTACGTACGCCCGGCGCAGTGTTTTTACGTCGTTTGCGTAAGCGTATGTCAGGCGTAAAGTTACCCCTGCTGTATGGAGGCGTACGTAATGTTAAGTATGGACGTCGGGACAGCATCGAATTTTACATCGTTTGCGTAATACGTTCGCGAATAGGGCTTTGCGTAAGTTACGTTCACGTCGAAAGCATTGACTATTTGCGACGTGATTTCGCACATGCGCAGTGGGATACCTCCACGAACGACGCATGCGCAGTAAAAAAAAAAACTCATTTACGTCGGGTCACGAATAATTTAAATAAAACACGCCCACCTCTTCCCCATTTGAATTGCGCGGGCTTACGGCGGCCCATTTATGCTACGCCGCCGTAACTTAGGACGCAAGTGCTTTGTGAATACGGCACTTGCTATTCTAACTTACGGTGGCGTAGCGTAAATGATATACGCTAAGCCCGGCAGACACTTACGCCGGGCTTCGTGGATCTGGCCCATAGTGTGTACAGCTATACTTGGCTACATAGGCGTGCACACAGGGTGTGCCAGGTGTGCCTAGGCACACCCTAATCTCTCAGTGCAGCACAGATGCCCCCTACTGCCCTGGCTCCCCCTGCAGCACTTCCGGCTTCCTTCCTTTCCTCCTTACCGGCTGTGCTACGGGCACACACAGGGGGTTGTTTTAGAATGATTGGGGCAAGAAGAAGGTAAATATGTAATTTACCGGCCCCTTCCCTTTCTGAATAAACACAGTTAAAGGATCGGTACCATGTGTTTGAGCTTCGGAGTGCACACCCTAATGCAATAGGCTGTGCACACCTATGCTTGGCTATGTGGCTATAATGTAAAGAAACAGCATTAAGTTTCATTGTCTATTTTTTTACAACTGTTTTTTCATATTTTCCTGTTAAAAGTGTACGTTGGCCTTGGCTGACTTCCATAAAAAGTGCTCTGATATAGTAGTGGGAACATCAAAAAGAGGAATTGGACAGAGAAATTTTGCAGCAGCAGGGCGCTGGAGGTGACAATTTATTTAAACACTAGGACATGTATATTGTTTTAGCATATATTTTCTTCATCAATGGATTATGTTCAAGACTGAAAAATAAAAAGTAAAAACAAATTCTATAAAAATAAATATATTGTATATTATTTCATATTTAATTCTTGCAGCCAGCTAATGTTAAGTGCAAGGCTAGTTTTAGGAAATTTTGTTTTGACCTGTATGGCCGTATACAAAATTGCAAACATGCATCCCTCCTTATGTCATAGGAGCGATGCATGCCGCTCATTTGGATATTCTATATTCTATTTGGATATTCAATAAGCAGCAAAGTCAACATGTTCAGAGATACAACTGGACTTTCTTATTAGAAAGTCCAGTAAACTCTGTAAACAGAGAAATAGGTTTGTTAAATAAAAGTTTTTACAAATTATTGTAAATACAATCGACCAAAAATGTATAGTTGCTGTTTAATAAATCGCAATTCATAATTAAATCATGTCTGCATTTACGTATTATTGCTGTTTTAATTATTCAATGAATTTATAAAGTGTTCAGGAGGAAAAACAAAAACTAATGGTTCGTTACAATTGTTAGGCACAGCGGTTCAGCAGCATTATTCCCTAAAGCAGTAACATTCAGACAACAACATGTAGCTAAAAACATTAAATGGCAATGATTCAAGCCAGCAGTTTAGCTGTAGATGCAATCATAAAGTACAACTGGTGTAGCACATCTTATTTCTATACTATTCTTTAATTATCCAGAAAGAGGATGTCTACATTTATTTATAGGATCTGAAAGAAAGAGAAGCCAAGTTTATTCTTTCATGTGATGAGAAATCTAAAGATATTGTTGCTACACCCCCAAAATAACTTTCTAGACAGAGTCTATGACTAATTGATAAGCATGATATATTCTATAAAACAATGCAATAGTGAAATCCTTAATGAGCTAAAAAGCAGTCTATTGACCATTTTTTTATACATATTTATTAAAATCACTGGAAATGTGTAAAGCAGATGTAAACTGTCTTATGCACATTCTTAATTTCTCTGCAACATAACTAATTAAAATTAAAACTGCAAATTAATATTATAAAGGGAATTACATAAATATGAATGTAATTTTTCTCTGTTCCTGTTAAGTGAAAAAATCACCAAAACTTTGTAGTTGGAAATGCAGGTCCCTCTAGGACTTTTAAACACAGGTCAATGCCAACAGAATGTTATAAAGACTGCTGTATATTAAGGCAGGTACCAGCATTTAGTCAAACAGTTCCCTAGTCAAATTCTGTAAGGTAGAATTGATTATTATTTTATTTTTTTAGATAACCCTTACCCCAGAACACTATACACAGAATGCATTCAGCAACAAGAAACTTTTTCTACAACCTGCCATAAGGGACATGATAAAAAATGGGTGATGGGTCACATGGTTTACGATAACAATAAAATGTACAGGATGGGTCCGGTCACACAATAATGGGGGAGACGGAAAGGGGGGACAGAACTCACGTACAGGCTGTCGATTCTCAGCAAATCCTTTTCGGAGAAATATACAGGCCGGGCCCAGCAGGTTGTGCATCACTGCGCAGTTTTGAGCCAAAAGCATTAGAGGCCCCTGAGCACCCTCTTCCCCAGACTGCGCCGATCTGAGACAGCTTCGCTCCTCCTGGTGCATCTTACAACATACAGAGTGTTACCAAAGGATACTGTAGGATCAGTATTGAAAAAGGACTTTCACCTGTCCTATTACTCCTATATATGTGACCTATGGGTCACTAAGAGGCTTGAAACCTCACAGATCTTTTTAAACGTTACCCCCAAATCTTCCCTAAGATTAAAACCCTTTTCATATCACTTCTCAAAAAACACTATCTCTCTTTTTATCCTATCTATCTCTGCGTACCTTGTAATTGGTAAAGGAACATTTTCCAGATTCTCTTTCTCTTGCCATCTCCTTTTCCCTCCTCCCCTGTATCTCCTCTCTATATAAGGAACTGTTTTAGTCTAGTACTGTCGGACCTTTCATTCCCACGCCTTTATAAGACATTATTCTCCTTGCTGTTTGTGTGCCTCCTTTGGGAATGCACAACTAGGTTCATGGGTCATATAACAAATTTAGGATATCATTGCTGGTTTAAAAATAAATGGGAATAAAAGCAAGCAGTTTAACAGACCATCCAAATAATATCCAGACACAGAGTGAAATCTATGGCTATTTGTACGCTATGGCTGAGAGAAGAGTCAAGAGAAATTCTGCAAGTGTAAAATAGACTCAGCAGAGAGACAAACACTTGTCATCGGTCATTTGGGGAATTAAATAAGACTCATTCAGATTTTCATAGGTAAGGGTCTTTAAACATAAAATCTAAGCAAAATCACCCTCCCAGACAGAATTTATGTTATAGCTACCTTCTCCTTCTGTTTCTGTTCAAGCCATCAACCCCATCTCAGCGCTCGCTATAGGTACTACGCTATGGGGACACGTACCTTCTGTGAGAGGTTTCGAAGAGGAGACTTGACACAATTTCCCATACCACCCAGAACAGAGGATGAGCTTTCCCGAGGGAAGAGAGATAGAGAGGGCAGCAGCCAGCGAGGCATCCCGCACAGTGAGCGCCTCTGAGCCTGGGGGGCAGTCAGCGGCGTCCCACAGATTAGACCCTTTGAGCCACAGATTGTTTCTCTGATAGAGCCTCTGATTACAGCAGATAAACTGCAGCAGAAACTATTCCCTGATGAGCTCAGAGAATCCGGCTAATTTGGAGCTGGTCCCCTTCCCCCATGAGCCTTACAGCTTTTCAATGACATGATGTGGGACAGATCAGCTGGAGGCGTACACAGCCTTCATGACACTGACGTCGACTCAGAACAGCGCCAGGAATATTCTGATTTTGGGATTTAGTTGAAATCTTTGTAGTTTTTTTTTTTTATCGACTACATGGTTGTCAGTGGGCAGTGATGCCATGAAATGGTTAACATGCTTTGCTTCCCTTTGGCGGCTTGTTCAAGGATGCATGCTCGCCAACAGCCACAATGTGGACCAAAGAGGCATGTCAAAGAAAGGACAATGTAGCATTATGCCTGGCATAAAAGAATCAGACTGAGCATGTCCCGCTCATGACTATAAAACCACTACATTTCCAAGTCGAACATATGCGAGGACTTGCTGCATAGTGTCTGCAATCACAACTCCTGGAAGAAAATAGGGTGCAATACAAGATAAGGCTGCCTGCTGGATCACACATAGTTCTATATAAAAAAAAAAAAGCAATTATAGGCCTGCCTGTGCTGGGAAAGATGAGAAAAGGATGTCAGCGCTGGAGATTGAATAGAAAAAACAACCTCTTACTCAAAACAGAGATACACAATGATTGTGTTTTCTAGGTCAATGGCCGATATAGTATACATCAAAAGGTAAGCATTGATCCAAGATGCCATTAATAGCTGGCTCTGGTCTATTTAGCTCACATTTACTATTATTTATATTACTACCAGGGCTCAAGTCCTGCGGGAACGCGTGGGAATGGAGTTCCTGCACTTTTTTCACAGCAGGAACTCAATTCCCTTTGTAGGACTAGAGCAGCCGAGAGCAGCCGAGCCGCCCGAGCCAATCCTTCACTAAGCGGCGATGCCCAGCTCGAGTCACTGTCAGGCGAACCTTAGTAATCCTTTATGTTACTGGCTGCTTCCTGTATATGGATTCATCAGGTAGTGTGCGGCTATTCCGTCACTTCCTCGATGCCGCAATGTCTCCTGGGAGCTTTTGTCATTGTTCCCAGGAGACATTGGGGAGGTCTGCAGCGAGTTATCACAGGATTTAGAAAGAACTTGTACCTTTACAGTGGATCGAAAAAAAAAACATACGGTTTAGTAATTATGCATATGAGCGTATTCCCCAGGACTTGACCCCTGATTACTACTAATAGTGGTAAATTTCTACAATTCAATTCATCACAATAATACATATCTACAAAAGAACAACCCAAAGTCTACCATTAGACCAATTATACAGTGACATGAAGGGGTTGCCTCTTGATAAGCTATGAACTCATATTTTGTCCTGCATCCCAGCAGAAATTATAATTACCTAGATTAGGGGTGCCCGACCTTTCGAAGGCCAGGGGCCACTTAAAGGGTCACTAAAGGAAAAAAATGTATTTGCTGAAATCACTGTTTACAGGGTATAGAGACATAATAGTTAACTGATTCCTTTTAAAAATGATTAAAAATAGATAAAAATCAATCATATAATGTGCCTGCAGGTTAGTTTCATTTTTAAACTGGTTTCATGTTTCTGTGATGTAAAGAGACACACAGAACAAAAAAAAAAACAAATACAGGGCAGTGTTTTGTTTTTAAAATGAATCTGATTGGTTCTGGGAAGTTTTAGACACACAGTAATGACAGCTTGGACCACAGTGAAAAGCTGCCATGAGATTTTTCATAAGGAGCCAGACAAGCAGGAAGTGTGGAGATCAGAGCAGAATTACAGCAACTTCAAAGCAAAAACGAACAATGAGGACATAAAACCAGGACTGCAATAAGGTAAAGGAAGCTATTTACAGTGCCTTGCAAAAGTAGTCGGCCCCCTTGAACTTTGCGACCTTTTGCCACATTTCAGGCTTTAAACATAAAGATATAAAACTAATTTTTTGTAAAGAATCAACAAGTGGGACACAATCATGAAATGGAACGAAATTTATTGGATATTTCAAACTTTTTTAACAAATAAAAAACTGAAAAATTGGGCATGCAAAATTATTCAGCCCTCTTAAGTTAATACTTTTCATTGTAGATTTTGCTTTATGTTTTGGATCATTGTCTTGTTGGAAGACAAATCTCCGTCCCAGTCTCAGGTCTTTTGCAGACTCCATCAGGTTTTCTTCCAGAATGGTCCTGTATTTGGCTCCATCCATCTTCCCATCAATTTTAACCATCTTCCCTGTCCCTGCTGACGAAAGGCAGGCCCAAACCATGATGCTGCCACCACCATGTTTGACAGTGGGGATGGAGTGTTCAGGGTGATGAGCTGTGTTGCTTTTACGCCAAACATAACGTTTTGCATTGTTGCCAAAAAGTTCGATTTTGATTTCATCTGACCAGAGCACCTTCTTCCACATGTTTGGTGTGTCTCCCAGGTGGCTTGTGGCAAACTTTAAACTACACTTTTTATGGATATCTTTAAGAAATGGCTTTCTTCTTTCCACTCTTCCATAAAGGCCAGATTTGTGCAGTATACGACTGATTGTTGTCCTATGGACAGAGTCTCCCACCTCAGCTGTAGATCACTGCAGTTCATCCAGAGTGATCATGGGCCTCTTGGCTGCATCTCTGATCAGTCTTCTCCTTGTATGAGCTGAAAGAGGGATGGTCAGGTCTTTAGAGGGATGGTCAGGTCTTCGTAGACTTGCAGTGGTCTGATTCTCCTTCCATTTCAATATTATCGCTTGCACAGTGCTCCTTTGGATGTTTAAAGCTTGGGAAATCTTTTTGTATTTAAATCCGGCTTTAAACTTCTCCACAGCATCTCGGACCTGCTGTCAGGACTGTTAGGATAAGTACTCACCGAGGCCGAGATGCCGAGGGCGGCTGCCTTTGCGGCTCTGTGCACTTCACTCCCTGGAGGTGGAGACAGCGGGGAAGGGCACAAAGGGGCACCGGCTACCAGCGGTAGGTGTTGAGCTGATAGGAGATCTCTGAGGACTTGGCTTATGGTCACAGGACAGGATCTTAGCAGGCGTGGATAGTGATCCAGGAGCAACAACGTTTATCAGGCAGAGAATCAGTTCAGGTCAGGACTGTAAGCAGATCCGGGATGCAAGCCAATGGTTCAGGGATTGGAGAAGGCAGAAGGTCCAAGATACAAGCCGGAGGTCAAAGGGGTACAGACAGCAGCAGAAACGATGAGACAAGCCGAGGGTCAAGTGCAGGAGAAGGCGTAGAGAAGTCAGGTCCGATCCGGGTCAATAGGTCACAAGCTTTCAGATTAACAAGGCACTATAGCAGGATAGCTGACAACAAACCAGCAACCCGCCATGCGTCTGGAGCTGGTTTAAGTAGGCCGGGCAGGGACTTGATTGGTGGACGTGCGCGTGGATGCGCGCGCAGACGTACGCGCACGTGTGCGCGCAGGTGCGCGCCCACGCACGCGCCGTGACGCAGAACCATGCTGGAACGCAGAGGCGCGCATGCGCGCCGCGCACGGGCACGGGCATGCGTCGTGGCAAGGATCGGCCGCTGGAGCTACTGGTACCCTGACACCTGCCTCGTGTGTTCCTTGTTCTTCATGATGCTCTCTACGCTTTAAACGGACCTCTGAGGCTATCACAGTGTAGGTGCATTTATACAGAGACTTGATTACACACAGGTGGATTCTATTTATCATCATTAGTCATTTAGGTCAACATTGGATCATTCAGAGATCCTCACTGAACTTCTGGAGAGTGTTTGCTGCAAAGGGGCTGAATTGCACGCCCAATTTTTCAGTTTTTTATTTGTTAAAAAAGTTTGAAATATTCAATACATTTCGTTCCACTTCATGATTGTGTCCCACTTGTTGTTGATTCTTCACAAAAAATTACAGTTTTATATCTTTATGTTTGAAGCCTGAAATGTGGCAAAAGGTCGAGAGGAGAGCTGACATCACTTCCTCTGCCTGTGTTTACATTATACAGGCAGAGGAAGTCACTCGGTGGAGGCTCAGGGGATTGGCTGGGAGCGATCACGAGGGGGCGGAAAAAAACGAACAGACGCCCCCTCATCCCGGATCGCTCCCGCAGGTAAGACACCCGCCGCATGTATTGGGGGGGTCCCGATCGGACCACCGTCCCGCAAGAAGGCAGGGACATACATGTACGCCCATCTGCCTGTACGTGCCATTCTGTGGACGTACATTTACATGCGGCGGGCGATAAGCGGTTAATGCAACTTCGATGTTGACAAGGAAAAACACAAATCCTTTAAATGACATGCTTGGGGGATGCTTTGAAGTTGAATGTGGTGTTATGGAACAATATAAATCTCCAGGACAACATTAGCAACACCATATTCTGGCACCACATATTTTGCATGTGTAATAGATTCTTTACATGTTACATTTTTGCATGGCTTAAAAACAATAGAAGCACCACAACTTGAAAAAAAAAGCTTTTTGATAGTTTTGGATGCAACTGATTTGTTATCAAGCAATAATAGGCCTAAATTGATAGTGCAAGTAGCAGCCACAACTGATTTAATAGCTATTCATACAAATTGGACAGTGGCACAACAGTTTTAGTATAGTCTGTAAGCTTTCTTTTTTTTCACAGTGCACAAAAACACTTTAAAACTACAGAGGTAGCAACATGGCAGCGTAAGGCTGTGTCAGCTCCGAGCTCCGGGCTCCATGTACCTCTCCAGGGATCTTTTCTAAGAAGGAAGCAGATGGATGTTCACAGCCTAATGTGAGAAGGGCAAAAACGGCAGACAAACGATGGATCCTCCTGGCGCTGTGTGTCCCGACGTGAAGGGTTGAGGACTCCAGGGGCTGTGCGTAGAGGACGTAGCGGCAGGCTCCTATGTTGGAGCTCCTTCGCCGGAGAGCTACCTGACACGTGTGTTACAGCCAGCTCAGGAGCAGAGCAGAGTACGGAGACCGGAGTGCCCGAAGGAGTGAGGAGCCGAGAAGGAGGTACCCAGGCGCCCGTAGCTAAACGATGGTAGAAGGCAGCAGTAGAGCCCAGCGGTTCGGGACATAACTTTGCCTATGCATTTTGAAAGAGTCCATAGAATCCAGAGGTCCTATAATGTCCATAGGGATGTGCCAAGGGACATAGTAGCAAGATTTCAGGACTATGGTCAAAAGGAGCAAGTCTCCCAAAGCACTAGAAACTCCACTCCTATGGAATATAAGGGTAGTAAAATCATGATTTTCTCTGATTTGTCTCCAGAGACATTGGCTCACAAAAGGGCTTTGAAACCCCTGACAAGTCTTCTACAAGCAAAAGAAATCCCCTATAGGTGGGGATTCCCAGCATGTCTATCAGTGAAGCATCACGGAGTCTCAGCAAGATATAAGGGAATTCTGCAATAGATTGAATTTGCAAATGGTTCAAGTAGACAATTGGGAAAAAAAGTCCTCCAGCATGGAAAAGATGAAAAGAACAGGACTGAAATAGAGCGTAGCTGATGAGCTCTAAATCGAGAGTGTTACTCAAGACGGTCTAGTGACTTTCCTTTATTTTTTTTGGCCTCCCCCTTTTTTTTTTTAAGAGACTAGAATATTGTGGAATTCATCTTTTGGGGGAGGGGAGGGCGATATGGAGTTTGGTACCAGCCTGTCCTCCCGGGACCATTCTTAGTCCTGAAGAACTTGGACTCTGGGAATGGGAGGACACATTGGGCCCTCCATGGGAGGGCCAGCTCGGCAGGACGCCTGGTGGGGCGCAGACCGAGAGAGTTCAAATATTGATTTGCAATATGCTTGGGGCGAGGAGGGGGGGAGGGAACCATGTTATAATAAGCGCTACCAGGTGCTGCAGGAGATGAGGAGTATGTCAGCTAACAGTGTTTTTCCAGGAAATCCATCTAAAGGAGACATGTAGGTCAAGATTGTATTCAAGGGATTTTTCTATGTGGTATCATAGCTACTCTCCTAACAATAGATCAAAGGGCATTGCGACAGGTTTTGATAAAAAAACACACGGTTTACTTTGGAAGCTGTGGAGTCTGACCCTGACGGTAGATATATTTTTATTAAAGGATCCCTATTTAATACGATGTACACTCTGGTGAATATTTACTGCCCCAATACCCGCCCAGTTAGGTATCTGAGGAAAATCTTGAATAGATTAGAGGGTTTAAGAGAGGGCAGGGTGGTTTTGGAAGGAGACCTTAACTTTGTTTTTGATCCAGTATTAGACACCCAACCGGTATCGTTAAGGTCTAAAGGCAAATATCTGCGCGCAATTAAACATAAATTACATCAAATGCACTTGGTAGAGGACTGGAGAATATTTCACCTAAGAGATAAAGACTTCACATTCTATTCGTCTGTACACGGGTCCTATTCTATAATAGACCATATCCTCCAGGATCATCAGCTGTTGGAGGGTTTGAGAAGGATAGAAATAAAATCAATAACACTCTCTGACCATGCTCCAGTTGAGATGTCTCTGGACTTAGGGGGCATCCCTCTTGGCCAGAGAGTCTGGAGAATTGATGAATCCCTTTTAAGGGATACTAAGATAGCTGATGATATGGAGAAGGAAATGTGTCTCTTCTTTAAAGAGAATGACAAGGAAAATGTGGATCGATCGGTTTTATGGGAAACCCACAAAGTATATATGAGAGGGAAGATGATAGCTGAAAAGGCAAAGAGGAATAAAATCAGGCAGGCTCAGAAACGGTCCTTGTTATAGGAAATACAAGCTCTTCAACAGAAGCACAAAGACAGTCTGGAAGAACATACTTTGACCCTATTAACCAAGAAGAGAGAAATGTTACGGGAATTACTGGCACAGGAAACTAAGTGGGTATTTGATAATTTAATTAAGAGGTTTTATGCCATGGGAAATAAACCGGGGAAACTCATAGCAAGGACAATCAAGCCTAAAAACACACAGAACTATATCTTAAAAATTAAGGATAAGAATGGTGAGATGAAGCACTCCACTAAAGATATAAGGCCCTGTACACGCGATCAGTCCAAACTGATGAAAACGGACTGAAGTTCAGTTTCATCAGTCCAAACCGACCGTGTGTATGGCCCATCAGTCTTTTGTCCTTCAGTCCAAAGTTTTAAAACTTGCTTTAAAATCTGACTGATGGACACCTACCGATCGGTCAAAACCGATGGTTAGTACGCAAAAGAAGGTTCAAAACCCGCACATGCTCAGAATCAAGTCGACGCATTGCCTGGAACCACTGAACTTCATTTTTTTCTGCACAACGTTGTGTTTTACGTCACCGCGTTCTGACACCCAGAGCAGGGAAAGGAAAATGGAACAATACCTAGAGGGGTCTAAGACACTGCGAATGTTAGTAGAAGATGCCATCAAAGAAATATCAAGAGAAGAAATAAGTCAAACAATTAAAAATATTAAAATGTTCCTTTTGAGGAATATTCTATGTGATTTACATGTTTTACAATTTATGTCTATTTGATGTTCTGTATTTAATTCTGAAAATTTCAATAAAATATTTGAAAAAAAAAAAAATAATAATTAAAATGGGAAAGAGCCCAGGCCCCGATGGGTATACCCCCTTTTACTACAAAAGATATGGAGAAATTCTAATACCCTACTTTCAGGACTATATGAACTCCATAGGGAGAGGCCTGGCAATGCGTGAGGAAGCTCTGGGAGCTCACATAACTCTTATAGGTAAGGAGGAGAAAGATCCCACGATTTGTACTAGTTATAGGTCTATCTCCTTGATCAATGTCGACATAAAGATATATGCGAAGATCCTGGCAGAGAGAATAAGACCTCTTATGGCGGGCCTGATAGATAAGGATCAAGCGGGGTGTGTACCTGGGAGGGAAACACGGGATAATGTGCTGAGAGTACTTCTCCTGATACAAAAAGCAAGAGTAAAACACCGGTAATGTTTATGTCTCTTGACGCTGAAAAAGCGTTTGATAGACTTGACTGGAAATTTATGACAGCAACATTAAGTTACATAGGACTAGGTCCCAAAATGCTCAGGTTGATAGAATCACTATATTCTAAACCCTCGGCGCAGCTTCGTGTGAATGGAACCCTGTCGGAGAGGTTTCCACTCTTCAATGGGACCCACCAAGGCTGTCCGCTCTCTCCCCTCCTGTTTGTCCTTTCACTAGAACCTCTACTAGCAACAATCCGATCCAATCAGGAGATAAAGGGGGTGAATGTGGAAGGGAGGGAACACAACATCTCTGCGTTCGCGGATGACATAATGCTTTATGTATCAATTCCAAGACAGACATTACAAAAAATTATGGAGGAATATGAAAAATATGGGGAGATTTCAAACTTAAAAATTAATAAAGAGAAAACGGAGACTTTGATTATAGCTATGGGTCCAAAAGAACGCAGAGATCTTGGGGCCCTTTATTCATTTACATTAAAACAGAAGGCTATGAAGTACTTAGGGATATTATTGTCAAATTCAGAAAGGGACCTATATGTAGATAAATATATTTCCCTATTAAATAAAATTAAAACAGAACTTAAAGGATATCGGATAGATAAAATATCCTGGTTTGGAATAAATAAGAATAAATAAGAAGAATAAATACTATTAAAATGATGATATTGCCTAAAGTCCTGTATATATTTCAAGTACTCCCAATTAAAATCCCAGATGTTTATTTTAAAACATTGATATTTATGGAAAAATAAGAAATCTCGCCTCTCAGCGGAGACCCTGTCTAGACCTAGAAGTGAGGGAGGACTATATTTACCAGATTTTAACTACTTGCCGACCACCCACCGCAGTTATACAGCGGGATGGTGGCACTGCTGGGCGAGAGCATGTAGCTCTACGTCTTATCTTTAGTGGCCGCTAGGGGGCGCGCGCGCCGTCGGCGTCCTGCGCGCGCGCCCCCGCTTGTCCACCGAGTCCCGCGCGCGTGCCCGGTGGGCGCGATCGCCGTCGGGCACGCGCGCTCGTTCGTTACAGAGCGGGGAACGAGAGCTTTGTGTGTAAACACATAGCTCTCGTTCCTGTTAGCGGGGGAAACGCTGATCTTCTGTTCATACAATGTATGAACAGAAGATCAGTGATTTCCCCTAGTGAGGCCACCCCCCCATACAGTTAGAACACACCCAGGAACACACTTAACCCCTTCCCTGCCCCCCTAGTGTTAACCCCTTCACTGCCAATGGCATTTTTATAGTAATCCAATGCATTTTTATAGCATTGATCGCTATAAAAATGCCAATGGTCCCAAAAATGTGTCAAAAGTGTCCGATGTGTCCGCCATAATATCGCAGTACCGAAAAAAAACGCTGATCGCCGCCATTACTAGTAAAAAAAAAATATTAATAAAAATGCCATAAAACTACCCCCTTTTTTGTAAACGCTAAAAAATTGTGCGCAAACCAATCAAACGCTAATTTTTTTAACGAAAATTATGTAGAAGAATACGTATCGGCCTAAACTGAGGAAAAAAAAATGTTTTTTTATATCTTTTTTTGGGGATATTTATTATAGCAAAATGTGAAAAAATATTGCATTTTTTTCAAAATAGTCGCTCTATTTTTGTTTATAGCGCAAAAAATAAAAACCGCAGAGATGATCAAATACCACCAAAAGAAAGCTCTATTTGTGGGGAAAAAAGGACGCCAATTTTGTTTGGGAGCCACATCGCACGACCGCGCAATTGTCAGTTAAATCGACGCAGTGCCGAATCACAAAAAGTGCTCTGGTCTTTGACCAGCAATATGGTCCGGGGGTTAAGCGGTTAAAAGATACCATGAGGCAGCGGTATTGAAAAGGATAACTGACTGGTTTCAAGAGGAAGGTCAAAGGAAAAAATGGGTGAGTATAGAGGAGAACCTGAGTGGAAAAGACCTGGGGAAAAGAATATGGATTCCAAAACAATATAGGGGTCTCTCTAGGGACACCCCACCAATAACTAAAGAAGCCTTCAGAATATGGGATATAGTATGTAAAGTTAAAAAGTGGCCCTACAACAGCCCTCAGTTGCCCCTCACGGGTACGGACTACTTCCCGCCAGGTAAGGAAGGGGCCCGATTCCTGAGATGGGCAACGGCGGATACACTGAAATTAAGGGACATATTGAAAGGGGACACCCTGTGTCCTTTGCTAGAATTACAAGAAAGATTCGGAGTTGTCGTAGGTGACGATTGGCGGTACAGACAGGTACAGCATTTCGTTGACTTCCTACCGAAACCCCTGCGTGCCTTGAATGAGCTGAACCCATGGGAGAAGCTCATAGACCGGAGGGGTTTGGGTGGACAAGGGATATCGAACATATATGGCATACTAACCCCGTTGAGAGGATTGGAGACGCTGAAATCAGTGAGGGCTTGGGAACTAGAACTAAAACAAAACCTACCAGAGGATAAGAAGAGACAAATCCTGGACTATGTTCATTCCTCCTCTATAGACACCAAAATAAAAGAGATGAATTACAAGCTTTTGACTAGATGGTATTTTGTCCCATCGAGACTTCACAGAATAGACAGTGAGACGTCACCTTTATGCTGGCGTGGATGTGGGCTGGAGGTAACCCACGCCCACATTTGGTGGCAGTGCCCACTGATACAGACATTCTGGAGAGAGGTCTTAAGGCCCCATACACACGAGAAGACAGATTTGTTCAAATCGGTCGGACAGACCGATTTGAACAAATCTGTCTGCTGGGGACGTATTGGTTTGATCGTGTACACACGATCAAACCATAATCCCCGCCGGCAGCTGGCGCGTTGACGCCACCACGTCACCGCACCAGGAAGTAAAACACCCCGCGCATGCGTCAAAACCATTCGATGCGTGTGCGAGAAGACATGTCTGCTGGTTAGCGTACTAACCAGCAGACATGTCGGGCGGACGGGTTCCCAGCCGACAGATTTGAAAGCATGCTTTCAAATCTGTCGGCTGGCCAAATCCGTCGGCTCGCCCGTACACACGATCGAATCTGTCTGCTGGGACGGTCTGGCAGACCGTTTCCAGCAGACAGATTTGATCGTGTGTACGCAGCCTTAAACTTGATAAAAAAGATAAGTGGTATAGAGTTGAAATGGGACCCCTGGGTTTGCCTGTTCTATGGCACGAGGATACCAGGGGAAAAATATAGAATGTCCCTAGTCCATCACCTATTAAATGGAGCCAAGGCAGTAAAACCAAAAAATTGGAAAAAAGAAAATGCTCCATCGGTGGGCGAATAGATCAGGGAGGTTGGTAAAATCGGAGTTATGGGGGAGCTATTGTCAATCCAAAACAAATGCAGGCCAAGATTTGAGAAGACCTGGAGAGGGTGGAGAGAGTTTAGGGAAACAAGGTTCCCCTCCCCCTTTCTCTTGTTTTTTTGATAGATTTTACTGCATAGGCGTTTTAGAGGTTTTTATAATTCTAGTACGGTATTTAGATCTTAAACACATATATATGAATATTTGTATAGCTGCACACATGTGGGGTTGGGTATTTATATATACACAGTTTACTAACTAGTTTTCTGTACTCATTTTTCTTAGGGTAAAAACATTTTTTTTTTTCCTTACGCACTTTAGAGAACACTGACCCTTCTTTTTTTTTATAGACAACACTGCACAGGCACTTTTGAGGCCTTAATTTTTATTTTATTTTTTCATATAGATAACACTGCACAGGCACTTTGAGTTTTTTTTTTCTTTAGATAACACTGCACAGGCACTTTCAGGCCCTTTTTTTTTTCTTGATAGATTTTATTACACAGGCACACTAGAGGTTTTTTATAATTCTAGTATTTAGATCTTAAACACATATATATGAATATTTGTATAGGTGCACACATGCGGGGTTGGGTATTTATTTATACACAGTTTACTAATTAGCTGGCTGTACTCATTTTTCTTAGGGTAAAAAGGGGAAGAGAAAGGGAGAGAAAGGGAGGGAGAGGGGAAGGGAAGGGGAAAAAATAAAGAGAAAAAAAAGGAAAAAAAAAAAATGTACGCACTTTAGAGAACATTAGAGAACTTTTTTTTAATAAACAACACTGCACAGGCACTTTTAAGGCCTTTAATTTAATTTTTTTTTTTATATAGATAACACTGCACAGGCACTTTTGAGGCCTTTCTTTTTTCTTCGCTCTCCTCCTTTCTCTCTCTCCATGGATTATGCAACTCTGAGGTCCTAATAGACAACTAGAAGTTAAGATCAGATAAGAGGATAATGGGAAGATTGGACTTTAGAGTAGACTAGGGGGCTGAGACCCTTTATAATCTCTAAATCTTATGTTGGTTAAGGAGAGTATACTCAGACTGCATAGAGGTGGGTAGGGTAATGTATGTTCTTGAAAGTTTAATGTATTTGTATGGAAGATGAAATGTATTTGTCATTTATTCTGTAATGAAAACCAATAAAGAAAACTTGATAAAAAATAAATAAATAAATAAAAACACTCTTGTTCCCTAAACTTCTTTCCATCCCTGTATAACCAATGATTTCCCACCCAAAATCACAGGGGGGCACACAGGGCGTGAAACGTGTGCCTTAATCACCCCATGCAGCACAGATTTCCCTTGCTGCCTAGGCTTCTGCCCCCATTCCTCCACTCTCTCCCTGCAGCACTGCCAGCTGCAGTAGGGGATGTGATCTGTACCAATCACTCACTGTGATCATTCATAACCGAAGCATAGTTAACTGTGTTTAACATGCTTTAGTTTGTGAATGACCAGTCAGCTGCTCAGCACAGAGTACTTCCCATTCACTCACTTTCCTGTGCAGCCGGGCTGTAGAGAAAGGGACTGGGGAATCTCTGTCCTCCGGCCCCTTCTCTGTCTTAAAAATGAGACACCAGGGGTCTATTTAGTTTCCTGATATTTCACCAATGCCCTGCAATGGGACTCCTAAAGAATTTGTAAAACAATTTTATAAATAAATAATATTGTAAGAAAAATAATTAGAAAAAAAAAAGAATACAATAATAAAAAAATACTGACACCAATCACTGCCCTACTGACACGCCCTGGTATGGTCCTTTTTTTTTCTTCCTCCTTCTACTAAAGGCTGCATTGCAGAAAAAAAAGCATAAAATCTCTGGGTACATTTCTACTCCTCCTCATCAAGGCTAGGCCCCTGGAACTGTGCACCATGGCTGATTTATTGGTTCTGTAACCACCTACTGGATGTACCCCTTAAGGGATTAGTCAGAGACCCATAAATATTCAGGTTGCCTGTTCTGCCCTCCCTCTCAGTATACTTTAACCACTTGCCGACCAGCCACCGTCATTCTACGGCGGCAGGTCGGCTCTCCTGGGCGAGAGCACGTAGCTCTACTTAATCTACATTTCGGCCACTAGGGAGCGCGCGCTCGCCGCCGGCGGCGCACGCGCGTCCCCTAGTCCCGCACGCGTGCCCGTCGGGCACCCGCGATTGCTCGTAACAGAGCGGAGAACGGGAGCTTTGTGTGCAAACACAAAGCGCTCGTTCCTGTCAGAGGGGGAAACGCTGATTTCTGTTCATACAATGTATGAGCAGAAGATCAGTGATTTCCCTCAGTCAGTCCACCCCCCCCCCATACAGTTAGAACACACCCAGGAACAAACTTAACCCCTTCCCCGCCCCCTAGTGTTAACCCCTTCACTGCCAATGGCCCCAAAAATTTGTCAAAAGTGTCCGAAGTGTCCACCATAAGGTCGCAGTACTGAAAAAAAAACGCTGATCGCCGCCATTACTAGTAAAAAAAATTAAAATAATAAAAATGCCATAAAACGACCCCCTATTTTGTAAATGCTATAACTTTTGCGCAAACCAATCAATAAACGCTAATTGCGATTTTTTTTACGAAAGATATGTAGAAGAATACGTATCGGCCTAAACTGAGGAAAAAAAAGCTTTTTTATATATTTTTGGGGGATATTTATTACAGAAAAAAGTAAAAAATATTGCATTTTTTTCAAAATAGTCGCTCTATTTTTGTTTATAGCGCAAAAAATAAAAACCGCAGAGGTGATCAAATACCACCAAAAGAAAGCTCTATTTGTGGGAAAAAAAGGACGCCAATTTTGTTTGGTAGCCACGTCGCACGACCGTGCAATTGTCAGTTAAAGCGACGCACTGCCGAATCACAAAAAGTGCTCTGGTCATTGGGCAGCAATATGGTCCGGGGCTAAAGTGGTTAAGAACTTTCCAGAAGACAGTGGCAGAACAGCCTGTAAAACGCAAAACAGCCCAAAGCAATCAACCCCTTCTCCACTGATTACAGAGCTTATAACTACATTTACCTAGCAGCCTACTCTAAACTAGCAGGGCGCTACATTATCAGATTATAATCTTTCTGTGTGTTATAGTTGCCATTAACTATAAGAAATACTCTTTGTTAACCACTTCCATACCGCGCCTATTCTGGCACTTCTCTCCTTCGTGTAAAAATCCAATATTTTTTGCTAGAAAATTATCTTAGAACCCCCAAACATTTTATATATATATATATTTAGCAGACACCCTAGGGAATAAAGTTTCTCGCACCGTATTTGCGCAATAATTTTTCAAACGCCTATTTTTTGGAAAAAAAACTGTTTCATGAATTAAAAAATAACAAAACAGTTTTTTGTTATTAAAAGTTAGTCGATTTTTTTTTGTATAATGTGAAAGATGATGTTACGCCGAGTAAATAGATACCTAACTTGTCACGCTTTAAAAACACTCATGGAATGGCGCCAAACTTCGGTACGTAAAAATCTTCATAGGCGACGGGTTACCAGTTTAGAGTTACAGAGAATTATTGCTCTCTCTCTAACGCACGCGGCGATACCTCACACGTGTGGTTTGAACGGCTTATAAATATGTGGGTGGGACTTACGTGCACGAGCTACTGGGGACAGGGGCATTTAAAAAAAAAATTTTACTTAACCACTTCCATACCAGGCACTTACGCACCTTCCCGCCCAAGCCAATTTTCAGCTTTCAGCACTGTCGCAATTTGAATGACAATTGCGCGGTCATGCTACACTGCACCTAAACAAAATTGGCGTCCTTTTTTCCCCACAAATAGAGCTTTCTTTTGGTGGTATTTGATCACCTCTGCGATTTTTTTTTTTGCGCAACAACTAAAAATAGAGCAAAGATTTTGAAAAAAAAAAAAGTTTTTATTTTTTTCTGTTAATTTTTTTGTAAATGAGTATGTTTTCTCTTTCAATTACGGGCACTGATATGGTGGCACTGATGGGCACCAATGAGGTGGCACTGATGGGCACCGATGAGGTAGTTCTGATGGGCACCAATTAGGTAGCACTGATGGGCACTGATAGGCGGCGCTGGTATGGGGCACTGATGGGCACTCATGGGCGGGCGGCACTGATGGGCACTCATGGGTGGCACTGATGGGCACTCATGGGCGGCACTGATGGGCACTCATGGGCGGCACTGATGGGCACTCATGGGCGGCACAGGTGGGCACTGGGCATGGATTGGCACTGTGGGGTGGCACTGACAGACACTGGGGTGGCACTGATGATCACTTAGGGGTGGCACTGATGGATCAATGTTGCCAATCAGTGCCCATGTGTGGGCACTGATTGGCATAATTTTTTTTTTACTGCCCCTTTTTTTTTTTTTCTTGCTGATTTTTTTTTTCCTTTTTTTGTCCTTTTTTTATTTTTTTTCTAAGTTCCCTGGTGGTCTAGTGTGGGCACTCCCTGGTGGTCCGTGTGGCGATCCGAGGGGGGGCTGCGCTGATAAACAATCAGCGCGAACCCCCCCTGTCAGGAGAGCCGCTGATCGGCTCTCCTGTACTCGCGTCTGTCAGACGCGAGTGAGGAAGAGCCGTCGGCGGCTCTTCCTGTTTACATCGTGATCAGCCGTGATTGGACACGGCTGATCACGTGGTAACGAGGCTCCGCCGGAGACTCGTTACCGAGATCGGAGGTGCAGGGTGTCAGACTGACACCCCGCATCACCGATCGCCGCGCGCGTGTCATGAAATCATGCTAGACGTTTGAGAACGTCTAGTCACGATTTCATAACCACTTCCCGGCCGTAAATCGGCTATTGGCCGGGCGGGAAGTGGTTAATTTTTTTTGATCACTTTTATTCCTATTACAAGGAATGTAAACATCCCTTGTAATAGGAATAGTGTGTGACAGGTCCTCTTTATGGAGAGATGCGGGTTCAATAAGACCTCACATCTCTCCTCCAGGCTGGAAAGCATGAGATCCGGAAAAAAATTCACAGATCTCATGCTTTTAGCTGCAATTGCAGCTTTGTTTACTTCCAGGCAGGCATGTACTGGCCATAGGGACTACAGGGAGTTTCCCGGTGGGCTGATGGCTCAGTGGCCTGGTTTCAGTGACAGCCTGTCAAAGTAATGGCTGCGCAGCTTGCCCTCCACTTCATGCAATGATGTGAGAAAAATACAGAGGAGAGGAGTTATGTTATGCTACTTATGTTTTTTTGCACAATTGCGTATAATTTATATACTGTTTTTGTTCTTGTTTGCAAACTTAAAGTGGGTCGGTCTGGATGAAGTCCAGGGTCAAATTTTAGTCTCAGTCCAGCCCTGCTTCCGGGTACCCAGGCGTGACGTCATAACGTCGCGCTCAGGCCTCCGACGGTCATAGAGATACAGGTAACTACTGGAAATCTCTATGCTCTACATCTGGTGGTGGCCGATTCATTCTCCGGGCCTCCGATGGCATTGGAGAGCCCAGAGAAGCACCGGATGGCAGTCGGGAGGGGGGGTTGTCCCCTCCCGCCGCCTATATGAATGATCAAGCGGCGGAACCGCTGCTATGATCATTCTTTTGGTGCGCAGAATTGCCGCCTGAAAAGTAGCTGCAGGCATCATTCAGATATCCCCCACTAAAGTCCAGGACATCATTTGACGTCCTACGGTATGAAAGTGGTTAAAAAACAAGGTCAGGCAAACCTAAAGTTGGAGGCATAGATTCTGCATACTGAGGTAGTATGTTTGTTTTTCTTTATTTTTTAAACAGTATTTTGTAGTTATGTGGTTATATTTTTGTTAAATTTATCTAGTTCATTTTTTGATTTATTTTTCATTGTAAGGCTGCCTCAATTAAAGCAAACACAGGCAGGATAGGCAAGGTAACAGTCATCCTACCTTTATCTGTACATTGTTCTCGGATGTAAAATAACTTTCAAATAAATAATAAATATACAAGTGCTTTGTATTACAAGCATGTTTCCAGAACGAATTATGCTTACAATCCAAGGATTTACTGTATTCCTCCAATCCCAGGTCTGTGAGGATATCACTGAACTTGTGCTCATAGAGAGTGGCACTGCTGTGGTGCCACATTGGGCATGTAGTCTTCCATTAACAGATCTTTGTATGATATGTATCATGGATGATGCAACTGTTAAAGGTGGAGCCATGAACAGCGGTGTCAAGTTAAAAAAAAAATACAAGATACTGCAGGGTGAAGATCCACACAATTTAGGTAAGGAGGGGGAAGGGGGACAGTTTGAGGTTGGGAGCTGCAGAATGAAACCATATTTCATGTTTTACCCTAAATATTGGTGCAACGTGAAACACGGTCAGAAAGTGAAATAAGCCTTTAAGATTTGAAAATATTCCCTCACCCCTCTTCAAGATACATAGCATTTTTCTCCCTTATAGACATTTAGTGAAGATTTTATATTTACCTTAAGGCCCTGTACACACAGGCAAGAATCTCGTCAGGATAAACCCGTTGTTTTTCCTGAAGAGATTCTCGACAAGAATCTCTTGCCACCCGAGTGTACACACTGACCTTTCAAAAGGACCACGGTTCTCTTGAAAGGCAAGAACGCTGTGATGTCATCGCGTGTGACGATCATGTGCTCGTCACATTCGATGCCGTTGCCGCCACCTTGCTTCACCCTACCTATGCCGTGGAAGCTACCGCGCATGCGTCAAAGTCATTTTGAGCATGTGTGGGTTTCCACAGCGACAGGTAAGTATACACACTCGCGGGTTTCTCACCGGGAATCAAGCCAACAAGAATCTCGACGAGAAAAAAGAGAGCAGGTTCTCTTTTTTTCTCGTTGAGATTCTGGCCAGATTTCCAGACAGGGGAGGGCTGGCAGCCTTAGACCTGGGGGGCAAGTCCAGTCAAGTGGCCCATAGAGCGTGAAAAAGTGATGGATCGAGGAAAACATTCTAAGATTTTTCATGATCACAAGAGTCTGCACAGAGGCCCCCCTTACACCAGAGTCTGCACAGAGGCCCCCCTTACACCAGAGTCTGCATAGAGGCCCCCCTTACACCAGAGTCTGCACAGAGGCCCCCCTTACACCAGAGTCCGCACAGAGGCCCCCCTTACACCAGAGTCCGCGCAGAGGCCCCCCTTACACCAGAGTCTGCGCAGAGGCCCCCTTTACACCAGAGTCTGCGCAGAGGCCCCCTTTACACCAGAGTCTGCACAGAGGCCCCCCTTACACCAGAGTCCGCACAGAGGCCCCCCTTACACCAGAGTCCGCACAGAGGCCCCCCTTACACCAGAGTCCGCACAGAGGCCCCCCTTACACCAGAGTCCGCACAGAGGCCCCCCTTACACCAGAGTCCGCGCAGAGGCCCCCTTACACCAGAGTCTGCGCAGAGGCCCCCTTTACACCAGAGTCCGCACAGAGGCCCCCCTTACACCAGAGTCCGCACAGAGGCCCCCCTTACACCAGAGTCTGCACAGAGGCCCCCCTTACACCAGAGTCCGCACAGAGGCCCCCCTTACACCAGAATTCACCAGTGGGAGGTGAGCAGCGGCCGTGACCTGTGTTAACAGAGCTCCAGCAAGCATATTCCTGCTCTGTAAAAAACAGCATTTGGTAGTGGCGGCCGGTGGCTGTGCATAGTGTCACCAGCCCGGTGGGAGATTTCCACCCTGCCCCCCCTGCCAGCCCTTCCCTGTTTCCAGATGAGAAACCTGAAAGCCTCGTGCACACGAAAGGGAATCTCGGCAAAAAGCAGTTTTGTTTGCTGGGTTTTGCCAAGAAAACCGGTCGTGTGTATGAGGCTTAACACACCACTGCCTGCCTGCAAACCCTACATCAGGGATTCTCAAACTACGGCCCTCCAGCTGTTGTAGAACTACACATCCCATGAGGCATTGTAACACACTGACATTCACAGACATGACTAGGCATGATGGGAATTGTAGTTCCTGAACAACTGGAGGGCCGTAGATTGAAGACCCATGCCCTACATAAAGCAGCACTCCCTTTCACAGCTAAGCACATGTTCAATATTGCATATGCAACAATGACTTGAACCTGAAGCTCATTCCTACAGTGGGGAAAATAATGATTTGATCCCCTGCAGATTTTGTAAGTTTGCCCACTTACAAAGAAATGAAGTCAATAATTTGTGTATTTTAAATGATAGAGACAGAATATCAACCGAAAATGCTGAAAAAACACATAAAACAAATGTTATACATTTTTAACATTTGTATCATGTCCTTTTTCTGGATTTCTGGTTGATATTCTGTCTCTATCATTTAATATACACCTATGATAAAAATTATTGACCCTTCATTTCTTTGTAAGCGGGCAAACTTATATAAATTTGCAGGGGATCAAATCATTTATTTTTCCACTGTATCAATAGAGGAGCAGCATTGTCACCTTAGGTCAGGTATGAGTTAGGACTACAGAACATCCCCCCCATTCCTTACTATAATACAGTGTTAGCTGGTCTGTAGTTCACATAGGCAACTATGAACCATGCTAACTGTTAACAATCAGCAGAGACAAAAGGCACAAGATGTTATCATTTCATTAAATATTTGGCTGGATCAACAAGTAATTTTGAACAGATATATAAAAAAAATATTTCAGAATGATATTTTAACTGACTAAAAGAGGGAACATACAAGTGTTTACACTTTAACCAATGTTTGTAGTTCAATTCAGCTTACGCTGATTTCGTAGTTGTATTTCCACAGGTCATTTCACAAAAATAGAAAAGATGGATTATAATTAGCATGAAAGCTGGACGGACCCTGCATTTTCCATCTGCTCCCCATTGGCTACTATGTACAAAGACAGACGCCAGCAGGAACAGAGCTGCCACGCTGTGTATTTTTAAAGCAGGAGAGAAAACATAATGGAAATAAGACCTGCTGTGAGCTGAGATTTCCTTCCAGCTTCTAGAAAGCTCAGCAATGTTAACAATGGATAAAAGCCTGAAGTAAAAGAGGTCTGTGTGCACGCCGCCTAAAATAATATAAAACGGGATTTTAGACACTATTGGCTGTAGGCCTTTTGGACTGCGGGGATGTAATCTGGCTCTAACCAGAAGCTGGAATCTGTTTGCTTTAGAAAACATTTAAGTCTGAACAATTCACAGCTTGGATATACAAATGTCCTTTAAAACCAGCAATATTGTCTTTGTCAGCCGAGATTTGGTCATTGGGATGCAGAATTAAAAAAAAAAAGAAAAAATGGTTACAGGGAGCAAACACATAACATTTCCTTTGCACTACTTGAGTCCTTTAAAGTGGTTGTAACCCTCGAACATAAAATTTAAAGAAAAGCATATCCCTCTATAGCGCATACTTGTCTCAAACCAGAGCAATAAGTGCAATTTCTGTCTGCTGCTTCATTGCTCTGCTATCAGCATGAATCACTTCTGACAAGTTTTCCTGACACAGAGAGAAAAAAGGTGACAGGGGAGGGACCTCCAGCAGATTGACAGCCTCAACTCTGTTTCTGTGTGCTGTGTGAAAGGGTGTGTGTCCCTTTCCTCCCATCAGCTCTCAGAGCTCTCCTCACTGAGCCCTGCAGTGTGTACTTTTAGCTCTTTGCTCTCTTTTTTTGACAGCTCAGACAAGCTTGATAATTTATATTCTGGACTTTGAAAAATTATATAAAAGAAAAGACCCCAGATAAACAGGTGCAACTTATGTAGGATTTGTTTCATCTATGTGTATCACCTGAGGCTAGTCACTTCATTGGGTACATGGAAGGGTTTCATGTGAGAAAGGGAGGGTTGGACCCTCTGTCAAGTTTTTATTGCTTTCTGCGTCCTGGTAACAAGCATTCCCCTAATCTATTGTGGAGGTGTCACGATAAAAACTTGACAGAAGTTCTAACCTTTCCCTACTCTCTTCAAAATATTACTTTTAAAGCTGAAGTTTAGTGAAAACTGTTTTTATGTTTCAATAATTTTTATTGAAGTTTGACAATACAAAGTATAAAGATCTCAGTTTTCCAATATACAGTATATAACCTAGTCAGAGAATCACACATTGTGAAAACCAGGGGTGCTACTTACCAGCAGGCCCGGACTGGCCATAGGGCAAACCGGGCAAATGCAGCCCGCGAACGGCCCCCGCGGCCCACGAACGGCCCCCGGCGGCTATTGAGCCTCACTGTGCCCATCAAATGCAGCCACTGGGCCCATCAAATGCTGCTACTGGGCCATCAATTGTCATCACTGTGCCATGCCATCAAACGCTGTGCCATGACATCAAACACAGCCACTGTGCCATCAATTGTCACCACTGTGCCATGTCATCAAACGCAGCCACTGTGCCATGCCATCAAACACAGCCACTGTGCCACCAATTGTCACCACTGTGCCATGCCATCAAACACAGCCACAGTGCCATCAATTGTCACCACTGTGCCATGCCAACAAACGCAGCCACTGTGCCATCAATTGTCACCACTGTGCCATGCCATCAAATGCAGCCTCTGTGCCATGCCATCAAATGCAGCCACTGTGCCATGCCATCAAACGCAGCCACTGTCCCATCAATTGTCACCACTGTGCCATGCCATCAAACACAGCCACTGTGCCATCAAACGCAGCCACTGTGCCATGCCATTAAACGCAGCCACTGTGCCATGCCATCAAACGCAGCCACTGTGCCATGCCATCAAACACAGCCACTGTGCCATGCCATCAAACGCAGCCACTGTGCTATGCCATCAAACGCAGCCACTGTGCCCTTTAATTGTCGCCACTGTGCCAATTGATGCCACTGTGCCCTTTAATTGTTGCCACTGTGCCCATTGATGCCAGTGTGCCCATTGATGCCAGTGTGCCCATTGATGCCACTGTGCCCATTGTCGCGGCTGAGCCAGAGGGGACGGCTGAGCCAGAGGTAGCGGCGCTCTGACGCCCTCTATAGATGCACTGCCACTGTCTATCTATCTATCTTCTTTCTTTCTATCTTTATCTATCTTCCTTCCTATCTATCTATCTATCTTCCCTTCTTGCTTTCTATCTTTATCTATCTATCTTTCTTTATCTATCTATCTATTCCTTCCCTTCTTTCTTTCTATATTATTCATTCTTTCTTTATCCATCTTCCTATCTATCTATCTATCTATCTATCTATCTATCTATCTATCTATCTATCTATCTATCTATCTCACCCCACATCCCGTCATTAACCCCCGCTGTGCCCCCCCCCCCCCCCCGGGCTGCTCAGTCTAAAATGCCCGGGCCTATTTTTTGTCCCAGTCCGGGCCTGCTTACCAGCAATAAAGTGTGTCCTGTGTGCTGGTGGGTGGGTGCTACTTACCAGCAACAAAGTGTGTTCTGCTGTCTTCAATAGATATCCTTGGTTATCTGCCCACGAATACCTTAGCAGTGGTGATATTCAAATGATGTTGGTGGTAATATCAGTTGCAGTCATGGAACGTTGTGCACTGTGGGAAACCATAGTACAAGTGCTATGAATAGAGCAGGTGGGCAGGTTAAGGCTCGGTTCACACTGGTGCCATGCGAGAACCCATGCGAATCCAGGACGGATTCCTGTATCGCACCCTCGCAGGCAGTTCACACTGCCATATCACACCCCCAGATCGCTTTGCATATCGTAGTGCGAACTGTTCAGTTCCGAGATGAATCGGATCGCATGGCACTGGTGCGGACCAAAAAAAGGAACCTGCATGACTTTGGTCCGAATGCGATGCAAATTCAGCCATTCAATCTGTATGACTGAATTTGCATCGCACAGACATCGCATGTGATTTGCACAGTAGTGCGTTGCAAATCACATGCGAGGTCGCACAGCGCATTGGTGTGAACCCAGACATAGCCGTGACTATTAACAAATACATGTCACAGGTGCAATCACTGATATCAACCCCCAGGGCATTGGGGTTAGATCACCTCTGCAAGGCTATCCAGAGGTAGAGGACTGAGGATTTATACCGTAAATATCAACTGCCAGCACACAGGAAACACATTATTGCTGGTAAGTACACTCCATGGTGCTGTTAAAAAAACAAAAATAACTAAAATGTCAGCTTTAAAGAGAAAACAATTGTGAAATGACACACCAGCCAACAGTGGAGGTGGTAGTTTTACAGAAAAGTACCAGCTTATCCTAGCTCCTAAGGCTCCATTCACACCTAGGCGTTTTTACGCCTGAAGCACGACGCTACAATACGCCGGAGGGTCGAATTTACATTGTTCTCTATGGAGACTGTTCACATCTCCTAACGCAGAACGCCGTACATCGATAGAATGTCGAACGCCGAATTTCAAACAAGTCCCGGACCCTTTTTCGACGCGCGTATCGGGCGGCTTTGGCGTTCCGCATAGCCGACAATACAATGTAAAAAAAACACGGTTAAAAACGACGAGTTTTGTCGCCGCAAATCGCGGGACAAAAACACCTATTTTTTGTCGCCGCAAATATGCCGCAAATCGCCTACGCAAAGGTGTGAATGCAGCCTAACTGTCCCTGATTTCGAGGGACTGCCCTTGATTGTCCTTGAACAAAGTTCCTCTGTCCCTCTTTCCTCCTTCTGTCCCTCATTTTGGTCTTACAGTATCTATATAGTTGAATATAAAATTCACTATTTATCTTTCAAAAAGTGTTTTTACAGTGCTAAACCTTTCATACAGTTTCTACATATCAAAAACCAGTATAAAGCAATAGTAGTGGTAACAAAAAATAAATAAAAAATGAGTGGGTTTAACTAATCTTTTATTATATAATTCTCCTAAAGAGGACATGGCATTGGGTGTGTCCTCTGCCTACATACTTTTGCTAATATGTGTCACTCGTTCCTATAGCAAAAAGTTGGGATGTATGCTTTGGGTTGCTTTCCCATGATGAAAAATAGAGCTGTAAATGTGATTATTATTTCAATTATTTTCTTCTTTTGTTGACCTCAACTGAAAATAAAAACGGAAGGTAGAAGTAAGTTAGAAGGCTATTTATAATAAAAAAACAATATTGCGTGAATGCACATAACCCGCACAATGTTCATAATACAGTATGGGCCAGATTCAGGTAGATGGGCGCTTCTTTACTTTGGAGTAACGTTTCTCATTTACGTTACTCCGCCGACACTTTCGGCGCAAGTACTGTTATTCACATAGCAGTTGCGCGTAAACTTGCGCCAGAGTAACGATAATGCGCTGGCGTAACCCGACGCAAGTGGAAGTGGGTGTGATCATATGTAAATGATGGGCGGAGCCCAGCGCAGAGACCATTGCTGCCAGGGTCAATGTGTTGGGGTACTCCACCCGGACTGCAGGCGACGTACAAAAAAAATAAACGACCTGCGGCGCAAGGTCCGTGGCAAGGTGGCCACCATTAGGAGCCATGAGAGGGGCACAGGTGGTGGTCCACCATGTCCGGTCAGCCTGACCACGAAGGAGGAGGTGGTCGCCCGCTGCCTGGACAGGGAGCAGTTGGAGGGGGTCCCTGGCTATGACTCCATGGAGGAAGGCTCCAGGACAGGTAAGTGCTTTTTATCCCCTATTTGGTGTGTTGCATGTGGGGGGGGGAGGGTACATGTGCCAAGTGTGTGGGACCACCAACATGTGTCTGCTTTGTGTCATCCACAGATGACGGAGCTGGGCCATCATCTCGTACCGGCCAGTCCACCCCAACCTCCCAACGGGATGCTGATGACGAGGCCCTGGGTGCTGGAGACACCGAGGTGGAGGTGGAGAGTGCCCACACCACTTCAGCAGAGGTGGTTGAGGAGGAGCCTGTCCCTGAGCAGGACTTTATTTTATTGTTGGAGGAGTCCTCCTCCTCTGCAGGGCCCTCTGTCATCCCCTCCCCCATCCTAGGTAGCCCCTCAAGGGCGACTCCATCCCCACGGGGACAACCTTCTTCTGCCCCCAGGAAGGCGACCCGTAAGACCAGGGGGGTGTCTGATATGGTCCAGGACCAGGTAGTGTTGGACCACGCCAGGCAGACCCAGCAGATGGGGGAGATTGCTGGCCACTTAGACCGGGTCGCTGACAGCCTGGGCTCCATGTCCCAGCTGCCCAGTCGTGTGCAGGACGTTGTCACCAGCCTGGGGGAGGTGCAGGCTGATGTACGGCACCTGACAGCAGCCATCAACGCCAACACAGCTGCCATCCGGGAAGAGGGGAGGCAGCGGCAACGTGACCAGCGGCATCAGATCACCCGCCAGCTGAGGATGCAGGCCCAGACAAACCTGTATCTCAGCCGTATTGCCGTGGCCTTGGAGGGCAGGCAGCCAACAGCTCCCAGGAGTGGCCCACCCGGGGATCAGCCTCCTCCAGATGCCCCCCCACCACCACCCACTCCCTCCAGGCAGCTGAGGAGCCCGAGAGTGCCCCCATGGAGGAGCCCCCGTCATCCCAGATGAGGGTTTTTTTTTTTTTTGGTTTATATTTTTTTTTTTTGATACTCAGGTTATGAGTTTTTGTTTATTTTTGAATATTTATTTTATACTCAGGTTATGAGTTTTTGTTTATTTTTGAATATTTATTTTATACTCAGGTTATGAGTTTTTGATTATTTTAGAATATTTGTTTTATACTCAGGTTATGAGTATTTGTTTATTTTTGTTCTCATGTTATGAGATATGTATTTCTTTTTTTACTGCACACGGTCAGGAGTGCAGGGGACAGTGTGAATGGTGTGTGAATGTGAGGGGGTGGCACTCCTGACAGTAAGGGGTGTCACCCTCGGCCGTGGTGGTGAAGTTAACCCCACGGCTGTATGAATGACGTGTGAAAGGTGTATGAATGGACAGTGACATCATTGGGGCCTTGACGCTGGCGTTGCTGCTCCCAAGTCCTACATGCTGGACTTGGGCTAATCCAATGCGATGTGCATGTGGTGTGTGTGATCTAGGGACATCAGTGGTGTACACGCGTGCATTGTCTGTGTGATAAATGTTTGGGTTTAGTGTCCAAAGATGCCGACGGCGAGGACCCTCCTGACTGCTCTTCCATCAGCAGACTGGGTCTCCTCTGGCAGGTGGGGACTGTGTGAGTCGGGGGTCAGGTCATCACGCATTTCAATCTGCAGGCCTTTTCTCATGGCAAAGTTGTGCAGAATGCAACATGCACCGATGATCTGACACACGAAGGTAGGGGAATACAATAGGGTCCCCCCGGACTTATCCAGGCATCGGAAACGGGACTTCAGGAGCCCAAATGTTTGCTCCACCACTGCACGGGTTTTGATGTGTGCTTCATTGTATTTTCTCTCTCCTCTGGTTTGGGGGTTCCGGAAAGGAGTCATTAGATGGGGTCCCAGTGCATATGCAGAGTCACCTGTAAGGGAAAAGACAGGAGGATGTTAGTCATGCATGTGCCACTTTTGATGTGCATCACGGGAGGGGATAGTCATGCCTGCCACCCATGTCACTCACCAACCAGCCAGCTGTCCCCATACATGTTCTGCTCGAATTCTGCTGGGATGGGGCTCTGACGGTATATGAAGCTGTCATGGCTGGACCCGGGGTGTTTGGCACGGACGTGCCATATGAGGCGTTGGGCATCGGCTATCACCTGTACGTTGATGGAATGCCAATGCTTCCGATTGCGGTATATGTGCTCTGTGGCACTGGGGGGCTGTAGGGCCACATGTGTGCAATCAATGGCCCCCACTGTGCGTGAGAATCTGGCAATGCTGTAGAAATCTGTCATTGCCTTCAGCCGCAGCTCCTCAGTGGTGGGTCTGATGAACTGGTTGGACATGCGTCTGAGGATTGCAGGGACAACCTGGTGCACACATCTGCTTATGGTGGACTGTGACATCCCAGCCACAACTCCACTTGTACGCTGGAATGATCCACTTGCAAGGAAATGAAGTGTTGCCAGTACCTTCACCAGTGGCTGCACTGCTTGTGAGCGGTGTGTCTTGCTGGTGATGTCACCCTGCAGGGTTGTGGTTAGTTCAAGTATTGCATCAGGGCTGAATCTGAAGAGGCGATACACCTCCTCATCCCCCATGCCAAAGAGGCTCATACGAGTGCAGTATATCCTCTCACGTGCCCGGCTCCTTCGTTCCGGGGGACCCAGTACTAGTGCTAGGACCACGATTGCCCCTGGCATGTTGGCACACAGAGGTGTTGTCCTTGCAAATGTGGTTGTTCAGCTTGCTAGTTTCGTCGGTAACGCTGCTGCTGTAGCTGCTCTCCTGCTGACCTGAGGCCGTCTGGAGTAAAGATAAAGCAGCTATTTGTAGAAATAACTTTGCGCCGGACGGACGAGATACGCGCGGCGCATGTAGCCGGCGTATGGTGCTAATCCGTTCGCGAATCGGGAAATCTCCCTCATTTGCATATTTGCAGGGGAAATCAATAGGCGCGACTGATGAGCCAAGCGAAATTATGCGCTGACGATACTCTGGCGTCGGAAAGTTAAGCCGATCGGAAATGGCCCGTTTTCTGTCGCATCTAGTTTGGTGGGTACGGCCACATAGAAACGAGGGCGCATAATCACAGTTACGCGGCGCATATCGAATTACTCCAGCGCAAGTCTTGCTGAATCTGGCCCTATGTGTACTTCCTATGATCGTCACCGCCACCTAGGGACCATAATACAATATTTTTCTGATTGCTGGTATTTCAGTAAAGGACTGCTTTGTGGCCACTAGACGGAGTGGACATTCGTGGGAAATGAGAGGGATTATTTGTGCCAACTGTACGAATACTGAAGTATTCTCCCAGCAAATTCTTTATTAATAGACACCAAAAAAAAATGTATGTCAACCCAAAATCTATTTTTCAATATGTTTGGCATCTGATCTCACTGCCTACAGTTTTCCTCAGCAAATATTTTACTCTGAGATCCTTCCAGTAATAGCATTTTCTGTTGCAGGCTGACTATGCAGCAGGAAGTGCTGTTACCGGCAGAAGATTTTTAAAAAAATATTCAAAAAATGTATTTACTTATAAAAATGTGTGAGGTCTCTCTCTCTCTCTCTATATATATATATAAGTACAGTTAGCTTTTTCAATATACATATACATATACATATATATATATATATATATTGAAAAAGCTAACTGTACTTTGCTGAAAACAGCTGTTCCTGCTTAGAACAGTAGAGGGCATGCCTATGACATATCACACTCTGCAGTCTTGTCTAGGGGTGACACTACAAAGCTCTGCTAAGCTGACAGATGAAAATTCACAGAGACTGACTGTACAATGAATTTTTTTTTTTAGGACACTCAGGATTTCTCAGGAGATCGTACATCAAAGTGCATTCATACATCACTTAGACATTGCCTGGCAGTTTCTACAGTCTCTTACTGAAGTCACCTGTAATCTCTGGCAAGGGCACAGAATGCATTAACGCATACTCTGACAAGGAGAGAAAATCCTTTCCAAAGAACAAAGTCATAGACTATTTTTTATCTGTCTCTCGTGATCTTATGTTATGTTAATATGGCATATCTACATGTATGCTTCAAGTTCAAACACCTTAAAGGAGGGTTCCAGTCAAAATAAAAATAAATAAAAATAAGCTCCACAATTGGTACGAAAACACAATTCTCTTCAGTAACATATACTGTATACTCTGAAACTATGTGCAAAGTCAGAAATCACTTCCACAGTGTCAGTAGTATTAAGGAGTATGTTATATTCCTGATATATATCTGTTGTGCCACGTACTTTTGCTAAAAAGTATCCTGTTCTCTTTGCATTGCTTCCTTTGTGTGAAATACCCAGTGATCCTCCCAGCCCCCCTGCTTTCCTATTTCTCAGTGTTGCCATTTTTCTGGCTGTGCTGGGAACACAGCCTGCCTGTCCTCCAATGGCCAATACTTGTGCTGACATGCCCCTTACACAGGTCTAAACTGAGAGGATCAGTGTGCTCTGCTGTTTCTCTGCCTCCTGCGGACACCCCCCTCCTGCAGTCACCACCCCAACCTTCATAAGCCTCTTATGCAGCTGATAACATAGGTCATATTATCACTCTTAAAAAGAAAAAGAAACTGTATTTATGAGAGATTCTATATATATATATATATATATATATATATATATATATATATATATATATATATAGTACAGACCAAAAGTTTGGACACACCTTCTCATTCAAAGAGTTTTCTTTATTTTCATGACTATGAAAATTGTACAGTCACACTGAAGGCATCAAAACTATGAATTAACACATGTGGAATTACAGTATATACATTACAAAAAAGTGTGAAACAACTGAAAATGTCATATTCTAGGTTCTTCAAAGTAGCCACCTTTTGCTTTGATTACTGCTTTGCACACTCTTGGCATTCTCGTGATGAGCTTCAAGAGGTAGTCACCTGAAATGGTCTTCCAACAGTCTTGAAGGAGTTCCCAGAGATGCTTAGCACTTGTTGGCCCCTTTGCCTTCACTCTGCGGTCCAGCTCACCCCAAACCATCTCGATTGGGTTCAGGTTCGGTGACTGTGGAGGCCAGGTCATCTGGCGCAGCACCCCATCACTCTCCTTCTTGGTCAAATAGCCCTTACACAGCCTGGAGGTGTGTTTGGGGTCATTGTCCTGTTGAAAAATAAATGATGGTCCAACTAAACACAAACCGGATGTAATAGCATGCCGCTGCAAGATGCTGTGGTAGCCATGCTGGTTCAGTATGCCTTCAATTTTGAATAAATCCCCAACAGTGTCACCAGCAAAGCACCCCCACACCATCACACCACCTCCTCCTCCATGCTTCACGGTGGGAACCAGGCATGTAGAGTCCATCCGTTCACCTTTTCTGCGTCACACAAAGACACGGTGGTTGGAACCAAAGATCTCAAATTTGGACTCATCAGACCAAAGCACAGATTTCCACTGGTCTAATGTCCATTCCTTGTGTTCTTTAGCCCAAACAAGTCTCTTCTGCTTGTTGCCTTTCTTTAGCAGTGGTTTCCTAGCAGATATTCTACCATGAAGGCCTGATTCACACAGTCTCCTCTTAACAGTTGTTCTAGAGATGTGTCTGCTGCAAAAGGTGGCTACTTTGAAGAACCTAGAATGTGACATATATTTTCAGTTGTTTCACACTTTTTTGTAATGTATATAATTCCACATGTGTTAGTTCATAGTTTTGATGCCTTCAGTGTGACGCTACAATTTTCATAGTCATGAAAATAAAGAAAACTCTTGGAATGAGAAGGTGTGTCCAAACTTTTGGTCTGTACTGTATATAGTATCCCACAAAAGTAAATACATCACTCACATTTTTGTAAATATTTTATTATATCTTTTCATGTGACAACACTGGCTTTCACGCCAAGCAGTTACATTTTGGTCTCATCTTACCAGAGCACCTTCTTCCACATGGCTTTTCGCAAACTGCAAATAGGACTTTTTATGGCTTTCTTTCAACAATGACTTTCATCTTGCCACTCTTCCATAAAGGACAGATTTAGGGAGTGCATAACTAATAGTTGTCCTGTGGACAGATTCTCCAACTTAAAGGGGTGTTCCAGCCAAATTTTATGTTTATTAAAAGTCAGCAGCTACAAAAAGTGTAGCTGCTGGCTTTTAATAAACATACACTTACCTGCTCCAGCGTTCCAGCAACGCGCCGGCCGGGGCTCCGCTCCGCTCCCCCCCCCCCCCCGACCGGCATCCTCATTGCTACTGTGGGCACCCGGCCGTGACAGCTTCCCGGCCGTGACAGCTTTCGGCTTCACGGCCGGGCACCCACTGCGCATGCGCATGTCAGTGTCCTAGGCCATCGCCTACAGGGAGGGGCTGCAATAAGTCGATTAAGCTTAATCGCCTTAGCAGCCCCTCGGCGGAAGGAGGAAGTGGAACAGGAAGTCCCACTCCTCCTGAAGCCCCCACTCCCCCCTACCCAAAAAATTACATGCCAAATGTGGCATGTAAGGGGGTGAGGAGTGGGATAAGCGGAAGTTCCATTTTTGGGTGGAACTCCGCTTTAAACTCTGGTTTCCTGCAGCTCCTCCAGAGTTACCATGGGCCTCTTGGCTGCTTCTCTGATTAATGCTCTCCTTGCCCGGCCTGTCAGTTTAGGTGGATTGCCATGTCTTGGTAGGTTTGTAGTTGTGCCTTACTCTTTCAATTTTCAAATGATGGATTGAACAGTGCTCCGTGAGATGTTCAAAGCTTGGGATATTTTTTTTAATACCCTAACATCTGCTTTAAAAATGTTTACAGCTTCATGCCTGACCTGTCTGGTGTGTTCCTTCGTCTTCATGATGCTGTTTGTTTACTAAGGTTCTCTAACAAACCTCTGAGGGATTCACAGAACAGCTGCATTAATACTGAGATTAAATTACACACAGGTGGACTCTATTTACTAATTAGGTGACTTCTGAAGGCAATTGGTTCCACTAGATTTTAGGGGTATCAGAATACACGTTTTTGGCTTCATTGACAAGCCCTTGTAGTAACTTCCTCAAATTGCGTGTTAGACACTGTGGTCAACAAATTAAAACACGTACATAATTGTAATATATATTTTTAGTTCTTACAAAGTGTGTTAGATGCCTGCATCTCCCCTCTGCAAGCTCCCCTTCCTCAGCCACTATATTACTAATCTGTCCCTTCAGAGCTGCGGGGGGACACACCAGTCAGTGACATTGCCATGGAGTTTCAGCAATATTTCACGAAAGATAAAAGGCTTGTGGTTTTAATTTGCAAAGATCTGGGGATGTCTAAAATATTACTTCCAGACCTCTGGGAAATACAATGAGCTGACAATAGAAAAAGGAAATTAGATTTTCGAGAATAAAGTGAGTACTGTTGCCATGGCTTCAAGGAAACAGTTAATTTTTTTTGACCCCCTTTTGGCAGCTTCTATAGCAATTATATATATTTTTATTTACCAAAAATATTTTTTTTCTCCTTTGAAAACAATAATATGAGAGAATACACACGTTTGTTTAAAGCTGAGATAAAAAAAGGTTTCCCTTGCAGTGGGGCTGTGCCTGTACTGCAAAGGTTATTTGCAGTGGCGTCGCTAGGGGGGGTGCGGGCCGCACCCGGGTGACACCCGCCAGAGGGGTGACACCCCTGGCTAAAAACCTTTGGTTCACTAGAGGCTACTGGAGCAGCAAAAGTGAAGCATTGACATGACACTAAACTCTGGCTTAAAAATATATATATACAGTTGAACCTCGGATTACATGCAGGAGTATGCCCGTAATCCAAAGTACTTGCATATCAAAGCGAGTTTTCCCAATGGAAACGAAAATAATTCATTCCACATTGACTTCATGGGATGCAATACCGGATGCGGCCAGAGGTGGGCGGGGGAAACAGAGGGCGTCAAAAACATCCGAAAAGGCTCGACGACACTTCGGCTCGTTTCCTGCTGTACCTCAGGCCAAATGAGGTCCTGCAGGCCAATCTTCGGCTTTTCTTGGCTCCTGCGCCCCTGTACCTCAGGCGAAATGAGGTACTGCAGGCCTATTTATGGCTCTGCTCGGCTTTAGCACCCCCGGGCCTCAGGCGAAATGAGGTACTGCAGGCCTCTTTATGGCTCTGCTCGGCTTCAGCACCCCCGGGCCTCAGGCGAAATGAGGTACTGCAGGCCTATTTAGCTTGAATTCTGCTCGTCTTGCGAGTCAACACTCGCAAACTGAGTCAGAATAAAAAAAAAAAGTTGCTTGCAAATCAACACTCTCTCAAACCAAGTTACTCTTAAACCGAGGTTCCACTGTATTCATGTATATATTCTTTACTCAAAAAAGTAACTTCTATTGCTTGCAGCCTCCTTCAAAGCTCCTTTTTTTTTTTAAATGTTTATTCCGTTGTAATCTGACTTCCTACTAAAGGGTGGCAACGTTTGTTCTCCATGGTCCCACTGCAGGTAAGCATGTAGTCACCCCAGAGGTGTATTTAGGTTTTGTGCTGCCCTAGGCCTGACTAAACTTGCGCACCCCCTAATTTAAATATGACACACCCCTTCCTGTCAAAGCCACATCCCTGTCATATTCATGAGAAGAGGACAGAGGGATGCTGTGGGTGAAGGACAGAGGGACGCCCTGGGAGAAGGACAGAGGGTTGCCGTGGGAAGAGGACAGAGGGACGCCCCCCACAAAGTGCCGCCCTAGGCCTGGGCCTTGTTGGCCTAGGCCAGAATACATCCCTGAGTCACCCTCCTGAGATGGACTAGGCAAGTGATGGTGAACCATGGCATCCCAGATGTTTTGGAACTACATTTCCCATAATGCTCAACTACACTGCAGAATGCTTGAGCATCATGGGAAATGGAGTTTCAAAATATCTGGGGTGCCAAGTTTCGCGATCACTGGGCTAGGGGCTATGGAGTATGGAGTGTGTAGTGTGCATAGAGCAGTGCAAATGGATAAGAAGAGGTTCAGGAGCTCATAGAGGACATTACAAGGAGGCAGAAAAACACAGCAAGAAATGATTTTATGACAATTAGATTACAAGGCCATTAAGTAATGGATGCGTATGGATTATTTGTGGAGAATAAGGATAACATTTAAAGGGGTGTTCCACCCAAAAAAATGACCCCTTCTCAATCCACTCCTCACCCCCATACATGCCACATTTGGCATGTAATTTTTTTGGGGGGGGAGTGGGGGCTTCAGTAGGAGTGGGACTTCCTGTCCCACTTCCTGCTTCCGCCGAGGGGCTGGTTAGGCGATTAAGCTTAATCGCCTACACCAGCCCCCTCCCTGTAGGCGATCACATGGGACACTGACAGGTCCCATGCGATCGCCTCTCCAATCAGCGGCGAGCCGCGCCGCGCACGCATGCGCAGTACGGCTCGCGCATGCGCAGTGGGTGCCCGGCCGTGAAGCCGAAGGCTGTCACGGCTGGGTGCCCACAGTCAGGATGGAGACGCCGGCCGGGGAGGGGGGCAGAGGAGCGGAGCCCCGGTCGGCGCGTCGCTGGAACGCAGGAGCAGGTAAGTGAGTGTTTATTAAAAGCCAGCAGCTACACTTTTTGTAGCTGCTGACTTTTAATAAACACAACTTAGGGCTGGAACACCCCTTTAATACTCCTCTAGATTTTCACTGCCGAAAGGTACAGTTAAAATAAAGTACAGGAGAAAAGCTGTTCACATATATTTAATTTTGGACTTTCTCTTACGTCTGTAGATCTCTGCAAAGTTTTTATTTTATTTTAGGATGTGTATTTTTAGTGCATTCGTCATAGTAAATAAAATCTGGAGACGCAGCATTCGTTCACTAATTAGATAAAGTAGGACGTCTTCTCTTCTGTTAGTGTCTGCGATCGTGCTATGTAATACTAAATTCTCTTTTGTTATACATGAGATTGATTTCTACCACTACACACTAGTTACAATTTTCTATGTAATAAGATCCAGGGTCCAATACTTTTAGGGCCAGTTCACACCATGCCCGCACATGAATTGCACAGGAACGAGCGATTCTTGAGCGATCGCATGTGGTTCTGTGTGGTGCGATTTCAGCCCATTCATTTTCACTGAGCTAAAATCACACTGCACCGCAACAAAGTAGAGTGTGAATTATGTTTTAAAACACACAGTAACAGAATTGCATGGTACAAAGTACCAAGCGATCCAGTGTGGGCAAACACACTGCATTTGCGACAGCGAGCATGAGGCTGTCACTTATTGGTTGATTTCCAAAAATTGACCTCTCTTACTGTGGGGTCTTATCATCTCGTGAGTGATTTAACCCTTTCTGACTGTTGCCTGTCAGATGAAAGCGATCAGGTCAGGCAACAGTTGCCCCCGAAATCCCATAAACACTCATACCCATGAAAACGTTGATTTTACAAAACATGTTACACTACACATGCTGCATTAGTAAGAGCAATAATTCTAGGCAGGGCTTTTTTTCAAGGGGAACTTGGTGGAACTCAGTTCCACCACCTCTGGCTCAGACCCTGCTCATCACAATGACTTGCAAACACAGAAGTCTGGTTTCTGTGTTTACAAGTGACAACTCTGCACTCTGTGTGTAACCCCCTGAACTCTGTATGTAATGCAATCCTGGTATTTAATGCCCCTTTAAGACCCTTCTACTGTTTGTGAAATCTGAACGGGGTCGTGGTTGAGTTCCTGCACCTATTTTCTAAGAAAAAAAGCTCTGATTCTAGGCCAATTGTTCACAGTTAACTCTAAACTGATTACATGTAGCAGCATTTAAATCATCACCTATGGCTAATTTAGGGTACCGAAGGTTGTCGCCATTTCACGGGTGCACACAATTTTAAGGCTTGACATGTTGGGTATCAATTTACTTCGCACTTCACCATTTTTTTACCCTAAAATTGCATTTGGTGGATTTTTCTACTGATATTTTGAGCTTGATTAACCATCGTGCAAATAGTGTGCGACATAAAAAAATTAATTTATCGCTTTTTTATTCTTTAGAGAATCTGCTTTAAAAAATAAATATACTGTTTGAGAGTTTTAAGTAATTTTCAGGCCTATGGTGCTAGTCAGTGGATTTGTTGGAACCAGTGGCGGTGCATCCATAAGGGCGCACGTGCGCCGCCCCCTCTTTCCAGCCACCTCCTCTATGACCAATGGATAGATTCATGCATTGCATAAATCTATTCTATTTTTTTTCCAGAAAAGTGTGCGATTGGAATATTAGCTAATACTACTGGAGACGTCAGAGACTGTGGACATGATACAAGATATGGTCAGCGACTGCAGATATAATACAGGAGATGGTCAGAGACTGCGGACATACTACAGGAGATGGTCAGAGACTGCAGACATACTACAGGAGATGGTTTAGAGACTGCAGACATACTACAGGAGATGGTCAGAGACTGCGGACATACTACAGGAGATGGTCAGAGACTGCAGACATACTACAGGAGATGGTCAGAGACTGCAGACATACTACAGGAGATGGTCAGAGACTGCGCACATACTACAGGAGATGGTCAGAGACTGCGCACATACTACAGGATATGGTCAGAGACTGCGCACATACTACAGGAGATGGTCAGAGACTGCAGACATACTACAGGATATGGTCAGAGACTGGAGACATACTACAGGAGATGGTCAGAGACTGCGGACATACTACAGGATATGGTCAGAGACTGCAGACATACTACAGGAGATGGTCAGAGACTGCAGACATATTACAGGAGATGGTCAGAGACTGCGCACATACTACAGGAGATGGTCAGAGACTGCGCACATACTACAGGATATGGTCAGAGACTGCAGACATACTACAGGAGATGGTCAGAGACTGCGGACATACTACAGGATATGGTCAGAGACTGCAGACATATTACAGGAGATGGTCAGAGACTGCGCACATACTACAGGAGATGGTCAGAGACTGCGCACATACTACAGGATATGGTCAGAGACTGCAGACATACTACAGGAGATGGTCAGAGACTGCAGACATGATACAGGAGATGGTCCGAGACTGCGGACATAGTACAGGAGAGCATCAGAGTCTGCGGACATAGTACAGAATATGGTCAGAGACTGCGGACATACAGTATCTCACAAAAGTGATTACACCCCCCCTCCCCAAACACATACATTTTTGTAAATATCTTATTATATCTTTTCATGTGACAACACTGAAGAAATGACACGTTGCTACAATGTAAAGTAGTGAGTGTACAGCTTGTATAACAGTGTCAATTTGCTGTCCCCCTAAAAATAACTCAACACACAGCCATTAATGTCTCAACCGCTGGCAACAAAAGTGAGTACACCCCTAAGTGAAAATGTCCAAATTTGGGCCAAAGTGTCAATATTTTGTGTGGCCACCATTATTTTCCAGCACTGCCTTAACCCTCTTAGGCATGGAGTTCACCAGAGCTTCACAGGTTTCCATCTTCTTATAGCCTAGGCCATCTTTATGTAGAGCAGCAATTCTTTTTTTCAGATCCTCTGGGAGTTCTTTGCCATTTTTTATTTTATAAATAGCCAATGAAAGTAGCAGGGATGGTGGTACAGGGAGGGAATAAGCCTGTGGAAGGCATTTGGGCATGAATGCCATTTGTTATAGTTAGGTAGCTATGTGCACATTTACTTTGCAAAGGGAACAGTTCTCCAGTAAATGAACTCCTATAGGGTATCTAGACTTCCAAAAGTATTGGGGCACCTGCCTTTACACACACGTGGACTTTAACCCATAGCCGACCAGATCACTCAGCTATACTGCGGCAGGTCAGCTCTCCTGCGTGAATCGACGTATCTGTACGTGGTTCCGTGCAAGGAGGATGTCTGGCTGCGACTCTCGATCGCTGGTGAGGAGAGGCAGAATGGGGAACTGCCTATGTAAACAAGGCAATTCCCCGTTCTGCCTTGGGACATGACAGAGATCTGCTGCTCCCAGGGTTCAGGAACAGTTTTTAAAATCCTATCCCCCCTACAGTTAGAACACGCTGAGGGAACACACTTAACACCTTGATCGCCCCCTAGTGTTAACCCCTTCCCTGTCAGTATCATTTTTAAATTGATCTGTGCATTTTTAAAGCACTGATCAATGCAATAATGTCACTGGTCCCCAAAAAGTATAATTATGGGGTCATATTTGTCTGCCGCAATGTGGCAGTCCCACTAAAGAACAGTAAAAACAATAATAATAAAAAAGTCCCTTAATCTATCCCATAGTTTGTAGATGCGATAACTTTTGTGCAAACCAATTAATATACGCCTATTGCGATATTTTTCTTTTTTTTTTACCAAAGAATACATATTGGCCTAAACTCATGAATAAATTAATTTTTTTAATATATTTTTTTGGGATATGTATTATAGCAGAAAGAAAAACATATATATATATATATATATATATATATATATATTTTTTTTTTTTTTAATTGTTGGTCTTTTTTTGTTTATAGCTCAAAAAAATAAAAAATGCAGAGGTAATCAAATGCCACCAAAATAAAGCTCTATTTGTGGGTAAAAAAGGAAGTCAATTTTGTTTGGGTACATCGTCGCAAGACTGCGCAATTGTCATTTAAAGCGATGCAGTGCTGTATCACAAAAAATGGCCTGGTGATTAAAGGGGTAAATCCTTCCAGGGCTGAAGTGGTTAATGGCATCCCAGTCTTTGTCCGTAGGGTTCAATATTGATTTGCTATAACAGCTTCAACTCTTCTGGGAAGGCTTCTTGATGTTTGCTATGTACCCCCAGTATGTTTTTTTTCCATGCTTTAGCGCTGTTACATTGCACTTCTTATTCATATGTACCTTGCATTCTTACTTATGCCTTTGTATTGAAACTTTTGTTTCATTAATAAAATACTTGAACAAGAAAAAATTCAAGTTGGCATCTATAATTACTGTAACTGCTGATTTAAAAAAAAAACACACACTTACCAGTCTAGGGATCCAACTGTCGTCGGTTCTTTGCCAGTCTTTGTGTGTCCCGCCAATATAAACACTATTTTGTCAAAAGTATTGGGACACCTGCCTTTACACGCACACAAACTTTAGTGGCATGCCAGTCTTAGCCCATAGGGTTTAATAATGAGTTGGCCCACCCTTTGCAGCTATAACAGGTTCATCTCTTCTGGGAAGGCTGTCCACAAGGTTTAGGAGTGTGACTCTGGGAATGTTTGACCATTCTTCCATAAGTGTATTTGTGAGGTCAGGCAGTGATCTGGATCACAGTCTCTGCTCTAGTTCATCCGTAAGATGTTTTATTGGATTGAGATCGGGACTCTTTGCAGGCCAGTCAAGTTCGTTCACCCCAAACTTGCTCATCCATGTCTTTATGGACCTTGCTTTGTGTACTGGTCCTAATAATTTGGTGAAAGGGGGGATTAAGGTGTGGTGTTGTTTTTCAGGGGTTGGGCTTGGTAATTAGTTCTAGTGAAGGGAACTCTTACAACGTTAGCATACAAAGACATTTTGAACAATTTCATGCTCCCAACTTTGCAAGAACAGTTCGGGGGTGACCATTTCCTGTTCCAACATGACTGCGCACCCTACGGACTAAGACTGGGATGCCATTAATGTTCATATGTGTTTAGAGGCAGGTGTCACAATACTTTTGGCAATATAGGGCCAGATTCAGGTAGAGCAGAGCATCTTTGCTCTGGAGTAACGCATCTCATTTGCGTTACGCTGCTGAAATTTTAGGAGCAAGTGCTGTTATTCAGGAAGCACTTGCTCCTAAAGTTGCGGCAGCGCATCGCAAATGAGCCGGCGGAATTCAAATTGGGCGGGTACGGGGCGTGTAGTATTCTAACTAAGCGCGATCCCGCCGCCAACGTACTGCGCATGCGTCGAGTGTCCAAACATCCCCGTGCGCATGCTCCAAATTCTGTGAATGAACGTCAATGACGTCACATTCCCATTCATGAACTTTTTACGCAAGCGACGTGATTTTTTTTTTTCCCGACGCGATGACGACGCCTATACCTAACATAGGATACTCCAACCCCATGTAGGTATATCTATGCGCCGCGTATCCCGTCCGGAAACGTCGTACCGTCATTGCGTCGCGCCGGAATTCGATCGTGAATTGCCGATTTCCGCTCATTAACATATTTTTTGAGCGTAAACCGGCGGGAACGCCCCCGGCGCCATTTTTAAGTTGAAGTAACGATGCGATGGCGAAACTCAGTTACGCTGCTCGCATCGGAGCTTCAACCCGGCGTTTCTTGTTTTCTGGTTACAGAAAACAGAAACGCCGGCTCAAAGTCACAGTTAGGCTGGCGGATCACTGGATCCGCCAGCCTAACTGTTCCTGAATCTGGCCCATAGTGTATTTCTATAAAAAAAAAAATGATAGTGAGCTAAGAAAAGTGCTTCAGTCCTTAATTGTCCATAGCTGTGGATTCTGGACGCCATTCATCCAGGGCCTTTGTCTGCATTGGGTAAATGGAGTGGGAAAGAAGTAGGCGGTGGGGCTGCAGTATTGAACAGTGTTTGCTGAGTCAGTCAAAGCACGACTTCTTTAAAAATGAAATAAGGGCAAATAATGAAAAAAATAAGAAGATAAAGCAGGAAAATAAAGGTAGAGAGCATAATATATAAAGCCTAATATATAATATATAAAATATATACAGATAAAAAGTACGATGAGACCCCATAAAAAAATGATATCAGGGTATTCATAGCTCCCAACTGCCCCTGATTTTAAAGGGACTGTCGCTGATTTGGAGCAATGTCCCTCTGACCCTCATTCCTCCTCATTTGTCCCTAATTTTGGTCTGATCTATATAGATGTACAGTATATAAAATGCACTTTAAGTGTTTCCCAGTGCTAAACCTTTCATCTGATTTGTAAATTGCTGCATTTGTAGATTCCAAAAACCAATATAAAGGAGTAGTAGTGGTAAAAAATGCACAATAACCAATCTTGTTTTTTGTACAATTCTCCTTTAACCACTTGATCACCGAGCCTGTTTTTCAGATTTCGTGTTTACTAGACTAAAACTGTTTTATTTTGCTAGAAAATTACTTAAAACCCCCAAACATTATATATATTTTTTTTCTAACACCCTAGAGAATAAAATGGCAGTCATTGCAATACTTTTTGTCACACCGTATTTGCGCAGCGGTCTTACAAGCGCACTTTTTTTGGAAAAAAAACACTTTTTTGAATTAAAAAATAAGACAACAATAAATTTTGCCCAATTTTTTTATATATTGTGAAAGATAATGTTACGCCGAGTAAAATTATACCCAACATGTCACGCTTAAAAATTGCGCCCGCTCGTGGCATGGCGTCAAACTTTTACCCTTAAAAATCTCAATAGGCGACGTTTAAAAAATTCTACAGGTTGCATTTTTTGAGATACAGAGGAGGTCTAGGGCTAGAATTATTGCTTTCGCTCTAACGATCGCAGTGATACCTCACTTGTGTGGTTTGAACACAGTTTTCATATGCGGGCGCTACTACTTTATTTTAATTTAGTTTATAATTATTTACACTGAAATAAAAAAAAATTTATCACTTTTATTCCTATAACAAGGAATGTAAACATCCCTTGTAATAGAAAAAAGCATGACAGGTCCTCTTAAATATGAGATCTGGGGTCAAAAAGACCTCAGATCTCATATTTAGACTTGAATGCAAAAAAAGAAAAAAAAATTAAACTGTAATTTTTTCAAATGACAAAAAAAAATAATGTTTCTTTAAGACGCTGGGCGGGACTGACATTTTGACGTCACTTCCGCCCCGCAGGGCTATGGGGAGGGGTGGGGCGATTTTTCCCTCACTCGCATCCCCAGTCAGCTGCCGAACGGACCCGATCGCCTCCGCCGCTACCAACGGCAACGGTAAGCGGCGGAGGGCGTGGGAGAGCGGCGGGAGGGGTGGCCCCTCTCCAGCCACCGATACCGGCGATCTTGCGGCGAATCCGCCGCAGAGACCACCGTTATCTTTAACAGAACCACCCACTGAAAAGATGGAGCAGCTGCTGCCGTTACCGAGATATCCATCTTTAAAAACAGGACGTATTTTTGCTATGGGACGGTTATCAAGTGGTTAAGGGGGCATGGCAAGGGGTGTGTCCCATGCCTGCATGCTTTTTCTGATAGGTGTCCCTCATTCCCATCTGGGAGGTATGAGGTATTTACTCCAAGACAAGGACAAGGAAAGAAGCCACACCAGCCACATTGGTCTTTTCTCTTTCGAGCAATGGCATTTCCAAGGTAAGACGTACCTGTAGGCTTAGGTGATCCGTTGGATCTGGGACATGATTTTGGTTTGAAAAACTACAAAAAAAATCTTTCCTACTACTTATACTGTGTGATGTAACTGACAAGGCTTCTCTAAGCAGCGTTGATTAGAGCAGTGGAAAGAGCAACAAAACACAGAATAGATCATCTGTCTGCTCTCTCTGCGCCTATCCTGCTCCCTCCTCCCAGCTCCAGCTATTGCTCACTCCTGTATCTTAGGCTTTAAGCTCCCGTCTGTCATAATGATGCACTAGTGGGGGCATGCACACAAACAGCATGATTCCTACTGACTCTCATTGATCCTCAAGGGAATCTGTCAACAACAAAAGAGCAACTGAACACGCAGCAGGTCACTAACTATAGAAAATTCCAGTATTGCATTAACCACTGAAGGACAGGAATGATTTACCCCCTTAGATGGCGATACGGCACTGCGTCGCTGTACCCAAACAAAATGTATGTCGTCTTTCCCCCACAAATAGAGCATTCAATTGGTGGTATTTGATCACCTCTGCAGTATTTATTTTTTGCGCTATAAAAAAAAGAGCAATTTTGAAAAAAAATATATATATATATATATATATATATATATATATATATATATGTGTGTACTGTATAAATTTTACTTTTTGGTATAATAAATATCCCCCAAAAAATTGTAAAAAAAAAACGAATTTCTTCATCAGTTTAGGACAATATGTATTCTGCTACATATTTTTGGTAAAACAAAATCGCAATAAGCGTATATTGATTGGTTTGCTCAAAAGTTATAACTTCTACAAACTATGGGATTTATGGCATTTTTATTATTATTTTTTTGTTTACTAGTAATGGTGGTGATCTGTGATTTTTAGCGGGGTGGCGACATTGCAGCAGACAGATCAGACACTTTTGACTCTTTTTTGGGACCATTGACATTTATACAGCAATCAGAGCTAAAAATAGCCACTGATTACTGTGTAAATGTCACTGGCAGGGAAGGGGTAACACTAGAGGGTGATCAAGGGGTTAACTGTGTTCCCTGGGAGGTGTTGCTAACTGTATGGGGGCTTGGCTGACTGGAGGAGTTGAGAGATCGATGTTCCTAATCACTAGGAACAAACGGTCTCTTTCTCCTCCCCTGATGGAAAGGGGATCTGTTTGTTTACACTGTCAGAAAATTGCATTTCCATGTTCTGTGTACTGTGGGAGACCAGATATAGTGAATGCAGGGTCCTGGGTTTAGTAACACTTTAGGTTACAAAGTTGGAAGGTATGTATAACAATGACGCACATGCTGAAATGTAGGATGATAATACTGCTTTATCAAATAAGTGGACTAAAGTATGAAAACACTTTTGTTTTCAGAACATCGATTTTCTTCATTTCTTAGCTGATGTAATTTATTCAGTATGTTACATAAAATTTTCCACGATGCAAAGCACTGCAGCAGTGGCATGAACAGCCTCCTCTGGGTGTATTTTTACACTTTTGGTGGGCGGCTGGAGGCTAGTAAAACCTGTTTTTACCGCCCAGTGGATGCCTGTATGAGAGGCCTAAGACAGGAAGTGTGCCACTGGCCAGATCAGCAGGTGACATTAAAGGGAAAAAAGAAAACAAATGCAGCTACCACATTTAATGATTGGTAGGTTACAATATATTACACTTTTCAGGGAGTTTAAGGGCATTCTGAGCACAGCCATGCTGGATTCACCACAATCAGATGGGATGCCCAGATATCTGATGTTGTATATACAGCTTTCCACAAAGCTGTACAAATAACCAAACAAGGCACCAAAACTACAGATTCTAAATGGAAGGTGGGTACCGGAGTTGGCGATTCTCCACAAAGTCATTTCTGCTGTCTCATCCTGCTTTAACACTGTAATCTTGTGACAGACGTGTGACAGGGTAGTCGCAGACTCCAAATAATTCCTTAGCAAATCGGCCAATATGCATAATATAAACAGATCCTGAGAAAAAGAGCTGAATTACAAGCAAACAGCAAAATATACAAGTAAAAGACTGTGGGGGTTATTTACGAAAGGCAAATCCACTTTGCACTACAAGTGCACTTGAAAGTGCAGTCGCTGTAGATCTGAGGGGGACATGCAAGGAAAATATGCATAGAGGTGAAAAACCTCTTGTAGTGCACCAGCCCCCCAGAGCCCCCCTTTTACTTTCCCTGGCCCCGATCATTCCTGTGTTGGGGGCGGGCACATCTGCTTCTGCTGGTGTCTTGGGTCCTGATTGGATAGATTGATAGCAATGCAGCCATTGGCTCCCGCTGCTGTCAATCAAATCCAATGACTTGGGAGCCGGTGGGCGGAGCCTAACCTTGTCTGTGCCCCAACGGAGAGCGCTTCTCCACAGGGGCACTCGCAAAGAGAAGGAGCGCGGCTGAGGGACCCCAGAAGAGGAGGAACGGGGCCACTCTGTGCAAAGCCAACTGCACAGAGGAGGCAAGTATAACAAATTTTAGTTTTTAAAAATAAATAAAAAAGGAACCTTTAGTTATCCTTTAAGCAATTTAGACCAGGATCTAACTCTGCCTGTGATTGGACAATGAAGATGCAGCAGCTCATTAGGTATCGCTTTACCCTTAGCTTCTGTTACCAAGGTTTCCAACCATCAGTACATTTACTGACAGTTTTTAAAAATCAGTGATGTTTACAACTGTCTGTAAATATCAGTGGCTGATAATTTGTCATGCTGTGTTGACTTTAAATCAGGCAAAATTTATTTTTATGGGTATTGTCAGTGTTTCCATGTTGTGTGTATACTGTTTAAATACCGAGTGTCTTAGATTTTAAGAGAAGTTCTGTCTTTTTTCAGGTTGTCAGTAAAAAAAAAGTGCTCCGTCAGTAAATTGTACATGTTCTGTCAGTAAAAAAAATGCTACGGGAGGCTTACAACACTGCAAGAGTGTGCAATACTGACAGCGCTGTACAAAGCAAGAGAGAACTAGATCAGTTTTACAGGAGGTGGTATCAAGTCAAGCTCAGATGCTTATGCTCATTGTTTATAAATGTAGCGCCCCCTTACTTTCAGAAAGGGCGCTACGCTAAAGTTAGTAGGGTGAGAGACTTACTTGCTCTCACCCAGGTTGATTTGTTCGAATTCGGCAGCAGTCAGTCCTGAACATAGGCGTGCGCACAGGGTGTGCCAGGTGTGCCCAGGCACACCCCAATCACTTTGTGCAGCACAGATTCCCCCTATTGCCCTGCTCCCCCCACATTTCCCCCACAACGCTGCCAGCTTTCCTCCTCTCCCACTGGGTGCTGTGGGCACACACAAGGGGGATAGTATTGGATAAGGGAGGAAAGGGGCAGGTAAATATGTAATTTACTGACCCCTTCCTTTTCTAAATTACCACAGTGAGTGATCAGTAGCGTGTTTTTGAGCTTTGGGGTGCACACCCTAATGCTATAGGCTGAGCACACCTATGGTCCTGAATTATCCTGTGGGTCATTCTGCGCTCCAGAGATGTGGTCCCATCTCTGGGCGGCAGGTGGCGCCGGAGGGATTCAGGCAGAGCCGCTTTTCCCCAGCAGCCAATTGGAGGAGTGTTTCCCTCGCGGGGCATGCTGGGGGAGGGTATATCTGTGAGAGACGCCATTTTCTGGGGTTCTTCGTGGGTTCCTGGTTCCAGGTGCAGCACCCACCTTCAGGGTGTGCGTACATCACGGGCCCCATCACAATGGCCTACCTGGCCCGGGGCCCGTGCTACGCTGAGTTCCAGACTCTGGGCCCTCATGGCTCGGAGACACTGAAATGACTGAGGGACCTCAGTGACTTACTGGGGTTCTGCATCTCAAGAGAACAGGATTGAGGGGATATGCTCTTTTGCTCTTAAGTACCGGACCTGTGGCAGAGGCCTCTACTAATCTTCTAGAGCCAAGTCGGTGGCAGTGACTTGTTCCTTCTCAGCTTTCTCAGTGACACTCTGGCTGCCAGACCTGTGTGAGAGGCCTGTCCAGGTGCGCTGAACCCACACTGGCTGGAGTGGCAACGTGATTGATTCAATTGCAGAAGGCAGAAATGCTTCCTCTATCCAAGCCTGACTCTGCAAAGTTACTCTACTTTCATCAACCTTTCTCCTATCTACCTCAAGTTGATGTGTTAGACCAGGAAAAATAAAGCATTCAGAAAACTTCAGCTACAGGTTGGACATTCGTTATTGCTCTGCTCACTACATCTACCCCTAGACACCACAGAGGTAACTTAATTCGCCAATTCCAATCTAATCAGCGGCTCCTGAATGGGGTAGCGCTACATAAAAAAATAATTATATATATATATATATATATTTTTTTTTTTAACAAATGCATAACTATATACAGTGAAATCTTGGTTTGAGAGTAACTTGGTTTAAGAGCATTTTGCAAGACAAGCAACATTAATACATTTTGCCTTGATATACAAGCGATGTCTTGATATAAGAGTAGCGTCATGTCACAACTGAGTGTAAAAAAGAAGAGAGGAGCCTCTAAGTGTAGCAATATGGTTACATTTAATGAAGGTACAACATTTAGCAACTTATTGCTACACTTAGAGGCGCCTCTCTTCTATTTTATACCCTGTAAAAAATGCTTTGATATACAAGTGCTTTGGATTACAAGCATGTTTCTGGAAGGAATTATGATCGCAAACCAAGGTTTTACTGTATATTTTTCACTGTAATCGACCTTTTCAGTGAGCCTGTTATGTGCCCATCCAGGGACAAGTTCCACTCATGCCCCCACTAACCCGTTCTACAGCAGCCCTCAAAAACCTTGTTTAAATTCTGATTGGCTTTAAGTTGGAGCTTAAACAGGAATACAAACTTGCTGAGGTTCATTCAGGGCTGGTAACTGGCCACTCCGGTACTAAATACTGCTGGAGGAAGGAGAGAAGGTCACTTATTCCCCCAATTCTCATTATCATTAAAATAGTCAAACGCCTAAACTGGAGGGAACCCATATACTTCCTAATTACTGCTAGAAATGTAACTGACCCAAGCGTCCTTCATGAATACAACCGCTGACACATGTACAACTATATATCTAAAGCCTTGTCCACACGATCGTATATCTGTCAGACCAATCCATGGATTTTGGTCCGAAGAGCGTTGGCCGTGAACTTGTTCTCCATACACATGGCCTAACATTTTCAGCCAACATTCACAAAAAATACGTGGTTTTTCTTCCCTTTAGCACCACACTTTGGGCAACTTCTGCTAATGTTGTCTGATGGTTAGCATTGGTTCAGAGCATGTACTTCAGATTTTAGTCTGACGGACTTGTGTGCACACGGTCGTATAATCCTACATAACAGATTTATCGTCAGACAGTTGGTGAGCATAAACAGCCAACATTTGTTGTTAATTCCGCCAACAATTGTCTCATGGAGCATACACACGATCGGATTATCTGACACAACACATCCATCAGACAATTATTGTCGTAAAATCCGGGCCTTAAGTGTGAAACAGAATAACTGAAAAAATATGCCCCGTTGCATATGGATAAGAGCATGTCATGTATGAATGCTATCAGACTGTATTATTATGTCATTTTCACAAAAACCTGGGACATTATCTTTTAAGATGTGCGTGATCTCCATTTTTTAAAAGGTTTCTTCCAGTTGTTCAAGTTTCCTCCCAGAACCTAAAAACATAACTGTAGTTTAAAGTTCACCATACACTTTACAATCTGACCCTAAAATCTACATACAATCCAATTTAGTTTTACTAAAACTTAGTAATAGGAGGTCCTACCTAGTCTATACAAATAAATATGTGTCCACCCAGGGAGGCCTTTCCACTACTTGCCAACAGATCTAAAGGAGATTGTACAATCGGATTGCACTATGTATGACGAGCCTGTTTTACACCTAACGTGGCCTTAGTTTGTGTATGTCTTTGTGTATTATGTATGATACATCATTGCCTTTTTAGAACAGAAGATATTTATATATCCTCACTTCCAGCACAAAACCCCAAAACAAGGAATACAGGCCCAGATTCATAAAGCAATTACGCCTGTCTAACTGGTGTTAGACAGGAGTAATTTCAAATTTTGCGCGCCGTATCACTAGTTTGAATCCTCAAACCATGATACGGCGGCTTCGGGCTTCGATCCGAGAGGCTTACGTCTTCGTAAGCCTTCGGATCTACGCTGCGATATTTTTGCGGCCGCTGGGAGGAGTTTGCGTCGTTTTGATGCGTCGGGATATGCAAATGTGTTTTTACGGCGATCCACGAAGATACGAGCGGTCTTCGCAATCGCTTACGTCTGTTTTTTTTTACGTACTGTTAGACCAGCTTTTTCCTGGTCTAACGGTGCGTAGCCCATGTTAAGTATGGCCGTCGTTCCCGCGTCGAATTTAATTTTTTTTTTTTTGCGTAACTCGTTCGGGAATAGAAATGTCCGTAAACGACGTTACTCAAACAACGAATGACGTAACGGCGTGATTTCGCGCAATGCACGGCGGGAAATTTGCGAACGGAGCATGCGCAGTTCGATCGCCGCGGGAACGCGCCTATTTTAAATCCTTCACGCCCCCTACTCGTGTAGATGGATTGCGACGGGAGAAATACACTACGCCGCCGTCGTTTACTGGACAAAATCTACCTGGATTCCACGTAGAGCCAGGTAAAAAACGGCGGCGTAGTGTATTTCTGATACGCTACGAGAATCCAATTCTCTCTGAATCTGGGCCACAGTTTCTACTTATAGGTAAGTGGGCAATCATGCTAACTATTCCTTTTTTTGTCCCTTTTAGCCACCTGTGCATCCAGAAGCAGCATGTATAGTACAGGAATAGCTACAATTTTACAGAGCCAATATTACAAAATTGCATACAGGTGTTTCAGGCCTCTTAGCCCCTGTCAGTGCAAGCAGAGGCGTATCTAGTGAAAATAGCGCCTATGCCAAGCACTGAAACACAGCTAAAAAAACTAGTGGTATTTATCATCCCTTGTGATACCTTTGGTAGTGACATATCCTCTTTATGGAGAAATCTGGGGTTTAGACCCCTGATCCCTCCTCTGCCCTCCAAGGCCAGGTTAATGCAGAACCAATACTGGAAGTGATGAAATCTTCATCACTTAGGGCCTCAGTTTTCACAGAGGAGAGGAAGAAACTGATGTTCCTTCTTCTTCTTTGTGCACTGCCAATCCAACCAGATGGAATCGGAGAGCCTGGGAGAACAGGGGAGGGCTGTGGCTGAACGCAGCAGGGATAGCGCTGCCATTGTCCATTAGCAAAGATGCTGAAAAGGAGATCCTGCCAATGCTCGGGAGGAGGGAAGAAGAGACCCTCAGACCCTGGTAAGTGCCTTGTGAAGGGGGCACTGATGAGTGGCTGGGCAGCCACTCATCAGTGCCCCCTTCATTTGGCGCCCATGGCACTTGCCATGGCTGCCATACCCTAGATACGCCACTGAGTGCAAGATACAGCTTTACAGGTATCACTGCATGATAGAGAAAAAAAAATATTAGACTATACCTTTTAGGTTTAAAGATATCAATTACTGTAGCTATAGCAAGATGTGAAATATGCTATGTAAATGAAAAAATAAAAATAAACTCAAAACTTATGGAGATGATTCCAGACATGTATACCTAAATGATTTTTTTAATATATAATAATAATAATAAAAAAAAGAATATATATCTATATATATTACATATCTATCTATCTATCTATCTATCTATCTATCTATCTATCTATCTATCTATCTATCTATCTATCTATCTGTGTGTGTGTATATATATATAGATAGATAGATATCTATATCTATAGATATCTATATAGAGATATATATCTATATATCTATCTATATATATATATATATATATATATATATATATATATATATACTGTGTATATATATATATATATATATATATATTATGTAAAAATGTTTGCAATGGTCCTAATCAGCAAGTGTGTTTTAAAAGAGAGGAAGCAAAATATCGATTGATTTGTCGGTGGGTTAATGTGGAAAAAACTATTTAATTTCCATTAAGTGTGCCATGCTGTATTCCCAGCCCCAATGGCCCTAGGGTGAAAGTGGAGCAATATTATTGATCAATGCAAATATTAAATGTAATGGGACTAAGCATAGTTACAAATTAATTTTTATCTGTATCGATTGTCACTGAGCACATAGGAAAATGATTCTTATCTTCTGCTACTGTATGTGAATTAGGCCACCCAAGTTCTGTTGCATGTCTGTCAAGGTTAAGGACTGTTATAAGCATTGATATCAGTGCAGTATATCAGGTACATATGGTATCCCTGTCATTTTCAGCCACAGCCTCTACTTCTTATTTAAGAGATAAATACTGTCACTGTACAACAAATAACTCTTTGCATTCTTACAGCAAAGTCATTGAAGGGTTTCACAATCCAAAGGAGAATCTGGGTTTTCCATACAGTTGCGGTTACATTAATATAATGCCATTATAAGATGTCCATGCCTTATTGCCATTATAAGATGCCCATGCCTTATTGTCATTATAAGATGCCCATGCCTTATTGTCATTATAAGATGTCCATGCCTTATTGCCATTATAAGATGCCCATGCCTTATTGCCATTATAAGATGCCCATGCCTTATTGCCATTATAAGATGTCCATGCCTTATTGCCATTATAAGATGCCCATGCCTTATTGCCATTATAAGATGTCCATGCCTTATTGCCATTATAAGATGCCCATGCCTTATTGTCATTATAAGATGCCCATGCCTTATTGTCATTATAAGATGTCCATGCCTTATTGCCATTATAAGATGCCCATGCCTTATTGCCATTATAAGATGCCCATGCCTTATTGCCATTATAAGATGTCCATGCCTTATTGCCATTATAAGATGCCATGCTTTATTGCCATTATAAGATGCCCATGACTTATTTCATTAGTACTCATAAAAGCCTGTGAAGTTGCTAATAACAGATTGAAAAATTGCAAAGTTTTAGGATGGCCTGTCACCTTATGTCACCAATGCCCTTGACAAGACAATGCAGGGTAGTTAAGCCAGTTTTCTTATAGGCTGTGCATTTCAAGACCTCAAGAGCAACATACATGTTAGTATAAACACAACCTAAGCAAAGATGTACTAATATTCGAATGATGTTTCTACACAAGGACTGAAAAACTACAAATCTGCTTGGAACATAGACTATGAACCTGCATGATGATAAAATATACATTGCATTCTAGAATTAGAGAGTCACTGCACAGCATGCATACAGGGTGGTGAGGGCAGAGGAGGGCATTGAGGTTGTGGGGATGTTAAAGTTGATGAGCCTAGAACTCTCACCTGACCAAACACAGAACTCAGAATTGGGTGCAGCTCCACAAACAGGGGCTCCGAGTCTGGATCGGGGTCACTGTCACTGCTCTTGGCCGGTGGAAGGTCACTGACTTTGGTTGGCTGGGTGGAAGCTCCTTCTGAAACCTTCTCAGCCTCTTTCTTCTTTGTTCTCTGTTCATTTCTAGTCTCTGGCTGCTCCTTGGGATTGGGAGACACCAGCCTGGGACTAGGTGTGTGTTCCCTAGGACTGGGTGGGTAGTCCCTGGGACTGGAAGGTTGCTGCCTGGGACTATGTGAATGGTGCCTGGGACTGGGAGTCTGCCTATGTGGAGTCATGTGCTGGTGACTAGGATGAGGGTGGTGAGAGGGAGTCTGTGGATGATGACTTTGATAATTAGGATGGTGCTGAATATGACTATGGTGCTCAGCAGCAGGTGGGCTGCTGGAGTGATAGTACCTGGAAGGGTACTGGGAATAAATGGAAGGGTACTGATGCGGATTAGCGGGGTACTGGACATATTGGGGGCTGGTGGGGTGTCTAGGCTTTCGTGCCCCATCCTGCGGAGGGAGTCTTCTCATTATCGGGGGGCTTTCGGTTGTCCGTGGCGATAGCCGTCTCCGTCCCCCAGCAAGTCCACTCTCCCTGGGATGGCACAGAGGCCTCCTGAAGCTTGGATCAGTCTCATGGGGCAGCTGGTATCTGTGATGAACTCTCCTGTCCTCCCCAGTGCTCAGCAAAGAGCTGCCGCTGTCGTTCATGGCTTTGGAGCCTGCTCAGTCCTGCCATAGGATGCTCAGCACAAGGACAGCCGAGGCACAGGCATGTTCTACCGGCCACGTCTGTTCAGCACCACCGCGCCAGTGACAGCTCCAGCACACAGCTTGAATGGGAAGGGAGGAGGGAGCTGGAGTGAAAAGGGAGCTGGAGTGGAAAGGGAGGAGCAGATCAGAAGGTGGATGACACAGGAGAGAGAGAGAGAGACGAAGAGAGGACTCACATCATTTCTCCCCATTATTTCCAATAAAAGTCCAGAGATCTCACAATGCCCTGCTTGTGTCACATACACATTCATCCCTGCATGTTCATGCTCCTAGATCTGTAATGTGTTTTTTTTTATATTCAATACAGGTATTTATCATGTATACATCAGTTCCTGCCTTCAAGAAGCTTACAATCTAATAATGAGTATACACATTTCATAAATTATCAATTTCTTTTCTGATGGACCTCTCCTGATAGGAATAATCTACGATCGACAACCTATTCAATCCATACGACACACACACGGGGAAGTGGATTTTGATTAATATTTGGAACATGTGATCATTGGTTATTGATTGCATTTCTATTTCCACCGTGCAATCTTAAAATTAGATTAATCAAAATACGACCGACAGTTTAAACAAAGCATCTCAGTGCTGGAGATCGATGCGATAAGATCAGTCATTTTCTGCCCTCAGTTCGACCTAAATTGAGTCTAATGGTGGCCACATACACTACGATTTTTTTGTCCGATTAATGTGCGATTTAATCAAAAAAAGATCAAATCTGCAAACGATTAAACAGCCATATCTCCCCCTTCCCCCCTCTTCTTCCCAAGGTATGATATAGATTTATGTGGACAGTTTTCCTCCTTATTACATAGTCTTCTTTATTTGCTTACTATTTACCATTGGTTCAATGTAAAACATGTCTCTACATTAAAGGGGTTGTAAAGGTTTGTTTTTTATCTTCTAAATAGGTTGCTTTAAAGGGGTTGTAAAGGTACATTGTTTACCCCTAAATAGCTTCCTTTACCTTAGTGCAGTCCTCCTTCACTTACCTCATCCTTTGATTTTGCTTTTAAATGTCCTTATTTCTTCTGAGAAATGCTCACTTCCTGTTCTTCTGTCTGTAACTCCGCACAGTAATGTGAGGCTTTCTCCCTGATGTGGAGTGTTGTGCTCGCCCCCTCCCTTGGACTACAGGAGAGTCAGGACGTCCAGTAACACATAGCTCCTTTATCTGCAACGCAGCGTCCAGCGTAACTATGCGCCCACTATACGCCGGCATAGGCAAGTTACGTCGGTCGGATGAAGCCTATTTTTCGACGTATCTAGCTTTGTGGGTCAGCGCATAGATACAATGGCGCACATTTGTACTTACGTTGGCGTATCTGGAGATACGTCGGCGTAAGTGCTTTGTGAATCTGGGCCATAGTGTTGTGTGTTTCTTCCAACTAACTCAACTTTGATTTCACCTGTCCACAGAATATTTTGCCAGTACTGCTGTGGAACATCCAGATGCTCTTGTGCAAACTGTAAACGTGCAGCAATCCAATTGGAATGAACATATAGAAGCGAAACCAGCACCAGAATGCTTAGGCGTCACAAGGCTAAAATAGGCAATCACCCGGGCGAGTGCGGGAACCAGGCAAAGTGAAGATGCATAAACATACTGTTTTAAAAAAGAAAAATATTTTTGAATGAATATGTAACAAAATGAAAATGATTCCCACAATTTAAAGGAGATTTATAGAGCAGAGATAAATATCTATCTCTCACCCAAATACTATAAGAATAGTTAACCATCAACCAGCCTTAAGCCCGTACACATGGGCAGAATGTCAGGAGACATTTGCTGGTACAAAAAATACCGCCCAACATTCTGCCCGTGTATATGTCGGACATGCATGCTAGAAAACCAGCAGCCGACCGACTCCTGATCAGCGCTCTCAGCCAATGGCAGAGTACGCTAATCGGAGTGTTCTGGCAGGGGGCCAGCTCCTTTTCAGGACACAACGGCTCAGCGGGGGAGATTGATGAACTAACCTCGCATGGTTAGTACAGCGATTCCCGACCAGAGCTGTCGTTTTTTTTTGTGCTTGCATTTTTTTTTTTGATGTCACAATGTAGAGTATAAGATTTCCCATCATCTGTGCCCAGTCTTGCCACACAGAGTTAATCCAGCTCTGATCAATCCTCTTTTATTGTTCAGTGAAAATTAACAGAATTCCAGATAAAAACCTGTCTAAATAAAAAGTCTGTTCCTCTCTCCTTGCTTTGAGTGACGGGTTATTTACATATCTAGCTTGGACATGTTTATCATATGTTATGTTATGTTTATCATAATATGAGGTGATCCAAAGTATAAAAAGTGAGAAATCCACCCCTCCCCCACATAACACATCCTGGTAATATACAATGAACTTTGGATCACGATTCAGTGTGGCACATTTCTGGAAAAGAATCTGGGACTTTTTTTTTTGCATTTGAGTGTGGGTGTGAACAGAGCCTTATTGCCCGTTTCTATGATGGTTGATTCCACTATGATTTATAGGGTTGTCCCGATAATGATACCAGTATCGGGACCGATACCGAGTATTTGCGGGAGTACTTGTACTCCCGCAAATACCCCCGATACCAGAATAGAATACTTTTTCCGTCCCCGCTGCCGCCGAACGCCGCATCGAAAACTGGCCACCGCATAGGTTAAACATCGTGCGGGAACATCACAGCTTTCATTTGAATAGCTGTAGTGTTCCCGCCCGTATAGACACTCCCCCTTGCTCGGGATTGGATGGGTGATCGTGATCTGTCCAATCCCGAGCAAGGGGGAGTGTCTATACGGGCGGGAACACTACAGCTATTTTAAATGAATGCTGTGATGTTCCTCGGATGGCGGTGGCTAGGTAGGGGGGACATGGCTGCATATATGGGTGACATGGCTGCATTTGTGGGGGACATGGCTGCATATGTGGGGGACATGGCTGCATATGTGGGGGGACATGGCTGCATATGTGGGGGGGCATATGTGGGGGGACATGGCTGCATATGTGGGGAACATGGCTGCATATGTGGGGGACATGGCTGCATATATGGGGGACATGGCTGCATTTGTGGGGGGACATGGCTGCATATGTGGGGGACATGGCTGCATTTGTGTGGGGACATGGCTGCATTTGTGGGGGACATGGCTGCATATGTGGGGGACATGGCTGCATATGTGGGGGACATGGCTGCATATGTGGGGGACATGGCTGCATATGTGGGGGACATGGCTGCATATGTGGGGAACATGGCTGCATATGTGGGGGACATGGCTGCATATATGGGGGACATGACTGCATATGTGGGAGACATGGCTGCATTTGTGTGGGGACATGGCTGCATTTGTGGGGGACATGGCTGCATATGTGGGAGACATGGCTGCATTTGTGGGGGACATGGCTGCATTTGTGGGGGACATTTAAAAAAAGTATCGGTATTCGGTATCGGCGACTACTTGAAAAAAAGTATCGGTACTTGTACTCGGTCCTAAAAAAGTGGTATCAGGACAACCCTAATGGTTTACGATAATTTGAATAGCTGTAGTGTTCCCGCCCGTATAGACACTCCCCCTTGCTCGGGATTGGATGGGTGATCGTGATCTGTCCAATCCCGAGCAAGGGGGAGTGTCTATACGGGCGGGAACACTACAGCTATTTTAAATGAATGCTGTGATGTTCCTCGGATGGCGGTGGCTAGGTAGGGGGGACATGGCTGCATATATGGGTGACATGGCTGCATTTGTGGGGGACATGGCTGCATATGTGGGGGACATGGCTGCATATGTGTGGGGACATGGCTGCATTTGTGGGGGACATGGCTGCATATGTGGGGGACATGGCTGCATATGTGGGGGACATGGCTGCATATGTGGGGGACATGGCTGCATATGTGGGGGACATGGCTGCATATGTGGGGGACATGGCTGCATATGTGGGGGACATGGCTGCATATATGGGGGACATGACTGCATATGTGGGAGACATGGCTGCATTTGTGTGGGGACATGGCTGCATTTGTGGGGGACATGGCTGCATATGTGGGAGACATGGCTGCATTTGTGGGGGACATGGCTGCATTTGTGGGGGACATTTAAAAAAAGTATCGGTATTCGGTATCGGCGACTACTTGAAAAAAAGTATCGGTACTTGTACTCGGTCCTAAAAAAGTGGTATCAGGACAACCCTAATGGTTTACGATAATAACATGTTTTTTCGATCCACGATTACAGCTGACACACTCCAGGATCACCAAAAAGAAGTGATCTGGACTGGTGCAGTACAACTACGTCTGGATGAAAAATGTATCTACAGAGCAGGAAAGCTATGTTCCATGTAGGCATCTCAAGTGGGAATGCATCTTTAAATCAAAATGACAGTGTACGCAGCCCATCATTTATTTCTCTAGAGACTTGTGACATCAGTGTGGCATAAAACATAGCGTGACTCATCCCACAGAGAGAAAAACTCTAGGTGAATTGATACATTCTGCTAACTAATGATTCAGCTCTCACAGAGCTACCTGTGGATAATATTGACACTTTTCTAATATAAGACAAAGCAAAGTGCAAAGAGCGACTATGTACAGTATTCTGTTCAACTAATCAGAGTTTTTCCTTTCCAAGATTTTAAGCCTCATACATTAAAGATGATTGTTATGTGGTTTGTACGGATTATTATACTTTGCAAATTGCTGCCTGTTTTATTTAACAGGAAACGTTTGTAGTTTTAAGGCTGCATTATGCTACAGCATTTTGTGAAAATGTGCGAAATTACACAATTTATGAAACACACAAAAAATAAGTCGCATATGCGTTGCCCTTCATTGGTAGCAGCACCCCAAACGCAGGCAGTCGTATGTTATTCATTTTAAAGAAAAATGTGACAAATACATCAAAGGCCGGTACTGATGTTTGAACATCTGCTTTTTTTACTTAATTTCAGGTGTCTAATTTTCAAGTATTTGCATGGATTTATGTGCATGTTTGCGTGCATATCTTAGTTTACGCATTCACACGCACAATACATTTCTAGGGAAAAATTCATGAATGTTTATGCTCATATGCAAGTATTTGTGTGTATCGGTGCAAAATACTGACCGGGAACACAGATTTTTATTTTTTAATCAAGAATATGCATCGCTTGTTTACGCAATTGTGTATACAGGCACATTGTAAACAATGGGCTGTATTTAAAGCGGAGGTTCTGTGGGCAAACAATTTTTTTTTTTAACACTAATCAGCTGCATTTGCTATAGTATTTTTGTTACTCACATGTCCCCTTTCATTAGGCGTCAGGATGCTCGTTTCCGACCAAAGAATATTTTATATAATCTAGCGATGGACATTGCCATCTTATCTGTGGGCGCTCTGAATCCCTCCTGCGTTTTCTTCCGGGATGCGGCGAATGCTGATCTCCCAGCATTCACTGCGTAATCCCGCGCATGCGCAGTGTCGGCGGGGACCGTCAACACTGCGTGGTTACTATCACAACGGCCGGCGGCGTCCTTAAAAGGACACGCCCCGCTGTGATAATTCTAATAGTGCTTGTTTATCAGCTAAGCTCAGAACGCGCTTTGCGAGTCATGTGACCCGCGTCACGTGACAGCCCAGCTAGCGCGAGAATACTCGCCCAGCTATTGGAGATGATGTGCTGTGATTGGCCTGCACGTCACTCCTAGGATAATACACAAAATGCTCCCACAATGCACCGAGTGGTCGGGGAATAGAGCGACACGCCCATTCCCCGCAGGGATGAAAACCAGGAAGTGGAGGAGATGAGAGGTAAGGAAGCATCATAGAAAAAAAAATTCAACACTATCATCCTTAAATCGGGTGAAAGCTAGGAATCCTGTAAACTTCGTTTTGAGGGTGAACCTCCGCTTTAAGATCAGTAAAAAAAATGCTGTACTGATCTTTTTAAAGCTGCAGTGGCAAAGTGCAGAGCTAAAAAAAAACATACAAAACATACATATGCCAAAAATTATCATCAATATTATAAAATGTATGCATTCTTAAGGCTGCATTCACACCTAGGTGTTTTTTACCGCGATTTGCCACGACAAATTTCAGCGTTTTTTAACAACAATTTGCCGCGACAAAACGCAGCGTTTTTTACAGCGGTTTTGTAGAGGTCATTGGCACCAATGGAAAACGCCCAAGCCGCCCGATTCGCGCGACAAAAAAGGGTCCGGGACTTGTTTGAGCTTCAGGCGTTCGGCGTTTGTTCGGGGTTTTGCAGTGGAGATTTGAACCATCTCCATAGAGAATAATGTTATTTTTCCCCTCTAGCGTCTTTGAGCGTCGCGCTTCAGGCGACAAAACTCTCAGGTGTGAATGCAGCCTTACAGTGAACGTGTGGCACATTGAGTCTGGATTCACGGCTGTGCGACAAACTCTCCGACATTGGGAGCTCATGTCGCATGACGTGTGAAAATCAATGTTTACCTATGAGAATCGTCTTAACTGGTCCGACACAAGTCGGTCCGACTTTGATAAAGGTTCCTGCACTAATTTGGTCCGACTTTGATCCTACTTCAGCCCATTGAATATCACTGAAGTCGGATTATTGACATATGACAATGTGATTTCAGCAACAGTAAAAGGATTTTTGGATTGTTTTGATTGGTCAAAGGACAAATCAGGTTATCACAAAGTTGGATCAAAGTAGTATCCTCTTCATTAAAGTTGGATGGATGTAGGACCAATGTAGGACCGATGTAGGACTGTCGCAGAGCAGGGGTCTCCATACTTTTCAAGCAAAGGGCCAGTTTACGGTCTTTCAGACTTCAGGGGGGCCCGGATTGGGTATAAAAAAAACCCAGGGCCGAGCATCAGTGAGAATAAACACGGCCCCAGTGTTGGTGGGCAGTAGGAGGAGGAATAGCGCTCCATCATTGCTATTAGTCTAAAAAATAGTGCCCCATTGTTGGTGCCATTGGGAGGAATAGTGCCTCATATCATTGGGAGCAATACTGCCCCAAGGGCCGGATGAAGGCTAGCAAAGGGCCACATCTGGCCCTCGGGCCACAGTTTGGAGACCCCTGTCGCAGAGCAAAGTAGGATGAAAGTCGTAGTGTAGTATCAGTGTGAACCAGGCTTAAAGCGGAGTTCCCCCCAAAAGTGGAACTTCCGCTTTAAGCACTCCTCACCCCCTTCCTCCTTCTGCCCAGGGACTGCCTCGGCAACTCCTCCTCTCACCTTAGGGGGCCCCTCCCTCTACGCGATCTCCTGGGACCTATCACGTGAGAGTAGTAGTCTGTGCTATATATTCTAAAAACCGCAATCATTTGGGTTCAATGCAAGCACCTCCCCCTTTTGCACACTGGCTACACCTTTGCAATTCATAGAATTTGTTTTCCAGTGAATACAAGGCATTCCCAGATTGGATAAGGGAGACATTGTGATGTCACTACCTTCCTCTCCACCTCATGCAATCAGAGAATGCCTTGTATTCATTATTAAAAATACAAGGTGTTGAGTTCAGTGTGTGCTGAATAAACACTGCTGGAGCAGCACATAAAAGATCTGAAAGATAATGGATCTCGCTGTGTGTAGTGCAGCATCCTCAGCAGTATCAGATATGTATATTTACAGTAAGTCGATGCAAGCTGGCCCAATTTAAGCTCAGTGCTTATCCTGAAGGAGCTGCTAGATGTTCTGGATCCCCTGTTCCTGTGCCCACAACTAAGTAAATAACACCAACAACTATGTAAATAAGACCACACACTCTGATACACTGGGCTGGGTAGGGAATTTTTATTGCACATGTATATGCAGCACCCTGGTAGCAAAAGTGATTTGGAAACAACAGAAATGATAAAGAAAACAGTTAAACTATCGAAAATAAATATATTGCAAATAGTAGAAATAAATATACTGTTTAAAACAAGCAATGGGTGTAGAGAGCAACTTCTCCTAATCTTTATGCGTGGGTAATCCTAACTAAAGAGAATTGTGTTCCTCTTAGGCCCCATACACACGAGCAGACACATTTGTTCAAATCGGTCGGGCAGACCGATTTGAACAAATCTGTCTGCTGGGGACATATTGGTTTGATCGTGTACACACGATCAAACCAAAATCCTGCCGCCAGACGGCGCGTTGACGTGGCGGTGACGTTGACGCCGCCACGTCACCGCACCAGGAAGTAAAACACTTCCGCGCATGCGTCGAAACCATTCGGCGCATGTGCGAGAAGACATGTCTGCTGGTTAGCGTACTAACCAGCAGACATGTCGGGTGGACGGGTTCCCAGCCGACAGATTTCAAAGCATGCTTTGAAATCTGTCGGGTGGCCAAATACGTCGGCTCGCCCGTACACACAGTCGAATCTGTCTGCTGGGACGGTCGGGCCGACCGTTTCCAGCAGATAGATTTGATCGTGTGTACGCGGCCTAACAGTTCAGCAGTCTGTAATATACTTATGCTGGCCAGCTTGTCGGGGCCCAACTGTTTGTCGGAGCACTCAGGTTTATGTCCTTTTAAGCACTAATAATGGCACTGGCTCTGGTCCCTTTAAGCACTGATAATGGCACTGGCTCTGGTCCCTTTAAGAATTGATGTTGGCACTGTTTTATTTGCAGACAACACTGTTCCTCTGTGGTCAAAGTGTAATGTGGTTTTGGCCAGTGGCCTCTCACCAACTCCTGTGTCAGCATGTAATCTCCCTCTGTTCACTAGGGGAAGTGAAGCCAGTCAGTGACTGCAGCATCCTTCCCCCTTGATTAAGCAGTGGGCTGTATTGGAATCTGTGGCACTCTCTGATGTCCCTGTTGCTGTAATTCTCTTTCTCACAAGTGCAGGGGTATGTGGTCTGTCAGCACTCAGTTCTTTTAGAGCAGCCTCCACACGTCTTCTCCTCAGCCCGGGAAACCACCTCTCCTCTATGCTCTATTGTCTTGTGGGATTTGTGGCTTACTCCTTCGAGCTCACCAAGCAAGCTCAGTCTGTCAGAACTACACCTCCTACAATCCTTGCAGTCCACATCCTGTAAGCCTTCCTATTGGGTAGAGGGAGGACTTAGCACTGGCTGTACACAACATGAGTCCCCCCTATAGCTGTGCCTGGCTCAGCTGCCAGACACAGAATCCTTTTCCTGTCAGTACTGCAGACTTGGCTGCATAAGTATATAAAAAAAACTAATTGCTGGAGTTCTGCTTTAAAGGGGTTGTAAAGGTTGTTTTTTTATTTTCTAAATAGGTTCCTTTAAGCTAGTGCATTGTTGGTTCACTTACCTTTTTCGTCGATTTTTATTATTGTAAAATTTAATTTATCATTATTATTTTTAGTGAGAAAAAGTAAAACCCTTCTGTATAAAAAGTGTTAATTAAAGAAGAAAAGAGATGAACATCCACAGAGAGATATTTTCAATTTGTGACAGCTTTTTATCTGTAAGAATAACAGGGTCATATAAATGACTGACAATAGTGAAGGGTGATATGGAATGCTTATTGCATGACAACTGATTGATGAGAGCTGAAAAAACACTGATTAAAAATGATTAATGATTAAAAAGTATCTGTAATAGGCAGAATAAAAAGGTTAAACTGATGATACATAGTCATAGAAAGTATCCAGATTTAGATGTCTTATGCTGCCTACACTTGGATGTTTTTTTCGACGGTCACACAAAAGTTCTCGCCTGTCAAGAACGCGGTGACGTATAACACTACGACGAGCCAAGAAAATTAAGTTCAATGCTTCTGAGCATGCATCAAATTGTTTCCGAGCAATCGTCAGAATTTTGAGTGTCGGAATTGCTACAGACGATTGGATTTTCCGATAGGATTTTTTTCCGTCTGAAAATTTGAGAAACCAGCTTTCAATCCTTTGCTGTCAGAAATTCCGACAGAAATTGTCAGATGGAGCCTACACACGGTCGGAATTTCCGACCAAAAGCTCACATCAAACTTTTCTTGTCGGAATTTCCGATCGTGTGTACGTGGCATAACTCTAATGCCGCGTACACACGGTCGTTTTTTGCGATGAAAAAAAACGATGTTTTTTAAAACGTCATTTAAATTGATCTTCAAAAAAACGACCAAAAAAAAATTCGAACATGCCCAGAAGCTAGTTATGAAGCGAGCTTCAATGGAAAAGAGTGGTGAACGTAACCTCGCTTTTTGTGAAAAAAACGATGGTGTGTATGCAACATCGTCTTTGAAAAGTGACCTTTTTAAAAACTTCGTTTTTTACTTCACAGAAAACGTCGTTTTTTTTCATCACAAAAAATGATCATGTGTACGCGGCATTAGGCCCTGTACACACGATCAGACATGTCCAAGGAAACTTGTCCGACGGACCGTTTTCATCGGACCAGGCTGAAGTGGTCTGTTGGTCTGATGTGCGTACACACCATCGGACCAAAATCCCTTCGGACCAGAACGCGGTGACGTAGAACACAACGACGTGATGAAAAAACGAAGTTTAATGCTTCCAAGCATGCGTCGACTTGCGGGGGATTTTGGTCCGATGGTTTGTGTACTAACCATCGAACCTGTCCGACGGACTGGTTTCCAGCGGACAAGTTTTCAAGCATGTTTGGAAATTTTTGTCCGCTGGAAAACGGTCTGCAGACCAGTTTCAGCAGACATGTTCGATCGTGTGTCAAAAATGGTGTTCGAAGTTGCAAAATGGTTAAAAAAAAGGTAAAAAGCCTAAGTTGTAAAACAGTAAAAAAAATGCGTGAACTGTCTGCGGAAGAGGTGCGATGTGTGAACCGGCGCTGGAATCGTGCTGGTTCCCGCATCGCATCAGTGTGAACCGAGGCTTAGGAAGCATGTAACTGGGACAGGACTGGACTGCATGGGACATGTTAGGATAGAGAATGTGATGGAATACTTTTGTGTCGCCATCCCTGGAAATATACTATGGTTTAAAAAAAAAAAGAAAGTTCTCAGCTAGAAGCCAAACAAACCCCTATAGAAAATACGCAAATTAACCTATCATAAAAGGAGAATTTGATTGTGTAAGAAGGTATTATCTAAATTGAAAAATCATTTTCCTTCTGATAAATTATCCAACTTTAATCCATTCTTCTCTTTAATTCTGGAAAATGTTAAAAATCCCTTAAATTAGAGAGAAGACACATGCACAGGGTATAGTTATGTGATTTGTCTACATGTAATCACGTCTTCTTTAGTGTGTTATTATCTGTAGAAAAGCACAGACTGCTTGGCAGAATGCCAGTTCCATTCGCCAGAGACAATCTAGCATGCAACCATGCGGACAAAGAAATGTATGTTTGTGCCTTTGTCATCACATAGGCACACGTGTGTAAGCATTCAGGTGTGTGTGGAAATCTTTGCAGGCTGTGTAGCTACTCGCGGGAACACACAAACCAGGGTGCCTTCAACCTGTGCGCAGTTTTCTATAAATAGCACACTTGCCAGTTCCCCACCCCCTAAATAAAGCTCTGATTTTGACACTCTCAGGCCTTGAGGGATGGAAGTGAGTTTAACATATTCAGACCTGTAGTGCAAGACACGAGAAGGGACAGAAATGAGTCAGTCACGAAAGGAAGAACAAGAAAATGATTACGCAACATGTGCTCTGAAATACGTATATTACGCTTTATTTTTATTTTTTTTACTAATTACCGAGGGCCTTGAGCATTATGCTAATGTAACCAAAAAGGTTGTTCAGTGACCCAGTTTGTCTGGAAGAATTGAATACAGTATGTATTCTATTTGTGGTATAAACATTAATGAGATCCTCCATAAAATATTAATACTGTGTCATTTATATTATAAAATAGACCATGGTGTCTCTGTGTATTATTAAAAATATTCCTCCTACCCGATCTTTGGGCCTTTGAGGCTCAGTACTCATGGTAGCATCACAATGGGGCTGATTTACTAATGAATCTGCGCTGCGCCGGTACATGCCTTAATTAGTGCGCTGGATGAATCCCTAATTAGGCGCATGAACCGGCGGCAGCAGCAGCGCGATGTGATTGATAACTAAAGCCGCCGCCGAACTCCCTGTATAAGTCTATGGGGGGAAATCTTAATAGTGAATTTTAAAGGCTAATCTGCAAGTTTTGTCCTAAAAAGTGTTTGGGGACCTCAGTCCTGCCCCAGGGGACATGTACCAATGCTTTTTTTATTTTTTAAAACGGCCGTTTTTTCGGGAGCAGTGATTTTAATAATGCTAAAAGTGCAATAATAAAAGTGTAATTTTTCTTTAAATTTCGTACTATGGGGGGCTCTAATGTCAGCATGTGAAAAAGCGCATGTTTCCCGTGGTTAGAACTGTCTCTGCACAAAATGTCATTTTTCAAAGGAAAAAAGCCATTTAAAACTGACTCGCGGCTATAATGAATTGTCGGCTCCCGGCAATTGCAGGAGAATTCATTCATTAAAAAAAGGGAAAAAAAAAGCGTGGGGGTCCCCCCAAATTCAATAACCAGACCCTTTAGGTCTGGTATGGATATTAAGGGGAACCCCGCCGTCAATTTTTTAAAAAAAATGACGTGGGGTTCCCCCCAAATATCCATAACCAGACCCTTCGGGTCTGGTGTGGAATTTAAGGGGAACTCCACTCCAAATTAAAAAAAAAATGGCGTGGAGTCCCCCCTAAAATCCACACCAGACCCCTTATCCGAGCACGTTGACCTGGCCGGCCGCAGAAAAGAGGGGGGGACAGAGCGCGGCCCCCCCCCTCTCCTGAACCGCACCAGGCCACATGCCCTCAACATTGGGAGGGTGTTTTGGGGTGCCCCCCAAAACACCTTGTCCCCATGTTGATGAGGACAAGGGTCTCTTCCCCACAACCCTTGCCCGGTGGTTGTGGGGGTCTGCGGGCAGGAGGCTTATCGAAATCTGGAAGACCCCTTTAACAAAGGGGCCCCCCAGATCCCGGCCCCCCCCCTGTGTGAAATGGTAATGGGGTACCTTGTACCTCTACCATTTCACGAGAAAAAAAAATGTAAAGGGTTAAAAAAGACAAGAGCCGGTTTTTGACAAGTCCTTTATTATCTTCTTTCTTCTTTTCTTCGGGTTTCTTCTTCCTCCTCCTTCTTCTTCCTCTGCTTCTGTCTTGGGTCTTCTATTCCCGCATCTTGCCCGGCGTGTTCTTCCATCTTCTGTTCCTCCCGCTGTCCTTCTCGTCCGCATCTTCTTCTCCTTCTTCTTCTTCGCCGGAGGCGCCGCTTCCAATTGAAATCCCCGCTGTCTGCCGGACCACGCCCCCCCCTCTGACGCCACGGGCAAGCTCTTAGGAGTGTGCTGCAAGTGCGTCAGAGGGGGGCGTGGTCACATGTCAGAGGGCGGCCAATTCAATTTGAAGCTCGTGCGCGGCTTTTTCTTTGCCAGAGTCGCCGCTTCCAATTGAATTGCCCGCTTTCTGGAACATGTGACCACGCCCCCCTCTGACGCACAGGCACCACACGGGGACTTTCCTAAGAGCTTGCCCGAGGCGTCAGAGGGGGGGGCGTGGTCCGGCAGACAGCGGGGATTTCAATTGGAAGCGGCCGCTCCGGCGAAGAAGAAGAAGAAGAAGATGCGGACGAGAAGGACAGCGGAAGAAGATGGAAGAACACGCCGGGCAAGATGCGGGAATAGAAGACCCAAGACAGAAGCAGAGGAAGAAGAAGAGGAGGAGGAAGAAACCCGAAGGAAAGAAGAAAGAAGATAATAAAGGACTTGTCAAAAACCGGCTCTTGTCTTTTTTTACACTGACACTTTTTTTTACTCGTGAAATGGTAGAGGTACAATGTACCCCATTACCATTTCACACAGGGGGGGGGCCGGGATCTGGGGGGCCCCTTTGTTAAAGGGGTCTTCCAGATTTCGATAAGCCTCCTGCCCGCAGACCCCCACAACCACCGGGCAAGGGTTGTGGGGAAGAGACCCTTGTCCTCATCAACATGGGGACAAGGTGTTTTGGGGGGCACCCCAAAACACCCTCCCAATGTTGAGGGCATGTGGCCTGGTGCGGTTCAGGAGAGGGGGGGGGCCGCGCTCTGTCCCCCCCTCTTTTCTGCGGCCGGCCAGGTCAACGTGCTCGGATAAGGGGTCTGGTGTGGATTTTAGGGGGGACTCCACGCCATTTTTTTTTTAATTTGGAGTGGAGTTCCCCTTAAATTCCACACCAGACCTGAAGGGTCTGGTTATGGATATTTGGGGGGAACCCCACGTCATTTTTTTTAAAAATTGATGGCGGGGTTCCCCTTAATATCCATACCAGACCTAAAGGGTCTGGTTATTGAATTTGGGGGGACCCCCACGCTTTTTTTTTGGTGTTTTTAATGAATGAATTCTCCTGCAAATTCCAAGAGCTGACAATTCATTATTGCCGCGAGTCAGTTTTAAATGGCTTTTTTCCTTCAGAATGTCATTTTTCACATGCTGACATTACACCCAGGGCCGCCATCAGGGGGGTACAGGCAGTACACCTGCAGGGCCGCCATTAGGGGGGTACAGGCATTACACCGCCCGGGGGTCCCCAGGGGCCCCCAGGGGCCCGGATGGGAACCACCCTAAAACAAAAAAAACAATTTTTTTTTTTTTTTTTTGTTTAAGGGCTCCGAAGGTCCCCAGGGGCCCGGAGGCCACTAAGGGCCCCAGATGGCAAGCCCTTTTTTTAAAATAAAATATAAATATTTAAAAAAAAAATATATATTTTTTTAATATATTTTTTTTTTTTTTTTTAAGGAAAGGGCCCAGAGGTCCCCAGGGCCCTGGAAGGCTACCCCCTTGTTTTTTTACTTTTTTTCGATAAATGTTATATTTAAAAAATATATATATATGTATTTTCTCTCTTTTGTATTTTTATTTGATAAAGAGCACAGAGGTCCCCAGGGCCCCGGATGGCTACCCCCCTTTTTTATATATATTTTTCTTTATTTCTTATTTCTGTCAAAATTTTTGTAAAGGGCCCCTCCGCTCCTCAATTTGTGGCACCACCCCCCCCCCCGCTTCTCAATTTCATGCGGCAGCACCCCCCCCCCGGTTCTCTGCTCCAGGGGGCCCATGCCTGAAGCTGTGTAAGGGGCCCCAAAATTCATGATGGCGGCCCTGTACACCTGTAAGGGGCCCGGGGGTCCGGAGGTGCCCAGATGCCTGGAGGCCCCCCAGCGCCCCAGATGGTAACCCCCCCTCTTTTTTTTTTTGTATATATATTTGTTAGTTGGTTTTTGTAGGATTTTTTATTAAAGGGCCAATTTTTGGAATTTAATATTTTTTAGCAGTCTGGAGGTCCCCAGGGCCCCGGGTGGCAACCCCCCAAATTTTTTGTTATTAAAGGGCCAATGTTTTGGTTTAGGGGTCTGGAGGTCCCCAGTGGCCTGGTCCCCAGTGGCCCGGAGATCCCCAGGGCTCCAGATGACAACCCCCCACCTTTACAAAAAAATCAAAAAAAAAACATATGATATATTTTTTGGTTATTTTTTAAACATATATATATATAATATAATTTTGAAAGCTCCCAGAGGGCCCCTTTTTGCTTCTAAAAATGTTATAAACATTTTCCCCAGGTTTGTTACTTTTTACTTTAATTTCTTTTTTAAAGTGTATTTTGTGCGTGAAGTCGAGAGAGAGGAGCTGGACTTGCAATCGCCATCCTTCTCCATGCCCCCGGTGGCAATGGTGGGTGTGAGGGGGGCCTCACCCCACCTGCTACACTTGGGAGCCCAATGGGACAGAGGGACTCCCCCTATGAAGGAGTGTAGCCCACCCAGCCAGCCCTGTAGGTCCTTCACCTCCCTTTATTTTAGGAGACCTCATGGCCAAAGTGTGTGCAAGTGTGGTGTTTTTTTTGTGGGGGGGGGGGGGGGTGGTTATACTAAGCACAGGCGTACCTTGCATAGCACACCCACCGGGAGCTGGGCTGACACCACCAAACTCAATTCATATGTAGCCGAGACCGGGATCCGAACCCTTGGCTGCAGAGGTGAACGGCTTGTCAGCGCAGTGCCATTCACGTTGAGCCACCACAGCTCCCACCCAATGTTATTTTTTTTTTAGATTTTTGGTAGTTTTTTTTTATTAAAGGGCCCAGAGCTCCCAAGGCAACCCCCTTTTTTATTATTTTATATATGTAGATATTGTAATTTATTTTTCATTAAAGAGCCCAGAAGTTTCTTTTTATTAAAGGGCCCAGTGGTCCCCAGGGCCCCCGGATGGCTACCACCCTTTTTAATATATATTTTTCTATATGTATTTTTTAGTAAAGGAACCCCCCGCTTATCAAATTGCGGCAGCCCCCCCCCCCTTCTTAATATCAGGCGGCACCCCCCCCCCTATTCTCTGCTCCAGGGGGCCCATGCCTGAAGCTGTGTAAGGGGCCCCATAATTCCTGATGGCGCCCCTAATTGCCTCCCCCCCCCCATGGTACGAAATTTCAAGGAATTTTTCACTTTTATTGGTGCACTTTAACCACTTCCATACCGCGCCTATTCTGGCACTTCTCTCCTTCATGTAACAATTATATTTTCTTCCTTGAAACTTACTCAGGACCCCCAAACATTATATATATTTTATTAACAAACACCCTAGGGAATAAAGTGGCGGCCATTTTTTCGGACACATTTCCAACAGTATTTGTGCCAAAAATTTTCTAACGTTTTTTTTTTTTTTGGCTTTCCAAAAAAAAACCTGTTTCATGAATGACAAAATAAGAAAGCAGTAAAGCTAGGCCAATTTTTAGGGATAAGGTAAAAGATGATGTTACACCGAGTAAATAGATACCTAACTTGTCACGCTTTCATATTGCGCACACTCATGGAATGGCGCTAAACTTCGTTATTAAAAATCTCCATAGGCAACGCTTGACTTTTTTTCTCAGGTTACCACTTTTGAGTTACAGAGGAGGTCTAGTGCTAACATTATTGCTCTCGCTCTAACGCACGCTATGATACCTCACATGTGGGGTTTGAAGAAGGTTTACATATGTGGGTGGGACTTGCATGCGTGTTCGCTTCTGAGTGCGAGCTACTAGGTGACAGGAGCATTTAAATTCCTTTGTTATTTTATTTTTTTACTTAATATTTTATTTTTTGCACTTGTTTGTCCCTTTGTTTGTATTATTTTTCACTTTTCTTCCTATTACAAGGAATGTAAACATCCCTTGTAATAGGACTAGTGTGTGACAGGTCCTCTTTATAGAGAAAGGCGGGGTCAATTAGACCCCACATCTGTCCTCCAGGCTGGAAATCATGGAATTGGTAAAAAAAAAAACATCTCATGCTTTCAGCTGCAATCATGTTCGTTCAGCACAGTAGCGTAGTGTGTAGCATGTTCACCTAGCAGCAAAAGGGTTGCTGGTTCGAATCCCGCCCGTGACACTATCTGCCTGGAGTTTGCATGTTCTCCCTGTGCGGGTTTCCTCCCACAATCTAAAAACATGCTGTAAATTGGATCCTGTCTAAATAAGCCCTAATATGCAGTAGGATATTTAGGTTTTGTGCTTCCCTAGGCCTGACCAAATTTTGGCACCCCCCTAATAGAAAAATGACCCACCCTTCCTGTCAAGGCCACACCCTGTTTTTTTATGACCCACCCAGGAATTTTCAGGGGACACACACAAGTTCTGTGGGGGGGGACTTGGGGGGGCCCTTAATTTGCCTACTTTTTCGATCACTTCCTGTTTGGCTATGGGGCAGGAAGTGAAGGCCAATCTCCCCAAACGGACAGGGATAATACAAAATAAACTGACAGAGCTTCTAACCCCCCCCCCCCCCCCCCAACTCTATCCAAAATGAAAGAAATCCAAAAAATAAAAGTGATGATTATTGTTCCAGTTTAACCCCAAATTTCAGATCATTTTATTGAGAGGCTTAAGAAAATATAACCATGCCAATAGGCCACGATCCAGCGTTGCTAATATGTATGAATGTGTGTTAGGGACCCCCACAAACACCACCCAATGTTAAATCAACTATTTTCATGTTTGTTTTGGGGATGCCTGCACCCCTGATAGGGTAAAGACACCTCACAAATGTTGTCACTTTCTACTTAATTCATTCACTTCCTGCCACACAGCCAAACAGGAAGTGAGGGAAACACCTGAGTAATGTTTTGTTGGGGACACACAGATCAATATAAATAGTTTCCCATTTTGGAAATGGCATTTTGCTGTGTACACCCCAAATTAGTAGGAATCTTGGACTTTGGGGTCCATTTACTAAAGGCAAATCCACTTTGCACTACAAGTGGACAAGCAAGGAAGAAAACTCAAAACTTGGCGGGATTGGAAGTAAAAACCATCAGTGCTTCCCTTCTGATTTTCATTGCCTACGCTTCTACTGCAGAGCGGCTTTGCCTTTACTAAACCCCAAAATAACTAATCATTTGGGGTGTACACTGCAGTGCAATTTGCTTAATGGTGACACTAGTTAGATTGACCTGTGTCCCAAAGAAAAGACCATTGGTAGGGTTTTAACCTCACTTCCTGTTCAGCTGTGTGACAGGAAGTGAAGCCAATTTTAGGAAAAGGGACACAAAGCCCAACCTAAAAACACTAGCAGGGGTTCTAACACTCAATTGGCTTCCCTCAAACAACCCACAATTAGAATAGGATTGTCTTGTGCTAGTTTCAAGCACAGCGCTGTAAATCAGCACTTCAAGCCTGTCCACCAATACACACCCCCCCCCCCCCCCCCAACAGGCCCTGTTTGCAGCTTTTCCTACATCTTGCACATGTGCTTTAAAAAGTCAGTCTGGACATCAGTTCTAGGAAACAATACTTACCGCTTTGTCCTTCCTTTTCTGGTGACTAAACATTTCATGCATACACACCAGGAAAGATCTTAGAGACAAATCACACTTGATGGTTTAGGCCCAAACTAGTTCAGCTGCAGCGGTTGAAATCCATAGCATGAAAAAAATATCACAAAACAAACTTCAAAATTTGAAAGTAATTTTATTGGTCCACAAAACAAGGAAAGCAAAAAAAAAATTACAAATAAACACACCAAAAATATATAAAAACACCTAAAAACAAAAAAGACCAACGTTTATTTCACAGTCATTGGAAAATAAATCATGCTTTTGAAATAACAGGATAGACCCACAGGATTAAAACATTAGTCATTAACATCTTGAGAAACATTTAGCAAAATTATGTAGCAGAGAAAACATCAAAAAATACAAAACTTGCTCCAAAACATCTCTGTTTCACTCCGCCATTCCTTCCAGCCAGCAAATCTGCCCCCTCTGAGGGGCAGCTGACACGTGCAGTATCCACGCTTTTTATAACATGTGTGCTAATGAACCAATTGGAAACACATGAAGAAATGTCAGCCTCTAGTTTGTGTGCACTTGGAACTGCTTACACCTGTTAAGGATGTCCTTAAATTACTAAGCCAAAAAAAGAGCTTTCTGAGCATGCTCAGAAAGATGCAAGTCATTTTCAGGATGAAACTTCCAACTTCTTTTTCTAACTGTTCGAGCATGCCCAGTTCACTCGAAATGCAGTACCAGAATCAAATCTGCAATGGCGGATGAAAGCATTAGAGGTGTTAAATTTTTTTTTGGTCCCCCTGAAGTGATGCTTTACAAGCTGAACGGGAGGTCTTATAGAATTTTTACGTAACAAACCTAAATAGTAATAATTTAAACGCCCCTGTCCCTAGTAGCTCGCAGTCAGAAGCGAACAAGCAGCATTTTTATTGTTTCCGGTTACCAGTTTAGATTTACAGATGAGGTCTAGTGCTATAAATATTCCTCTTGCTGTTACGCACGCTATGATACCTCACATGTGTGGTTTGAAGAATGTTTCCATATATGGGGGCGGGCCTTAAATGTGTAAGCCCCGCCCACATATTGAACCCCCGTTCAAACCCCACATGTGAGGTATCATAGCGTACGTTAGAGCGAGAGCAATACTTTTAGCACTAGACCTCCTCTGTAAATCTAAACTGGTAACCTGAAACACATAAAAAAGCGTTGCCTATGGGTATTTTCAAGTACTGAAGTTTGGCGCCATTCCATGAGTGTGTGCAATATTAAAGTGTAACATGTTGGGTATCTATTTACTCGGTGTAACATCATCTTTCACATTATGGCCATAAATTGGGCTAACTTTAGTGTATTCTTAATTTGTAACCACTTGAGCCCCAGAGCATATTACTGGTCACTGACGGGGCCATTTTTTGCATTTCAACACTGCGTCATTTTGACTGACAATTGCGTGGTTGTGCGACGTGGCCCCCAAAAAAATTGGGCGTCCTCATCCTCCCCCCCCCCCCCCCTAAAAATTCAATTTTTTTTTTTTGTTGGTGGTATTTGATCACCTCTGCGTTTTTTCTTATTTTTGCTTGACCCAAAAATATAGCGACAATTTGGTAACTAAAAAAACATCTTTTTTACGGTTTGCTATAATAAATCTCCCCCAAAATATATTCAAAAAATGTTTGCCCTCAGTTTAGGCCGATAAGTATTCTTTTTGGTTGACAATAAGCGTTTGATTGGTTTGGGCAAAAGTTCTAAGTAGGGGTTGGTCTTATGGGTTTTTTTTGGAATAATTTTTTGTTTTACTAGTAATGGTGGCTATCATTGTTTTTTCTGTCTAATGCGACATTGTGGCGGACACATTTTTGTGAGATTTGGCATTTTTGTAGCGAGCAATGGTATATCAATGCATTGCTTACTATAAAAATGACACTGGCAGGGAAGGGGTTAACACTAGGGGCGCGGAAGGGGTTGAATATGTTACCTGGGTGTGTTCTAACTGTAAAGGGGGTGGGACTGTGTAGGGGAAATGACAGATCGCTGTTCATACATTGTAGGGACAGACGAGCAGGCATTCCCCCCCCCCCCTGACAGGACCGGGATAAAGGGGAACTCCACCCCAAATTACCAAAAAAAAACGGCGTGGGGGTCCCCCTTCTGGTGCACAACAGGCTCTTAGATTTGATCTGGAACATAAGGGGTTAAACCCACGCCAAAAAACGGCGTGGGGTTCCCCCTCAGATCCAGACCAAACCCTTCTCCCAGGCACGCAGTCTGGCCGGACAGGAATGGGGGTGGGGACGAGCGAGCGCCCCCCCCCTCCTGAGCCGTACCAGACCACATGCCCTCGACATGGGGGAGTGTGTGCTGTGGGGGAGGGGGGCACTGCCCCCCCACCCCAAAGCACTCTTGTCCCCATGTCGAAAGGGACAAGAGCCTCTTCCCGACAACCCTGGCCGTTGGTTGTCGGGGTATGCGGGCGGGGGGCTTATCAGAATCTGAGAGCCCCCTATATTAAGGGGGCCCCCAGATTCTGGCCCCCCACCCTATGTGAATGAGTATGGGGTACATCGTACCCCTACCCATTCACCGGGTGGAAAAGTGTAAACACAAAAAAAAACACACAGAAAAAAATAATTTATTAGTCAGCTCCGGGGGTCTTCTGCCGGGACCCCCCACCACCAGCCCATTGGGCCCCGGGCTTCGCCGTCTTCTGCCGGGGGGGGACACCCACCGATGATCTCCGCCATGTCCAGCCAGGCCCCCACCCCAAAATTAGCTCTTTCACATCCGGGGGGGGGCCGGCCGAAAGAAGCAGAGAACAACGGGGGCGGAGCCCCTCGGTCTTCCAGACGTTTTCTGCCGGGGGGGCTCCAGCCCCGCACCGGTCTTCGCCGCCGCCTTCCGCCGGGGGGGGACACCCACCGATGCTCTCGGCCATGTTCGGCCAGGCCCCCTACCCCAAACAAAGCTCTTTTACATCCGGGGGGGGCCGGCGGAAATGGCGGAGAACAACGGGGGGCGAAACCCCTCCTCGGTCTTCGCCTTCCGCCGGGGGGGTACACCTACCCCCCCCCCCGGTCTTCGCCGCCGCCTTCCGCCGGGGAGAGAGACACCCACCGATGCTCTCCGCCATGTTCGGCCAGGCCCCCTACCCCAAACAAAGCTCTTTTACATCCGGGGGGGGCCGGCGGAAATGGCGGAGAACAACGGGGGCGTCGCCACTCCTCGGTCTTCTAGCCGTCTTCTGCCGGGGGGGGGGACACACCCACCCATGCTCTCCGCCATGCTCGACTGTGCCCCCACCCCAAAATGAAGCTCTTTTACATCCGGGGGGGGCCGGCCGAAAACAGCGGAGAACAACGGGGGTGTCGCCCCACCTCGGGCTCCTCCCAGGGCTTCTTTCGCCGTCTTCCGCCGGAGGGCGCCACTCTCCGGGCTTCTCGACGTTGTCTTCCGCCGCGGGGGCCAGGCCTTCTTCTTTGCCGCCCCCCTCGATTTTTTCGGCCTGGACGGGGGTCGTACATCCCATCCAGGACTTGGACGTGGCGGGCTTCTCGTCGCCGTCTTCTGCCGCTGCCCCCTTCACCACGAAGCTCCGTGCTTGTTTGATGAGGGCAGCGGGCTTCCGTCGTCTTCTCCGGGGCGAGGGTCGTACATCCCACCCCGGATTTCGTCGCCGTCTTCTGCCGCTGCCCCCTTCACCACGAAGCTCCGTGCTTGTTTGATGAGGGCAGCGGGCTTCCGTCGCAGTCTTCCGCCGCGGGGTGACACTCGCGGGCTTCTTCTTCCAATTCGATGTTGACACGGCGAGGTCCGGCGCTGAAATGCCTTCTGAGCGGCGGGCAAGGACTTATATTGGCATTGGGCGTGGGCGTGGTTATGCCAACATGTGACCTTAACCCATGTGACAGTGATGTGACGTGACATCACTGTCACATGGGTTAAGGTCACATGTTGGCATAACCACGCCCACGCCCAATGCCAATATAAGTCCTTGCCCGCCGCTCAGAAGGCATTTCAGCGCCGGACCTCGCCGTGTCAACATCGAATGGAAGAAGAAGCCCGCGAGTGTCACCCCGCGGCGGAAGACTGCGACGGAAGCCCGCTGCCCTCATCAAACAAGCACGGAGCTTCGTGGTGAAGGGGGCAGCGGCAGAAGACGGCGACGAAATCCGGGGTGGGATGTACGACCCTCGCCCCGGAGAAGACGACGGAAGCCCGCTGCCCTCATCAAACAAGCACGGAGCTTCGTGGTGAAGGGGGCAGCGGCAGAAGACGGCGACGAGAAGCCCGCCACGTCCAAGTCCTGGATGGGATGTACGACCCCCGTCCAGGCCGAAAAAATCGAGGGGGGCGGCAAAGAAGAAGGCCTGGCCCCCGCGGCGGAAGACAACGTCGAGAAGCCCGGAGAGTGGCGCCCTCCGGCGGAAGACGGCAAAAGAAGCCCTGGCCCCTAGTAGGAGCCAGGCAGAACCCGGCGACGAAATCCGGGGTGGGATGTACGACCCTCGCCCCGGAGAAGACGACGGAAGCCCGCTGCCCTCATCAAACAAGCACGGAGCTTCGTGGTGAAGGGGGCAGCGGCAGAAGACAGCGACGAGAAGCCCGCCACGTCCAAGTCCTGGATGGGATGTACGACCCCCGTCCAGGCAGAAGAATTTGAAGGGGGCGGCGGAAGACCCTCAAAAGTGAAAACGTTCACCAGGTGAATGGGTAGGGGTACGATGTACCCCATACTCATTCACATAGGGTGGGGGCCCGAAATCTGGGGGCCACCTTATTAAACGGGGCTCCCAGATTCTGATTGGCTCCCGCCCGCATACCCCGACAACCAATGGCTAGGGTTGTCGGGAAGAGGCTCTTGTCCCGATCGACATGGGGACAAGAGTGCTTTGGGGTGGGGGGGCAGCGCCCCCCTCCCCCAAAGCACACACTCCCCCATGTCGAGGGCATGTGGTCTGGTACGGCTCAGGAGGGGGGGGGCCGCTCGCTCGTCCCCACCCCCATTCCTGTCCGGCCAGACTGCATGCCTGGGATGAGGGCTTGGTACGGATCTGGGGGGGAACCCCACGCCGATTTTGGCGTGGGTTAACCCCTCACGTTCCGGACCAAGCCGGAGAGCCTATTGTACCCCTGGGGGGGAAGCCGCGCCGGTTTCACATTTGAAATTTGGCGCGGAGTTCCCCTTCAGTGTCAGCGCAGCCCGAGAACAGCTCGGAGCTTGCCGTGCGCCGCTCCAGGCAGTGCAAACACTGCTACGCCGCCTGGTATTTACCAAGGATTTCCCGGCGTACTGAAGCGGCGCACGGTGAGCTCCGATTTTTCCCTCTGCGCATGCCCAGTATGCAAGTGAACCTTCCGAGGTTCTAGCGTACTTTGCAAGGGCACGGGGATCGGGTCCCAAAAGTCACTTTCCCTTTCAAATCGGCCCGCCACACAAGTTGAAACACATGTCACTACACTTCCCCTGCATCACCCCCCTCCCTCCCCTCATAAACTCCCGCCCGAATCCCCGATGTTTACATTACTAAATGCCGCACGCCAGCTCTGTACTGGCGTGCTGTGCGCCCTCTTCTGGGCGCATTAGGCACTTTAGTAAATGAGGAAACACGCTGCACTGGCAGCGTGTTTCTTTGGTAAATGTCAAAAACAGGTTTACTCCTGCTTGTGCACCATGAGTCTTGGCGCACAGGCTTGGTAAATCAGCCCAAATGTGTTTATACTGTATGCATCCTTGTCCTCAATATCTGCTTTGTTGTCTTTTTCTTTCTTTCTTTTTTATGTTATGCGGAAAAAGAAAAATGGATGGCTTATTGTTTACTGTATGATGCTTCTGACAACGTGTGTTGTGATGTACCGCCATGCCGTTCACAAATAAAGATTTTACACAAAAAAAAAAAATATTCCTCCTTTACTGTATTTCACTGCGGCTCCCGGTTGTCAGGTGACTGACCGGTCGTGTCTCTTCTCTCCTCTCCTCCTCACGTCCCACTGATGAAACCTCTGCTCCGCCCGCTGCTTCTGTCAGACAGGCAGAGAGGAGACACGACCGGTGACATAAGCGCCAGGAGCCACTGTGAAATATGTTCAAGGAGGATTTGTTTAGATAAAACACAGAGACAGGGGACCACTGTATGAGGAGACAGCACTGATTATGTAAACATAGGAAAGTGTTGGCCACTTTTTAGGGCCACGAAAGTCTCCTCAGCACTCCATCTTGCACCCGACTCCCTACCAGAATGACTCATCCATATTTAAAGGATCACTAAAGAATTTTTTTTAGTTAACAAATATGTATATTTACCTCCACTGTGCAGCTCGTTTTGCACAGAGTGGCTCAGAACCTGGTCTTCTGGGGTCTCTCGGCGGCTGTCTCAGCTCCACCCCCCGCAAGGACTCAACACCTTAATGCGAGCAAGCTTGCATGGTGTTGATTGTTTGCGGGCGCGCTCTTGTGATACAGCCAGCAGCCATAGCCACTCACTCTATCACTTGGCCCAGCCCCCCAGTGTGCCGCGTCATTGGATGTGATTGACAGCAGCGCAAGCCAATGGCTACGCTGCTTTTAATCAACCAATGAATGAGCCGGGAAGACAGCCGAGAAGCCTGCTCGTCCTCAGCGTGGGACTTTCGAGGGGTCAGGAAAATAATCGGGGGGGGGGGGGGAGCTGCTAATACTAGGTTTTTTCACCTTAATGTATAGAATGCATTAAGGTGAAAAAACGTTTACTTTAACAACCCCTTTAAGGGCTGGCTCAGCTGCTATGCCAGGCCCACTGTCTGCGGATTGGCTGAGCTCCCCTAAGTATGCAGATCAGCCCTCCTGGCCTCTGCTCTCCAGTTTTCAGAAGGTTCTCCAACCTTCCAGAAATAGGGGAAGGCACCCAAGTCCTGCCTGTATGAGTCATCCAAACCTGAACTGGAGCAAACTTATGACTCATTTTACCATGCTGCCAAAATATAAATTGGCCTGCACTGCCATTAATAGCACACTAGAGGGGGCTACATGTACATGGAGGACCCACCCTTTGTAGACTTCCTAGCCACCACAAGAAGCCCCTGTTCAGTGGTGGTGAGTATTTGTATATTGAGCAGTCACTGGGATAGAAGCCCTTTAAGGTGATACTAGATCTTGGGTTGCTTGGCCATTGTCTCCTGCCAGTCATTCGTTTTCCTTAGGAGTTATATAAGCAGCAAGAAGGAAGAGTATCTTGGACCCGCTTGGGACGGATGATGTAGGCAGAAGCACTTTTATGCCCTGTACACACGATCAGGCTTTAGCCTGACCAAACTCACATCAGAATTCCTAAGGAATTCCATAGGAGGAAAAAAGAACATGTTCTCTATGTAAACTCCGAGGGAATGCCTCGGAATATCCAATGGAAAAACTCCGATGGGCATACACACGATCAGAATTTCTGATGGAAAAAGTCAGTCAGACTTTTTCCAATCGGAAATTCCGATCGTGTGTACAAGGCATTAGCGTTAGCACCCACTTTGGGGGAAAGCGTATAGACCTCTCCCACCTGGAGAATGTAAAACAGGCTACATTTTCCCCCCAGGGAAGAATGCCAGTATTGTATTCCACCCACTGCTAGGGCACAGGTCTCTCCTCTCTCATCTCTGTATTTTGGGAACTGCTGTAACATTGTTCAAGTTTTGTTGTGCCATAACCCAGAATGGCTGATTGTTGCAATTATTGTTCCAATTATTGTTCAAAAGGTAAAGTCATTATTTTTTTTCATACTTACAGGAGGAGCCCGGGGACATGAGAAGAAGAGGATTAAGGTCTGCTATAAGCAATACCGTTGTACAAAGAAGCTATGAAATGTTTATTATTTTAATTAAAAAACATGGGAAGCTTTAATACTACTTTAATTAAACCTCTACATTTCTCACATAGGGCAGTTTTTTTACACATCTAAAATCAGATTTAAACAATTCCACACTACCTTCCTGCCTATGCAACCATAGCCGCCAGCCCAGCACCCTTAGTTATATAGCAAAAACATTATTTTAAACTAATATATGCAGCACTAAAAATAAATATATATCTATATATGTAAATATTGAATATATAATAATATAATAATAATATTTTGTGTGTGTATATATATATATATATATATATATATATATATATATATATATATACTGTATATAAAACAAGTATGACACTCATACATAAACAGCATAAACACCAAATATATATTCTCAATCTCAACCATAAAAATATATAAACACCATAAATAGATTTTAACAAACTCGGCTCCAGAAGGTTTTACCCCCTTCATGACCAGACCATTTATTGCTATTTAGCACTGCGATGCTTTAACTGGTAATTACATGGTTATGGCACGATGTACCCTATTGAAATTTATATATATTTTTTCACACAAATAGAGCTTTCTTTTGATGATATTTGATCATTACTGGGCTTTTAATATTTATTATATTAACAAAAAAAAGACTGAAAATTAAAAAAATAATAATAAAGTTTTACTTTCTGCTCTAAAACATTTCCAATAAAAAAAATATAATTTTATAAAATTATTCCAAAGTGTATTCTGCTACATGTCTTTGGTAAAAAAAAAATCCCAAGAAGTATATATTGATTGGTATGCATGGCAAGGGGGAGGGTACATATTTGGTGGTCAATGCAGTGCCTGGACATGGTCATCTAAAGCCCAGGGCAAACATGCAATATTGCGCCCCAAGATGTATGAGCATTGTGCGTCAGTAGAAATCCCCTACCCCCCCAAAAAAAAAATCAAGCGCTAATCTGCATGCTTAGCTCAAATTCTCTTATTCCACATGTTCCCTGCACAATTCCCCCCGCCCCCCCCCCCAAAAAAAAAAGAATTCCCCCTTCCTAACACAAATCCTCTATGCAAAACAGTGGATGCTATCATACAGGGACACCCCAGGAAGCGGACGAACCCTGAAGATAAAATAAGCTACTATAGGTAGTAATGGACACTAGTCAAGATATTGATAAACAATATATCTTAATTTTATTAAATAGTATAAAAAGTCCCTACATAGATACAATCACAGCAAGAGCTGCTGATAGCCAATCACAAAAACGAACTTCTTGATGCCAGCCAGTGTTGCACCAATAAACAAGGTTTATTGTGTACGTGCAAACAACACCTTAGGACATAGACTAACATACAACAAAATTACAAGGACAGTCCATACGCCAAAATAGTCCGCACTTGTTGGGGTCCCCAACGGTAAAGCACTGTATATTTTAATTAAAGATTGTTGTGAGACAACAATATTAATATGGGTAACAAACCAACAAGTACGTCCCTGTGGGGGGGTAATGGAGAAATAGCGGTTATGTAATGGTACTGTAAGGCTTAGATACTGATAGCCCAATTGCTAATGGTTGTGGCCCAGAAACCAGTTAAGTGTAGAGTTGCTTAAGCATGACAAGTAGTCCTTCTGTATGTGGGTGATTCCGAGAGTTCGGGAGTTTAGAATCCACTAATCTGTGAGTCACTAATAGATGACAATTCTCCTATATAGGAGTGGGTGATATAACTTTATAAGTCCGCTGTGTGTTGGTCTGCTGTGAAATGTTGCAATTAATGGCAATGACCCAATAAGTCAGTCCAGATGCCTGTTAGACGTGTGTCCTTGAAACAGTTTTTATAGCAATGCACAGCGTAATCTTAAAACGACCAAACAGCCGGCTCTCCAACAGCTACAATTGCATACCACCTTAGCGCTTCCGTAGTCATAGGAGTAAGATGGATTAGTTAATCCTTTACTTTGCGGAATGGGACATATCTCATACACCAGGGTATGTTGAGACTTGATACGTTCCTGTTAGGTGGGGGGTGTGCAGATACTGTCCTCTTTTCCGAGTGTCGGGCACTTGCTGCACTATATCACCACAAAGTCAAGCCGCTATTCATCTCTGTGTATCTCCTGCCGATCCGGAGAATAGTGGGCGGCGAGCTATGACGTCAACGCGTTTCGCAAACATGATCGCATAGCTTCGTCTGGACCCTCAAATTTCCCCTCCGAGCACAAATTCTTTCCCCCCTCCTAACCGCCCCCAGCACAAATTCCCCTTACCAATCCCCCATCCTAGCACAAATCCACTCCCTCCCCCAAATTTCCCCTTCTAGCACAAATCCCCCTTCCAAAAAAAGTTCTCTTCTGGCACAAATCCCCCCCCCCACTATATTACATTTTCTAGCACAAACCTTCCCAAATCCCCCATTCTAGCACAAATCCTCTCAACACACATTTCCCACCCAAATAACCACTCCTACCACACCTCCCCAAATTTCCCCTCCTCCGCTCCTACCACACCTCCTGCTGCCCCTCCCCCCCAAATTACCCCTCCCAACACAAATCTTCTCCCCCAATCTCCTTGTGGTGCCCCCAAACCTCACGTGATACCACAGTACCCAAGGCAGCCGTCCCTCCTGCCCACCCCCTGCCCCGAGTCCATGAAAGCAAGGTTTTCTTTAGGCTAGATTCAAATATTTGCAATGCAGTAACATGAATGCTAATATGAAAGAAACGTGGTGAATGAATGCTAATTATGCATGAAACATGGTGTGGTGCGCTGACAGCCCATTCAAAAGGAAAGAGCAACATAATGCACAGTAATGCATGCAGTATTGCACCACAAAAAAAAAAACTGACCCTGTCTAAAGTGAGTAGTTAGAGATACATTTGCTTCACTGCTAAGAATGCTATGCTTATGCAAGTAGACTGATTTATTTTAATATGATTATTCTTCTTGTCTCCAGTACAGTGTGATTGGTTACCTGATTGCATCATGTTTCGAGAAGTAGGGCAACATTGTAACATGTCCAGTCATCATAAAAGCTGCTGTCAGTGCTGACTGACTAATTAGTTCTGCTAGTGGTGTTGAGAGCAGACCCTTGGGCATTCCAGATATCTGTGCATGAACCCAATTAACACTTACTTTGCAAATAATCAAATGAAACTATCTTTTTTTTTTTTTTTTTTTGGATACTGTCTTTATTTTATTGTAGATTGTAAATAGAGAGAGCAAATAAGGATACAAGGAAAATAAGTATATATAAAAAAAAAATGTTAACACAATTGTTTTGATTTTTATTTCTTACCAAGTTGGATACTGATGGGCTAGGATTAAAGGTGTGAGTGCTCAAAAGCCACATAAACATGTACAGTATCTCACAAAAGTGAGTACACCCCTCATATTTTTGTTAATATTTTATTATATCTTTTCATGTGACAACACTACATGCTACAATGTAAAGTAGTGAGTGTACAGCTTGTATAACAGTGTCAATTTGCTGTCCCCTCAACATAACTCAACACGCAGCCTTTCATTTCCAAAGCTTAATTAAAGTGGATGTCACAATGTAGAGTATAAGATTTCCTATCGTCTGTGCCCAGTCTTGCCACACAGAGTTAATACAGCGCTAAGCAATCCTCTTTTATTGTTCAGTGAAAATTAACAGAATTCCAGATAAAAACCTGTCTAAATAAAAAGTCAGTTTCTCTCTCCTTGCTTTGAGTGACAGGTTATTTACATATCTAGCTTGGACATGTTTATCATATGTTATGTTTATCAAAATATGAGGTGATCCAAAGTATAAAAAGTGAGAAATCCACCCCTCCCCCACATAACACATCCTGGTAATATACAATGAACTTTGGATCGTCTCATATATTGATAAACATAACATAACATATGATAAACATGTCCAAGCTAGATATGTAAATAACCTGTCACTCAAAGCAAGAAGAGAGAAACTGACTTTTTATTTAGACAGGTTTTTATCTGGAATTCTGTTAATTTTCACTGAACAATAAAAGAGGATTGCTCAGCGCTGGATTAACTCTGTGTGGCAAGACTGGGCACAGATGATAGGAAATCTTATACTCTACATTGTGACATCCACTTTAATTAAGCTTTGGAAATGAAAGCTAAAAGCCTATTGGTTGCCATGCACAGCTCCAGATTCTGCCTGCTCCAGTCTTTGTAAATTTCCCTCATTGTATATTTACCCCCCCCCCACCCCCCTCGCCCGCCAAAAATAAATAAAAAATAGGACCCCTTTTTTATACCAAGATGCATATTGAAATACAGATGTTTGTGCTAATTTTTTATTTACATTATTCATAAATAGATTGCAGTGCTATACAGTATGTCCTGCTATGAGATATTTGGCTTTGCAAAGCAATGACTGCAGAACTGTCAGTATTGATTTGTAAATCTTCTAATATCACAGTCTCGGTTGTGTTTCTGTAAAGTATTTTATGTATTGCATTGATTTTTGCCATATATCGTTTTTCCTCCTAAGAAACTGATATACCTCCATGACAGGTTAATAATACAGGTGAATTTTATTTTACCCTGATCATATAGATGCTACAGTGAAGATAAAATGACTGTGCAGGCATATCCATTCTATCACAAGTAGTGTGACTGTCAATTGAACTCTGTGTTAAATTACTAGTAATGAGAAAGAGAAAACAGATCAGGGAAGATGCCCCCCCAGGAGATAATCCATGCTGTTAAAAAGTTTATTTTATTTTATTATTTTGTGTTTGCCATCTATAAAGATATAGAAAATAGAGAATAACATCACCAAAAACAAGAAATAAGTAAAAATACTTCCATAACATTCCATATATCCTATGATTTACAACTGAGTATATCAGCTCAACAAGACAATTGAAATTTAGCACTGCGTGGGGAGGTGCAGCGTGGTGCGGCAGCAGTAAACACTCAGCCCTGGTTCACACTGATGCTACTTTGAAATCGTGCTACTTTACTTTCAGTAGCGCGATTTCAAAGTAGCAAGGTCAGCGCGATTTCAGGTGCTACTTCATAGACATTTGTGTGGCTTCATACACAGATGTCTATAGAAATCGCACCTGAAATCGGCCAACTTAGTGCAGGAACTACTTTTGCAAATCGGTGCGGTGCTGCAAAGTGTCGCACCGATTAGAACAGTGCCATTGCCGCCAATAGGCTGTGACTTGTTATTCGATTTGATCTCTCAAATCGCATGACAAATCGCTCCAATGTGAACCTAGGCTCAGTGTCCAGTTTCAGAGAACATAACCTGTATTAATGTAGAATTCAATAATTCACAACAAACCAGGCTAGAAGGCACCTAACCAGGAACACTCACGGCATGGAACAGCAATATGTAGCAAAGTAGGTCCCAGCTGTGCCAACAGCGTCTGTCTTGAGCGGTGGAATGTGGCCATGCCAGTCCAAATCCAATTGGGGAGGTCTCCAGGTAGTGTGACATGTCCCTATTCTTTCCCTACTCATCTGGAACCTCTCCCTGTCGCTGATCACTGTCCCTGTCAGATGAGTAACCTGTCCCTACACTACCCAGGCACAAAATGCGTGGCAAGCCTGGGAACCAGGGCTTTAAATAGGCTCTGCCTGACCCAAGATGGGTGCTAGTCACATGGGATGGCAGCATCCAACCCAATAGCTTCCTCAGTGACTCTGGAAACCATAGAGGAACCATGTTTCTCTTGACTTCCTCTCCCCCTTGCAATGCCGCTGTGGTTGAGTGCCACCTGCATTGGAGAAAGTAGACTGCACTTGCCTACACAGCAGTAGGGTTTCATAGGATATTAAGAGTTTAATGATATATCATACATTTTACTTAAAGAGGGCCTTCAGTGTATACCCCCCCCCCTATTTTCTTTTTCTCTGGCCCCACTTACCTCCTGTTGTTTTAGGCAAAGTTCGCAAACTCACTCATCCAACAGGTCCAGTGTTGTTTTGCTGACATCCTTCTGTCAGCAGACACCGTTGTGTCCCGCACCACCATCTTACTTGTGGCGTCATCCAGAGACCCGCCAGCTCCTACGGGTTCTGCCGGCGGGGCCTCGCGATGATGCACTGCTAGAACCACATCCCCTTTTACTTCTAAATAATTGACTTAAGGCCTCCTGGGATATGTGACGTGCAGATCTCAGGAAGTAAGCACTATGCACGTCATTTGTCTAGGTGAATGATGTGCATTGAGGGGTAGGGCTGCGTGTTTTTTCTCTAAAAAGGTAAATGGAAATAAATAAAAAATGCCCGACTCATGAAGAGGGTGGGAGGAGGGGTGGAGAGGGAGGAAGTTCTTATAGAGGGTGAAGGTCTGCTTAAAGGGGTTGTAAAGGTTAATTTTTTATTTTCTAAATAGGCTACTTTAAGCTAGTTCTATGGTGGTTGATTTACCTTTTCCTTCTATTTCCCTTCTAAATGTTTTTTTCTTTGTTTTCTTTGTCTGAATTTCTCACTTCCTGTTCCTCCTCAGTAAGGTGTTCAGTAAGCTGTTCTAAATAACTTTCCACCGCTCGGATGATGGTGGAAAGCTTACTGAGGAGAAACAGGAAGTGAGAAATTCAGACAAAGAAAAAACACATTTAGAAGAGAAAATGAAGGAAAAGGTAAGTGAACAAACAATGCACTAGCTTAACCACTTAAGGACCGCCTCCTGCACATATACGTCGGCAGAATGGCACGGCTGGGCACATGCACGTACAGGTATTGAGTTATTTTGAGTTGACAGCAAATTTATACTGTTATACAAGCTGTACACTCACTACTTTACATTGTAGCAAAGTGTCATTTCTTCAGTGTTGTCACATGAAACTATATAATTAAATATTTTTAAAAATGTGAGGGATGTACTCACTTTTGTGAGATATTGTATTTGCTAAAATAAATAAGTCTACTTAAAGGGGTGTTCCAGCCAAATGTTGTGTTTATTAAAAGTCAGCAGCTACAAAAAGTGTAGCTGCGGGCTTTTAATAAACACTCACTTACCTTCTCCACGTTCCAGCGACACGCCGGCCGGGGCTCCGCTCCTCTCCCCCCTCCCCGGCCGGTGTCTTCATTCTAACTGTGGGCACCCAGCCGTGACAGCCTTCGGCTTCACGGCCGGGCAACCACTGCGCATGCGCGAGCGGCACTGTGCATGCGCGCGGCGCGGCCCGCCGCTGATTGGACAGGCGATCGTCTAGGACCTGTCAGTGTCCTAGGCGGTCGCCTACAGGGAGGGGCTGCTGTAGGCGATTAAGCTTTATAGCCTAACCAGCCCCTTGGCGGAAGGAGGAAGTGGGACAGGAAGTCATACTCCTTCTGAAGCCCCCACTCCCCCCCCCCCCCAAAAAAAAATGACATGCCAAATGTGGCATGTAAGGGGGTGTGGAGTGGATTAAGCAGAAGTTCCATTTTTGGGTGGAACTCCGCTTTAATTTATCCTTGAAGGAAATTTATATAGTCTACTGCAGAAAAATGATACAGACCGCCTAACAGGTACAGTAGGTAGTAGGAGTGCAGTGCTTGTAGACAGCACTGTGTGACATACATTCTCTCAGCTTACGACAACAACAAAAATCACATTCCAAATTCCAAACCATGGATCTGAGTGGTGATTGTGAACAACATCTCAGTACAGACATTTGTATATCAGGTTTGGCAGTAAGGAGTTTTGTATGTTCCAAAATGAAAAGTGAGTCTGGATCGGACCTCTGTATATTCCCATGTGCCAATGATGACTCGTGTAAAAATACATTGTCACCGATTGTTCTGTTCTATTTTTGTCTTATATGTCATGTTATGCGTCTACTTGAGTAAAGCATATGTTTTCTGAGCCTAGAGTGAGCCTTAACAAATAAAATTCAACCAATTTCTAAATATCATTGTCAATACATTTATTTTTTTAAGATGCCATCTTTTAATTCTGTATTGCTTGTTTGCGGTAATATATTTTCTGAGATATACCGTATTTATCGGCGTATATCGCGCACTTTTTTTCCCTGAAAATCAGGGCAAAATCGTGGGTGCGCGATATACAGCGATACCCGCTTTCCCGCGCCGAATTTTGAATACTGCGCCGACATATACCGAGCGCAGTACACTCGGGTATATTCGGCCAGTCTCGGCTTCTTCCGCGGTCACGTCCTGGACGTACAGGACGTGAGCGCGAAAGTTGCCGAGCCTGCCCGAGTGTACTGCGCTCAGTATATGCTGGCGCAGTATTCAAAACTCAGCGCGGGAAACGAGCGGGGAGGACGCGAGGACGCCGCGAGGACGCCGGACCCGCCGAAGAGGACGCCGGACCCGCCGAAGAGGACGCCGGACCCGCCGAAGAGGACACCGGACCCGCCGAAGAGCACACCGGACCCGCCGAAGAGGACACCGGACCTGCCGAAGAGGACACCGGACCCGCCGCAGAAGGACACCCGAAGCCGCAGAAGGACGCATAACCCGACGAGGCCGCCGATGGACGCCGCGCAAGACACCAAAACTGTAAGTACAAAATAACTTTTTTTCCACAGGATTGGGGGGCACTTTGGGGGTGCGCGGTATACGCGGGAGCGCGTTATACCGCGATAAATACGGTAAATGCTACAAATTCTTGTCAAGACGCAGAAATCTAGTCTCCTTAGGTTTTTCCTCTGTGCAGTTCATGAACTTATCTCCAGATTTTGGTAGACTGATACTACTCCTCCATTAAATCTATAGGTGGACCTTATCAATGATGCCATGCTTGTGGAGGAGATGCAGGCTAGAGAGTCGGACAACTGGGAAAATATAACAAGCTGTGGGGTGTCTGGGTCTTTAACTTTCAAAAATGTTTTTTTTTTGCCTAAATATAATGTTCGTCTTCTCTAGACGGTGATTTATGTGATGGTTCTATAGGGAATGTCTACTCCTTATAGCATATTTCCTGTCGACTTACTTGGTTTATTTTCTTATTTATTTTATTCTGTCTTTCTTTATCTTCTGCTTCCTCCCTGTTTTTTTCTTCTTCTTAGGTTGGTACAGCACACAAAATCCTTCTTCGTCATAAGACTCATTGTTAAGTTTGGCATATATTGGGACCTTGGCTCTATTATTACCTTGTATTATTATGTACCCCTTCTCTATTTCTTCTTTTTGTACCCTCATATGTTTTGATGCTCATTGTAACGGGAGGGCCTGTGGCACCCAGAAGCTCTTAGAAAGTATGAGATACCCTTGCTTCAGCTTCCCCGACACCTGTTATGTGTAGATCACCTTGTGTCTCTAATAGGGGCACAGGGTGAATGAGAAGCCCACTATGATCTGTGCTAGTCAGATTCAATGCGGTATACATTGTATATATTGTGTGTTGGCTGTTGTGTATTATAAGCTTGCTGTGATGGGGAGGGGTGTGATTGCACTCTATTGTCTATTGTGGTAATTAAGTCTGATACTGAGGTGATGTGGATTGGAATTTAGGAGACAGCAAGGCTAGCCTAAAGGTCATGTGTCTGAGTCATCAGCTGTAGTTAATTAGCTCATGTAAATTTGGTCTGGTCAAAGGTGTATTTTCAGAGTAAAATGAGGATAATGTAAGAACCTCCTTTTTTGGTGTTTAAAACTTGTAGTTTTTCAAGAAATAGTGTCATTCCCTGTTTGGAACCTGAAAACAGAGCTGTGTCTCATTAATGGGGGGAATTATTCTTATGGGTCTTGTTCGCCTGAATGTGGAGTGTCGGTAGCTGCCTTGTGTTTAGAAAAGGGAATATCCTAAACGGCTTTAACCCCTTTCGTATTTGGGGTGCCGTTACACTCATTATCTGGCAATTTTGATAATAAAAAATATATTCAACCTAAATGCTACAAATGATGTGATATACACATGCAAACTAATTTAAAACATAACAAATTACTGAACTATACAATGACCATTGTGCTTACTCTGTTCAGTTAATGTTTAGCGGGAAGTTATGTTGGGAAAGTATTTTCTCAGCACAATAACGTATGGAGACATGGATGGATGGGTAAGCTTGCTTTGACTATTAAAATGAATAAAATAAAATATGTGGTTTGTGGTGCTCAAATGCAGTGTAGTTCCACTTTAATTACAATATATTTGAAAATATGTGGGGAAGTATAACCAAATATATTTTGGTGAGGAGGTCATAAGCCAAAAGGTCTCAACTAAACCTCTGCAAAGCACAGCAGAACCTTTTAAAACCTGAGGGTCAATACCATGACATTGCTTTCATCACAGATCCAGAATATAAGGAGTTTAGTTCGTATTTAAAATGGTTCTAAAGGCTTAAGGTTTTTTACCTTCATGCATTTTTTGCATGAAGGTAAAAAAAACTTCTGTGTGCAGCGCCCTTTCAGCCCCCCTAATACTTACCTGAGCTCCCTCTTGAACCAGTGACATGCACAAGAGCATCAGCTCTCTGGGGACTCTCCCTCCTCATTGGCTGAGACAGCCAATGTCAATCACAGTCATTGAACCAATGAGGGAAGAGGGGGGATGGGACCACAGAGCAGCCGCTCAGGAGCGCTGCTGCTTGGGTGCCCCCATTGCAAGCTGCATAAGGGAGGGGCCAGGAGCACCTTTAATATCACTTTAAGGATAATGAACAAATATCAAGGATCTAATAAGGTATAGGCCCATTTACTATTTATGAAAACACTACTGAATTTGTTTAGCAGCAGGTATCAGAGCATTACTCAACTCAAATAAGGGAATATCATGTGAGAACATGCATGACTGTAACATAGTTGCACATTATTTGGCCGTTTTATGACTTCAATAGGACTTAATAACTCATGATAAACAGATGGTATGAAATATTCCAGAATTAACCACTTCCCGACGGCCGTACGAATATGTGCGGCCTCGGGGTGGTTCTAAATCTCTAACAGGACGCATATATGCGTCCTGCACTCTTCCAGGCCACTAGAGGGCGAGCGAGCGCCGCCGCCGGCGCGCGTGCCCCACCGCATTCCTGGAATACCGATGCGCGTGCCTGGCGGCCACGATGTCCGCCAGGCACTCGCAATCAGCGGTTACAGGGACAAGGACATGGATCTCTGTGTGTCACTGTAGATCTGAGGGGGACATGCAAGGAAAATAAAAAACAGCATTTTAGCTTGCACATGTTTGGATGATCTACCCCTCAGATTTACAGTGACTGCACTTCCCAAGTGCACTTTCAGTGCAATTTCAAGTGCACTTTGCACTTGTAGTTTGCACTTGTACTGCAAAGTGGATTTGCCTTTCTTAAATAACCCCCATTGTGTAGGAACCAGCCTGTGCCTTCTTCGCAACTGCTGTGATCCATATGAAACTATATCATTAGAAGTCATCATTTGGATTTCTCCAAGAGAAAAGCTTCCTGGATGCAGGAAACTGGCTGAAAGATAATTGTACAATTATTGTATAATTGTATAATTGAGATTGTTTTGCTTTATTTCACTGATCTGGGTTTCAGATTATGTGCAATCTCTGTGTACTGGCTCTGGGTATAGACAGTTTCTGAATGATTGGCTATCATAATTTTCAACCTAGTGGAATCCACAATATATAGTTTTTGTTGAAATTAGGTCACAGAGGTACCAATTCAGTTATACCTTGTAGGCCGTACAGTGTATTTGTGCCATTTCACAGCCATTTTGTTAATTTTCTCTATTCCTGCTGGAAAGCCTCAGCTTGAAGCCACTGTTTATCTTTGCTAATATGCATTATGTCCATATTTGACATACCGTATGCTTTTATGATTTTATAAAAAAAAAGGTTCTCCTGACACATAATTTCCAGTTATTTTTTTAACCGGTGCTCTTACAGCTCAGGCACTGACTCTTTGGTCTTTTGGAGCACACTGTTAGTTGCCTCATTTTGCCTTGGAAACTCGCATTTCTAAGTATTAGTGATACTAAACAGAGAAGTATTAATTACCTTAATTCATTCCATGGCCCTGTATTTTTTTATTTTCTTTTAATACTCTAAGTACCTTATTCTTGCAGCACGGTGAGATCACGTGATCTTTCTCTATTCTTTGGCATCTGCAGGGCAAAATCTTTGGGAGGATCCTATATTACTCTGCAGATGTTTGCTCTTAAGGCCGCGTACACACGATCAAATCTGTCTGCTGGAAACGGTCTGCCAGACCGTTTCAGCAGACAGATTCGATCGTGTGTACGGGCGGACAGACAGATTTGGGCAGCCGACAGATTTTAAAGCATGCTTTAAAATCTGTCTGCTGGGAATCCGTCCGTCCGACATGTCTGCTGGTTAGTACGCTAACCAGCAGACATATCTGCTCGCACATGCGTCGAATGGATTCGACACATGCGCGTAAGTGTTTTACTTCCTGGTGCGGTGACGTGGCAGCGTCAACGTCACCGCCACGTCACCGCGCTGTCTGCCGGCGGGGATTTTGATTTGATCGTGTGTACAGCGATCAAACCAATACATCCCAGCAGACAAATCTGTTCAAATCGTTCTGCCAGACCGATTTGAACAGATGTATTTGGTCGTGTGTACGCGGCCTTACAGTGATTGATGGGGGGCACCCAAAACACCCTCCCAATGTTGAGGGCATGTGGCCTGGTTCGGTTCAGGAGAGGGGGGGCCGCGCTCTGTCCCCCCCTCTTTTCTGAGGCCGGCCAGGTCAACGTGCTCGGATAAGGGGTCTGGTGTGGATTTTAGGGGGGACTCCACGCCATTTTTTTTTACATTTGGGGTGGAGTTCCCCTTAAATTCCACACCAGACCCGAAGGGTCTGGTTATGGATATTTGGGGGGAACCCCACGTCTTTTTTTTTTTTAATTGACGGCGGGGTTGACCCCTTAATATCCATACCAGACCTAAAGGCCTGTAATGGAATTTGGGGGAACCCCCACGTCATTTGAATAATTATTTTAAAATTCGTACCATGGGGGGGGGGGGAATGTCAGCAGGTGAATAAAGCGCACTTTTCATGTGGTTAGAAATATGTCTTTGCACAAAATGACATTCTGAAAAAAAAAAAAAAAGCCATTTAAAACTGACTCGCGGCTATAATGAATTGTCGGCTCCCGGCAATTGCAGGAGAATTCATTCATTAAAAAAACGAAAAAATAAAGCGTGGGGGTCCCCCCAAATTCAATAACCAGACCCTTTAGGTCTGGTATGGATATTAAGGGGAACCCCGCCGTCAATTTAAAAAAAAAATGACGTGGGGTTCCCCCCAAATATCCATAACCAGACCCTTCGGGTCTGGTGTGGAATTTAAGGGGAACTCCACCCCAAATTTAAAAAAAAATGGCGTGGAGTCCCCCCTAAAATCCACACCAGACCCCTTATCCGAGCACGTTGACCTGGCCGGCCGCAGAAAAGAGGGGGGACAGAGTGCGGCCCCCCCCCTCTCCTGAACCGCACCAGGCCACATGCCCTCAACATTGGGAGGGTGTTTTGGGGTGCCCCCCAAAACACCTTGTCCCCATGTTGATGAGGACAAGGGTCTCTTCCCCACAACCCTTGCCCGGTGGTTGTGGGGGTCTGCGGGCGGGAGGCTTATCGAAATCTGGAAGACCCCTTTAACAAATGGGCCCCCCAGATCCCGGCCCCCCCCCTGTGTGAAATGGTAATGGGGTACCTTGTACCTCTACCATTTCACGAGTAAAAAAAATGTAAAGGGTTAAAAAAGACAAGAGCCGGTTTTTGACAAGTCCTTTATTATCTTCTTTCTTCTTTCCTTCGGGTTTCTTCTTCCTCCATCTTCTTCTTCCTCTGCTTCTGTCTTGGGTCTTCTATTCCCGCATCTTGCCCGGCGTGTTCTTCCATCTTCTTCCGCTGTCCTTCTCGTCCGCATCTCTTCTCCTTCTTCTTCTTCGCCGGAGCGGCCCCGCTTCCAATTGAAATCCCCGCTGTCTGCCGGACCACGCCCCCCCTCTGACGCCACGGGCAAGCTCTTAGGAAAGTCCCCGTGTGGTGCCAGTGCGTCAGAGGGGGGCGTGGTCACATGTTCCAGAAAGCGGGCAATTCAATTGGAAGCGGCGACTCTGGCAAAGAAAAAGCCGCGCACAAGCTTCAAATTGAATTGCCCGCCCTCTGACATGTGACCACGCCCCCCTCTGACGCACTGGCAGCACACTCCTAAGAGCTTGCCCGTGGCGTCAGAGGGGGGGGGCGTGGTCCGGCAGACAGCGGGGATTTCAATTGGAAGCGGCGCCTCCGGCGAAGAAGAAGAAGGAGAAGAAGATGCGGACGAGAAGGACAGCGGAAGAGAAGAAGATGGAAGAACACGCCGGGCAAGATGCGGGAATAGAAGACCCAAGACAGAAGCAGAGGAAGAAGAAGGAGGAGGAAGAAGAAACCCGAAGGAAAGAAGAAAGAAGATAATAAAGGACTTGTCAAAAACCGGCTCTTGTCGTTTTTTAACCCTTTACATTTTTTTTTCTCGTGAAATGGTAGAGGTACAAGGTACCCCATTACCATTTCACACAGGGGGGGGGCCGGGATCTGGGGGGCCCTTTGTTAAAGGGGTCTTCCAGATTTCGATAAGCCTCCTGCCCGCAGACCCCCACAACCACCGGGCAAGGGTTGTGGGGAAGAGACCCTTGTCCTCATCAACATGGGGACAAGGTGTTTTGGGGGGCACCCCAAAACACCCTCCCAATGTTGAGGGCATGTGGCCTGGTGCGGTTCAGGAGAGGGGGGGGCTGCGCTCTGTCCCCCCCTCTTTTCTGCGGCCGGCCAGGTCAACGTGCTCGGATAAGGGGTCTGGTGTGGATTTTAGGGGGGACTCCACGCCATTTTTTTTATAATTTGGGGTGGAGTTCCCCTTAAATTCCACACCAGACCCGAAGGGTCTGGTTATGGATATTTGGGGGGAACCCCACGTCATTTTTTTTTTAAATTGATGGCGGGGTTCCCCTTAATATCCATACCAGACCTAAAGGGTCTGGTTATTGAATTTGGGGGGACCCCCACGCTTTTTTATTGGTGTTTTTAATGAATGAATTCTCCTGCAATATCCAGGAGCTGACAATTCATTATAGCCGCGAGTCAGTTTTAAATGGCTTTTTTCCTTCAGAATGTCATTTTTTTCACATGCTGACATTACACCCAGGGCCGCCATCAGGGGGGTACAGGCAGTACACCTGCAGGGCCGCCATTAGGGGGTACAGGCATTACACCGCCCGGGGGTCCCCAGGGGCCCCCAGGGGCCCGGATGGGAACCACCCTAAAACAAAAAAAAAAACATTTTTTTTATTTTTATTTTTTTAAGGGCTCCGAAGGTCCCCAGGGGCCCGGAGGCCACTAAGGGCCCCAGATGGCAAGCCCTTTTTTTTAAATAAAATATATATATTTAAAAAAATATATATATTTTTTGTATATATTTTTTTTTTTTTTTTTTTTATGAAAGGGCCCAGAGGTCCCCAGGGCCCTGGAAGGCAACCCCCTTGTTTTTTTAATTTTTTTCGATAAATGTTATATTTAAAAAATATATATATATGTATTTTCTCTCTTTTTTATTTTTATTTTATAAAGAGCACAGAGGTCCCCAGGGCCCCGGATGGCTACCCCCCTTTTTTATATATATTTTTTCTTTATTTCTTATTTCTGTCAAAATTTTTTGTAAAGGGCCCCCCCCCCGCTCCTCAATTTGCGGCACCACCCCCCCCCCCCCCCCCCTCGCTTCTCAATTTCATGCGGCAAGTTCTCTGCTCCAGGGGGCCCATGCCTGAAGCTGTGTAAGGGGCCCCAAAATTCCTGATGGCGGCCCTGTACACCTGTAAGGGGCTCGGGGGTCCGAAGGTGCCCAGATGCCTGGAGGCCCCCCAGCGCCCCAGATGGTAAACCCCCTCTTTTTTTTTTTGTATATATATTTGTTAGTTGTTTTTTGTAGGATTTTTTATTAAAGGGACAATTTTTGGAATTTAATATTTTTTAGCAGTCTGGAGGTCCCCAGGGGCCCAGAGGCCCCCAGGGCCCCGGGTGGCAACCCCCCATATTTTTTGTTATTAAAGGGCCAATGTTTTGTTTTAGGGTCTGTCTGGTAGTCCCCAGTGGCCCGGCGATCCCCAGGGCTCCACATGACAACCCCCCACCTTTAAAAAAAAAAAAAAAAAAAAAAATTATATATTTTTTGGTTATTTTTTTAACATATATATATATAATATAATTATGAAAGCTCCCAGAGGGCCCCAGATGACAACCTTTTTGCTTCTAAAAATGTTATAAACATTTTCCCCAGGTTTGTTACTTTTTACTTTAATTTCTTTTTTAAAGTGTATTTTGTGTGTGAAGTCGAGAGAGAGGAGCTGGACTTGCAATCGCCATCCTTCTCCATGCCCCCGGTGGCAATGGTGGGTGTGAGGGGGGCCTCCCACTCACCCCACCTGCTACACTTGGGAGCCCGATGGGACAGAGGGACTCCCCCTATGAGGGAGTGTAGCCCACCCAGCCAGCCCTGTAGGTCCTTCGCCTCCCTTTATTTTAGGAGACCTCATGGCCAAAGTGCGTGCAAGTGTGGTGTTTTTTTTGGGGCGTACCTTGCATAGCACACCCATCGGGAGCCGGGCTGACACCACCAAACTCAATTCACATGTAGCCGAGACCAGGATCCGAACCCTTGGCTGCAGAGGTGAATGGCTTGTCAGCGCAGTGCCATTCACATTGAGCCACCGCAGCTCCCACCCAATGTTATTTTTTTTTAAGATTTTTGGTAGTTATTTTTTATTAAAGGGCCCAGAGCTCCCAAGGCAACCCCCTTTTTTATTATTTTATATATATAGATATATATATATAGATATTGTAATTTATTTTTCATTAAAGAGCCCAGAGGTTTATTTTTATTAAAGGGCCCAGTGGTCCCCAGGGCCCCCGGATGGCTACCACCCTTTTTAATATATATTTTTCTATATGTATTTTTTAGTAAAGGAACCCCCCGCTTATCAAATTGCGGCAGCCCCCCCCCTTCTTAATATCAGGCGGCACCCCCCCCCCCCTATTCTCTGCTCCAGGGGGCCCATGCCTGAAGCTGTGTAAGGGGCCCCATAATTCCTGATGGCGGCCCTAATTGCCTCCCCCCCCCCATGGTACGAAAAAATTTTCACTTTTATTGTTGCACTTTAACCACTTCCATACCGCGCCTATTCTGGCACTTCTCTCCTTCATGTAACAATTATATTTTCTTCCTTGAAACTTACTCAGGACCCCCAAACATTATATATATTTTATTAACAAACACCCTAGGGAATAAAGTGGCGGCCATTTTTTCGGACACATTTCCAACAGTATTTGTGCCAAAAATTTTCAAACGTTTTTTTTTTTTTTGGCTTTCAAAAAAAAAACCTGTTTCATGAATGACAAAATAAGAAAGCAGTAAAGCTAGCCCAATTTTTAGGGATAAGGTAAAAGATGATGTTACACCGAGTAAATAGATACCTAACTTGTCACGCTTTCATATTGCGCACACTCATGGAATGGCGCTAAACTTCGTTATTAAAAATCTCCATAGGCAACGCTTGACTTTTTTTCTCAGGTTACCACTTTTGAGTTACAGAGGAGGTCTAGTGCTAAAATTATTGCTCTCGCTCTAACGCACGCTATGATACCTCACATGTGGGGTTTGAAGGATGTTTACATATGTGGGTGGGACTTGCATGCGTGTTCGCTTCTGAGTGCGAGCTACTAGGGACAGGAGCATTTAAATTCCTTTTTTATTTTATTTTTTTCTTAACTTAATATTTTAATTTTTGCACTTGTTTGTCCCTTTTTTTGTATTATTTTTCACTTTTCTTCCTATTACAAGGAATGTAAACATCCCTTGTAATAGGACTAGTGTGTGACAGGTCCTCTTTATAGAGAAAGGCGGGGTCAATTAGACCCCACATCTGTCCTCCAGGCTGGAAAGCATGGAATTGGTAAAAAAAAAACATCTCATGCTTTCAGCTGCGATCATGTTCGTTCAGCACAGTAGTGTAGTGTGTAGCATGTTCACCTAGCAGCAAAAGGGTTGCTGGTTCGAATCCCGCCCGTGACACTATCTGCCTGGAGTTTGCATGTTCTCCCTGTGTGGGTTTCCTCCCACAATCTAAAAACATGCTGTAAATTGGATCCTGTCTAAATAAGCCCTAATATGCAGTAGGATATTTAGGTTTTGTGCTGCCCTAGGCCTGACCAAATTTTGGCACCCCCCTAATAGAAAAATGACCCACCCTTCCTGTCAAGGCCACACCCTGTTTTTTTATGACCCACCCAGGAATTTTCAGGGGACACACACAAGTTCTGTGGGGGGGGGCACAGGAGACCCTTAATTTGCCTAGTTTTTCGATCACTTCCTGTTTGGCTATGGGGCAGGAAGTGAAGGCCAATCTCCCCAAACGGACAGGGATAATACAAAATAAACTGACAGAGCTTCTAACCCCCCCCCCCCCCCCAACTCTATCCAAAATGAAAGAAATCCAAAAAATAAAAGTGATGATTATTGTTCCAGTTTAACCCCAAATTTCATATCATTTTATTGAGAGGCTTAAGAAAATATAACCATGCCAATAGGCCAGGATCCAGCGTTGCTAATATGTATGAATGTGTGTTAGGGACCCCCACAAACACCACCCAATGTTAAATCAACTATTTTCTTGTTTGTTTTGGGGATGCCTGCACCCCTGATAGGGTAAAGACACCTCACAAATGTTGTCACTTTCTACTTAATTCATTCACTTCCTGCCACACAGCCAAACAGGAAGTGAGGGAAACACCTGAGTAATGTTTTGTTGGGGACACACAGATCAATATAAATAGTTTCCCATTTTGGAAATGGCATTTTGCTGTGTACACCCCAAATTAGTAGGAATCTTGGACTTTGGGGTCCATTTACTAAAGGCAAATCCACTTTGCACTACAAGTGGACAAGCAAGGAAGAAAAACTCAAAACTTGGCGGGATTGGAAGTAAAAACCATCAGTGCTTCCCTTCTGATTTTCATTGCCTACGCTTCTACTGCAGAGCGGCTTTGCCTTTACTAAACCCCAAAATAACTAATCATTTGGGGTGTACACTGCAGTGCAATTTGCTTAATGGTGACACTAGTTAGATTGACCTGTGTCCCAAAGAAAAGACCATTGGTAGGGTTTTAACCTCACTTCCTGTTCAGCTGTGTGACAGGAAGTGAAGCCAATTTTAGGAAAAGGGACACAAAGCCCAGCCTAAAAACACTAGCAGGGGTTCTAACACTCAATTGGCTTCCCTCAAACAACCCACAATTAGAATAGGATTGTCTTGTGCTAGTTTCAAGCACAGCGCTGTAAATCAGCACTTCAAGCCTGTCCACCAATACACCACCCCCCCCCCCCAACAGGCCCTGTTTGCAGCTTTTCCTACATCTTGCACATGTGCTTTAAAAAGTCAGTCTGGACATCAGTTCTAGGAAACAATACTTACCGCTTTGTCCTTCCTTTTCTGGTGACTAAACATTTCATGCATACACACCAGGAAAGAGCTTAGAGACAAATCACACTTGATGGTTTAGGCCCAAACTAGTTCAGCTGCAGCGGTTGAAATCCATAGCAGGAAAAAAATATCACAAAACAAACTTCAAAATTTGAAAGTAATTTTATTGGTCCACAAAACAAGGAAAGCAAAACAAAAAATTACAAATAAACACACCAAAAATATATAAAAACACCTAAAAACAAAAAAGACCAACGTTTATTTCACAGTCATTGGAAAATAAATCATGCTTTTGAAATAACAGGATAGACCCACAGGATTAAAACATTAGTCATTAACATCTTGAGAAACATTTAGCAAAATTATGTAGCAGAGAAAACATCAAAAAATACAAAACTTGCTCCAAAACATCTCTGTTTCACTCCGCCATTCCTTCCAGCCAGCAAATCTGCCCCCTCTGAGGGGCAGCTGACACGTGCAGTATCCACGCTTTTTATAACATGTGTGCTAATGAACCAATTGGAAACACATGAAGAAATGTCAGCCTCTAGTTTGTGTGCACTTGTAACTGCTTACACCTGTTAAGGATGTCCTTAAATTACTAAGCCAAAAAAAAAGCTTTCTGAGCATGCTCAGAAAGATGCATGTCATTTTCAGGATGAAACTTCCAACTTCTTTTACTAAGTGTTCGAGCATGCCCAGTTCACTCGAAATGCAGTACCAGAATCAAATCTGCAATGGCGGATGAAAGCATTAGAGGTGTTTAATTTTTTTTTGGTCCCCCTGAAGTGATGCTTTACAAGCTGAACGGGAGGTCTTATAGAATTTTTACGTAACAAACCTAAATAGTAATAATTTAAACGCCCCTGTCCCTAGTAGCTCGCAGTCAGAAGCGAACAAGCAGCATTTTTTTTGTTTCCGGTTACCAGTTTAGATTTACAGATGAGGTCTAGTGCTATAAATATTCCTCTTGCTGTTACGCACGCTATGATACCTCACATGTGTGGTTTGAAGAATGTTTCCATATGTGGGCGGGCCTTAAATGTGTAAGCCCCGCCCACATATTGAACCCCCGTTCAAACCCCACATGTGAGGTATCATAGCGTACGTTAGAGCGAGAGCAAGACTTTTAGCACTAGACCTCCTCTGTAAATCTAAACTGGTAACCTGAAACACATAAAAAAGCGTTGCCTATGGGTATTTTCAAGTACTGAAGTTTGGCGCCATTCCATGAGTGTGTGCAATATTAAAAGTGTAACATGTTGGGTATCTATTTACTCGGTGTAACATCATCTTTCACATTATGGCCATAAATTGGGCTAACTTTAGTGTATTCTTAATTTGTAACCACTTGAGCCCCAGAGCATATTACTGCTCACTGACGGGGCCATTTTTTGCATTTCAACACTGCGTCATTTTGACTGACAATTGCGTGGTTGTGCGACGTGGCCCCCAAACAAATTTGGCGTCCTCATCCTCCCCCCCCCCCCCCCCCCTAAAAATAATTTTTTTTTTTTTTGTTGGTGGTATTTGATCACCTCTGCGTTTTTTCTTATTTTTGCTTGACCCAAAAATATAGCGACAATTTGGTAACTAAAAAAACATCTTTTTTACTGTTTGCTATAATAAATCTCCCCCAAAATATATTCAAAAAATGTTTGCCCTCAGTTTAGGCCGATAAGTATTCTTGGACATATTTTTGGTTGCCAAAAAATCACAATAAGCGTTTGATTGGTTTGGGCAAAAGTTCTAAGTAGGGGTTGGTCTTATGGGTTTTTTGGACTAATTTTTTGTTTTACTAGTAATGGTGGCTATCATTGTTTTTTCTGGCTACTGCGACATTGTGGCGGACACATTTTTGTGAGATTTGGCATTTTTGTAGCGAGCAATGGTATAGAAATGCATTGCTTACTATAAAAATGACACTGGCAGGGAAGGGGTTAACACTAGGGGCGCGGAAGGGGTTGAATATGTTACCTGGGTGTGTTCTAACTGTAAAGGGGGTGGGACTGTGTAGGGGAAATGACAGATCGCTGTTCATACATTGTAGGGACAGACGAGCAGGCATTCCCCCCCCCCTGACAGGACCGGGATAAAGGGGAACTCCACCCCAAATTATAAAAAAAAACGGCGTGGGGGTCCCCCTTCAGGTGCACAACAGGCTCTTAGATTTGATCTGGAACATAAGGGGTTAAACCCACGCCAAAAAAACGGCGTGGGGTTCCCCCTCAGATCCAGACCAAACCCTTCTCCCAGGCACGCAGTCTGGCCGGACAGGAATGGGGGTGGGGACGAGCGAGCGCCCCCCCCCCTCCTGAGCCGTACCAGACCACATGCCCTCGACATGGGGGAGTGTGTGCTGTGGGGGAGGGGGGCACTGCCCCCCCACCCCAAAGCACTCTTGTCCCCATGTCGATAGGGACAAGAGCCTCTTCCCGACAACCCTGGCCGTTGGTTGTCGGGGTATGCGGGCGGGGGGCTTATCAGAATCTGAGAGCCCCCTATATTAAGGGGGCCCCCAGATTCTGGCCCCCCACCCTATGTGAATGAGTATGGGGTACATCGTACCCCTACCCATTCACCGGGTGGAAAAGTGTAAACACAAAAAAAAACACACAGTAAAAAATAATTTATTAGTCAGCTCCGGGGGTCTTCTGCCGGGACCCCCCACCACCAGCCCATTGGGCCCCGGGCTTCGCCGTCTTCTGCCGGGGGGGGACACCCACCGATGCTCTCCGCCATGTCCAGCCAGGCCCCCACCCCAAAATAAGCTCTTTCACATCCGGGGGGGGCCGGCCGAAAAAAGCAGAGAACAACGGGGGCGGAGCCCCTCGGTCTTCCAGACGTTTTCTGCCGGGGGGGCTCCAGCCCCGCACCGGTCTTCGCCGCCGCCTTCCGCCGGGGGGGGACACCCACCGATGCTCTCGGCCATGTTCGGCCAGGCCCCCTACCCCAAATCAAGCTCTTTTACATCCGGGGGGGGCGGCGGAAATGGCGGAGAACAACGGGGGCGAAACCCCTCCTCGGTCCTGTGGACGTGTGTGTGAGGCTCTCTGGACTTCCAGAGAGCCATGGAAGCTATCAGCCCAGGGGGAGGCTCTATTTCCCGGGCGGTGAGGGAAGCTATGCCTGTAGAGGGGCCGGATACCATTTCAAGGACAGTGGAGAGTTTGAGACCATCAGATGAGGATCTCAGGTATCTGGAGTCCCAGATTGCTCTCTCTGCATGGCAGGAGCAGCAGCCAGGTGAAAGTGATTTTGAAGCTACAGGCCGTCGGATGGAGGTCTATGCAGTCTTGGATAGGCTTATGGACTTTTTGGTGGTAGTGCATGAAGACCTGGCACGCTTAAGAACAGCCAGAGATCGGGTGGGCAAAAAGAAGCGGAAGGGCTATCGCCTGAGTGTTCAGACATTGAAAACGACCCTGAGTGAGTATATCATTTTTTGGAACCGGCTGTTGGATCAGTCTACTATGGACACTGATGAGATGGATGAGTTGGAGGAACGCCTGATGGAAGTTTGTGATAAGGGAAGCCAGGCTGCTCGCCGTAGCTCCCAGGCTGAGGTGCCAATTTCCCCTTTGCCACCAGGGGGCGCCCAGCCTGGAGGCCTGGTCGGATCCCCCGCGATCACCGCGGGACCGGAAGTGGCGGGTCCCGGGGCTGCTGTGGACGAGGAGGAAGTCATGGAGGTTGGAGGAACGCAGGACGAAGTCGCGGCGGGTATTGCCGCGAATGTGTGTGCCGCGAGTCGCGAGGCTACTGCTGCGGTGGATACCGCGGGTCGCGGGACTGCCGCTGCGGGTATGGAGCCGGAGGGTATTGCCGCGAAAGTGAACACCGCGGGTTGCGGGGTTACCGCTGAAGGTGTGGAGCCGGAAGTAGCGGATCCCGGGACAGCTGCGGGTGAGGAGACGGGACTTGTGGAGGCTGTTGCTGTGAAGGATGGAGCAATGAAGGATGGAGCAATGAAGGACGGTTCCGTGGGTGTGAGTGCCATGGATCGTGGGATTTCTGCCGAGGACACTGTGAGGGGTGAGATACCTACCATCGTCTCATCCCGGGTTTTGGGGGTGGCCACTGTTGCGGAGACTGTTGGGTCATCTTTTCCTGCGGACTTGCTGCCGGGTGGTGGGGTGCCTCTTGTGGTTTCCCCCTCCGGCCCTTCAGTTTCTGTGTCCGTGGCGATGACCCCCCAGCGCATGGAGTGGGGTGATTGCGAGCAGGGTAGTATAACTAGCCCATGTCTTGCGATGGACCACATACGGCTGCTGGAGGGTGAGCCAACCAAAGCGGACCAGAGTACTGATTTTCATGACATTGGGGTACCCTCTGGGGTTTTGGAGCATACGGGTCAGCCCCAAGTGGGTCTTCTGGGCGGTGCGGGGACCCCTCCGGCGGCAATTATTTCTGCTGGGGGTGTTTCCGGTGCTTGTGCACCTGCTGTGCCCGGGGCCCCTGGGAAAGACTTAAGTATAGCTGTTGATAATGTTGATTCTAGCAATGTTGTTGTTTCTGATCTCCCCCCGCCTCCTCCCCAAATCAGTGGGTCCCAGGAGGCTGGGGTTATGTCGGCCCTAAAAGTGGGGTTGTCTTTTGCAGATGTCACTGGTGGTAGGGTACAGCTTGGGCGTTTTTATAGTGCCCATGGTACGATGGCTTTTAGGGGCTCAGTGCCAGCTGCCACTAGGGTGGGGGGAGTGGAGCGTAAGCGCCATAACGTTGTGCAGCTGCGCTGGTTGGAAGAGTTTGGTCGTCCTCCGGGGAGAGACGAGGTGGTGGATATGGTGTTGGCCCTTGGGTTTAAGGCATCAGACATCTTTGCTGTTATCCACCCCTCGGGTTCCCTGGAGTATGATGTAAGTTTTGGTACCCCCGTCTTAATGGAGAGTTTTATCTCCAGACGGGAGGTGGTGAAGAATCAATCCTCGTGGAAATCCTTTAGAGCAGTCCCCCTGTCTAGACAGGAAGAAATAAAAAGGGTGTCAGTCCTGGTTAGAAATGAATCTATTCCCGCAGAGGATATCACAACATGGTTGGGGCGGTACGGCCAGGTGATGGCCCCGCCAGGGAAAGTTTTGGATGCCAAGGGGATCTGGACTGGTGCCTGGTCTGTCTCAGTAAGGCTTAGACGCATCGGGTTATCAGTGACACATGTGCCTGCGTCAGGTTATATTGGGAGGGATAGGATCCTTGCATTCTATCCGGGGCAACCTAAGCTCTGTTTTAGATGCAACAGTCCTTTGCATTTCAGGAGGGACTGTAGGGAACCCTTTTGTTCAAAGTGTAATGAAGCTGGGCACTTGGCCAGCGGGTGCAATAAATTTCAGTGCAATCTGTGCAGTGTTATGGGGCACGTTTTTAGCCAGTGCCCCTTGGCCTTTCGGGCACCTGTTGGGGGGGTGTCTCCCCCTGCGGGGCCTGGGGGGTCTGGGGAGTCTGTGCTTCCGGTTGTTTCGTCGGCCGGGCCTCCTGCCCCGCTCCAGCTGGCTGGCGCAGTGACTCTTGAGAGCCAGTCTTTTGTGATGGGTTCCGGGAGTCCGGGGCCGTCGTCAGGAAGATTGGGTCATAAGTCGGGCGGCTCGAGAGTTTCCCCTTTAAAATCTGGGGGGAGGGGTAAGGCCCCTTTGGCGCAATCTGTGGTATCTCGTGGCAAGGCTAAGATGCCTAGGATGGTGTTGCATCCCCTCTCTCGGGATTCGCAGCCCATTCCTACTTGGTCTGGGTCCTCTGTTCCTGTGTCTGGTGGTGGGGGGGATCGAGAGGCGGGTCGTTTCTCTGATTCTGATACCCCTAGTACGAGACCTGTTCGTAAGGGCAGAAGGGGTAAGGTTCCTAGGGATCCCCAGCCAGTTGTAGACTTGCCTTCTCAGCCAGGTAAGGAGAGTAAAGGCAATGTTTGGGTGGCGGTGGGAAAGGGGAGGTGTAAAAGCAGTCCTGGGGTGATCCCCAGTTCTGGGTCAGGTCCTGGTCCGGGTGTTTCCTCTCCAGAAGGTGGAGTTGGGGCGACAAGTAGTGCCCAGACTCCCCCTGGTATAGCCCTGCAGAACAGGTTTTCCACCCTGGATCCTGTGGTGGATTCTGGTGGGGGTATGGTTGCAGGGGATTGTGCTGATGGTAGTAAATGAGTAATTTTATTAAAAAAAAAAAAAAAAAAAAAAAAAATGCAGTAATGTGGTAACATGTGTATGTACAATTGCGTAGTTGCGTAGATTTTTAAAGTTTTGGGGAGGGTTAAGGTTATGATTTTGTTATATTTGTTTATGCATAATGGAAGTATGTATGTTTTAGGGGTTGGGGTTACTTGGGAAGTGGAAATGATTAAAGAGTATAATAATGCAAGTTATTGGGGTAGGTATTGGTGCGAATTTTAGTGATGTGCAGATGGTATATGTATAGTACGGTGGGGTAATGTTTGTACGTAAAGAAAATGTTTAGTGGTAGAGGGTTGCTTTGGTACTTGGGAAGTGGTAATGATTAAAGAGTATAAAAAGCAAGTTATTGGGGCAGGTATTGGTGCTAATTTTTAGTGATGTATAGATGGTATATGTATAGCATGGTGGGATAATATTAGTATGTAAAGAAAATGTATTGTGGCAGAGGGTTGTTTTGGTTTAATTGTTTTTTCTGTATACATTTTTGGTCGTAGAATTTCCAATAAAAAATTACCCCTCCTCGGTCTTCGCCTTCCGCCGGGGGGGTACACCTACCCCCCCCCCCCGGTCTTCGCCGCCGCCTTCCACCGGGGGGGTACACCTACCCCCCCCCCGGTCTTCGCCGCCGCCGCCTTCCGCCGGGGAGAGAGACACCCACCGATGCTCTCCGCCATGTTCGGCCAGGCCCCCTACCCCAAATCAAGCTCTTTTACATCCGGGGGGGGGCCGGCGGAAATGGCGGAGAACAACGGGGGCGTCGCCACTCCTCGGTCTTCTAGCCGTTTTCTGCCGGGGGGGAGAAACACCCACCCATGCTCTCCGCCATGCTCGACTGTGCCCCCACCCCAAAATGAAGCTCTTTTACATCCGGGGGGGGCCGGCCGAAAACAGCGGAGAACAACGGGGGTGTCGCCCCACCTCGGGCTCCTCCGCTTCTGCCTGGCTCCTCCCGAGGCCAGGGCTTCTTTCGCCGTCTTCCGCCGGAGGGCGCCACTCTCCGGGCTTCTCGTCGTTGTCTTCCGCCGCGGGGGCCAGGCCTTCTTCTTTGCCGCCCCCTTCGAATTTTTCGGCCTGGACGGGGGTCGCACATCCCATCCAGGACTTGGACGTGGCGGGCTTCTCGTCGCTCTCTTCTGCCGCTGCCCCCTTCACCACGAAGCTCCGTGCTTGTTTGATGAGGGCAGCGGGCTTCCGACGTCTTCTACCGGAGCGAGGGTCGTACATCCCACTCCGATTTCGTCGCCGGCTTCTGCCCGGCTCCAGGAGTAGCCATGTCTTGTCGTCGCTGTCTTCCGCCGCGGGGTGACACTCGCGGGCTTCTTCTTCCATTCGATGTTGACACGGCGAGGTCCGGCGCTGAAATGCCTTCTGAGCGGCGGGCAAGGACTTATATTGGCATAGGGCGTGGGCGTGGTTATGCCAACATGTGACCTTAACCCATGTGACAGTGATGTGATGTGACATCACTGTCACATGGGTTAAGGTCACATGTTGGCATAACCACGCCCACGCCCTATGCCAATATAAGTCCTTGCCCGCCGCTCAGAAGGCATTTCAGCGCCGGACCTCGCCGTGTCAACATCGAATGGAAGAAGAAGCCCGCGAGTGTCACCCCGCGGCGGAAGACAGCGACGACAAGACCTGGCTACTCCTGGAGCCGGGCAGAAGCCGGCGACGAAATCCGGAGTGGGATGTACGACCCTCGCTCCGGTAGAAGACGTCGGAAGCCTGCTGCCCTCATCAAACAAGCACGGAGCTTCGTGGTGAAGGGGGCAGCGGCAGAAGAGAGCGACGAGAAGCCCGCCACGTCCAAGTCCTGGATGGGATGTGCGACCCCCGTCCAGGCCGAAAAGTTCGAAGGGGGCGGCAAAGAAGAAGGCCTGGCCCCCGCGGCGGAAGACAACGACGAGAAGCCCGGAGAGTGGCGCCCTCCGGCGGAAGACGGCAAAAGAAGCCCTGGCCTCGGGAGGAGCCAGGGCAGAAGCCGGCGAAGAAATCCGGGGTGGGATGTACGACCCTCGCCCCGGTAGAAGACGACGGAAGCCCGCTGCCCTCATCAAAGAAGCACGGAGCTTCGTGGTGAAGGGGGCAGCGGCAGAAAACAGCGACGAGAAGCCCGCCACGTCCAAGTCCTGGATGGGATGTGCGACCCCCGTCCAGGCCGAAAAATTCGAAGGGGGCGGCGGCAGAAGACCCTCAAAGTTAAAACCACGTTAACCAGGTGAATGGGTAGGGGTACGATGTACCCCATACTCATTCACATAGGGTGGGGGCCCGAAATCTGGGGGCCACCTTATTAAAGGGGGCTCCCAGATTCTGATTGGCTCCCGCCCGCATACCCCGACAACCAATGGCTAGGGTTGTCGGGAAGAGGCTCTTGTCCCGATCGACATGGGGACAAGAGTGCTTTGGGGTGGGGGGGGCAGCGCCCCCCTACCCCAAAGCACACACTCCCCCATGTCGAGGGCATGTGGTCTGGTACGGCTCAGGAGGGGGGGGGGCGCTCGCTCGTCCCCACCCCCATTCCTGTCCGGCCAGACTGCATGCCTGGGATGAGGGCTTGGTACGGATCTGGGGGGAACCCCACGCCGATTTTGGCGTGGGTTAACCCCTCACGTTCCGGACCAAGCCGAAGAGCCTATTGTGCCCCTGGGGGGGAAGCCGCGCCGGTTTCAAATTTGAAATTTGGCGCGGAGTTCCCCTTTAGTGTCGGCGCAGCCCGAGAACAGCTCGGAGCTTGCCGTGCGCCGCTCCAGGCAGTGCAAACACTGCTACGCCGCTTGGTATTTACCAAGATTTTCCCGGTGTACTGAAGAGGCGCACGCAAAGCCCCGATTTATCCCTCTGCGCATGCCCAGTATGCAAATGAACCTTCCGAGGTTCTAGCGTACTTTGCAAGGGCACGGGGATCGGGTACCAAAAGTCACTTTCCCTTTCAAATCGGCCCGCCACACACGTTGAAACACATGTCACTACACTTCCCCTGCATCACCCCCCTCCCTCCCCTCATAAACTCCCGCCCGAATCCCCGATGTTTACATTACTAAATGCCGCACGCCAGCTCTGTACTGGCGTGCTGTGCGCCCTCTCCTGGGCGCATTAGGCACTTTAGTAAATGAGGAAACACGCTGCACTGGCAGCGTGTTTCTTTTGTAAATCTCAAAAACAGGTTTACTCCTGCTTGTGCACCATGAGTCTTGGCGCACAGGCTTGGTAAATCAGCCCCTATGTATTTTGTGTGCTTTAATATGAGTCAAAGATAACTGACACTAGCTTTCAACAACCCTTTGCTTTTGCAATCAATTTTATTTCAATTAATATTTTGTTATGCAACATTCAGAGGCCATCACTGCAAACAAGCAATTTCTGTAGCTTTCCATGAGAATTTTCTGCACCTGCCAACAGGTTGTTTGGCTCGCTCTTCTAGAACAAACTGCTACAGCTGTCTCAGGTTTGAAGGTTGCCTTCTTCAAACTGCATGTTTCAGCTCTTTCCATATATGGTGAAAGCGATTCAGATCAGGGCTCATACAAGGCCACTACAGAATAGTCCAATATCTTGTTCTTAAAGCGGAGGTCCGCCCACCGCTGCAGAAATTAAAAGCCAGCAGCTGCACATACTGTAGCTGCTGACTTTTAAAAATCGGACACTTACCTGTCGTGGAGTTTCCATCAACTGTTGGGTGCTGCCGCCTCCATTGCGAGTAAGGGCCCTTTCACACTAGCGGACGAACGGTCCGCTTATTACAAGTCCGTTTACGGACTTGTAATGGGTCCCTATGGGAGCGGATCCGTTAGCGGATGATGCATCCGCTAACGTCCGCTCGATCCGCATCCGTTTTTGCGGACGGAAGAATGTCCTATTTTTCTTCCGTCCGGCCAAACGGATCGGATGCAAACGGACAGACGGTCCGTTTCCATCCGACTCCCCATAGGGGAGAGCGGAGGAGAGACGGGGCGGTCCCTGCACAGTGTGCGGGGACCGCCCCGTCTGCCCGACAGCTCAGCGGAGACCCCCCGCTGAGCTGACGGACACACGGAGCGGACCGAAAAACGGACCGCTCCGTGTGTAAGGACCCTAAGGGAACCCAGCAGTGTAGCCTTACGGCTCCTCAATACTTATGCGAGAAAATAAAATACTACACCACACATTGCACTCTCCGATCATCTAACCAAAACGGGAGAGTGGGGGCAAGGGAGAAGTGGCTGAGGCTACCCCTGTGAGGTCTCCACTCAAAAGGATTTTCCTTGACTATCTCGGTACTGGTAATAACAATATACAATATGATATACAAAAAATAAATTTATTGTAAAAAACAGATATACAATTGACATTATTTAAAATAAATAAACAAAAAAACAGACGCTCAAGGATTGCCCAAGAGACATCTGTATTTGTCGATTAATAGATTGGTCGGAGTCTCGATTAGTTTCGCGGTTACTCGCTTCCTCAGGAGAGCCAATATATAGAACAAATAGTACATTGTTTAAATAATGTCAATTGTATATGTGTTTTTTACAATAAATTTATTTTTTGTATATCATATTGTATATTGTTATTACCAGTACCGAGATAGTCCAGGAAAATCCTTTTGACTACTCCCTTGCCCCCACTCTCCCCTTGTCCTACTTGAGTAACTTGGATGATGATACGCTGCTATTTTTTATTATGTCCTTTAAATGAAGCCATACTCCAAATGTTTGCATTTAACCAAAACCTCCTCTACATCCCAAGTACAACTACAAATCGAAAGGAGAACGAAGATTTGCAGCCCAAGGACCACGGCTATGGAACGCACTACCAACCGACATCCGTATGGAAGAAAATCATCAGGCCTTCAGAAAAAAACGTAAGACCCACCTCTTCTGAAGGATTAGGATGACACCGGATGGAAGCACCTTGAGGCGATTTAGTTCGCATGTGTAGCGCTATACAAGTTATTCACTCAATCACGCTGGGAACCCTACTGCGCATGTGCTCTGCTCCTCTCTCCTACTGGTCCAGCTGCCCGGGAGAAGAGGAGGGAGCCCCAGCGATGACGCAAATACCCATGGCTGAGGCTCCCAGAAGTGGGGACAGGATACCTGTGAAAGATAGGTATCCTGCACCCCTTCCCCTCCACCGAAAGGTGCCAAATGTGGCACCGGAGGGGGAAGGAGTCTTGGGTGCTTTTATCTGTCTGTTCCTGCATGTTTCTGAGCTCATTGACATTCCAGAACACCTACAGTATGTCATATGAAGTCTTGGGCTTTGAGTGGGGATATCTTAATATATGAAGGCCTCGTTAAGATATTAAAAAAATTCTGCCGGTTTTCTTGTGAAAAAAAAAAAAAAAAATTCTGCCGGCGATTGCCTGCACAGTAAGAACAATCATAGCGGCTGTTCAGGAATAGCGGCTGGCTGAGGAAAAAAGAAAGGGAGGTGTACTTATCCCTTGTGCAATATTTATTATGCACTAAATGCTCTCCTTGTGGAAGCCTAATAACTTCTTGGCTAAAGTATCAACTATCACAGCAGTGATCAAGTATCAATAAAGTAGGTTGTATATGTCATTGTAGTATCCAAGTTAAATGGGTGGAAAAAACACCCTTAGGCTCCATGCACACTGAAGCTCATAAACTGCAGTTTATTGGCGTCTTGGTGTTTTTTTTTAAAAGCCAATAAACTGCACTCTATGTTAGCCTATGTGTCCATGCACACATGGAAGTTTTTTAGCATTAATGAGCAGTGGAGAAAAAATGCTAAAAAACGCTAATAAACGCTCAAAAACGCAGCTCGCCAGCGTTTTTTAAACCATTGAAAAAAAAAAAAGCTAAAAAACGCTATTACAAAAACGCAAAAAAAACTTTGAAAGGCTCCATGCAAAGCTACTGGTGTTTTTATAGCTTTTTTTTTAGCTTCCAGTGTGCATGGAGCCTTAAAGGGGTAGTTCCCCAAAAAACCTTTTTTTTAACATTTATTCAGGCTCGTTATGTCAAGGGGAATCAGGTTTTTTTTTTAGAAATGAAGCAGTACTTACCGTTTTAGAGATGCATCGTCTCCGACGCTTCCGGGTATGGGCTCCGACTATAGGCGTGCCTATTTGATTGACAGGCTTCCGAGGTCGCATACATCGCGTCACGATTTTCCGAAAGTAGCCGAACGACGGTGCGCAGGCGCAGTATAGAGCCGCACCGTCGCTCGGCTTCTTTCGGCTACTCGTGACGCGATGTATGCGACCGTCGGAAGCCTGTCAATCAAATAGGCACGCCCAGACCAGACGATCATACCCGGAAGCGACGGAGACGATGCATCTGTAAAACGGTAAGTATTGCTTCGTTTCTAATAAAAAAACACCCGATTCCCCTTGACATAACGAGCCTCAGTCAATGTTAAAAAAAGGTTTTTGGGGGAATTACCCCTTTAAGGCAATAAGATGGACACATGAGGATGCTGTATCCCACAGCCATTTGTGAGTTGTATCTTCATTACCCACTACAATGATCTGAGACTAAGATATTATTAGAGGTGTCAGGAATATAGAAGGGGGGTTATCGGGTGACTGGTTCTCAAAGGTGGTAAAACTAATGAGAGAAAGGTATAAAGCGTTAAACAAATGAATTAGAGAGGGGGAAAGAGAAGAGGGAAAAAAAAAACAATCAAGATGCAAGGTGGTTCCTATACAGAGATACTGTACCTTCTACTGTAAAGTTTTTTTACAACGGGCCGATATGCTGCATGACATTTCCCCCTATGTTTATTCTATACATAGATAGACAATGAAGTAAGCTGAAACCTTTTCTATCATCTGTGTCGACAGGCTTCGATGGGCAAATACAGTGTGCTTTTGATATAGTTTAAGATGCTTCTAAGTGCATTCAAAATTAATTGACAGGTGCATTTGAACCACCGGGTTTAGAACTCCCCTAGACTTATTTGAGAGGAGAAGCAGCTGTGAAGCAAACAAAAGCAAGTTGACACAGGCCTTATAATCTGTCACCGACAATCAGATTTCTTTGTTCAGCCAGCGAGTATAAATATTGGAAACATTTAAATATTTAAGTGAACAAAACTAAAAAAGTGTTCTCAAAAAAGTCACCCGGCAGTATTGAAAAGATCCAAAATAAGTCTTACGGAAAGGACCCACCTCCAGGGCTATCCTCCACGTCATTCAACCCAGAAGACTGTGGACATGCGGGCCTCACTGAACTGCCATGACACCTGCACTCACAATTTAATGATGCATAAAGCAATTTTTATTAGATTTTTTTAGAAGCCCGCAGTGTGGTGTTTAACCACTTGCCGACCAGCCGCTGCAGTTTTACTGCGGCAGCATGGCTCGGCTGGACGAAACTACGTTATGTTACGTTGCTTCGCCCTGTGGCCACTAGGGGGCGCGCTGCTCACCCTCTGAGCTGATGCGAGTGCCCAGTGGGTGCGATGACCGATGGGCACCCGCGATCGCGTGTGACACAGCGCGAACCAGGATCTGTGTGTGTAAACACACAGATCCCGGTTCTTTCAGGGAAGAAATGACTGATTGTGTGTTCATACAAAGTATGAACAGCGATCTGTCATTTCCCCTAGTAAGTCCCATCCCCCCTTCAGTTAGAACATGCAGAGGGAACACAGTTCCCCCGCCCCTAGTGCTTACCCCTTCCCTGCCTGTGAAATTTTTACAGTAATCAGTGCATTTTTATAGCACTAATCGCTGTAAAATTGCCAATGGTCCCAAAAATGTGTCAAAAGTGTCTGATCTGTCTGCCATATTATTGCAGTCCCAATTAAAATTGCAGATTACCGGCATTACTACAAAACAAATAAGTAATAAAAATGCCATAAAACTACCCCTATTTTGTAGACCCTAAAACTTTTGCGCAAACCAATTAATATACGCTTATTGGGCCAGATACACCTGGCGGCGTATCCTATTTACACTACGCCGCCGCAACTTACGTAATTCAAAGGGGGCGGCTTGTATTTGAATTAAGCGCGCCCCCGCGCCGAACGAACTGCGCATGCGCTGGCCGTAAACATAGCCCAGTGCGCATGATCCATAGTACGCCGCAAATTCGACGTGAACGTAATTAATGCACAGCCCTATTCGCGACGAGTTACGTAAATTACGTAAACGACAGAAAAACACGACGCTGTCCTGACGTTCATACTTAACATGGCGTACGCCGGACCTACGCAATATTACCCCTCATATAGCAGGGGTAACCTATCGCTTCCGCAAACGACGTAAACTACGAGGACGGGGCGCAAATATGTTCGGGAATCGCGTATCAGGCTCATTTGCATATTCGACGCAGAAATCAACGGGAACGCCACCTAGCGGCCAGCGTAACATTGCAACTTAGATCCGACAGTGTAAGTGACTTACGTAAGTCAGATCTAAGCAAAATCTATGCGTAACTGATTCGAAGAATCAGTCGCATAGATACACAGCTGGAAAAACAGAGATACGCCGTCGTATCTCATATGAGAATCTGGCCAATTGTGTATTTTGATTGGTTTTGCCTGTTGTCAGGCTTCCTCAAAACAGATCAGTTCATTACGCTTACTGTGGTGAGGACATGGCCGTTCCACTCGTATAGCTGACCATCTTCTTATCTCAACTCCCATCGGCTCCATCTCCATCACCGTACAATGCCAGGAAGACACCGCAGACCACGTTGGTCTACACAGTATTACGCTGCACTATCCACACGGACCTACACAGACATTACCTCCCTGATCCAGCCACAAACCAGCACACACGCTTAGCACTGTAATCAGACGGATCGGTCTGGAACTGCCCTCTCATCTGAATGACTGATGGACTGAATGTCTAAACAATCGGCTGTGACCAGAGAAGACGTCAAGCGGTAAGGTGTATTTACCCCCACAAACATTGAGGGGATGTATACCTGTATTTAGCCACTTGTTTCCTTCAGCTGCCACACTGTTTCCTACCACCTTTAAACTGACCAGGTATAAGATCCACAAAGACTGAGCAACGAGTGCTGTAGCTGGCTAAGTGTTTGTGAACAGTGTGTATTTTGTGTGCCCCTTTGTTCCATGTGGATACATCTCTACAACTGAACATTGTAGTGTTGGAGCTTACTATGAACTCTCAGGCCGCGTACACACGATCGGTCTAAACCGATGAAAATGGACTAAAGTTCAGTTTCATCGGTCCAAACTGACCGTGTGTACGGCCCATCGGTCTGTTTTCCTTCCGATCAAAGTTTTAAAACTTGCTTTAAAATCGGACTGATAGACGCCTGACCATCGGTCCAAACCGATCGTTAGTACGCAAAAGCATCGGTTCAAAAACCTGCGCATGCTCAGAATCAAGTCGACGCATGCTTGGAAGCATTGAACTTTGTTTTTTCAGCACGTCGTTGTGTTTTACGTCACCGCGTTCTGACACGATCGGTTTTTGAACTGATGGTGTGTACGCACATCAGACCATCAGGCCATCAGGCCACTTCAGCGGTGACCCGATGAAAACGGTCCGTCGGCCCATTCTCATCGGATGGACCGATTGTGTGTACGCGGCCTTAGTGTCATGACTAGTCCTACCTACAGAGAGTGCAGAATTATTAGGCAAGTTGTATTTTTGAGGATTAATTTTATTATTGAACAACAACCATGTTCTCAATGAACCCAAAAAACTCATTAATATCAAAGCTGAATATTTTTGGAAGTAGTTTTTAGTTTGTTTTTAGTTTTAGCTATTTTAGGGGGATATCTGTGTGTGCAGGTGACTATTACTGTGCATAATTATTAGGCAACTTCCTTTCCTTTGGCAAAATGGGTCAAAAGAAGGACTTGACAGGCTCAGAAAAGTCAAAAATAGTGAGATATCTTGCAGAGGGATGCAGCACTTTTAAAATTGCAAAGCTTCTGAAGCGTGATCATCGAACAATCAAGCGTTTCATTCAAAATAGTCAACAGGGTCGCAAGAAGCGTGTAGAAAAACCAAGGCGCAAAATAACTGCCCATGAACTGAGAAAAGTCAAGCGTGCAGCTGCCAAGATGCCACTTGCCACCAGTTTGGCCATATTTCAGAGCTGCAACATCACTGGAGTGCCCAAAAGCACAAGGTGTGCAATACTCAGAGACATGGCCAAGGTAAGAAAGGCTGAAAGACGACCACCACTGAACAAGACACACAAGCTGAAACGTCAAGACTGGGCCAAGAAATATCTCAAGACTGATTTTTCTAAGGTTTTATGGACTGATGAAATGAGAGTGAGTCTTGATGGGCCAGATGGATGGGCCCGTGGCTGGATTGGTAAAGGGCAGAGAGCTCCAGTCCGACTCAGACGCAGCAAGGTGGAGGTGGAGTACTGGTTTGGGCTGGTATCATCAAAGATGAGCTTGTGGGACCTTTTCGGGTTGAGGATGGAGTGAAGCTCAACTCCCAGTCCTACTGCCAGTTTCTGGAAGACCCCTTCTTCAAGCAGTGGTACAGGAAGAAGTCTGCATCCTTCAAGATAAACATGATTTTCATGCAGGACAATGCTCCATCACACGCGTCCAAGTACTCCACAGCGTGGCTGGCAAGAAAGGGTATAAAAGAAGAAAAACTAATGACATGGCCTCCTTGTTCACCTGATCTGAACCCCATTGAGAACCTGTGGTCCATCATCAAATGTGAGATTTACAAGGAGGGAAAACAGTACACCTCTCTGAACAGTGTCTGGGAGGCTGTGGTTGCTGCTGCACGCAATGTTGATGGTGAACAGATCAAAACACTGACAGAATCCATGGATGGCAGGCTTGTGAGTGCCCTTGCAAAGAAAGGTGGCTATATTGGTCACTGATTTGTTTTTGTTTTGTTTTTGAATGCCAGAAATGTATATTTGTGAATGTTGAGATGTTATATTGGTTTCACTGGTAAAAATAAATAATTAAAATGGGTATATATTTGTTTTTTGTTAAGTTGCCTAATAATTATGCACAGTAATAGTCACCTGCACACACAGATATCCCCTTAAAACAGCTAAAACTAAAAACAAACTAAAAACTACTTCCAAAAATATTCAGCTTTGATATTAATGACATTTTTTGGGTTCATTGACAACATGGTTGTTGTTCAATAATAAAATTAATCCTCAAAAATACAACTTGCCTAATAATTCTGCACTCCCTGTATTTCAATAATGAGGAAAATTCCTACACATATATATTTATATAACATAGGACTTGTTTAATTGCCACGAGATAAAGTAGTTGTATGAGAGGATTTGAGTGATGTGTATGGCTGTGGTGGTGGCCACCTGTGTCTTTATTTAGACTAACATCTAATTTTAACCAATGTAGTGAAGGTGGGTGTTTTTTCATACAATTTTGTATTTTTGTAATTGTTTATTTGTGGACGTTTACTAAATTATATAGTCCCACCACTTGTTCCTCAGTGAAGAATTTATTTTGGAAATCCTTTATTTCCCATGTTTTTGTGCTCTTATCAATTCAGAGGAACACCCCGGGAAGCCAATTAACAAGATATTTTCTTCCTGGTGACAGTGTGTGTGATACATGAATGGGGAATTCCTTTACTATTTCAGTTCTATCCCTGTCTGTTTCCGACTATAGTGGATGAGTTTGATATACCTCCTTCTTTATCGAGAAGCAAAGAGGACCCACCTGGCTGTTGAAAATATAAAAAAAAAAAAAATTCAATATTTACCCAAGGTATATTCCAGCACATAAATAGACTACATTTCAATGCTGTTGCAATCACACAATAAATTAAATTGAATCAACTTATTATTCATAAAATACACTATAACTCCTGAAGAAGCATCTTTTGAATACGCGCAACATGTCGAGCTGAGCTATACTACGACACCGCCTCTTTCATCTTCTATGCTAGTGCATCACTTATTGGAAAGGAACCTATGGATCCCCTATTCTAAGTATATTATATTATATATTTGATGTTATTCTTGTTTCAAGGCACATTAATGAGTAGCTAATGAATTTTAATGTAATTTTTTTTTATGTTTTCTGTAATAAATTTATATTATTAATACACATCTGTGGTTACCGTATTTATCGGCGTATACCACGCACTTTTTTGCCCTGAAAATCAGGGCAAAATCGTGGGTGCGCGATATACGCCGATACCCGCTTTCCCGCTCCGAGTTTGAATACTGCGCTCGGTATATGCTTTTCAATTATTGACAATCTACGATACTTGAAAATCTCCATAGGGTACGCTTTAAAAATTCCTATAAGTTACCAGTTTAGAGTTGAAGAGAAGGTCTTGTGCTAAAATTAATGCTCTTGCTCCAACGATTGTGGCAATACCTCACATGTGTGGTTTTAACACTGTTTACGTTTGTGAGCGCAACTTACAAATACATTTGAGGGATGGGGTGCTTTAAAAAAACATTATTTTATTTCGTTATTTATTTATTTTTACACTGTCCCTTTAAAAAAATAATTCTGATCACTTTTATTGCTGTCACAAGGAATGTAAACATCCCTTGTTACAGTAATAGGCAGTGACAGGTACTCTTTATGGAGGGATCTGGGTCTATAAGACCCCAAATCCCTTCTTTGCACTTAAAAGCATTCAAAACGCCAATTTTGGCTGTTTTAAATACTTTTTTTTTTTTTATTTGGCGCCTTTAAATCTTCCGTAAACCAGAAGTGATGTCATGACATCGCTTCTGGGTTAATAGATCCGCCACCCGATCAAAGCAGATTACGGCTTTGTTCGGGTCTCCGGACAGCTAATGGATGTCCTGGCTGGTGGGTTGGGCCTTCCGGTGGGACAGGAGAGGCCGGGTGAGCTGTGGAAGGTGGCAGGAGGGGGGGACGTCCCCTCTCGCTGCTTATGATAACGATCAAGCGGCTGCTCAGCCGAATTGATTGTCATCAGGCCCGGACTGGCCATAGGGCAGACTGGGAAGACGGCACCACCAGAGAGCCACGCTGTACCCACACCACCAGAGAGAGCCATGAGAGCCATGCTGTACCCACACCACCAGAGAGAGCCACCCTGTACCGCACCACCAGAGAGAGCCATGCTGTACCCGCACCACCAGAGAGAGCCACACTGTACACACCACCAGAAAGAGAGCGCCATGCTGTCCAGGACCCCCAGAGAGAGCAGGTCAGTGTAACTGAGCACAATAGGAGACACATTACTAGCGATCTATGGCCACAATAGGACTGGGACACTGTAATATAAAGGGGACTGTAATCATTGCAGTGCCCCTTTATAGTGCAGTCCCCTTTATATCACAGTGTCCCTGCACATTACAGTGTGGAGGACCGACACCAGCCATCCCTGCAAAGTACCCCCCTGGGTCCCTGGAATAGTTGGCTGCTCAGTCTAAAATGCCCAGGCCTATTTTTTGTCCCAGTCCAGGCCTGATTGTCATCACAAGAAAGCCAACCATTGGAGCTAAAAAAACAGTACTGGGGTGCATGCATCACCCTGGTACAACCCCTTTGACCCGAAGGCTGCATATTTGCGTACGGTCGGCGTGAAGGGGTTTTAATGTAACTTTAAGGCCTTGTACACACAATCAGTTCAAACCGATAAAAACGGACTGAAGTTCATTTTTATCGGTTCACAGACTGATGGTCTGATGTGCGTACACACCATCAGTTCAAAAACTGATCGTGTCAGAACGCAGTGACGTAAAACACAACGACGTGCTGAAAAAAACGAAGTTCAATGCTTCAATTCATGCGTCAACGTGATTCTGAGCATGTGCGGTTTTTGAACCAATGTTTTTGGGTACTAACCATCGGTTTTGACCAATGGTCAGGTGTCCATCAGTCCGATTTTAAAGCAACTTTTAAAACTTTAGACTGAAGGACAAAAGACTGATTGGCCATACACACGGTCGGTTTGGACCGATGAAACTAAACTTCAGTCCGTTTTCATCGGTTTGGACTGATCGTGTATGCTCCCTAACTAACACATTATGGGGAAGAAAGGGAAACTTTTAATGTCACCTCTAATCAATTAGATGGCATTGATATGTCTATTTACTGAATGTCAATTAAGAAATTATGGTTTACAGGTTAGTTATAGGACATAAAATGAATCAAGGTCATAAACTGATAAAAAAAAGCATTGTCTTCTATTATATAAGCAAAGCTCTTGAGTAACACTTGGATGAGAATGTCTCCTTGCCCCCTAAGACACAATTATGCAGTCAACTGATCTACAATTGCTTACCTGCTTGATGCACACATTCAGATTTAACAGCGAATGTGTCAAATCTGGGCATTGCTGCCCTTTACTGTTCATAAAACATCACTTAACCTGACAAAGTCACTGTTCAACCAAAAAAAATACAACTTTTACTTTTCCTTGAGAGTTAAAAGTCCATTTCTGTTCTACTATTTTAAAGTTCTAAGTTCTAAATGCTGAATCTGCATTTTATGCATGAAGGTAAAAAAAAACCTTCTGCACAGCCCCCCCACCACACCCCCTTCCTTAACTGAGCACCCTCCGATCCAGCAATATTCACAATAGCCTTGGCAGCCCCAGGACTCTCCCTCCTCATTGGCTGAGACAGCAGTGGGAGCCTATGGTCAATCACAGCCAATAAGAAGCGAGCGCAGAGTGGGGTCGACCCCCGGCTCTATGTGTCTTACAGACGCATAGAGCAGCAGCTCAGGAGTGAGTACTCAGCAGTGCCCCCAGGGCAAGCGGCTTTCTCTGGGAGCACTGCTTGAGGTGGAGTAGCAAGGAGCGCCGGCTCGGGGACCCGAAAAGAAGAAGTTAGAAGCTGCTCTGTGCAAAACCACTTCACAGAGCAAGTAAGTATAACGTGTTTGTTATTCAACCACCTCAATACTGGTCACTTTCACCACCTTCCTTCCCAGACCAATTTTCAGCTTTCCGTGCTGTCACATGTTGAATTACAATTACTCAGTCATGCTACACTGTTTTCTCATTTTGTTTACACAAATAGAGCTTTTTTTGGTGGTATTTATTCACCCCTGGGTTTTTTGCAATATAAGAGAAAAAAGAGTGAAAATTTTGAAAAAAAAAAAACAATATTTTCTGCTTTCTATTTTAAAAGACATCCAATAAAATCTGTGTTGCGCTGAGAGGCTAAGCCAGCTGTTGATCAGGCATCTGGGTAGATCCCAACATTATTGTCGGGATCCTTCCAGACCCCGGAGCAGCTCTGTGATGTCACATCAAGTAATTGCACCCCTGAGACCCACAAGAGAAGTGTGACAAAAAAGCTTAGCGTTTTAAAATACACAGCTTTTCGAGACTGAAAAAACAAACAAAAAAACAACTGCTGCATGCATAAAGCACACACCTGCTGCAGAATTCATAATCTTACTGTTACAGACAAATGGTAGATTGTCTTGACAGAAAGTTCTGATGATCCCTAAAGGCTTGCTCACATGTAAGGCTATTATTGCCACTGCTGGTGTTTGACAGGCGGTGAGGAAAAGATCTATCACCTCCTCACAACCTGTTTTAACCCTCAAAGCGCTGACCCATCGCACCATAGACATCTCCGTTTCTCACGTTTGCAAGGCAGTTGAATGGATTGTGTTCAGTGGTGGTTCAGCAAGGACCGGCTGAGATTTGATCTATTTATGGACAAGCTTGGTTGTACTGAAGTTGATCTATGGATTGACTTTAGTACAACCAGCCTGTTGGATTTTCTGCAGGTGATTACTGCTGGAAGCTATAGCTGCAGTAATCGTGTTCTGCAGGGAGAGTTCCCACCGCCGCCTCAATAGCACTGTGGGAGGAATTCCCCCATTAAAACTGAATGCATTGATGAGGGAATCAAGTGATTTTCTTTCTTGCAACCCGTATGTATAAAGTGCAGCATCAAAAATATGAAAATTAATAATTATGTACAAATCATATGTGAAGCTCATATGAAACTATTTGGCTCCAAAATTTGTGCAGATTGTGTAAATTAATAAATATTTCACCACTTTATAAATATAATAATGCGCAACTTACAAATAAATACAAAGTGCAAAGTGCGAATAATTACAGTGCCTTGTGAAAGTATTCAGCCCCCTTGAACTTTGCGACCTTTTGCCACATTTCAGGCTTCAAACATAAAGATATAAAACTGTAATTTTTTTGTGAAGAACAAACAACAAGTGGGACACAATCATGAAGTGGAACGAAATTTATTGGATATTTCAAACTTTTTTAACAAATAAAAAACTGAAAAATTGGGCGTGCAAAGTTTTTCAGCCCCTTTACTTCAGTGAGGATCTCTGAATGATCCAATGTTGACCTAAATGACTAATGATGATAAATAGAATCCACCTGTGTGTAATCAAGTCTCCGTATAAATGCATCTGCACTGTAATAGTCTCAGAGGTCCGTTTAAGCCCTGGTTCACACTGTGTTGCGGGAGTGAAATCGCGCGATTTCACTCCCTCTGGCAGTCCCGATTTCGGTGCGATTTAGGAGACATCTGTGCAGGTTTCTGCACAGATGTCAATGTAAATCGCGTCCTGAAATCGCAAAAAGTAGTACAGGAACTACTTTTTGAAATCGGTGCAGCGCCGCATATGCGGCGTCGCACCGATGAGGACGGTGTCATAGCTGGAAATTGCCGCCGATTTGAGATGCGATTTCACATGTGAAATCGCATCTCAAATCGAACTAAATCGTACCCAGTGTGAACCTGGGCTAAAGTGCAGAGTGCGTCATGAAGAACAAGGAACACACCAGGCAGGTCCGAGATACTGTTGTGGAGAAGTTTAAAGCCAGATTTGGATACAAAAAGATTTCCCAAGCTTTAATCATCCCAAGGAGCAATGTGCAAGTGATAATATTGAAATGGAAGGCGACCACTGCAAATCTACGAAGACCTGGCCGTCCCTCTAAACTTTCAGCTCATACAAGGAGAAGACTGATCAGAGATGCAGCCAAGAGGCCCATGATCACTCTGGATGAACTGCAGAGATCTACAGCTGAGGTGGGAGACTCTGTCCATAGGACAACAATCAGTTGTATACTGCACAAATCTGGCCTTTATGGAAGAGTGGCAAGAAGAAAGCCGTTTCTTAAAGATATCCATAAAAAGTGTTGTTTACAGTTTGCCACAAGCCACCTGGGAGACACACCAAACATGTGGAAGAAGGTGCTCTGGTCAGATGAAACCAAAATCAAACTTTTTGGCAACAATGCAAAACGTTATGTTTGGCGTAAAAGCAACACAGCTCATCACCCTGAACACTCCATCCCCACTGTCAAACATGGTGGTGACAGCATCATGGTTTGGGCCTGCTTTTCTTTAGCAGGGACAGGGAAGATGGTTAAAATTGATGGAAAGATGGATGGAGCCAAATACAGGACCATTCTGGAAAAAAACCTGATGGAGTCTGCAAAAGACCTGAGACTGGGACGGAGATTTGTCTTCCAACAAGACAATGACCCAAAACATATCCAGGTGTTAGAATGGCCAAGTCAAAGTCCAGACCTGAATCCAATCGAGAATCTGTGGAAAGAACTTAAAACTGCTGTTCACAAACGCTCTCCATCCAACCTCACTGAGCTTGAGCTGTTTTGCAAGGAGGAATGGGCAAAATTTTCAGCCTCTTGATGTGCAAAACTGATAGACATACCCCAAGCGACTTACACCTGTAATCACAGCAAAAGGTGGCGCTACAAAGTATTAACTTAAGGGGGCTGAATAATTTTACACGCCCAATTTTTCAGTTTTTTATTTGTTAAAAAAGTTTGAAATATCCAATAAATTTCGTTCCACTTCATGATTGTGTCCCACTTGTTGTTGATTCTTCATAAAAAATTACAGTTTTATATCTTTATGTTTGAAGCCTGAAATGTGGCAAAAGGTCACAAAGTTCAAGGGGGCCAAATACTTTCGCAAGGCACTGTATGTGTCACCAGTTCATCAATATATACCTCCAAACTAGGGGTTGACCGATATCATTTTTTCAGGGCCGAAAGATACAATTTTTTCGGCTGCCTTTCAGGCCGATAGCTGATATCAGGTGCTGATATTCTGTAGATTTAAACTTTTTAGTTTTAACACGGTCCTTTTAATTAGGGTTGTCCCAATACCACTGTTTTAGGACCGAGTACAAGTACCGATACTTTTTTTCATGTACTCGCCGATACCAAATACCGATACTTTTTTTTAAATGTGTCCCCAAATGCAGCCATGTCCCCCCACAAATGCAGCCATGTCCCCCCACATAAGCAGCCATGTTCCCCCATAAATGCAGCCATGTCCCCCACATATGCAGCCATTTCCCCCACATATGCAGCCATGTCCCCAAACATATGCAGCCATGTCCCCCCACATATGCAGCCATGTCCCCAAACATATGCAGCCATGTCCCCCACATACATGCAGCCATGTCCCCCACATATATGCAGCCATGTCCCCCACATATATGCAGCCATGTCCCCCCACATATTGCAGCCATGTCCCCCATATATGCAGCCATGTCCCTCCACATATATCCAGCCATATCCCCAAACATATGCAGCCATGTCCCCCACATATATGCAGCCATGTCCCCCACATATATGCAGCCATGTCCCCCCACATATTGCAGCCATGTCCCCCATATATGCAGCCATGTCCCCCCACATATATCCAGCCATATCCCCAAACATATGCAGCCATGTCCCCCCACATATATCCAGCCATATCCCCAAACATATGCAGCCATGTCCCCCCACATATATCCAGCCATGTCTCCAAACATATGCAGGCATGTCCCCCTTAGCTAAATGATGATGCCGCCGCCGCCGCGTTAATCACTGTGCGGTGAACATTACAGGCAGCTTTAGTTTGAATAGCTGTTTTTCCTGCCGTGCCGTGTAAAGGACACTTCCCCTTGCTCGGGATTGGACAGATTCTATTCAGGCATTCAGGCATCGGGGGCATTTGCGGGAGTACAAGTACTACCGCAAATACTCGGTATCGGTCCCAATACCGATACTGGTATCGGTATCGGGACAACCCTACTTTTAATTTTTTTTTATCACTGTTATTGCTGTCACAAGAAATGTAAACATCCCTTTTGACAGTAATAGGCAGCACAGGTACTCTTTATGGAGGGATCGGGGCTCCGAACCCCTTCTCTGCACTTGAAAGTATTCAAAACGTCAAGATCTGCATTTTTTAATACTTTCTATTTTTTTAAACTGGCGCTTTTATAATGCCAGTAATCCAGAAGTGATGTCATGACATAGATTCCAGGTTACAAGATCTAAGACCTGAACAAAGCCGATTTGCTTTATTTGGGTCTTCGGCCAGCCAGCGTGCCGGCTGGTCGCTCAGGCCTCCCGTTGGGATGGGAGACCCGGGCGGAGCGGTTGTCCCCTCCCGCTGCTTGAAATAACAGCCAATAGCTGCTGAGCAGCATCTTTTGTCATTACTAGAAAGCTGACTGTCCGCTCTAAACAACAGTACTAGCTGCAGGCATCACCCTGGTACAACCCCTTGAGTCAATACCGGTAACATCGGTAAGTTTGTGACTGATAACGATGCTTCAAAAAAAGTGAATATCAGCCGCCGATTATCGGTCGACCCCTACTCCAAACCAATCAATGAATGAATAAAAATGATTAAAAAAAATTATCAATCATAGTTCATGTGTTGTTAATTTATCCTTAACATAAGTGAACGTTCCACTGATGTATCCCACAAAAGTAAGTACACCCTCACATTTTTGTAAACAGTTTCTTATATCTTTTCATGTGACAACACTGAAGAAATTACACTTTGCTACAATGTAAAGTAGCGAGTGTAGAGCTTGTATAACAGTGTAAATTTGCTGTCCCCTCAAAATAACTCAACTCACAGCCATGTCTAAACTATTAAATTTAATTTAAAATCTTCACACACAGAAAATGATGCCACCTTAAAAATTTATGTTTAACCACTTAAGATCCGGACCTTTAGGCAGCTAAAGGACCCAGACAGTTTTTGCGATTTGGCACTGCGTCGCTTTAACTGACAATTGCGCGGTCGTGCGACGTGGCTCCCAAACAATTTTTTTCCCCCACAAATAGAGCTTTGTTTTGGTGGTATTTGATCACCTCTGTGGTTTTTATTTTTTGCACTATAAACAAAAATAGAGCGAAAATTTTGAAAAAAATTCAATATTTTTTACTTTTTGCTATAATAAATATCCCCCAAAAATATATATGAAAAAAATGTTTTTCCTCAGTTTAGTCCGATACGTATTCTTCTACATATTTTTGGTAAAAAAAATCGCAATAAGCGTTTATCGGTTGATTTGCGCAAAAATTTATAGCGTTTACAAAATAGGGGATAGTTTATTGCATTTTTATTTTATTTATTTTTACTACTAATGGTGGCAATCACCGATTTTTTTTCGTGATTGCGACACTTCGGACAATTTTGACACATTTTTGGGACCATTGTCATTTTTACAGCAAAAAATGCATTAAAAATGCATTGTTTACTGTGAAAATGACAATTGCAGTTTGGGAGTTAACCACAAGGGGGCGCTGAAGGGGTTAAGTGTGACCTCATCTGTGTTTCTAACTGTAGGTGGGTGTGGCTGTAGGTGTGACATCATTGATTGTGGTTCCCTATATAAGGGAACATACGATCAATGACAGTGCCACAATGAAGAACGGGGAAGCTGTGTTTACACACAGTTCTCCCCATTCTTCAGCTACGGGGACCAATCGCGGGACTCCCACGGAGCTTCGGACCGGGTTCTGTGACCCACGGCTCGGCACTTAAAGTGGACGTACCTGTACGTGCTTGTGCCCAGCCGTGCCATTCTGCCGACGTATATGTGCAGGAGGCGGTCCTTAAGTGGTTAAAGCTAAACAGTATCTATCTTTTTTTTAAATTAAGGCTTGTACAGTATAGGATTTCATGTCATCCATCTGTGCCCAGTCTTGCCATATAGAGTTAATCCAGCTCTGAGTAGTCCTCTTATCTTTTTCCAGCGAGATAAAAACTGACAAAGAAAAAGGAAGTCAGTTCTTCCCTCTTGCTTTCAGTGACAGGTGATTTACATATCTCATGCAAGAGCCTGAGAGAGTCATTCTGTGTACTTCAGATGCCCTCCTCCTTTCTTCTCCATCTCTCCCAGGATTGGCTGCTCCACACCTCAGCGTGATTGGGCAAGCTGACGTCATGTGGTGACATTTCTGGGTTTTGACTGGATGTTAGTGATCATAGCATAAGTTGAGTGTAAGAAATAACACAGGAGAAAATGCACGTTGACAAGGGGTGTGTAGAGGTGGGCGTGGAGTC